>JAKZAP010000006.1:10859279-11459279 GCA_023053575.1 Branchinecta lynchi
GTCAACCCTACGTCTCAGCGACAAGAGCCGGAACGAAGGAATCCGAATAGGGTGCTTTCAGCCTTTAGACGCCACATCGTTGGTCAAGAAGTATTGAGTGACCTAGTTTGGAACATGAGCAGTTGATGTGACGACTGACGACTCCCTGACAAAGAAGGAGCGCTTGCCCTCGCCCCTCTCCGTAAAAAGCGAAGTGGAGGCCAACAAAGACATGGCTGAATACCTTGAAACTAAACTAGACCGCAAACCTGTCGGAGGTTTCTGCTGCCACGGAGGTGGTGGGATTTATCCTGGATACAGATCTCGAGGTGCTTCACGAAAGAACGCATTCATGGCCCAGTTTTGTCTGACAGATTTCATAACAGCTTGCGTCCTGAACCAAGAAAGATAAGTTAGTAAGTACTGCAAGAATAGCATACCTTGCATACTTGCTTGCGGAGATTGCATGGGAAAAGTTGCACCGTCTCCAGTCAAAACCCCATACTGACGCTCTAATCTGCTACTTCTATCTAATTTTTATTTTTTGCCGGATTCCTGGGGCATTACTGTCTACATGTCCCTCGAGAAAGAAAGTTCAGATATGAATTCTGCATGTATTACACCTATTTTGAAACTATATTCGACGTCGGAAGAAACTTTTACTTATATGGAGTTTCCGGTGTTGGCCGGGTTCAGGACAAACTATTTGCTGGGGAAAACAGTAAAGTTCAGATATGGAGAAAATGTCTTCTAACTCCTAAATCGATTAGCCGAAGCAAACATTTTGTCAGGATAAAATTAGTGAAATAACTGACGGGCGGAAATAAAGTTCAGAAATGAAAGTCGGCTTGTATCCGTACAACCTAAATCGACTGTCATATTATCCTAAAGAAATAATTTTTCTTCCCTTGATCAGCTTTAGAAAGTTTAGCTACAGGGCGATTTTATATAATATGTTGTTCAGCGATGTTTCCTGAACATTTTGGTGTGCAAAATGTTTGTGTTGCAATTTTGTCCGGGTCTAACCGTACTTTTATTGGATCACTAGGGGCCACGCGCAGAATTGTTTTTTAGCTGTATTTTTTTTTTTTTTTTCCCAAAAGAGTCAGGTTCGTTTAAAATCTCGAAACATATATTGTATGCCTTCGAGTTCAACTTAACTATTTACTTATTTATGTTTTAAGAGCTTGTGGCAAAACAGCTGGAATCAGAAATACTGCAACCGTACCGAAGGTCTACCTGTGATGCAAGTTCAGAGACTCGGGAGGCAAATCTTAGAAGGTCTGTTGTTCCTCCAGGACAAAGGATTTCCTCCGTTTGGTCACCTGCACTCTGGAAACATCATTATTCAGAATGGCGTAGCGAGGTAAGACTTTACGGTTGGCTGGCCGATGTATTCAGAAAGTTATTTGAGACAGCAGGTTGGAAAGAAAAGAAACTTTTGCTCGTATTGCTGTAATTTGCGTCGGAATGTAGGCTACGAATGTGAGGGTTATTCTTTCGAAACTCACGAGCTTTATGTATAAGCGTTGTCGGTGTATCACTGACTGTCGTAGTATTTCCGAGCGCGCCAGTATTATCCTGTAATGTATCGCGTTATAAGTGCTTGAAGAAAAGAGGAAAAACAAAATCTTGATCTGCCGATGGGGCTTATAAAATAAAGTGAAAGGGCTTAACTTAGGTCGGCTATCGAGTTGATGGATGTGAGATGATGCTTTTGCGCTGGCTCTTCTGATGGACACAGTTGTGCAACTTCGAGAGCAGAAGTAACCATTTTCGGGATCGTGAACAATAGCTGGTAAATAGCTTCGTAATTGTTTTCCTCCGTCCATCTGTATAACAACCCCGCAGGCAACATTATTGAGGCAACCGAGTCCGAGTAGGTAGAGAAACAACTAGGATCAGGAAAAGTTTTTCTTTGGCTTTGCACACTCGTGTATTTTTAAAGTCCGATCATGAAAACTTTGAAGATCCCACTCCTAAATTTCAAACGACAGTGCGCGCTTTTATACCTAGATGGCAGTGATGTTTCTTCAAGTGGCTTTTATGGCAGCTTTTGTTGTTGTTTACAAGTTTACTTTAAACGGTGTCCATCTCTAGAATAAAATACAATATCCCGCGAAATGCGTCGATCCGGCTGACTTTTTAAGGGCGATTCTGGCGATCTCTTGGAATCGCTTTCCGAAAAGCAAAGCGAGAATCCGCCGAGCGCAAGAACAAACAGATAGCTACTGCGCCTCAGTTGTACCTTCACAACTTCTCGCTGACTTGCGGGAATCAATTTCCACACGCGCACTGGACTCGCTTTCCAAGCAGTGCTCCCACTTGCTCCAATTCGAAAATCCTGCCAGGAACCGCAAAAATCCTGCTCGGAAAGTCAAAAAATCCTGCAAAAAAATCCTGCCTAAAAAAAAAAAAAAATGTGTTCGTACTAATTAAAGGGATAGTAGCTGGAGGATTTGAGCAAACGCAACTGATTTTTTCGTCTCTATCGTTTGGGAGGACTAGAACGTTTTTGCGTAAGAACTAAATGAATACGACTAAATACCAACACCAGGGGCGTCACGACTGGAGGGACGCCCCCCCCCCCCCCCCCCCCCCCCCCCCCCCAATTTTGTTGGTCAATCGGTAAAAAAGTATCAGCGCCTCGATTTTTCGTCAAAACAGTTAATTTTTTTCATGAAAACAGTCGGGGTTTCTGAAAATTAGTTGATTTTTTATCAAAACAGTCGGTTTTTTCGAAAGAAGTCGTTTTTTTCTTGAAAACAGTTCTTGTATCGGCAAAAACAGTCGGTAAATACCTTGCCCTCTCCCCTAAACATTTTGACTAGTAAAGCCTCTGACCAAAACTACCATTAAAGAGGGCGTCACTAGACGGGACTTGAGAATGTATAGACAACAGGAGCAGCGGCAACGTCTGTACCCAGGACAAATTATACTAAGCGCCGTGTTTTTAAACACGCCTTTTTTCTGGAAAAATTTAACTTAAACTCTAGCTTTTAGTGTGGTTTAAACTCGCAAATATTCCTAGCCTTCAGTGCCTACTATAAACGAAGCAGCCTTCTTCTAAATAGGGAATATAAATAGAAAATGCGCCGCAGGCGAAATTTTGTGAAAACACTGACGATCAAACTGTCTTTTTGCTAGCCGAAATGAAGACACGATTGAAACGAAAGAAATAAGCCGCATCTCTCCGTTTTTAATAACAAGGAGTTTGGTATAAGATGGTCAAAGTTGGACAAAAACAGAACGTCAAACGTAGCCATACAAACGTTTCCATTATGATTGCGTTTTCTCAAAAATGCCTAACTCTTCCTGCAGTCTGTTAAAAATATCAGCAAATTCCTGGTAAATCCTGAATAAGGCCGGAAATCCTGGAAAATCCTGGAATCTCAAAAATCCTGAAAAAAAATCCTGTAGGGAACCAAAAATCCTGAATTTCAGGATAAATCCTACAAAGTGGAAGCACTGTTTCCAAGTCACTGGCTGAAACTAACGGAGCGCGAGAACAGCTCTCGAAAGTGAAGCAGATTTTAAACGAAGTCGCAAAAACAGCCGGCGCATAAGCTCGTGGAGCTTTCCAGATCGTCAGAATCGCCCTTTAGCCTAGGTTCAAAAGGAGAGGTCTTTGTCATTTCCAGATTCAAAACTTGTTCGTGCTTTTAATCAGTCGTACACCGGCAAGTATCAATCTGAGCACAAAACCTTTCGAGACCAGGGAACTTCGAATTGATTGAAATACAGATTTTCGAGGGTCTCTTGCTTCTCCAACGTGTACGGCCATCGATGCCAGGGATTCGCTCCGCCTTGACATAGTGGCGGACGCTTCCTTAGAGTTTAACCGAAAAGGTCTGAGATATGACAATGTAGTTACCCATCACTTGCTCACTTAAATTGGCTGAAGACTTGATGAAAGTTCTCTATTTCATTACTCCGCTATTCATATAATCAGTTTCCGTCGAATGACCTTCTTTGTTCGGATTTGTTGTATCTGTTAATCAGTCGTACACTGGTATTATCTGTTTGCTCAGTACCTCTATGCTTGAAATATTTAGCAACTACAATGTTACGGTTGCCAGAAATTACATCTTTTGGGCTCACACACAAGAGCGCTACTTCTGCGGAAGTGACCTTACAATCTGGAATGGAACATTTCCTGAGCTTCGTTTCAGTCGCTATTGAAATGCACGCTTTTCTTGAAATTCGAATTCTCGGCGTCTTTGACGAACTTTGTCTTGTCGTACCAGCAGTACAAGACAGAAAAATAAGAATCCCTTAGCAGAGTCAAAGTAATTCAATGTTTTAGTCTAATAAATAAGAATAAGATGGCTTTTCAATTAAACTTTAAAACTTGCTCAGTGCTCAACTGTCGTCTAAGATATTTGTTGGATAAGAAGTTCCTTATTACCCTATTTTTTCGGTCTGGTGGCCCAGTTAATCATTATTATTTGGCTTCAGGCCCGGTGCTTACGGGTGTTTCGTTTTGTGTTGTCTTTCGGTACTAAATATATAAAAAGGGCACTTTATTCCCCAACTTTTTCAGCAATTTTCAGCAAAAAAAACGTAGAACAAGACCAAAGGTTTCGATGGGATCCCAAAAATTCAATATCTGATCCAGACAACTGGGTCTTGTCTTAGCCAGATCCAGTCTTCGCCAGACTCCTTGAACATTTTTACAATTAAAATTCAGAAACAGATTAAGGCCAAATAGCTAATCACCTGAGAAAACCAAGTTCAGATTTGAATTCAGCATGTGTGTTTACCCCTATAAGTCATATCTGTTTTGACGAAAACTTCCTGCCACTTCTGCCAATTTCCCGGTTCCGGCCGAACTCCAGAACTACTTGTCCGGCGAAAAAAGAAAGCTTAAAGACGAAATCAGGGTATCTTCTTTCCCCAGTAATGAACATCTAATCAACTTCAAATAGAAATTTAGCTTATAACAAATTTTCCAATTCCAGCCGGATTCCGGTCGATCTATATGTCCGGGTAAAATACGATTGTCACACAGGGACTCAGCATCTCTTCTTACCCCTAAATCGCTTATCTAATCAACTAGAAATAAAACTTTGACTTCCAACAGTTTTCCGGTTTGGGCCAGATTCCGGACGAACTACATGTCCGGGTAGAAACTTGTTTTCACATAAGTGTTCAGCATGTCTTCTTGCCCTAAATCGAACATCTAATCAACTCCAAATAAAACTTTTAATTTTGACAAACTTTCCGGTTTGGGCCAGATTCCGGTCGAAATACTTGTCCGTCGAGAAAATCGTTTTCACCATCGTCTTCAGCATGTCTCCCTACCTCTAAATCGAACATTTAATCAACTTCAAATAAAACTTTTACTTTCAACAAACTTTCCGGTTTGGGCCGGACTCCGGGCTAAATACTTGTCCATCGAGAAAATAGTTTTCACCATCGTCTTCAGCATGTCTTCCTACCCCTAAATCGAACATCTAATCTACTTCAAATAAAACTTTTACTTTCAACAAACTTTCCGGTTTGGGCCGGATTCCGGGCGAAATACTTGTCCGTCGAGAAAATAACTTTCACCATCGTCTTCAGCATGTCTTCTTACCCCTAAATCGAACATCTAATCAACTTCAAATAAAACTTTTACTTTCAACAAACTTTCGGTTTTGTCCGGATTCCGGGCGAACTACTTGTCCGATGACAAAATGGTTTTCACCGTCGTGTTCAGCATGTCTTCTTACCCTATAATCGACTATCACATTAGCTGTTTCAAAATATTTTGTTTGTCCCTTAATTTGAATCCCCTCCCCCACCACTAAATGTAGAGCTACAAAGCCCATCTACGAACTTGACTGGTCCGACGACCCAACGAACCCTCACACCAAGTTTCATCAAAATATCTCATTCCCTTCGAGAGTTATCGTGCTTACAGACGGACGGACAGACGGACGGACAGACGGACAACTTTTGCGATGTCATAGGTATCCCTCCACTTACGTTTTGGGATCCCAAAAACACAGTCGGATTTACAAATATCGCACTTCTCTCAAGTACGTTATTCGCTACGTATTAACTACTTTTTGGGATCCCAAAACGTAAGTACTATGACACCGCAGAAGTTGTCCGTCTGTCAATCTGTCCGGCGTTTGTCCATCTGTAAGCACGATAACTCTCGAAGGGAATGAGATATTTTGATAGAGCTTGGTGTGGGGATTCTTTGGTTCAAGAGTAAGGTCGAGTTCGTAGATGGGCTTTGTAGCCCTATATTTAGGGGTGGGTGTTTCAAATTAAGGATGACAAATTTTTTTTTAAAGCTATTGAGATAGTTTATCTAGGGGTAAGGAGACTTGCTGATTCTCAATATCAAAGTTATTTTCTTGCCTGAAAAGTAGTTCACCCGGAATTCGGTGAAAACCGGACTCAAAATCTCTCCACCAATTTTCGGCTATAATAATAATAATAATATTGTATTTAAAGCCTTAGGGCCATATACATACAACAAAACAAAAAACTTCATAATTACTTCTAATATATCACTACATAAACTAAACTGCACTCGCCCGGTCAAACTTTACTTTAACACTTTGCAGCACAAATCTACATAACGCACTAATTGCTCCTGGAGATGTGCTCTTCAGTATATCAGGAAACAGTATCTCCCTTACCCCCCAGCAAGATTCCCTTAAAAAGTAGTAGCCTACCCCTTTATTCTCAAACCAGTATAGCTCTGCAAATGGATTACGATATTCATTTGTTTATTGTATGGACGTGGAAGAGATCTAGTATAATTGAAGGTCGAACGGGTAGATATATAATGTTCAAACGAGAAAATTTGTTGTCCAAGCGAGGTTGTTGTTCAATGAGGATTCACTGGTAAAGTACAGGTCAAGTTCGTAGATGGGTCCTTTAGTCCTATCGTTAGAGGCAGAGGAGGGGTTTCGAATTTACGGTAAAAACATGTATGTTTTATAAGCTAATAAGATATTCATTGAGGGGGTAAGGAGGTCCGCTGAATCCATATCTGAACTTAGTTTTCTTGCTGGACAAATGGTTCATCACGAATTCGGCTGAAACTGGAAATTTGGTTGAAGCTCAAAGTTGTCTCTGAAATCGATTAGAGATTCGGTATCGTGGCAAGGAGACATACTGAATCCATTTTCTAACTTCATTTTAACAGTTAAAATATTCAAGGAATCTGACGAAGACTAAATGGCGAAGACATGAACTAATTGTTTGAATCAAATGTTAGATTTTTGGGATCTCATCGAAACCATTGGTCTTGTTATTTGCCCTGAATGTATCTGGGCACTGATTAATGCCTTTGACAGACGATGGTGCAGGACCGGAATTTCTGCCAGGGTTTTCCGCACCATCATCCCTACTCGGCGTAAAAGTTGGAATTTGTTCTACTTTATGATAAAAATGAAGAGAATCTGGCCGGGAACACCTGGTCGTCTGTTCGCAGCAGGGGAGTCGACAGAGCCGTAGTGGAGTATTTACCCCACTAAATACCCAAATCCGAATCCTCGCCGAGACACATGACTTATAGCCAGGAAACTCCTTAGATTCGCAAGAAATATCTTTGAGTAATGGTAGAATGTATAAAGCCAAGTCTACTGACGAGCCGCTGGTCGCGAACCATTGGTTGCGCTTTTGCAGATACCGCAGTATTTGATACCACGATCTAAAGCCGTTTTCGCAGTTATCGTGGTATCTGATACCACGGTCAAAAGGTGTTTTTGCAGTTCTCGTGCTATATGGCCAGTTATCGTGGTATCTGATATTCAGATACCACTGTCCGACCGTTGTGGGATCTGGAAAGTCATCTCACTTTCATCAAATTTGTCAAATTGTTGAGAAAGAAGTTTAGCACTTAGTGATTTAACTGGATATCAGTTTTTGGGATCCCAAAATGTAAGTGGAGGGATACCTATGACATCGCAAAAGTTGTCCGTCTGTCCGTCCGTCTGTAAGCACGATAACTCTCGAAGGGAATGAGATATTTGTATGAAACTTGGTGTGAGGATTCGTTGGGTCATTGGACCAGCCGAGGTCGTAGATGGGCTTTGAGCCCTACATTTAGGGGTGGGGAGGGGGTTCAGATTAAGGGGCAAACAAAATATTTTGAAACAGCTAATGTGATAGTCGATTATAGGGTAAGAAGACATGCTGGGCACGAGGAAGAAAACCATTTTGTCCTCCGGCCGAAACCGGATAGTTTGTTAAAATTAAAAGTTTTATTTGGAGTTAATTAGATGTTTGGTTTAGGGCAAGAAGACATTCTGAACACTTATGTGAAAACAATTTTCTACCCGGACATGTAGTTCGCCCGGAATCCGGCCAAAACCGGAAAATTGTTAAAAGTTGAAGTTTTATTTGTAGCTGATTAAATATCGGATTTAGGCGGAAGAAGAGATGCTGAATCCGTGTGTGACAATCATTTTTTACCCGGACATATAGTTCGACCGGACGGCTGGAGTCGGAAAATTTGTTAGAAGTTAAATTTTTGTATTTGAGTTCGAGTTCGTTTTTTAGCTTTCTTTTTTTGCCGGACAAGTAGTTCCAGAGTTCGGCCGAAACCGGGAAATTGGCAGAAGTGGAACAAAGCTTTCGTCAACACACATGCTGATGATTAGCTATTTGGCCTTAATCTGTTTCTGAATTTTAATAGTACAAAGGTTCAAGGAGTCTGGCGAAGACAAGACCTAGTTGTCTGGATCAGATATTGAATACTTGGGATCCCATCGAAACCTTTGGTCTTGTTCTTTTGGGATGACTTCGAAAAATGCAGTTTCGGTAATAGTCGTTTTGCAGAGCAACCGTGTATCAGATACCACGGTAACTGCAAAAACGACTAATTGTAGATTCAGTTACCGTGGTAACAGATACCATGGTATCTTTAAAAACGCAACTGTTGCCTCCTGGTGAGTTGAAGATCCCTGGTTATGTGTTCTTGTTTACGTTGAATAGTACCTAATTTCCATTCTCTCAGGTTGACTGGATTCGAGAATTGCATTCTCGGCTTTACGTCCCGAGTCAATCCAATCCTTCTCCCCCTCTTGGTAGAAGATCCAGAGGCTATCGATACCCTTTGCTTCGGTGAGTCGTTTGTTTTCCCTTCGTATTGTGTTAAGGGCGAAGAGGGTGAAGATTTCCGAAACTCGAAGCTCCTTGAACGGGATGACATTAAAGTTTTCCATTAGTCGAAGAGGTCTTTGGAAGATAAGATTCGTTGAAAAGAACCTGGATTTTTTGAATGGGAGGAATGATCAAAATCCATTTTCGTTAGTCGATTAGTCGAAGGGATCTTTGAAAATTCTGCCGAAAAGAATCTAGATTTTTCAAACGAAGGAATAAATCAAATTTCACTTTCGGAAGTGGCGTGGATCTTATAATGTTTGTAAAACTAGCAGTCCGAACTGGACCGTTACATCCGCAGGTGCATCTGGAGC
The DNA here is from genome assembly GCA_023053575.1 of Branchinecta lynchi. Lineage (NCBI taxonomy): Eukaryota > Metazoa > Arthropoda > Branchiopoda > Anostraca > Branchinectidae > Branchinecta > Branchinecta lynchi. The sequence continues at coordinate 10,868,684 of JAKZAP010000006.1, forward strand.
TGGAAGTCGGTTTGCGTAGGCCTACTTCGGACTAACAAAGTTCAATCCGGAATCGGAAAAATATTCTTTTATTTCCGCACTGCAATCCGGTTCCTTCCTTTTCATAGAAAGATTAGAGTAGAATTTAATTTTAAAATAAATTTCTTGTCAATGATGTCGAATTTGCATTCTCGTCAACATGTGGATATTCATAAACAAAACATTGCCAATTCAGCATATACAGCAGATTTCCAGATGCCAATATACATACAATTTAAACACATCTGAACTAGATAAATTCAAAAGAAAGAAAACAAATTCATTTTTGTTTTATCTAGAATTCTGTGCTAGAAGAAATATTTAACTCCGTAAAAAGAAACCATGTACCTTTGAGATTTTACACACGGAGAAACAAGCAAAGGTATGAAAGTCTTCTCTACTTTTACTTTCGTGTAAAAATGTTGGACCACAACAGTCTTAGATTCTATGCCCATGTCTCATTCGTAGTTATTTTAGTATATAAGGTACAAGTGAATGAGTGCTGCAGATCTTCCTTACGTTGTGCTTTTATACTCAAATGACAATGAAAAAGACCATTGTCTCCCGCTCTTGCGCTGGTGTTGACTATACCTCAGCCTATTATCCTCGGCCCTTGACGTCACACGAGAAGACTATATCTCCCATTTAATTATAACAGAATTGATTGTCCCTAGAACGGTTTATAAATGTAAACGCGTCCGGCGCCTCGCTGGCCGCTCGGCTCTGTATGCTTAGATACAAATATATATTCTGCAATATTAATTCAATCGAATTTCCCTATTTATTTCATGACGTCGCAAATAGGTCGCGGGTGCGAATAATAGGTTGAGGTAGAGTCCGGTAGAGTCAACACCCCTGCGCTATGCAAAAATCCGCGATCGAGTTTCGTAAATACTCTTCAGGTGCTTAACCGTGTATATAGTCTGTTTCTCACAGCACCATGGTCCCGGTGTGCTGAACACGGCAGTGACGTGTGGAAATAGATATTTCTAGTGCTAACTGGTAGAGCTCATTCGGACTGGGAATATCGTAGTTTGAGGATGGGTGAACCGACGTTTTACTACACAGCGTATTATGAGCTCATGCTACTACTGAAGCCAGCTTAACTATGTGACTTTCTTTATTCGGTTTAAAAGTCCCCCACGAGCAAGGACGTCATGTATGGGGGGGGGCGAGAGGGGGGACGCCCCCTCCCCCCAAAGTTCTTGGTCAGTCGGTAAAAAAAAAATAACCTAGTCTGCGCGAAGCGCCACGGTTTTTCGTAAGAACAGTTGATCTTTTCATGAAAACAGTCGTTTTTTCTGAAAATCCGTTGATTTTTCACCAGGACCGTAGGCTTTCTTCATTAAAAACGAAAATCAGTCGATTTTTCTTTAAAACTGTCGTTTTTCTGCTAAAGCAGTCGGTAAATACCTCCCTCCCCCCCTGCAAACATTTTGATTTAGTATATATTCAAACAATTTTTACAGCGGATATACGTAGCTACGATTCTTCATCAGCGATATTTCGGCCCTTCTTGGCAAGGGTCCTCGTCAGGCTGTCAATCTTCTGGATCGACGTCGGGGAAAGAAACAAACCTGTAATAAATAACTGAGGCTTCTACTATAAGTATCTTATTAGGGCAAATTACTTTCAAATACCCGTGTAAAGAAAAAAATAGTCCTGAGATTTAATTTTTGAAACGGCCGCTGTTTTTGCTGCACGATTGGGGCGATGACAGGGAGGTTTTTTTTTTCCGTATTTTGATTAACTTCGGTTTTGTTATTAATAAGGGACTCAGAACTTAAATATTGTTTCATTAATAACCTCGTTCCACATTTCTATTATGTAGTACTCGCCTTTATCTATTACTTTTAATAATCATTGCATGGAAAAACTAGTGCTGAGATTTAATTTTTGATACGGCTACTGTTTTTGCTGCACGATTGGAGCGACGACTGGAAATGTTTTTTTCTGCATTTTGATCGACTTCGGTTTTGTTGTTAATAAGTGACTGAGGCTTAAACTTTCTTCCCTTAATAACCCCGTTCCACGTTTCCAGTAGGGAGTACTCGCCTGTATCTCGGTTAATGCCTGCTCGGGTTTTCTTTATCTCAACGGCTTCTCAAATAGTTTGATGGAGTCCGGTGCAAGTGCAAGAATTTGGGCTTTTTCAAAATATTCTGAATGGGATGGGTTTTCGAAAATATGTTCTGCAAGTGCAGATTTGAAAGTATAGTTATGACGGTTTACGTAGTTACGACGGTTACGTAGGAAGGACAGAGAGAACTTTCGGAAAACGACTTGCAGAGCATGAACAAGAAATCGACCACGCCCTCTCCAACGGACACCGTCATAACTATACTTTCAAATCTCCACTTGCAGAACATATTTTCGAAAGCCCATCCCATTCAGTATATTTTGAAAAAACCCAAATTCTTGCACGTGCACCGGACTCCATCAAATCATTCGAGAAGCCGTTGAGATAAAGAAAAACCGAGCAGGCATTAACCGAGATCCATTTAAGTTTTCAGTCCCTTATTAATAACAAAACCGAAGATAGCCAAAATACGGAAAAAACACTCCCTATCGTCGCCCCAATCGTGCAGCAAAAACAGCGGCCGTGTCAAAAATTAAATCTCAGGACTGTTTTTTTCTTTACAGTGGTATTTGAAAGTAATTTGTCCAGGAAAGGAAGTTTTCCTTGGCCATCGTCTCAGGTCCTTAAGTCTATTTTGTCGGGTCACTAATATGCCTGCCAAGTTTATTAGTCCTTAGCACATCTGGAAGTATCCTAACTCGCGATCACCAGAATTCTGGAACACCCCCTCCAACTCCCCCAAAGAGACCCCACACCATATAAGTTGTCTTTACTGTCTTGTGATTAAGGCTTAAAACTGGTAGAATTTTGGAATAACTATTCAATGCTTAGCTATCACCTTTTTTCGGCTATCTAGTAGATTTTTTTTTATTTTTATTGTGCAATCAAGTATTCAAGTATTTATTTAACTGCTAGAAATTACAAAAACCTGAGGGCACAAGTGCTATGTAGGCGGAATATAAAACACGCGAATAATTTACAGCAAGGCTTATCACAAATGAATACTAAGCTAAGCTATAGTAGGAGAAAAATAAGTTTTGACCAGGAAAAAATTGGTACAGAAATGGTTTCTTCACCATCCGGACCGGAACAAAATGCTTAACAACATATCAAAAATCTAAATCTCTAGCTCGATGCGAAATTGTTTTTTTTTAATGTTTTTTTATTTATTTTCTCAAAAACCGGGAAAAAAAATTGAAAACGTAAACTATAATGTTTTACACATCTTTTTAGATCAGCTTTTGGCTCTGAATTCATTTCTGATACTCATTTCGTTACCTGACCAAAAGAAAAATATTTATCAGCAAAAAAAATAAAAAATGGGGAAAAAAACTGTGTCTTTGGGGAAAAAAACTCTTACCAGCGTTGTAGTCTATTTGGCTATGTAAATGAAAGGCTTAGAAAAAAAAAAAAAAACTAAACAACAATAAACAGGAATGACGAAACACCTCAGCGCCAAACACCATGAGACAAGGTAGGTTCTAACTTAATGTGTTCAGAGAAAAGCTTTTATCTTATTTTTCAAATATATAAAAATTGCACATCATCAAAATATAGGAACTAGATTTTTCATCATCACAGTTAACTGTTATTCTTCTTCACTAAGTTCTTCTTCTTGAAACTTCGAATTGTTGCACGAGCTTCCCTTACAGGTACGGCAGGCTATAGTACACTCAAGTCCGTTTTTCTTACAGGTACACTTTTCACTATCACAGCCGTCAATACGACACGAGCATTTGATAATTTTCAGCAGCTGAGACGGAGCGGCAGGGAGATCTGTTTTTATTGGCGCAAAAACTTCGTTATCCTGCAGTTTCCATCCCAGGCGTAAAGGGTCTACTGGGTTCCCGAGCCAGATTTGAACTTGGCAGTAGACACGTAGCGAGTGGTACTTCGCTGCTGCCTGAGTCGGTGGCAGTTCTTGTGGATGCACGAAAGTGGTGGCAGTGCTCACTTTTCTGTGAAAGATTAGCTTTCTGGCAGTGTCCAGGTTCGAAACATCAGGGCAACCGTCCAGTATCAACAATGCTCGCTCTCCTGCTGCCACAATATCGTCAAGCGATGCGAGCTTGTCGCCAAATATAGCAGCGCTGTCCCTGAAACTCTTGTTGGAAAGTAGCAGCTGAACGGCTTTGCCCTTTCCTATTCCGTAAAGGTGAGAGGTTGTGTCACTACCCAGCACGGCATGACAGAACGGTATCAGATTGCTGACATCTGTTCCTAGCTTCTGCTTCATCTCACTAATATCCCAAGCTGAACTAGTACCGCCAAACTTAGCTTCAGGTGAGAAATATAAACGCCCGGAACGCGAATCTGATCAGAAGAACCAAGATGTCAGTATCATCAGCAACCACGATTGTGTCTGTAAGACTAGCAGCTTCTACGGCTTTTTCTACAATCAGAACGTCGGCGTCTCCTTCCGAGTGGAAAATTCGGAAACCAACGGCTTCCAAATGGTTGCCGAGCAGCTTCAGGAAACGTCCTTTGTTTGTCTTACATGAAAGAAACTCTTCTTTCTTCATGCAGAAGGTCATCTCTTCGGTGAAAAAGACTTGGCGGCCAACCATCCTTGCTCGACGTAAATGGGTAGCATCTTTGATTGCTGGACCACCTTCATATCCGTCAAACACAACGATCGCACTAGGGTACCTTGCTTGTACGTAATGGACGTATGAAGCAAAGATGACCTTGAAGGTTGACCCTACCTTCCATGGAACTCGATGTAGAAGAGAACCACCATCCAAGACGATGTTACACGCAGAAGCAGGTCTTGAGGGTGACTGAGTCTCAATCCCGCAAGCCTGAAAGATCGCTTTTGCAAGCTCTGGCTTATTTGCTTTTCTCATAAGGCCATCGCTTTCGAAAAGAGAAGGAGGAATCGTACAAAGTTCGTACTTGAAGTATTCTTCTCGGGGGTCAGTTCGTTGGGCTACTATTATAAACCGCTGGAAAAGGAGCGCCGGATCTATGTGCGCTACCACAGAGGACCCCGCCTTTTTGGCATTCATTAGGGTCACTTGGTCTTTTTTCTTGAAGACTTGCTCCTTCAAGGTTTTTCCCGTCATCTTACTTAGAATCAACTTTCCAGCCACATCGGCCTCGTCAACATTAACATCTTGGGAAGAAGTTATGCCGTTGGCAATGTTTCTAAGCTGATTGTCACCTCTGAACGGAGAAGATTCTCCGAAGTATCCGACGAGCTTCTGGGTATCGTCGAAGTCACGCTCCTTTCTACTGGAACTCATGTCGCGGTGCTGCTCACTTGTCGAGTAACCAATTTTTGTCAAATTTTGCATCAAGAGGTTGATCTCCAGGCATGCTGGTCTAGACAGAACCCAAATGGCTCTCTGCTGTTCTGTCATCCCACCTCCAGTTGTAAGACCGCCCGATGTTTTCAGACTTCTCATATACTCCTGCTCGATGACAAGATCTGCCGAGAGCCCAGCCCAGCGTCACTGTGATCTTCTAATGGTGTGACCTCCCTGTTCAAATGCTTCGAAGATTGGTGGGTGACTAGTTTGAAGCTTAGCCATCTCTTGCTGGTATATCCAGACCGACTTGACATAGAGGTTATGTCCAGATGCTGCTAGAAACGGAAGCATCTCTGCTGCAGATTGTAGGTGCAAATCCCACAGGCCTAGTCTCTCGGCACGTATGAACTTAAGCAGTATCCCAACCATGTCAAGATACTGAAACCAGAGCTTCGCAGTTCTCTGAGTCAGCAGGTCTTGGCGTCTCTGCTTGAGAAAGTTTTCAAGTTGCTTGAGCTGGGGATCATGACTGAGATCTTCGGGTGGGAGGTATCCATCCAGTACGTTAGCGAAGACAGTAGACATGTCTAGAGACGTCAACGTCGCTTGCTCTTCTTCGAGGATTTTTTGCTTGATTTTTTTTTTTTTTTTTTTTTTTTTACTTCATACAAAAACAAAAACAAAACATAAAAAAGAATTAAATGATTAAACGTGATGTTTCTGTCTAATAAAAGAGCACAAAAACAATCGTTTCTTAAAAGGGAAACCATCAATAAACTACTTTTCTTTTCACGGTTCCTCATTCTCGGATTCTGGAAATATCTAAAAAATAGGCGCAAAAAACGTGAAAAAAAGGGAATTTCGCAACGGGATGGAGATTTAGATTTTTGATATGTTGTAGAGCTCTCTTTTCTGAACACAGTGGTAAATAATTTCTGTACCAATTTTTTCCTGGTTCGACCATTTGTTTCCGTATCTTTCCCCTACTACTAACTAAGCTAGCTAATATAAGGTTTGAAGCCAAGCTGACCATTCATTACGAAAGAAATAGAAACCCCCGTGATTTTCGGTTTTTTTTATTGATCAGCTAATTATCCCTCTGGGATGATGTGCGAGGGATAAATATAAATTCGGATATTTCTGTTGCACTTCCGGCAAATCGTCCCTACTTTCATGTAAAGTTTGAAGCCCAAAATGACTTAGGAGATAACACTAAGGCATACTCGAGTCCGAGACGAGTGCAAGATGAGTCCGAGTCCTTGAAAAAGGCGTCTCGAGACGAGTCCCGAGTCCTAGTCCACCAGCTATGGGCACAGCAGCAATCAAACGGTGGCTTAGATGTGGGGCTGTAATGCCATCGGTGAAAGCCCAGATTAACATCAGCTCAGCTACTTAAAGCTTTCTATATATTTGTTTAATGATATTGCTTGGTCTTCTCGAGTTGTCTTACTGGTCCTCTCATTTGTAATAAGCCTATCCCACCGAAGAAGTTTTCAACATGGCCTTCATTGCCATGATGTCCTTTGTCCGGTTCGACCAGTTTTGCCGCGCTACCATGTTCCCCGGTTTATTCCCTTTTATCGGAAAAAAAAAATCTCGAGGGAGCAATGCCTGATCTGAAATTGAATCTGTGTCTTTGTTAGAAAGTTGCTATGGTGCTTCTTTTGCTTGATCTAAACTAATCTCATTTTTTTTTTTTTCAGGTCATGTTCTGTTCGAAATGTGCGCCGGATATGAGCTCTCGGTAGCAAGACCGACGCCTAAAAACTTTAACGATATTGTCGGATATCCACAGGTATAAAAAGTGGTCTCTCCCAATTCTTGTCCTTAAAGGACCCCTCGCACTATTTACTCTTCAACTTACAGTATCTTAAAATATCTGAATACTTTAAAACTAGGCTGGCTTCAACGAGTTACCCACGGTTTTGGCTGTTTTAAGCATTTTCGTAGACCCGTTGACTTATAGCGAAAACAGGGAAACAGTTTACATAAACAGTTTTTGGGATCCCAAAACGTAAGTGAAGCGATACCTATGACATCGCAAAATTTGTCCGTCTGTCCGTCCGTCGGTCTGGCGCACGGTAACTCTCGAAGGGAATGAGATATTTTGATGAAACTTAGTGTGATTATTCTTTGGGTCAAGAATAAGGTCAAGTTCGTAGATGGGCTATTTAGCCCTACTTTTAGGGGTGGGGAAGGAGTTTAAATTAAGGGGCAAATTAAATATTTTTAAACAGACAATGTGATAGTCGATTATTGGGTAAGAAGACGGTGAAAACCATTTTGTCATCGGAAAAGTAGTTCGACCGGAATCCGGCAAAAACCGGAAAGTTTGTTAAAAGTAAAAGTTTTATTTGAAGTTGATTAGATGTTCGATTTAGGGGTAAGAAGACATGCTGAACACTTATGTGAAAACAATTTCCTACCCAGATAAGTAGTTCGCCCGGAATCCGGCCAAAACCAAAAATTGTTAAAAGTTGGAGTTTTATTTGTAGTTAATTAGATATTCGATTTAGGGTAAAGAGATGATGAATCCGTGTATGACAATCATTTTTTACCCGGACATATAGTTCGACGGGAATCCGGCTGGAGCCGGAACGGAAAATTTGTTATAAGTTGAATTTTTGTTTGAAGTTGATTTTGTCATCGGAAAATTAGTTCGACCGGAATCCGGCAAAAACCGGAAAGTTTGTCAAAAGTAAAAGTTTTTTTGGAAGTTGATTAGATGTTCGATTTAGGGGTAAGAAGACATGCTAAACACGATGGTGAAAACCGTTTTATCGCCGGATAAGTAGTTCGCCCAGAATACTGCCGAAACCGGAAAGTTTGTTAAAAGTAAAAGTTTTATTTGGAGTTGATTAGATGTTCGATTTAGGGGTAAGAAGACATGCTGAACACTTAAGTGAAAACAATTTTCTACCCAGACAAGTAGTTCGCCCGGAATCCGGCCAAAACCAAAAACTGTTAAAAGTTAGAGTTTTATTTGTAGTTAATTAGACATTCGATTTAGGGTAAAGAGATGATGAATCCGTGTATGAAAATCATTTTTTACCCGGACATATAGTTGGAAGGGGATCCGGCTGGAGCCGGAACGGAAAATTTGTTATAAGTTGAATTTTTATTTGAAGTTGATTAGATGTTCAGTATTGGGGAAGGAAGATACGCTGGGTTCGTTTTTGAGCTTTGTTTTTTCGCCGGAAAAGTAGTTCCGGAATTCGGCCGAAACCGGGAAATTGGCAGAAGTGGCAGGAAGATGGTTAGGGGTAAACACACATGCTGGAACCTGAACTTGTTTTTCTCAGATGATTAACCTGTTTTTGAATTTTAATAGTAAAAATGTTCAAGGAGTCTGACGAAGACTGGATCTGGCGAAGACAAGACCCAATTGTCTGGATCAAATACTGAATTTGTGGGATCCCATCGAAACCTTTGGTCTTGTTCTGATGGGAAAACTTCTCGCAGACAACCGTCGGAATCGTGGTTCTGTTAGAGCCGTACGAAATTGGGGTCTCCGGGTTTAGAAATATATGGAGTTATTATCGAACTAGGTTGCATTAGTATTATAGGTAAGACAGCTCCTTTAAGAACATCCCCAAAGAGATTTTGTCGTAAGTTCGCTTTGCATGAAAAGCAGAGCGGGTGCCTGGTCTTCGCTGCCTAGAACTTTATATCGGGAAAAGGATTGCATTTTGGGTGAGCTTACTGTAGCAATGGCCGGGTAGTAACTTCGCTTTTCCTGCTCGCGAGAGCTTGTGCCCGCTACAGATAAAGGTCAGAACAGGCATACTCGAGTTCAAAATTTCCTTTCCTCCCTAGGTCTACGACGACAAGATCCCCCTAAAAATTACAAGTAACCCTCAACAAGCGTCATTATAATCACTTCAGTTTGCCAAGGGCATTATCCTTTAGTATATTTCCAGTATTGCGCCGCGGTCATCACCCAGTAAGTAACTAAGTAATTTGTTTATGACCCGCCATTTGAAAAGCGGAGTATGTAAAATAAATAACACAACAAATACAGTATACAATTTTCATTCATCGGCCAGAAAAAGAATGTAGAGTTGGATACTCTTTAGATAGATAGTTAGGTCGATATTAGATATATATTTTTATACAGAGAAAAGCAGGAAAGAATACTAAAATCAGGAAGGGCAAACTAAAACGAGGAAAGAATTACCAGGAATCGTGGATTCGAAAAACTGGCAAGCCTTTCCTCTGTTTAGTATCCCGTGAGGGGTCGGAAACTTACATTTGTAACAGTTCACCTTTTCCTCCTTTTAGTATGCGAAAAAACTGGCACGCTGTGCCGTGCTTTTCCTCAGTTTAGTTTCTCGTGAGCGGTCGGCAACTTACATTTGTAAAAGTTCACTTTTTCCTCCTTTTAGTACCTTGTCGGTAGCCGATCATGAGTCCAGCGAGGGGTCGGCAATTAAGATATAAGTCCACCATTTCTTTCCTGGTTTTAGTAGCTTGTCACGGAGAGTACCAAAACGAGGAAAGAAATTAGAAATTCTAAAAAACTGGCAAGCCTTTCCTCTGTTTAATATCCTGTGACGGGTCAGTAACTAACATTTGTAAAATTCGCCTTTTAGTATTAGAAAAAACTGGCAAGCTGTGCCGTGCTTTTCCTCTGTTTAGTATCTCGTGAGGTGTGGGCAACTTACGCTTGTAAAAGTTCACCTTTTCCTCCTTTTAGTCCCTCACGGGATACTAGGAAAGGCTTGCCAGTTTTTTCGAATACTAAAAGGAGGAAAAGGTGAACTTTAACAAATGGAAGTTGCCGACCCCTCACGGGATACTAAACAGAGGAAAGGCTTGCCAGTTTTTTGAATCCCCGATTCCTGGTAATTCTTTCCTCGTTTTAGTTTGCCCTTCCTGGTTTTAGTATTCTTTCCTGCTTTTCTCTTGCCTTTCCTTTCCTGCTTTTAGTCGATCCCCGCCTGACAAGGGTGGGGGATGACTTCCATTCAAACTGTGTTTTTAAGGAAACAAATTAAACAAAGTAGAAACAAGGAAGGAGAAAAGAAAAGAAACTAGCATAAAAACAAGGAAAAACATGTGCGAAAGATCATCTATAGTAGCCTACAATATCCCCCCCCCCCCCCTTCACCGGTTTAGGCAAGGGCTCCAAAACGGGAGGAATGTCCTCTACAAATTAAACAGACGCATCAAAATAATCCAGGGAAAGACTTCACTGTCGCCAACCTAGAAATCAAGGAGGTCACTCCGAATTGTTTATCTACGATGGCTGCTTTTCATGAAGGTTGAAGCAACGAGAATGTCATCAAGAATGCGATCCTCCTTAAAATAAAGTAGGCTGTGACAAAAAGTTTGGTACAGCTCTGCCCCCCCCCCCATGTGGGCACCCCCGTCTAGATAAAAATAGCTTCTGTATTGCCTTAAACCGCACTTGCTAGCGACAAGGCTGTATAGTCTGTTGACGTCGCAAGTGCTTACGGACTAGTCAGAAAATATAGATTGTGTACAAGCGCCTGTGAGTTGCGGGAGATAAGTTTTGTCGAGGCATTAGTTACGTTTTTTGTCTCTGTTCTGTTGGCTCTCTGTTTTATATTTTTCCCATTTTTGTCAAAACACGGAACACGCTGTTTCTCATTTTCCCGTTTTGTACGTGTTCCGTTTTCTCTGTTCCGCTGTCTGTTTTGCGAAACACGGAACTTGCTCTCCTAGCATGTTTTATCGCTGTTCAGATAGAAAATTGCAGAGAGATTCACAGATAGAAAAGAAAGAATTGCAGAAGTTTGGAGGATAAAGCTGGCTCCTAAAGTATGGTCGTTCTGGAATATAACTTGCAATTTAACAGATTTTCCGCTTAAGACATGGTCAAGATCCTAAATTTGCGTTTTCTTCAGAACAGCGACAAAACACGAAACACGGAACAGAGCAAGCAAAACACCGTTTTTTACCCAAACCAGACAACTGTGAACACAGAACACGGAACAGGAACCAGAGAAAAAAAACGCAACTATTGAATATTAGACAGCTAGTTGCCTTTGCCAGTGCCAGTACAGCCATAAACCTCATCCAGGACGAATGTTTGTTCGTATCAATTTACCACACAGTTCAAATAACGACTCCATTTCCCATCCGAGATTCCTCTTGATTTGTCTCTAGATCAAAGCTGCACACTTCAAAAGAGATGAAAACTAATTATCCGAAAGAATTGTCCCATTCTATCAAAAATGGTCTTTGGCTTCGGTTCTGCGGTATTCCACTGTATTTCTAGCGGTATAGACGCTTCTGTCTAGCCAAAAACAGCATTAGCAAAAACAGCACATGAAAACATCCTGACACTCAGTCCTTGGCTATGTAATAATATCCTTCTGTTACGTCATAAAGCAGAGGAGGACCTTTTAGTGAAACCCTATCACTGGTCAATGATCGAGAAAAAACACCATGACCTTTTCCCGCTTCCGAATAAGGTCTCGAGCTCCGAGCTTGATTAACAAGAGACGCGCAAGAGAGCAACTCGTTTTGATAGGGCTTGATTGTTGTGGGAAGCGAGGAGGAGAAGGATAAGAATTTGGGCTTGAGATTATTTTCCGAGATTCTAATACGCGTCACTTACCAAACAGTTAAAACACGCTTTTTGTCCCTACTTGCCGCGCTCTGATTTGCTTAGCTTCAATACTGAAAGTAATCCATGTCTTGTCGTCGAATTGGCTGTGTAAATACGCTTGCCGGAGACGCTGAGGGAAAGACCGGATGATCTCGATTGTCATAGAAGAAACTAGAGAAGAACAAGACCAAAGGTTTCCATAGGATCCCAAAATTTTAATATTTGCTCCCGACAATTTGGTCTTGTAGATATTTGGTCTTCAACAGACTTCTTAAACATTTTTCCTTGTAACATTTACAAACAGGTTAAGGCCAATGGTAATAATCGGAGAAGACCAAGTTCGTATTTGACAGTGCAAACCGGATACTGAGCTAAATTTTAACAAGTTCAGATGTATTCAGATAACCGTTTTGCGCTGTCAAATATTCAAATTTGGATTCAGCATATGGTTTACCCTAGAGCCTACGTCGTATCTCCGTACTTCTGTCCAACTTTCGGTTTCGGCCGGATTCCTGACAAACTACTTGTCTGGCAAAAACTAAAGCTAAAAATGAATTCAGCATATCTCCTTACCGCTACGTCCAACCTCCAACCCTTGTTCTTTTGTACACCTCGGCATTTCTGTTTTTTAGGTCGTTCGGATCTTGCACTTCATTTTTGATCATCCAAGTGGCTCTTATCCAACAATTGAGAAACTGGCCGTATTAGATTTTTTCCGAAACATCGACTTGAGAGAAATGAGGAGCAGCTTTGTCCCGGTAAGTGGAATAAGTTCATCCAAGTTCGAGTTCTGTTTATAGTGAAAATAGACGATTATATAAGGATATAAGCGAATTATATAAGGAACCATACAGCTTCACAAAGAAGGTGGTGTATATACTTAAGTTATTTCACAAGTTATGTTTGTATATAAAATTCTTTGCGTAGTATGAATGAATGAGATACTGAAATTTTCGTGAAGATGGAATCAGATTTTTCTCTCCGGCAACATTCTTAGTCCAAGATTTTCTGTAAGCCGTGGTTTAAAATGCTGCCAAAGATATTCTTTTCTTTGTTTATTTGGAATGAGGGTTACTTTGAACCTTGGGAAACGCTTCGAGTTGAGGGATCGGGATGAAACATAATGGGAAAGACAAGTGCAAGTCCTAGATACGTCATTGACATAACCGGGTGTCTAGGTATCCGGTGATCCCGCGAGTTCGGTACTTCCTGTTGTGCTAGGAAGATGAAACTTGGCAGGCATGTCAGGAACCCGAACAGACTGACTTCCCGGATCCGATCATCGTGCAGGAGAGTGGAGGGATGGGGAGCCTGGAATCTAGTGGCATGCATCATTTTTGAACGGGTGATCGGATTTTAATTAAACTTGTGATGGAAACAGTGGAAAGATATATCGTTTCAGATGTCTATGTCAAGTCTGGGTCAGATCCGGCACGGGGGGGGGGGGGGGACCGGAAGACTCGTGAAACTGTTATAGTCGAGGGATTAAGATAGAACTTGGTGTGGAGAACAACCATTAGGCCTGGATACGTAATTGACGGAGCAAGATCGTATCGGGGCTCTAGTTGGGTGAAGTTTTTTTGTGTGTTTTTTTTGGGGGGGGAGGGGCTGAGAATAGTTCCAGATGTGCTAAGGACGATGGCACTCCGCAGGCATATTAGTGACCCGACCAAATTGACTTAATAACCTGACACAACCTGGAAAAACTTTCATTCCTGGATCCGGCCATTTCTGGGGGAGTGGAAACTGATCCACGTGGAAACTGAGAGAAGGATAATACGGAAGATGACTTCCATAAGTTGCAAACGGATGGTAAGATTCGAGTGAAACTTAATGGGTGATAAGAACTGAGCCTCGTTTTTGTTGCATGCTGCAGGTCCACTTCTCGGCCGATTCCAGACGGATTCTTTCTACATCCGTTTTTGCACAGCAGTGCTTCCGAGGAAGACGGCAGCGGTTCTCAAGAATCACGGACTTGCTCCCCGACCAAGTCCGTGCTTCCCTGCAAGGTGCTGTAGCGCTGCCGCTTCAACCAAGAAGAAAGTGAATCCAAAAACGCATATTGTGCGAAAGCAAAGAAGTGCTGCAGCAGCACTATTGCAACAAAAACGAGGCTCTGATAGACATGCAAAACATGCGTTCGAACCACATGCGGCCACAGTTGGTGGAGTTGGAGAAATCGACTGTCGTAGCTCAGCAGTATTCGGTTAAACAGTAAAGCTTTTCAGGGAAGCAGTTGGAAATTCCATGTAAATGGGTAGAAAAGCAAAGTTTGGTCATCTTGAGAACCAGAGGAGTAACCGAATGGGACACAAATTGGACAGTACTGAGTTTGTGCGACCTAGATTTGTTATTTGGCGTCCGGACCGGGTCAGCCACGGGGGGGGGGGGGGTAGCGAGAACCGGAAATCTGCAGATAGGTTATGCTCCGGTTCCAGTCGAACTTGATCGACCGGAGAGGAGATGTCAGAGATACGACTTTTATGTTTTCAAGTCTTATTCGGCCGCAGTAAGAGGAGTTGGAGTGGGAGTCACGGAATTTGTGTGGCTAGCACGGGGGTCAAACCAGTGCAGTTATTTCGATGAAACTTGGAATATGACGAGAGCATATGCCGTAGACCAGTGGTTTCCAATCGGTGGTACGCGTACCCCAAGGGGCACGCGAGACCCTTGCAAGGGGTACGCGAAGAAACCAAAGTTGATTGTCTGTAGCTTCAAAATCTCGCCTCACGCAATTTTAATTGCCGACAGCTTGAAATTAGGAGCAGAGGCATCACCAGCCAAAATCTGTCATAAGGGGCGAGGTTTTTTACTGGCTGACAGGCTATTTTTACCGACATTTTTTTTTTTTTAAGTAACTGCTTTTACGAAAAATCGCGGCGCTTCGCGCCGACTCTGTTCTTTTTAATAGTCTGCCCGATCTTTTTTGGAGGATTGTTGTTGTCAACCCGTGTGTTGATGCCTCTGATTGCAATCCCTAGTGAAAGTCAGTGAAATAATGTTGATTCAGAAACAGCTAGCCTACTGCCGTAAAATCTGGTCCTGTGTCAAACACTATTGTTCCAAGAATGGAAGATATTGCAAGTGATACTGTCATTCAGGTTGCGAACTAAGCTAATGAAACAGTTTACGATGCAGCTTGATGAAATCACGGAGAATACCAAAACCAAACACGGAAACAGGCTGACTGTAAAAAATATGCCGCTAACGACGTCGAGCCGAGATTTGACAAAATGTTTGCTACAAAGCAGCCTCTAGCGATTGCCTCATTGATTTATCATTTATGATAATAACTATCGTCTTTGTCATGTTGTGAAAAAGGGGGTACGCAATCTTTTCGAACCTTGATTAGGGGTACGCGGTACGGAAAAGGCTGGGAACCACTGCCGTAGATGACATATTTCAGGGTCCAGACCAGATGTGACCAAGGTGGCGGAGGGATGCGTACCGGAATTTTTCAAAAAGAAGTAAGAGGAGATGATTTAGCCCTTTCTTGAGTCCGAACCAGATTTGACCGCGGTAGGGGAGTGGGAACTGGGAGGTACCGGAAATCGTGTGGCACGTCTATGGATCAAACGATTGGGTTATTGGGCTGTACACTTGGAAGTTAGAGAAGTCATTTGCCGCAGATGATCCGAGGCGATGTCGGAAATGCTCAGGCTTCAGAGAAACCCAAACAAATCCTACTTCTAGGCCCGAACCTCGCTTTTGGATGTCGGGCGTATTTTCTGACGTTCTCATAATTTACTTTCTTATACCGCCTACCCGTAACAAGTTCCATACTATCTCGTAGCGCTTGTTCAATTCTCCTATGTACCCAACAATATTTTTGTTTAAAATCAGTTTGAATGTGTCCATCTGTTTACTTAAGGTACTGCTATTATTACATTTTCTCAGCCGCTACCACAATCCATCAGCAATCTTCTTCACCCTTATAATTATAATAATGTTCGTTTATTGAGCTAAAAGGCCGTACAAGATTAAATAAACGTTTCACTACTCAAATAAAGTGTTACACCTCTAGAACTATTATGCTACGTAAACAAGGCTAAACTTTCTTTCCTGAGTCTGAACGCTTTAATCACATATTTACAAACTTCAACAATCAAGCTGGGGTGTCAATGAACCGGGAAGCCCATACCAACTAACCCCCAAGAAAATTTTACCCTAAAATGCGAAAGCGCTTGGCGCTCTAAGAGGAAGTGGTTCAAATCCTCCTCCTGCAACTTGCCAAGAGGGCAAAGGTTAAGTCTCTCCCGTGCCAGCTTTTCTCCAGTTAAAAAGTTTGTTTCTACTGAGGATCGGCAGACTGTTAGATTGGAAATGGTATGATATGACACGATATGTATTGCAAAAATATATAGCAACCAGAGGCGTTACTAGCCAAAATGTTTGGGGGGGGGGGGCGAGGGATTTACCGGCTGGCTGGTAATTTTTACCAGCTTTTTCTGCAGAAAAAACGACTGTTTACAACACCAAAAATCGACTGATTTTCAAAAAAATCCCCTTGTTTTCATGAAAAAAATCAACTGTTTTGACGAAAAATCGCGGCGCTTCGCGCCGACTCGGTTATATTTTACCGACTGGCCGAAAGCATTGGAGGGGGGGCCCCCCCCCCCCAGTCGTGACGCCCCTGATAGCAACCACAAGAGATTCACAGAAAAATAAGACCGAATCGCATATATTAATTCCATAAAGCCTGCTCGATGTTTCGCTGCTACCCTAACAAACGTCGCCAAATTTTGTACCACCCCCATCCAGTTTTCTTAGATAACCTAATTAGCCCATCCGCTCCTAGAAGTTCCTTCTGAAAGAATTCCCCGCTTACTCTTTTCCTCGATTTCCGCTAGATGACGAACGGCTGCGACAAAAAGGTTGACAGAGCTTTGCACATTCTGCTTGGGCAAATTGCTTCAGTTTTTTTTTGTACCATGAAAGAGACACTTCTATCTCGCCAAAAAGGTCGGCTGCATCGTCATACTAGACAGTTGACAAAATTTGCCCTAATAAAATAGGAAGAATCCCTGCACATATCTTGCTGAAATAGCGTTTTCACGATAAAATGGTCCGGAAGTAGTGTTTTACAAAACTACGTTAGAGATTCCAGTGCGCAAATAAAAGCTTGGCCTGAACTGTCTTAAAGCACACCTCGTAGTGTTAACTGTTCATGTTCTAATATTCAGAACTATCTGGATACTGTAAAACTAAGCTGTGGTTTAATATATTATCCACGTTGTTGGGCTTTTCTCAGACCCCTTGACTTCTAGCAAAAACTAGGTAAACAAGAGCTGAAAGCTCAGATGGCACTTGCAAGGCTGTGTCAGATGGAAGTGATGGTCAAAGTATTTGTTTCACTTTCGGTTAAGATGCGTCAAACTTGCAATGATGGCCAAAAGTTTGTTTTTTACTTTTCGGTTAAGATGCGCACTTTCAGCGTGCTAAAATTAGTTTCTAAGCAAAACCCTTGAGGCAAAAAGGATCAGATGCTCATGGTGATACCGAAAAAGTAAATTTTTCTTAAAAGTATTATTTGCACTTTGCGGTAAAGATGAGTTCGATGGTGGGACCGGAGAAGTGATGATGTCTAACCCAACGGTTTCAAGTTTCTAATGCTCCAGCGAATCGTCCTAGCAGATCTGAAATAACCTTAACTCACGGTCATGATCGCTCCATGCTATGGTGTCACAAGATTTCAGGTTCTCCCCTCCGACCCTTCTCCCCCCAGTTCATCCAACCCGTTCCTGAATCGAAATGGACATCTGAGACATGACGTCTTTCAAGATATCAGGTTTCATTAAGATCCGATAACCCGTTCGAAAGTCATGCATGCCACTAATTGCCGGATTCCCGCCATTTCCCCCTCCCTCCACGATGGTCGGATCGGGCAAGTGACTGTTTCCAAGATAATCTGGTAGGGTCCCTGATACGCCTGCCAAGTTTTATCGTCCTAGCCGGCCTGGAAGTACATTAACTACGGATCGCCGGAATTCCGGAATCTCCCTCTAACTCCCCCCACAGTGTCCGAATCCGGTCCAGTTCTGTCAGTGATGTATCTAGAGCCTGTGCTTGTTCTTACCACCAAGTTTCATCCCGATCGCTCCACTCTGAGAGTTTCACACGATTTCCGGTTCCCCCTCGGACCCCCCCCCCCCCCAGATTCATCGAATCCGGTCCGGACTTAAAATGAGATATCTGAGACACGAGGTATTTCCTGCTATCAAGTTTCATTAAGATCCGATCACCCGTCCGATAGTTATGCATGCCCCTAATTTACAGCTTCCGCCACCTCCACCTCCCCCCCGACGACTATTTCCAAGCTAGTTTGGTCGGGTCCCTAGTATACCTGCCAAACTTGATCGTCCTAGCAATTCTGGAAGTACCCGAAATCGAGAAGAGTGGACAAACCGACCGACCGAAAAGTGATCGGTATATGGCACTTGAGCGGAGTTGCAAGTGCCATAAAAACAGAACGCATGAATAACATGATACTCGGACAACGGGTGTCGTCGGGAGGATAATGCGCATGGAAACTAGTGAATCCTGGCAAGTGCAAAGATAAGCGAGGTGTCGTTAGCCGTATCAGAATGTAACATATGAAATTTGGGTCTCCGGGTCAAATTATTAATTAATGCAATTACGGAAATAAGTTGTGGCCGGGCCCCACTGTTCGTAAATCGGTCTTGACCCGCTTTTTGAGACCGGTTTTTAGCGGTTTTTAGACGTTCCTCCTTCAACCCGTTCATAAAATCTGGGATGGATAAATCCATCTCCCGGTTTTAATTTGTTATGAACAACCAATGACAGAGGAGCGTCGTAAAACGTCTTAAGAACCGGTCCTAAAAGCGTCTAAAAACTGAATTACGAACAGGTGTGTCCGTAGTGGGGCCCGGGCATTATATGTACGATGGGTCCTTTAAGGGAGAATATACTGAAACCACTGCTGTGCCAGCAAGTAGCCAGTGTAACTTCCAGCGTGACAGTGGAGTTTGAAAGAGGGACTCCAAATACGTTATTTCTGCTTAAGGTTTAACTGAAAGGCCAACTTATTTTTGTGTCATCTAATTGAATACACTGAATTATTCGGATTCTGCAAAGGGATATTTTAATTTTCCACTATCTGCTCTATTTATGACGTTCAGAATATCTGCGGCCGTCCCCACAGCGTAAATTCTACGATGACGCGGGAAATTTTAATCTCAACACAACGCGGCTTTTCAGTGGGCAGTGGTGAGATTGGTGAGATCGCTTAGTGTCTGAAAAAAAAATTATCATAGATTTCTCGTAAGGCATACAACAACAAAAAAGCGCACGGAGGTACCACAAATCACACTAAAATTCCACTATTTAAAAATCGATTATTCGTGAAAAGCGGAACTACGAAGTAACGCTCTTTCAGCGGTTCTTCAGGCAAATTTAACTGAATAACTGAGGGGTAACTACATTGTCCTATCCCGACCGGCTTTTCGTAAACTTTAAAGGACCCCTCTTGCGTATTCTGCAGTTTAGTTTATCCATAGCTCACTTATGGAATTCTTTTTCTACGCCTTTAGCGCTTTCACCCGCCGCGTCGAACAGCAGGAAGGCTGGATAAAGTTGACTCTAAGAAGAAGATCGCTAGTTTCATATGGAAAGTAACGGTGTTTCGTAAAACGATATTTCTAAGCTATTTCATGACGGAAAGATCATTTCTAGTAAGAGTTGTGCTTTAAACAAAATCACTTCAGCGTGATACCAGCAACCTTTTCCGTATACGAAAGTGATATATACCGGAAAAAAGCAAATACATTAAAATCCTTTCCACTCGCAAGTGACTAACCAACCCCTTTAACCTCACCACCTGGATGCTGTTCGGTTACGCCCGGATTCTTAATTTACATTGCATCACTCGAATATTTAACAATATAGTACCCATAAGGTATAAATGTCAGCATGTACTTCTTCCTGCATGTTCTCATTTAAAAATATCTCCAACGTATCCTTTCATTTTTGTGTTCTTGCGCAAAATTGGTTGCTATTTAAATCTTGGCTGTTATTGATGGTGATTCACAAGAGAGGGTAAGTTTGTGTCAAACAGAAAGTGGAACAATGGATTAGGACGAGATGTCCAGGTTTTGATACGGACTTTAAAATGCTTTATGGGCTTTTGAGTGTCAGATTTATTAGAGTTGTTTTTCTAGGCTGCTCTCCAGTCCAAAGTTTCCCATGATGTTGCTCAGCTCTTAGAGACCGTCTCTGAAAGAAATGGGTACACAAGGTAAGTGAACCACCCGAACTGCCAAAGCTATGTACTAACAGCGAAATAATCACGCCAAAAAACGATAAATGACGGTTGGAAAGGTCCAGGCGCTGCATGGTGGAACCACTCGTCCAAGGCCGTATCCAGGGGGGGGGGTTAGGGGGTTGATAAGTGTCCTTAGCTTCCCTACAGAATTTTAATCTTAAAAAATCGCCGCTCTTCGCCATTTTTTCGTTTCCTGTGACTTTTTAAACACTTGTTTGGGCAAACCCGAGTTTGCCTATCAAACAGAGCAAACTTCGTCGAAAGCTTCGAAGTCCACGTGAACTCTTTCCAAAACAAGGGCATGAGATCAGACTTCTTTTCTTTTACTTCCACACTTGAACACGGCGGGCACGGTTTTCAAATGTTTTGCGTCGAGAAATCGACAAGTGCCAACAACGAAACTCTGATATCACGTGGCAAGTATTGGCAGTTTCGAAAATAAGATGTCTGGGTCATTTTATCGTCATTAGATCATTTCTACTTAGAGTTGTTCTAGGACATAAGACAAACCTCGTCAAATAGAATAGACATAATCAAAAGCCAACAGTATGGTTTTATTTTATCCCACCGCAGTATCTCGGCGCCGTCGCACAGCATTGAACTAGGACCAATCAAGGAGCACACCGGGTATGCTCGACTGTTTTTGCTTGACCAAAGTTTCAAAACAAGATCGAGACAGTTATGCAGCCCTGTCGTTCAGCCTACGAAGGTGTTCCAGTCAGACGCTTTATGCTAGCAAATAGGTATTGTTGCAAAAAGCTGTCTTGAAGTCCAGACCAGGTCAAAACACACATTACTAGACAGCCGAAAATCCCTGTTTTCTGTGAGAATCACTGAGAGAGAACAAAAACAGTGTAGCATGAGCGAAAACAAATGACAGAAGTAGAAGAGGCAATCTAGGGCCAGTGCTTCCACTTTTCGATTTCCATTTTCCCTATTTTCATACCAATTTTCCCTAAAATTCCTCGTGTTTAGGTCTGATTTCTCCTTATTTTTCTCCCTAGAAAAAAGGAGATTTTGCCTTAGATTTCAACAGAATTTACATGAAAAGCACAGCGCAGTATCAAATTGTAATTTTTTACTTCAGAAAATAACATCTTTTACACTAACGAGAATACATAAAAAAGTTAAAATAAGCGTTCCACAGTTTTATCACAAACATAGCTTAGGTCCATAAGGTCAACTCGAGGATTCTTTCAATTTGCTGGTGACCTCTTTTGCCCGTGTTCTTCTGCAAATCCGCAGAGGGCCAATCCAAATCGAGCACCAGCACCCTTTGTAAACAAAAATAGCTCATGTAACACATTCACTGGTGACCCCACTCAAGTCAACGCAAGACCCCACTCATGTCACCAGTGAATGTGTTACATGAGCTGTTTTTGGGATCCCAAAACGTAAGTGGAGGGATACCTATGACATCGCAAAAGTTTGTCCGTCCGTCTGTTTACACGATAACTCTCGAAGGGGATTGAGATATTTTGATCAAACTTGGCATGAGGACTCTTTAGGTCCAAGTAGAGGTCAATTTCGAAGAAGGGCTATGTAGCTCTATATTTAGGGGTGGTGGAGGGGTTTGAAATTAAGGGGAACAAAAATATTTTTTTAAAGCTAATAAAATAGTTGAATTAGAAGTAAGAAGACACCCGGAATCCGGCGAAAACCGGAAAAAATTGTGAAAATTAAAAGTTTAATATCAACATGATTGGAGGTTCGAATTAGGGGCAATAAAACATGCTGAGTCCGAATATGAAAATTCTTTTCTTGCCCGACAACTAGTCCGGCCGGAATCCGGCAAAAATCGGAGAATTCGTTTAAAGTAAAGGTTTTATTTAAATTTGATAAGATGTTCCATTCGCGGGTAAGAAGACATGCTGAATTCGCATATGAAAATCATTTTCTCACCGGACATAGGGATCGCTCGGAATCCGGCTGAAACCGGAAATTTGTTAAAGTCGATTAGAGGTTGGATGTAGGGGTGGGGAGACATGCTGAATTCGTTTTGAGCTTTATTTTTTCGCCGGAGAAGTAGTTCCGGAATTCCGCCGAAACCGGAAAATTAGCAGAAGTAAGTCGGGAAGTTTCGATCTGCTTCGTCAAAATCGATATGACTTAAAGGGGTAAACACACATGCTGAATCCATATCTGAACTTGGTTTTCTTATATGATTAGCTATTTGGCCTTAATCTATTTCTAAATTTTAATAGTAAAAGTGTTCAAGGAGTCTGGCGAAGACTGGACCTGGTGAAGATAAGACCCAATTGTCTGGATCAAATTTGAACTTTAGGGATCCCATCGAAACCTTTGGTCTTGTTTTACAAAGGCAGCCGGGCGTCTATTTGGATAGTCCCCTGCTGATTTTCAGATAGATGACCACGGGAAAAAGAGATCACCAGCACTTTGAAAGAATCCCTAATGCTAAGTGCATTGGTTGCATGCTCCTATTCTACAATTGCTGCATAGCCTAACCAATACCCCCTTCGGCAGTTTACACCAATCAAAAGTATTGCTTAAAAATAAACTAAATACTAGGCTACCTAAATTACTAAATACCCAGTGAATGTCATTTCACGCTTTAGCTTTTTATGAAATTTCGCGTTGATCTTCGCAATAAGCCAGTTTTCTGTTTCTGGTTGTTTTGGTCACGGCACAAATCCCTTGTGTAAACTGCCATCTATGCATTAGATAAGCCAATGTTGCAACATAAGCATTTCCAAGAAGACTGAGCATAGGCAATCTATGAGAATTTTTTAGCCTTCGTTTGAAAAAATCGAACTTTCCCTGAATATCCCTAAAAACCCTTACTTTACCCCAGATTTCCCTGAATCCCTAGATTCAAAATAAGTGTCCCTAAAAGAAGTGATTTTCCCCTAAAATAGGGTAATTTCCCTAGAAGTGGAAGCCCTGTCTAGGGAGCACAAATTAGAGCACTTGTTCGGAGAGCGTCGTTATGCCAGGGTTTCGACCTCCGTCGCTCTCTTTTTCCTGTCACAGAAACTGACCTTTTTTCCTTTACCATCCGCAGCGACTAAACGAGTACCGAAATCTCATGTCCTCTGTGTAAACCTTGGTATTGTTGAATAGATTATGCCAGGGTTTCGACCTCCGTCGCTCTCTTTTTCGTGTCACAGAAACTGACCTTTTTTCCTTTACCGTCCGCAGCGACTAAACGAGTACCGAAATCTCATGTCCTCTGTTTAAACCTTGGTATTGTTGAATAGATTATGCCAGGGTTTCGACCTCCGTCGCTCTCTTTTTCGTGTCACAGATACTGACCTTTTTTCCTTTACCATCCGCAGCGACGAAACGAGTACCAAAATCTCATGTCCTCTGTGTAAACCTTGGTAGTGTTGAACAGATTAGCCTACGTTTTCACCTTGTAGGTAATCCTTCGCCGGATGCGTATCTTTATAAAGCTAGAAGCGAACCGATTGATTTTAGTGGAGTGTTCACTTATGAGCAATCCACTCGTGCGAGCGCTGTAGCACCTTGCGGTTTTCGGTTTTCACCATTTTATGTGCAGCCCATAACTCGGGAACCAGTGCAGATATCAAGTTCAAAGTTTGTACACTTGTGGGCATTTGGGTCTAGTTGTGTCTTTTGGGTCCCACCACCCACAACTACCCTGTTCAAAGGCAAATATGCCTAGATTGCCCAGTGAATAATGTTCGTAACTTGACCAGAGCTGGACATAAGGCGATGAAATTCCTTCTAGGGCTGGGAATCACTAGGGCTGGCTTACTCATAGGGCTGGGAACCTCCCCCACCCACCCCGTTCATGGGCAATAGGGCCCAGATTGCGCAAGAGTAATGTTCATGACCCTTGACAGGAATCAAAACGTATCGTGTTGAAACTTGATAGGCTTGTGAGCATTGGGATCTCTCTTTGCTTTTTGGGGGTCCCAAACCCAGCTCCCACTTGGTTTAGGGGCAATTGGGCCCAGATTGCCCATTTTCTTATGTTTTTAACTTGACAATAACTGGAGTTAGGGCTATGAGATTCCTTCTGCTTCTAGATTTTAGGGATTGAAATATATATATGGAGTTGAACCACCCTCCCATCCTCCACATTCATGGGCACGTGAACCCAAATTGCACATGAATCAAGTTTTTGACCCGTGACTGGAATCAAACTCATAAGCTGGTATGCTTTGAGGATCTAGTTCTAGATATACATTTGATGGGTCCCAACCCCCCACCCTCACGTTTATGGGAAGCTGGGCCCAGATTTCCCGTGAGTTAAGTTCGCCTATGACAGGTCTCAAGTTCAACGCTTGTATCCTTGTGGATATATATGTATAGATGTGGATTTTGGTGTAAGAGCAACAAATAAGACCACGCGACGTACTTCCGTCCTTAATGAAAAGCTGGAAACTGGACGGTTTTGTCATATGGTCGATGACATGCACTTCGTAAGGAAGTTGTGACGAAGGTCTTAGTACCCCCTTCAACTTCACTACCTCATCTGGGCTGCTACGATTTGCTTTGTTGCACTTGTTAATACCTTGCTGATTGAAAAGAGGTTTAAAGGGTCGGACTGGCTGGCAAGACATATAGTATTCAAATTAAAACTGTACTTGCAAAATCCTCAAGATCTCTTTGAATTTCCGAGCGCAGTTTATTTACATTAAAACTTTTAAAGTGAGAGGATTTCGAATTAGGTTATTTCAGTACTCGGTTGGTAATTGGGGATGTGAAATGCCTTGACTCTAACGCTGTCTGCATATAATATGTGATAAACATTTTAATTTCACACATCACGTTTGAGCGCTTGCTGAAAATGGGAAGCTCCGTCCGAAACGTTTGCTTTATGGGTGATGCTCAGGATTGACGAGCAATTTGTTCTGTGATGCGCTCGTCGCTCGTGTGATGATCCCCAACTGATGACTGAGATGTCTATGCAGTGTCTTGTCTTTCAGGATACGGTCCCGCTCCCTCTCCGCGTATGACTTGCGTTCATCTATATCTTTTCTCGATGATTCGTCCAACTCGCCAACAGATTCAAGGTTAGTAGAAACCCTTCCTCGCTTCAGTTATAGTGCAAACACACAATCAGGATTTCCCGGCCGGATTTTCTGCACCTTCATTATCAAGTTGAATGAATCACAACTTTTCCATATGAGATGATGGTGGCTAAAATCTGGGCAGGAATTCCAGTGCGGGTATCGGACCCTAATCGTATGTTCATGTCACTAATCACTTTTTTTTTTCTAAGAATTGGCTCCTTAAAGCTAAACTGGAAGCTACGATGACCTACGTTGACCAGTAGTTTTAATGGAATCCGGCAAAAAACGAAAATCTGATGGAGCTACATACTTCTTGACGAAATTATTTATTTCGCACATGTGAGACAGACAATAAGCTCTTTTCACTCCAAAATTGAAAGCCCGTAATAAAAATTCTGCCGAATGTTGAGACTTCTGTTCAAATGGCACAAGAAAGAGCTCCGTCTGTCCCAGAAGAAGTGTCTAACAGTGACCTGTCGGATAGCTCTCGCAGCCTTAGGCTCAACGCGACTTGGGGTGCTTGTACATGGGATAGGACGACAAAACTTATCATGCGTAGTGGGGACCTGACCAGATGCACCTATAGATTGTCATTTCCCACATCCTTTCACCGAGGGGGGAGGCAAGAAAGGGGGAATCTGGAATCTTATGACATTCGTAACTTTCGAACGATTTATCAGGTCTGGATAAAACTTGGTAACTGATAAGAACACCCATCTCAGATGCACCGTTTTAGATACCGAAACGGTTGGAGGGGGGGGGGGGCGGAGTGGTAACAGAAAGCACGCTTAGAGTCATGGAATTGGGTCATAACTTGGCAGGAAGGAGAAGCATAAGTCATAATTTACAAATGAAGAAAGAGCGTATCTCAGCCGCATAGTGCAAAAATATTTTTTGCTAAACGGGACATCTTCATGAGGGCCCATGCTCGTTGTTGCATAAAGGGTTTCGTTTTTTCCGGAAAATGAATTCACATGCACATGAAGAACACCTCGGCCAAATGGTACGTTTTCTGGTTCGTCAAGGGCCCACGATCGTTTGCGTCTCATAGGTTTCGCTTACATAATATGTAAGTACATAGTATAAAAACACTATACTGTTCTTATAGTCCCCTGTGGGAGGGCCTTTCCTTTTTCTAGGTTGGTGTAAGGTCACATGTCCTAAATTTCGAGTTTTAAATCCGGACCGGAGTCGGCCAGTGAGGGAACACTGTAAAAAAAATGTTTGCAGTATTTCCTACTGGGATTAATCTTGTCTCTAAAAATACAATTTTATCTCTAATTCGGACTAATCTTGTCTTAGTAGAGATAAGATTAATCCCAGTAGCAAGTACTGCAGTTAACTTTAGTCCTAATTTTAAAGTGCAGTTAGAGTGGGGTTCTCGGAAATCTTATTACTCACTCTCGCTTGTGGGACAGAATTGGACGGACATACATTATGCTTCTGGGAGTTGGAAGGGGGTCTGCGAAGAGTTATCAGACCTTGACAGTGCGAACCTTAGCTTATGCACATGCTGACTACCTATTCAAATGCCACATGAGCCGACAGCTCTTGTTTATATCTTCATGGTCCTCGGTATTTATGTGTATGTTGTATCATGTATAAAAACGCGTTTGTCGGAAAGCGTTTTCGGAAGACTAGTGAAAAGCTTCACGGGAAGTTGAAAGTTTAAGCAAATAACGAGAAGCAAGTCTTTCACAGCGGAATTAATGTTTATTTCGAGTATTTGATTGTTCATCCGGTTTTGCGATCGGAGAAACTGATAAGTTTTTCATGAATTATGTTTAATATGTATTTTCACGATGAGCATCTCTTGCTGGGAAAGGTCTCCTGAGAGAGGAATGCTACCTCTCTGTTGTTATAATTATCCGCGCCGACTTCATATCTAGCTACATGTTCTTCAGTGCTTTCCATTACAAGATAAGGACTTGGGAAATCGTTAAAACTGACTTTCTAACCTTATTGGCGTTTACAAGATCGTTGTCTCAGATCACCTCTCTGTTTAGGTACCTCTATGATGATTCTGTCTTCGAATGATGGAATTAGGTACGGAATGAACTGCTGTGATACGACTTACCCACCCTTGTCCACATCCTTTGTAGATAGAATGACATTAGAGCCAAAGTTGTCTTCCTGCAAATCAGTTTGTTCCGAGAATCTCTAGATTAAACTGTCAATTCACGTGCGATTGTTCCTTTTACAAGACAAGGCGATATATATTGAAGACATAAGAAACAAATACTCCTTCAGCCCAAGCTGACTGGGAATCGCATTTAAAAATTTACATCAAGAAAACTGCGAAACCAGCACCAACCGGTGCTTGTGATCAACAGTGGCACCACAGGCAGACAAGATGAGATTTGTAGAATATAGCTTCAAATTGTTAAGTAGCTTGGGTTTTCTGTAGATTAGTACCTTCGTGTTTCTTCTTTGTCCTGTTTATATTCGTCCGAAGTCTATGTTAACTCTGTTACGGGAAAAGAAAATCCGTCAATCATTCTATGATTTTCCTCGAACCGGTATACCATGCATAAGTTCCTATGTCCCACATGGGATGTAATAGTAAATATGATACATATATATACTAGTATAATTATGACAGCAATTATGACAATTACTTTTGTGGAGGTTGATACAATACCATATCATCTTCCAGAGAGTCTGATACGAAGCCATATCAGCCTCCGCAGATGTTCACCAGTACTCTTACTTAAATACTGAAAAGTAGAAGCTGGCCGACAAAAAAATAACCAGAAAACATTACTTTCATTAAAAAAGAAAAATGTTTAAAAAATGAAATAACATCTTACTTTCTTAGCCAACCAGCCTACGCCCTAGGGCATACCTTGTCATCATCAGATTTCCTCTGAAAATACAGCTTGTCAACTGAAACAACATCTTACTATCCCTTGCTTTCCAAAAACTAGTTATTTAGCTTTGATCACTGTCTTTTTTCTCGATTTTCTTCAATAGCCAACTCGTGCTTTTTTAAGGTTGCCAATTTTCTCTGAAAGAACCTGCGACCTATGGCAGCAAAAAAGCAGTGATATTCGTCGCCTATGAAACTTGGTATTTTTTGTTACCTACCATTAACGAGAAATTTTGCTTTATCGTATGCCTCAGCTTTTTGCTAAATTTTGCTACCAATGGCAACAGTCGACTGGTTTTAATGAACACTAGACGGCAATTGGTTTCAATTGATTTTAATCCTTCGACCGCTAGATGCATTTGCATCGCCAAAAAAGACTGTATACATAGAAACAGAAGTGCCCAGGCCCCAACAGTAGTACTTTTAGTAGGTCTGCAGTAGGCTTGGGTTGCTACTCACTAAATTAAAATACTAGTTAATACATCCATCTCGGTTATAATAGTTAATACATCCATCTCGGTTCATATCGAATAATAACATCGACGGCCATTTAAAAACATTATCTTCACCGTCGGCTCGGCTAGGTTATTTCCAGTGGCCGTATCAGTGTTATTTTCCGCAATCAACCAGTTCAACTGGGCCTCGTTTTTTGTTGCTGCAGGTTCACTTCTCGGCAGATTCCGGAAAGATTCTTTCTGCATCCGTTTTTGCACTTCAGCGCTTCCGAGGAAGACGGCAGCGCTTCTCGAGAATCACGAACTTGCTCCCCCACCAAGTCCGTGCTTCCCTGCAAGATGCTGCAGTGCTACCGCTTCAACCAAGAAGAAAGTGAATCCAAAAACGCATATTGTGTAAAAGCAACGAAGTGCTCCAGCAGCGATGCGGCAGCGATGCGGCAGCGATGCGGCAGCGCTATTGCAACAAAAACGAGGCTCTGCTTTGGGACCGGTTCTCATACGTTTGGTTATGACCTAACATCAAGAACAAATAAGCACCAGAACTTCCGTCTCCCTATCTCTGTAATACGCAATGCGGAGTCGGTTAGATCCCTATACCCGGTGCAAACGAGCGGAGGGTAGGAGCCCCGCGGAAAATCACGATTCATTACCTCTACAAACAGCCATGTCGCAGTAAAGCCCCGGAGAAGAGATTTCCAAAGTAAAAGCGGATTGGTTGTCGATCATTGTTACGCCACATGTGACGCGTTGCAAAACGGGTCAACATATCTCCTGCAATTTGTCCTCTGATATGCGCTGTGGCGAAGAGGGAAGTAGACGGGCATCATAAAGCTCAGCAAGTAAGTCTAGCCCATCTCAATTCTGTCGGGGTATCTATATTCGTGCCTGGGACCAAAGACGAAGGTTTTGTCGGCTTATTGTTCTTGCTAACACTGGACCACTATGCCCTAATATTGAGGGATGTAGAGACTGACTTTTTGTTCCGCTGCACTGTCTACACTATATACAAAAAATCTTGCAGGATTTGCTTCTCGGATTAATCTTGTTTCTATTCAGATAAGATTATCTCTAATTCGGATTAATCTTATCCCAGTAGAGATAAGATTAATCCCAGTAGCAAATACTGCAGTTAACTTTGATCCTTAGCCTACTCGAAGAAACTTTTTACAGTGTAGCCAGGAGTACCGTTTAAGTTTAATTGTTGTTTCTCCTCTTTCAGGACACCGAAGATGTTTACCTCAAGCCCCCTTCACACTCCCAGCAATCTCCTATTGATTTCAAGGCGTGCAAGCGATGTTAGTATGTATGGTTCAGCGACGGCACTTTGCGACTGCCTGAAGGTCGCAGGCGTGTGTCATAATTGCGGGGAGCTCGCTTTCCACTCGCCTATGCGACCTTCTACACCTATTGAGGTAAGCTTGGTTTATATTTATTTAATAAGGTCTATTGAACAGTAGTCAACTTTCTTCACCGAAGACATCAGAAATCTTCGTCTTCTTTCCGTCTAGTAAACATGGATTTTTGTTGTCTTGTTTCTTTGCAAATTAGCTCCGGCACCCATCACAAGGAAAGGTACAATTTTCATAATGTAATAAAGTTGACATTTTGCAAGAGCTGAAAAAGCACCAGACATGCGAGTGGCAGACGATAGAACGGTGGTTTCTTAATTCGCTAATTTTTCGTCATTAAATTTAAGAACCTTAACTAACGAAATTTATACAGTCGTTAAAACCAGGATAGAATAGCTAGGACAGACGAAAAGTTTTGAAAGCCGTAAAGTTCTGTGTGGCTATGGAAAAACTCCATTTCGTTATCATGTCAATGGGGCAACGCTTCCAGACTTAAGTTCTAGTTTCGTTTAGTTCAAGTTCTGTTCAGTATACACATAATCAATACAGAAAGAGCCCAATTTGGCTGAGAGTCTTATTTAGTTTTCACCATGAGACCCCGTCTTGTCGGTCCTGGTTTTTTCTACGTGGCTCCAACAAGGGAGTCCTAGACTTCTAAATTATATTCGAAAAATTATTTATGGTATTGGTCACGGTACAAGTCCCTTGTGTAAAGCGCCATCTATATTATTAATTTCCGTGACATGGGGATGTGAACTGGTTAGACGAATCTGCCTTCGGGCCGGATCACTGTTCCTATGGCCGGCTTCTACCAGACTATTGTAGTGGTGTGCACTCTGTTCACAAGTCCCTCGGTAGCTCAGCGGTAGAGTGACTGCCTTGTAAGCAGAGGGTCCCGGCTGAGGAGCATTTTTGTCTATCAGTTCACTAGTTATAAATGAGAGGAATTTTTCAGTGACTCTTCAGGCGTTCGATATTAGTGACAGGTGAATCCCACTACAAACGAAATAGGTCGTGGGTCTCAGAGCAAAATAGAAGCTAAAGAATTTGGGTGGGGTTGGGACAAAGTCTGTGTGTCTCAAGGTTGCAATGTAGCTAAGTAGTTTAACTTAAAGATCAAATGGATTGGCTTAAAGACGGCAGCGTAGTTCTCTTTATTTTGCGCTGATATTACAAAATCTAATCAATTCAAGACCCAGCGAAGATGCTGCTGCGCTTGACTTTCCGTTGAGGAGGAAAGAAAACGGTCGGGAAGATTCGTGATTCGGATGAGAATGCAACATGAAATAGAAGCCCCGGCTAGAATCCACAGTCGGTGCTTTGCTCTGATACCCAAGACGTATTGCATTAGCAGCATCAGACAATCGTACAAAGAATAACTGTGCCTAGTTTCTCTGATTGGTTATCAGTGATCATTCACCAAGAGAATCCGTGCTGGATCAGTGTTTGAAGCACACCTCTATAGTAGCCTAATCTCCCGCTGTTCCACTTACAGTATCATCTTTTCACTTGCAGGTCGAAAACATCCGCACCGAGTTGATAAACATTACTCTAGCCAACTCCCACACAACCGTCCCTGGTCTTTCTCGTGCGAATCTCTCCTTAAGCTGGGGTCGTGACGATTCGGTATATCAGACACCCCTTCAGTCACCCTCGGAAGTACAACCCTTGTTGGCACCGACAGTGTTAGTAACCCCTCCTGAGACGGCGGTGATTGAACACGCGATTTGAACTTGTTTTGTACTGTGCCTTTGTGAGGGAAGTGACAGTTGTGATTTTTATGGAGTTGGTTTTTTGATGCGACTATGTTAGGTTTGAACGCGTCTCTTCTCACGTGTTATTTGAAATCAATAAACAGTTTCAACGGTTTGCAAATTCCGAGTTTGCTCAGTTGGCGGACATTGATATCACTAACATAACTCTTAGCATTCCTGTGGTCATCTGAATGGGCTTATAAAGGCATTTTCAGAAATTACGTGTTCGCCTATGTATATTACTTTGTCCTTTTTACTGCACGTATGCTCTTGGGTAGTGGGTCGTAAATCTTTCATTCATTCATCGCTGGTTTTGCATGCTTTTTCACCTGAGATGAGGTTATCTGCTTGTTCTGTCGACAGTTTTGAAAGATATGCTGAAAAAAATAGAAACAAATGCTGCAACGGGTCTGTAGGTTTTGCTAACCCGACGTGTTACTGCCATGCAGTTAGTGTCCAAAAACAGTGCGAAAAGACGATTACTGCCGGGTGGTTGGGGACCGGAATTCCTGCCAGGGCATTCCGGTCCATCATCACTTCCTTACGGAAAAGTTGAGATTTTTGCTAGTTTCTTCACTGGGAAAGACTTGCTCCACAGCGTCGCTTTTCGCAAATTTAATTTCCATGCTGCGGCTATGTTTCCACTTACCAGTTTTGAATGCTCTTCAGTCACGGTCGCGTTGTGTTTTTTGAGCAATTTGGAAAATTGACCTTTTGAGAACAAGATTCCATGTTTGGGTTTGTCATAACCTTTCCGTAGCTGGAGCCAAAACATACATCTCCTATAGAGCTTAGGGCTGGGTTCCCTGTCCAGCCTGAAACCTCAGAACCCACACGAACTTTACGACTTGGCACTGCAGCTTTTTCTGCTGTTCGCAGGGTATGCCTTTCCCTTATCTCACGGGATCGACTAAAACCAGGAAGGGAAGGGAACGCGAGAAAAGCAGGAACGCATACTAAAACCAGGAAGGGCATACTAAAACGAGGAAGGCTGTCGCTAGGATTCGCCGCACCGTTACCTTCCTCTATTTAGTATTATTTGAGGGGTCGGCAACTTTTCAAATTCAAAGTTCACCTTCCCTTTCTCGTTTTAGTATCCTAACATGGGTAGGCATCAAGTTCAGTCAGGGGTCGGCAACTATAAAATTTGTAATTCCCTTTTCATTTCTCGTTCTGACGGTAGGCGACTAACCAGGAAGGGCATACTGAAACGAGGAAGGGCATCCTAAAACCAGGAAGGCTGTCGCCAGAATTCGCAGCACCGTTCCCCCTCTATTTAGTCTTCTTTGAGGGGTCGGCAACTTTTCAAATTCAAAGTTCACCATCCCTTCCTTGTTTTACTATCCTGAGGAAGGGAACGAGGAAGGGATGGTGAACTTTGAATTTGAAAAGTTGCCGACCCCTCAAAGAAGACTAAATAGATGAAGGGAACGGTGCTGCGAATTCTGGCGGCAGTCTTCCTGGTTTTAGGATGCCCTTCCTCGTTTTAGTATGCCCTTCCTGGTTTTAGTATGCCTTCCTGCTTTTCTCACGTTCCCTTCCCTTCCTGGTTTTAGTCGATCCCTTATCTCACTGCAGTAGATGTTAAGTAACATCTGTTTTTGGGATCCCAAAACGTAAGTGGAGGGGTATCTAGGACATCGTAAAAGTTGGTAAGCACGATATTTCTAGAAGGGAATGAGATATTTTGATGAAACTTGGTGTGAGGATTTTTCGCGGCGAGGAAAGGTCGAGTTCGTAGATGGGCTTGTAGCTATACATTTAGGGGGCGGGGGAGGGGCTTCAAATTAAGGGGCGAGAGAAATAGTTTTTAATAAGTAAGCAGATAGTCGATTCAAGGGTAAGGAGACATGCTGAATCCGAATATTCAAATTTATTTTTCCTCCGGACTAGTAGTTCACCTGGAAACCAAACCGGAAAATTTGTAAAAAGTAAAATTTGAATCTGAAGTTGAATAAATGTTCGATTCGGGAGTAAGGAGACATGCTGAATCTGAGAATTATTTTCTCGCCGGGCAAGTAGATCGCCCGAAATTTGAACTGTTAGAGCCCAATGACATGGTAGTCAATATAGAGTGAGGAGACATGCTGTTGCAGCTTTAGAACGTATTGAAGATGAACAAAAAGTTTCTTTGATCAGTTTAGTTCTCAGAAGTCTCGACCGTCATTTACTGGGTCGAAAAGGCAGAATGCATCCGACAACTGTCTGGTAAACAATTTAATACAAATTTGTCGACCTGTTTTTTTTTAAACACGTGACCTACTCTACCCTTTTATCCATAAATGCGAAACTCTTCGTCAATGACGTAGTGACTCTTTGTTTCGCCTATAGCAGAAGCTATTGATATTTGAGTTAGTCGTTTAAGCTACGTTTACACGGAGGGTTTTTACCCGTACTCCGCGGGTATTTTTCCCCGCAATAGCAACAAATCCCCGGGTATTTTGGACTTCAGTTTCGCGAGCTTTTTACCCGGGTATTTGTTTGTCGAAGGGTATTCTTCGACGTCTGCAGCAACAAAATCGGATTTTCGAGCAAAAATTTTGATTATGTTCATATATGAAGTGATCCAAATGGACACATGTTGGTGTCCATTGTAAAGAGATATCCTTAAGCTTTATAGCCTTGTAATCTATTGCCAGATGATAACACCCTCCCTTGAAAAATACCCGGGTACCGTGTGAACACTTTCCCCTCTCGTCTCCGGAGAAAAATACCCGCCGTGTCAATTACCAAAGGATCATTTACATGGCGGGTATTTTTCCCCGGAGACGAGAGGGGAAAGTGTTCACATGGTACCCGGGTATTTTTCAAGGGAGAGTACTGTCATGTGGCAATAATTCCGAGGTTGTAAAGCTCGGGATATCTCTCTACAATGGACACCAATAGTTTTCATTTGGATCAATTTTTATGGACAGAATCAAAATTATTGTTCGAAAATCCGACTTTGTTGTTGCTGACATCGAAGAATACCCTTCGACAAACAAATCCCCGGGTAAAAGTTTGCGAAATTGAAGTCCATAATACCCCTGGATTTGATGCTGTTGCGGGAAAAAACACCCGCGGAGTACGGGTAAATATCCTCCGTGTAAACGTAGCTTAAGGGGTATCGATGCCCGACGAATCCATATTTGAACTTAGTTTTCTTGCCGGACAAATGATTCAGCCGAAACTGGAAATTTGGTTGAAGCTCAAAGCTGTTTCTGAAGTCGATTAGAGATTCGGTATTGGGGTAAGGAGACATGTTGGTCTGAGGATTCTTCGGGTCAAGGGACAGGTCGAGTTCGCAGATGGATTCCTTAGCGCGTCATTTATATGTGTTGGCAAAGAAAGGGATTCCTAATTAAGAGTAAAAAGTTTGTTTAACGAGCTAATAATAGATCATTGCAAAACGGGTAAGTGGACTCTATTTTAAGCAAGGGTCCTCTTTTGACACAGACTCTAGGCCAGATCCGTATCCAGGAATTGATTCCAGAGGGGGCCTTCCCTGCGGTTCGGACCTAATAGCAAACAGTACTAAAATGATATAGATAACAAGTTAAAATGATAATTTAAAAACGAGTATTTTTCCAAGTTTCGAAGGTGGTTTCAACCCCCCCTTGATCTGTTTCTAAATTTTAAAAGTAAAACATATAAAAGTGTTAGGATCAAATATTAAGTTTTTGGGACGCCATCGTAACCTTTAGTCTTGTTCACTTTCCGGAATCGTTGTTTTTTGCTGCATTAGTTGAAATGGGACTTTAATCTGCTCAAGAAAGTTTTAATAAAAATATTCAAGTTTGAACATTTTTTGAGCAGATTAAAGTCCCATTTCAACTAATGCAGCTAATTAAGCACTTGGGTGTAAACCATTTTATCCGTTTTTAGGATCCCAAAGCATAATTAACGGGATACCTGTGATTTCATAAAAGTTGTCTGTCTGTCCGTCTGTCAGCGCAATAACTCTCAAATGGGCTGAGACATTTTATTCTTGAGCAGATTAAAGTCCCATTCCAACTAATGCAACTAATTGTGAACCAAAGCAACACTTTGGTTTTGTCCTCGTTTTTTTTTTTTTTTTTTTTTTTTTCCTATGACTCCGATTTCATTTTATTCCTGGTAACTGAGAAGGGTCTAACCTGTGCGGTTTTTACGGAAAGTGTGGACCTTAGGCCGGATTGATGAATATGACATTTCATTTTGGAAAGCTCCGTAGAACTCTTGCCTGGGGCCAATAAGGATGGTTTTTGCTTGTCATCAGAGAGGACTATCTGAAGTTGTGTAGCGAACCTTTCGTTTCATCAAAAGATGTTTCTGCTTTCGAGTGGAAAGCTCCGTTCTAGCACGCAAGCAGGCAGGCACCAGTTTCAAATTGAAGATGGACTAAAATCTATAAGTGTTAAATATATGCGGCAGTTACCCGGCCCCACAGCCAACATATCTTCTTTGAGTGATAAATAGAAAAATCTACAGAGACAAAAAAGTGGCTTTTTCCCACGGGTCCGAAAGTGCTGCCATCTATTGTTTCTGTCCATGTCTGCGACGATTTCAGCTGAGTTTATAATTTTTTTTTTTTGCACTTTGGTTTGTGGTAGAGTAACGGTATCAGATGTGCCTCTTAAACTTTAAAAGTTCTCTCATTGCTAAAGAAATTAGAGCTTATCCTTTGCTCCTTTCTAAGTCGTTACGTTAGAAAGTTGGCCTACGGCAAAAAAGTCAACTTTTGAACTAAGACAGGTAGAATTTTTTTTTCGACGGCAATCGATAGCCATTGATGAGATGATCAAAGTATATGTCATCCATTTTTTGGTACAAAAATTCCTTCATGAGATACACCAGTTTGAAAATTTCAAAGGGGTTGACAACTTCATAGTAAGGTACATTGAAACCAAAAATAGGCGATACCAGTTATGATACATATAGGGGACTTTTAAGCAACAGTCGACTGTTAGCCCATAATCATCTTCGGTAATGAGGGGTTTGCAGCTTTTGCTAGTTGGTATACCTGTTATTTGTTTCCTGTGTATTCGATGGTAAGAACAATTTGGTTCCCAATGGTAAGATATGCAAGGGACTTGTAATGCAGCGTTTACAAGTACAGGAAAACTTGAACAGAATCCGGTCTTGGTGACAAGATTATGTTTACACGCAGAGGGAAAAAAATTAATTCTTGAAACCAGAAAATCTGACATAAATAAATTCACTATCCATTAAAAAAAAAATTTTAGAGCATTTATGACATCAGTACTGATGATTGCTGCTCTCAAAAGCTAGCTAGCCTTTTTTTTTGTACTTTTTACCAGCGCCGCCGTGAAGATTCCTTTCAAGTGGGCCGGAATTCCTTTCATCATGAAAGGATTCCCGTCCCGCTAGACTTTTTTTCTACTCGTCTTCACGAACGGAATCCTTTCGAGTCGACCAGAATTCCTTTCTACTCGACGGGATTTCTTGTCCGTGT
The DNA here is from genome assembly GCA_023053575.1 of Branchinecta lynchi. Classification (NCBI taxonomy): domain Eukaryota; kingdom Metazoa; phylum Arthropoda; class Branchiopoda; order Anostraca; family Branchinectidae; genus Branchinecta; species Branchinecta lynchi. Next base: position 10,905,758 of record JAKZAP010000006.1, read on the forward strand.
AAACGCTACATAAGTAATAATCGGCTGTTATGCTACAATCATCTTCTGCGATGATGGGTTTGCAGCTTTTGCTAGCTGGTGTACCCATTATTTGTTTCCGGTTAACTTAATGCATATCACGGGAGAGGGACTTGTAAGTAGGAATCGGTTCACGAGGGGCTAGGAATTTTTGCAAATGGGTGCACATTGTATTCGATTTCTATAAATCTGACGGTAAGAAAGTTTGTGTCGATGGTCTATCAATGTAACCGAGGATTAACTGTTTACACAACGGATACAAACGAAAATGTAAAGCAATGAGGTAGTTTCATAATAATTAATAGTGTCATCTCTGGTATTTTAATCCTGAAAAGTTACGGATAGCTTTCTATTACCAACTAGATTATATAAGATATTGTTCCAAGTTTTCAACCGTCACGATGTCTACGATTGAAAAGGATAAAGTACAACTGACTGCAAAGTTAATTTAGTCCCTTCTTCCTATATTATTTTGTTGTTGTTTTTACAACGCTGAAGAATACCTTTTGATCATATGATTACTTTTTTTAGAGCATCCCGTTTAAAAAGCTTATGCTATAATCATCTTCAGCGATGAGGGGCTTGCAACTTTTGATAGCTGGTATATCCATTATTTGTTTCCGGTGAATTTGATGTCAATCACGGGAGACGGACTTGTAAGTAAGAATCGGTTCACGAGGGGCTAGAAATTTTTGAAAATTGTTGCACATTGTATTCGATTTCTGTAAATATGACAGTAAGAAAGTTTGTATCGATGGTCTATCGCTATAACCTAGGATTAACTGTTTACGCAACGGGTACAAACGATACGGTAATGTAAAACAATAAGGTAATTTTGTAATAATTAAAAGTGTCATGGTATATTTTAATCCTGAAAAGAAGTTACGGATAGCTTTATAATATCAACTAGATTATATAAGAAATTGTTCCAAGTTTTCATCCGTCACGATATCTACGATTGAAAAGGATAAAGTTCAACTTCGACGGCAATCGATAGCCGCTGATGAGCTGATCAAAGTATATGACATCCATTTTTTGGTAAAAAAAATTCCTTGATGAGATACACCAGTTTGAAAGTTTCAAGGGGTTGACAACTTCAGTAGTAAGGTACACACTGAAACCAAAAATGGGCGATACCAGTTGTGAGACATTTAGGGGACTTGTACGCGACAGGCGACTATTAGCTCATAATCATCTTCGGCAATGAGGGGTTTGCAGCTCTCGCTAGTTGGCGTACCTGTCATTTGATGAACAATTTGGTTCCCAAATGTAAAACATGCAAGGGACTTGTAAGTAATAATCGGCTGTTATGCTTCACAAATCTTCAGCGATGAGGGGCTTGCAACTTTTGCTAGTCGGTGTACCTATTATTTTTATCCGGTGAACTTGATGTCTATCACGGGAAAGGGACTTGTCAGTAGAATCGGTGCACGAGGGGCTAGAAATGTGTGCAAATTGTTGCACAAGTATTCGATTTATATAAATCTGACGGTAAGAAAGTTTGTATCGTTGGTCTATCGCTGTAACCTAGGATTTACTGTTAACGCAACGGGTACAAACGATACTGTAATGTAAAACAAGGTAGTTTCGTAATAATTAATAGTGTCATCTATGGTATTTTAATCCTAAAAAGTTACGGATAGCTTTATAATACCAACTAGATTATATAGGATATTATTTCAAGTTTTCATCCGTCACGATGTCTACGATTGAAAAGGATAAAGTTCAACTGACTGCAAAGTCAATTTAGTCCCTTTTTCCGATATGCTTTTGTTGTGGTTAGGGCAATCGATAGCACTTGAAGAGCTGATCAAAATATATGCCATCCATTTTTTTGAACAAAAATCCTTCATGAGATAAACCAGTTTGAAAGTTTGAAGGGGTTGACAAGTTCAGGAGTAAGGTACACACTTAAACCAAAAATAGGCGATACCAGTTGTGAGACATGTAAGGGACTTGTAAGCAACAGTCGATTGTAAGCAACAGTCGACTGTTAGCTCATAATCATCTTCGGCAACGAGGAGTTTGCAGCTTTTGCTAGTTGGTATACCTGTTATTTGTCTCAGGTGTATTCGATGGTAAGAATAATTTTGTTCCCAATTGTAAGACATGCATGGGACTTGTAAGTAATAATCGGCTTTTATGCTATAATCATCTTCAGCGATGAGGGGTTTGCAACTTTTGATAGCTGGTGTATCCATTATTTGTTTCCGGTGAATTTGATGTCAATCACGGGAGACGGACTTGTAAGTAAGATCGGTTCACGAGGGGCTAGACATTTTTGAAAATTGGTGCACATTGTATTCGATTTCTGTAAATATGACAGTAAGAAAATTTGTATCGATGGTCTATCGCTATAACCTGGGATTAACTGTTTACGCAACGGGTACAAACGATACGGTAATGTAAAACAATAAGGTAGTTTTGTAATAATTAATAGTGTCATCTGTGGTATTTTAATCCTGAAACGTTACGGATAGCCTTCTTTCGATATTGTTTTGTTGTTGGTTTTACAACGCTAAAGAACAGCTTTTGATTATGTGATTATTCTTTTTAGAACATACCGTTTTAAAAGCTTCGATAAGTTGACAATTTCAGCATTTAACCGACAGCGAAGAAACAAAACCAAAGTGTTGCTCTCGCAACACTTTAGCCGGCGAAGCCGGACAAAGGTTGCCGCAACACTTCACGTTGCCCGGGCAACGTAGGTCTAGTTAAGCACTTGGGTGTGAACAATTTTATCCGTTTTTGGGATCCCAAAGCATAATTAACGGGATTCCTGTGATTTCGTAAAAGTTGTCCGTCTGTCCGTCTGTTAGCGCGATAACTCTCAAAGGGGTTGAGACATTTTATTCAAACTTGGCATGAGGACTCAAAGTACAGGTCAAGTTCGTAGATGAGACCTGTAGCCCTATAGATAGGGGAAGGGGCGTCCCGAGGGGTGCAGCAACGCCGTTTTTTTATGGCACTTGTCCTGCGGCCAAGTGCCATATAGCGATCACAATTTCTGTCGGTCCGGGTTTTGCTAGTTCGATCCATTCCACATAAGCTAGGACGATGAAACTTGGCAGGCATATCAGGGACCCCAAATGATTAAGTTGGAAATGGTCACTTACCCGATCTGAGCATCGTGGGTGGAGTGGAGGGAGGGGGAATCTGGGATCTTGAGGTATTTATAACTCTTAAATGCGTGACCAGATCTTAATGAAACTTGGTATGTGGCAAGACCTCGGGACTCTGGCGATCCACGTAGAATCCAGACCGGATCCGGTGACTTCTGAGAGGGGAACCGGAAATCTTGGGAAACGCTTAGAGTGGAGGGAGCAGGATGAAACTTGGTGGGAAGAGCAAGCACCAGTCCTAGATACATTATTGACATGACCGGACCGGATTCGGGCACTATGAGGGGATTTTTGGGGGGGGGTCCGGATTTCTGATGATCCGTGAGTTTGGTACTTCCAGATGTACTAGGACGATGCAACTAGGCTGGCATATCAGGGACTTGATCAAACCAACTTGACAATAGGCGTTTACATGATCCGATCATCGTGGGGGGAGTGGAGGGAGGAGGAATCTGGAATCTTGAGGTATTTATAACTCTTGAACGGGTGATCAGATCTTAATAAAACTTGGTATTTTGAAAGACCTCGTGTCTCGCACGATCCACATAAAATCCGGACCGGATCCGGTGACTTCGGTGAGAGCCGGAGAGAGGAATCGGAAATCTTGGGAAACGCTTAGAGTGGAGCGATCAGGACAAAACTTGGTGGGAAGAGCAAGTACAAGTCCTAGATACATCATTACCATGACCGGACCGGATTCGGGCACTATGAGGGGAGTTTGGGGGGGGGGTCGGATTTTTGATGATCCGTGAGTTGGGTACTTCCAGATGTACTAAGAAGATGCAACTGGGCTGTCATATCAGGGACTTGAACAAACCGACTTGACAGTAAGTGTTTACATGATCCGATCATTGTGGGAAGGGGGAATCCAGAATCTTGAGGTATCTATAACTCTTGAACGGGTGATCGGACCTTAATGAAACTTGGTATTTGGAAAGTCCGCGTGTCTCACACGATCCACATAAAATTCGGACTGGATCAGGTGAATGGGCCGACTGGGATGCAAGTTGGACAGTACCAAGTTTACGCTGTCTATTTTTTATTTGACGTCCGGACCGGATCCGGCAACGGTATAAGAGGAGGATCAGGCGGAAATCGGAAATTTGCAGATATGTTCCAATTCGAGTCAAGCTTGAAGGAGGAGAAGAGAAGATATCTGAGATGCAAAGTTTATGTGTCCTAGTCGTGTTCGACCAAAGTGGGAGGAGTTGGAGGGGGGGGGGGATTTTGTAGCTCGTGTAGGGAACAAACAGATTCAGTGATTTGAATCAAACTTGGAAACAATAGAGACCATGTGTCCTAGATGACATGTTTTAGGGTCCGGGCTGGATCTGTACACGGTGAGGGGGGGGGGGGAGGTACCGGAGTTTCCGAAAAAAGCTTCGATCTGAGTGAAACTCGATAGCTGGTACGAGGAGCTGCCTTAGATAATCTGTATATGTGGCTGAACCAGATTTGGCCCTGGTTTTGAGGGGGCGAGGCGTACCGGCAATAGTACGGCACTCCTAGGAATCAAACGAGTACGGTGAAACATTTGCCCTAGATTATCCGAGGAAATTCTCAGGCTCGGGTAAAATTAGATAACTTATTTCAAGGTCCAGTCCTAGGACGGTTGAAGGGGGGATTTTGTGACATTCTCATCTACTTTCTTGTACCACCTACTCGTAACAAGTGCCATATGAGCTCGTAGCTCTTGTTTTTCGATTATTTCAAGTCCTTTCGGCGAAACTGGAAAGGTACACCAATGGTACAAGGCTAGTGACAGCGTATCCATGAAAGAAAAAACAGAAGCGAAAAGCGCGAAAACGCGCCAATTTTTCTCTTTAGACTCGTGTGTATATACTCTGCAACTTTTTACGTTGTAGCTTCATGGAGGCAACTCGGTGTGTTTTTAGAGTTTTTTTAATAAATTCAGTACAAATCAGTACCGATTTGGTCAATTTTTAACAGGTTCGCCCCCCCCCCCCCCCCAATGAAGAAAGGCTCGGGACGCCCCTGTTTAAGGGTGGAGGAGAGGGTTCAAATTAAGGGACGAGAAGAATGTTGAAAAAAGCCAGTGAGATAGCCGATCTAGGGGAGACATGCTGAATCCATATCTGAAACCCATTTTCTTACCAGACAGATAGTTCGTCCGGAATCCAGCCAAAACCGGAAAAAAATTGTTAAAAGTAAAAGTTTTATTTAGAGTTGATTGAATATTCAGTTTAGGGCTAAGAAGACATGCTGGATCCGATCATCCTCTTTCCCGACATATAATTCGCCCGGAATCCGGCCGAAACCGGAAAGTCTTAAAAAGTTTTATCTGAAGTTGATTAGAGATTCGATGTAGTGGTAAGGAGGCATGCTGAATCCGTATATGAAAATTATTTCATATGCCATGTCATGTGGCATGTGTTCTTTCCATTTATCAAGTTTTATTCAGACCCGATCACACAACCGAAAGTTACGCATGCCTCAATAGTCCGGTCTTCCATTTCACCGAAAGACGGTCGAATTGGTGAACTGACTATTTCCATGTCAGTTTTGTTGGGTCCCTGATATGCCTACCAAGTTTCATCGTCCTAGCACATCTGGAAATACCCTAACTCGCGACCAGCGGACTGACCGACCAACCGACGGAAAAGTGATCGGTATATGGCACTTGGCCGGAAAGCAAGTGCCATAAAACCAAATAAAACCATAAAACCAAAGTGTTACTCTCGCAACCCAATTAATTTAGTCTGGCATAGCCGCATAACACTTGTGCATATTTTAGACAACAGTAATGAACACATGTAAACCACCAAGGGTCGATCAAAAAGGCACATCGCTTACTTACCAATAGAAAGAATAAAACAAAATTGATACTCACCTTCGATTATCACCTGAAACAAGAGCTAGGGGTTCACAGAAAAAAACTCCCACATCGTCGCCGAATGCGGTTTAGATCTAGAAAGGATGCGGCTTGGATCTATAAATGAGACGATTCACCAAAATGAGTATTTCCGAGAAACATCCAGACCCGTCCTCATCCCACCGTGACGGGTTTCCTTCTGACCTACAATGGCTTATGTCGTATAGCAGCTCCTACTACCCGTCAAATTACAATCTAATCCGATTGGATCACTCATTCGGAATTTACTATAATAATGTTAACGTCGGCGGACCAAGAGGAATGGCAAAGGCGCGCTTAGAACGTCATCACGTCGGTGCGCCGCTTAAAAAGCGAGACTTCGGGGTCTGGTTTCAGTAATACTTTTGATGGCTAACTCCTTTGCCGATGCAAAATAGCCGTGTACCTAGCGTAAGAGCCGGAAACGGCACAACAACTGTCCCCAAGCGATCGTCTTGATTGTTTGACACAGAATTTTGAATTGTTGTTTTTGAGAAGTTTTCTCGTGCTTCCTGAGGATCAATGGCGTGTTTTGGAGTAGTCAGTGTCTATACTGTATGTACTTCTTTTCTCTTATCCTGTGTCTGTCCGCAGATGAGTCACATGACTAGAGTGGGAGCGGGGCATTTAAATTCTTTAAGCCATGCTTTGTGTTGAACTTAGATTAGAATGCATTCTCATGAAGTTAAAAGAGACCTTTGCCGAGAAGAAAGATAGCAAAGCCAAGAAATTAGATAATGTGATCAGTAAGCTTGAATCTTTCACATATTCTGGTTTCTCACTACTAGCACCAAATCCGTTGACTAGAGGTATATTCTCGCCATTCCCCGAGGACTCCTGCCAAACTCCTGGGGGAATTGATAGGAATAGCGAGGATAAAAGGAGTCAGTCCATGCAGACTCTATGTGGACTCTGCACTGAAAACAACAAGAATATGGGAAATGCTTCGAAAATGGATTTTGGTAAAAAAAGAAATATACTTTTGATGAAATAGGTCTGGAGCCACTTTATTTTTGGTTCTGTGTATTTTGATTCTTTTTAATTAATTTTACATTGCACCAACACCAGCAAAAATTGATTCCCCACTTAATCTGAAAGGGAGTCCTTTTTGATGATGGTGATCATAATCAGAGCATTCCAAGTCTGTGGGGACTTTTGCAAGAATACGAGGAATGAGTCCCCAGGACAGAATAAAATGCGGGAGCTCCTCAAGTGGAGTCCTCTGGGAACGACGAGAATACACCGTAGCTTAGGCCATGTCCAGCCTATGTCAAGCAGACAGCCGGCAGATGTCCAGTCTACACTGTCAACAGTCCCTGCACACTGCCTGCACAGACCCCCTGATTTTTTGTGTCCTATAGGCGTTGTTGTACAATGCCCAAAAGTTTTTGTGGCTAAAAAAGAGTATGTTTTTGCAGTAAATAAGATTTGTGTGTCTCCCTTTGACTTTTGTTGTCCGACTCAGTTTCTAGTTTGAAAAAGAGAAAGTCATTTTCAATTATGGGTAGAATTTGGCAGGAAATTAAAATTTAGTAGCAAAATAAAGCCTAAATAATAGAATTAACTGTATTCAAACAGTGTGTAAAATGGGTAGTAGCTACAATGCTTGGGGCAGGGATCTTTGAGCCCTTCTTGGCAAGGGTCCTCATCAGTCTGTCAGCCATATAGTCATAAAACTGAGGATCCTTTTTTGCACTGAATTGTAAGGATGGAAGGCTGAAGTTCTATTTATTGAGACTGTTTTTGGATTTTATCTCTAATTTCAGATACAGTAGAGGTATGCTTATGTGAACATTGTGAATGTTAACCAACAATGAAAGGTCTCTGAAGAAACAAGACCAATGGTTTTGATGGGATCCCAAAAATCTAATGTTTATAAGACTTCTTCATCCAGACAATCGAATCTTGTACATTTCCGAGTCTTCCCTAGACCCCTTTAACATTTTTGCTATTTATCCAAAATCAACAGCTTGAATATGTAGCGTACACAAATTTTGTTTACTGTTTTGAAGTTTTTTTTGCTTAAAGCAAAACAACTAATCAAATGAGGAAACCAAGTTCAGATACGGATTCAACAAGCATGTTTGCTCCAGTATGTTTACTCCTAATTGACCTCAGAAAAGTCTTTTTGAATAGTAGGCTATTTTTTTTTTTTTTTTTTCCAAGATCCTTTTATTTTAGCAGCATTTCCTGCGAACTGCAAACAGAGCAAAGCATCTAGTGACGCTGAGTGCCAAACCTTTCAGTAAATATAGATCTACAGAGCCCATCTTCGAACTTGACCTGTACTTTGACCCAAAGAGTCATCATGCCAAATTTGAACAAAATATCTCAACCCCTTTGAGCGTTATCATGCTAACAGACGGATAGACAGACAAGTTTTGCGATGTCATACTTACGTTTCTACTCCACTTACGTTTTGGGATCCCAAAAACTAAAATCCCAAACCAGTAATTTTTACTGTAAAAACCTTGCCAAAAATGTTTTACCATTCATGCTTTTATTGTTTGTTACTTTTTGAATATTTTGCTGTTTGTGACTAGTTTTGCTGTTTCTGACTTATTTGAATAGGTAGATAGATAGATATTTATTAACACTGAAAGCCCTAAAAGGTCATGGTTAATACAAATACAAAGATAAAAAAGAAAAACTAACTTCAATGACACAAATTTCCAAATTAATCGAACAAATAAATTTAACATAATATAATCCAATACACCCCCCTTTCTTTCTAATTCACCTTACAAAAAATGTTCCCTATGTGCCATGCCCAAACTAACCAACCTTCCCAAATTCTTTATCGCTGCAAAATGTCTATCCTTCAAAATAAACTCCACCCATTCCTCCCTTTCAAAACTCCCCGGATAAATTTCCTGACTCAACTCTTTTAACTCTTTACAAAAACACAGAAAATGCAGTAAATCCTCATTTCTATCTCACACATAGGACAAAAATAGGGACCAACATTCGACCTCACCCTTGCTAAATACCTCCTCATATCTCCAAGTGGTAAAAAATTTCCCCTTGCCGAAATAACCCACTTTAACTCCTCCCTATACTTTGCCAACAGGAATATAGCCTAGCTTCGATCAAGAAGATGGCAGTTCGAACCAGCAGATGCCTCATATAGAAGAAGCACATTGTTAAATTCAAAGTAAAATAAAATTTAATTGAATTTGTACTCAAAGCTTATGACATGATAACTCTCAAATAGTTGGCTATTAGCCTTTGTCAAGTTTGTTATTTTTCCTTTCCATTTGAATGCTTTATAAGCAGGTAACAAAGCCAGGGGGTGAAACAGTTAGAGAAATGTTCAAATAAGCATGCCTCGGCTGTAAGCTATTCGAAATTACCGAAAAAAAAGGACAAAATCGCGTTTCCAAAGATTTTCAACTTGTGGCTTGACTTTCTGGCGCACAATTGTCTTTCCACAACAAATACTGAAAAACGTATGGCCCACAGTTGTCCTGGGGAAAAAAGGTCTTATTCCAAATGCTGGGTATTTTAAGCATACCCTGTGCTAATTGTGGATAGTCCTACCCTAAACAAAGAAAGGCTTGATGATTTGACTGAAGTTCAGAACTCAAATCAAGTCATTTGGGATTTGTTAAGTGATATTTAAGGTAATTTGAAGTAAAAAAAAAATTGCTAGGCATAACACTGACAAATTAATTTGCCTGATTTTAAACTTTTGAACACTGCATCCAAAGTTCTGAAAGGTTATTTTTCCTCCCTGTCCTGTACTGTATGTCTGTTTTTCGCATTTAGATTGGTAGCCTATACAGAATTTTAACTATCCTACTTTCCAGAGCTGCTGGTATCGCAGCATGGACTGCTCAGGACTCCTCCGTTTGAACTGAGGGACCATGTCCTAGACGTGTTTAAGGACTGCTTGAAAGACAACTCTAAACAAGTGAAGGAGCAAGGCATTGATGGTATATTGGTGAGGATGGTTTCAAAACTTGGCTATAAGGAGCAGAATTATCATAATCACCCTCTGCTGTCTCATTTGGATATTGCATCCTTTCAACTTTCAGTAGACAGAGACCTTTTTGCAAATAACCTGCCACATGTTTGTTACATGTAGTGTAGTAACCTTAATAATATAAGTAAGTAAATAAGTGGGATTTTTTTTTTTTAACTAACATGGACAAGCCGATATTCGTTTCTTCCGTTAGTGATAGATAGACATTAAACTAATGTCAATTAGGTAAGAACTTCAAAACCTGTATTTTTTTTAATTATCTTACTTTAACGGTCGGCTATATGGAACACTCCGGTTAAGTCAGATATTAGATAGCCTTATCTCGCTTATTCATAACTCATTATTATGAGGATAGCTAATTGCCGAGATGCTATATCCTTATTCTTACAAGTGCAGTTTGAGCTAATTTAAAGTAATAATACAGAACAACCTCTGTGGAAGTCTCTCGCCTGAAAATTTACTGACTGTGTGATATGTCCTACTTTTTTCTTTCTAGTCACTTCTGAAAGATAATAGGCTTTATGTCAGCGAGTTTGACCCTGAAGAAGACAGGAGCTGGCTGTCCGCTCAGCTTGTTGTAGCAGTTTCATCCCTAACTCAGCAGCCTCAAGACATTCAATTAGGGATCTTCAAGGTAAGCTTCCTGCATCAAATGCGCCCTGACGATATTTGTTCAAGAAAAAGCTCAAGAATTGAGAGCGTGTTCCACCGTTCCAACAATAGTAACTATTTTAGTTCCAACCTCGTGAAAAGTTACTACGCTGACCGTTCCAACCAGTGCTTCCACTTTCTTTTTCTGAAAATCAGTAACCGCTCAGAAAAAATCGGGAGATTATCGGCAGACATTTTTAAGAAATCGGGGAAAAATTCGGGAGTTTTAAAAACAGTGGTTATGTCTTAAAAAGCAATTTTATAAAGCTTTGTTACAAAAAAGGTATTGAGTAACTGCACGTAAAAATACTCATTTTATTCGTCACGCTTATGATTTCGATGCGCAAATGCTACACACGTAACCGGTTTGATAGCAAGGCTGATATTTCCGTTTGACCGCTAAGTTTAAAGGACACTTAAAGGTTCCTCGGTGCTTTGAGTTCTACTTAAAGTTCTCTTTGCGTTTCCATAAGCGCTGGGGCCCCAAACATTGCAAATTTGAGAAACAGCGTGGCTTTCTCGACTGAAAATCATTAGAATTTTCTGCGTAGGCTTATGAAATGGGTACGTTTGTCGGTGAAGAAACTGAAAATATTTGGTAACCCGACCGTTTCCACCCTGGGGACAGTCAACAGACTGAAATTCGAGGACATATCCAGCAATTTAGTTTAAATTTTGTTGAACCGATATAAACTCTTCAAGCTTCCCAGGGCTTCTGATAAAGACCTTTAAGCCCTTAGTTGTCAAAAGCATCCATCAGACATCTTTGTCATCAGAGGCGTCGCAAGTTCGTTTTCCTTTTGGGGAGGGGGGAGCCAACAAAATTTCACGAATCTGCCAGAAATTTTACGGAATCCTTGAAACTTACAATTTGAATTATTTCAAAGTTTTAATTCAAAAATGAAGCGACTACATGGACTATGTATTACCCGACACCATTCCAGCAGCAGTTTCTAACTTCTGTACACACGACGGGAATAAACTGAGAGTTCCATGCAAAATTCTTGAAGTTCACATTTCGCACAACTGCTTCCCATGCAAATGCTGGGTTCTTATCAAACCCTAAGATCCCGAGGATTTCCAAAAACATTTCAAACCGAAGAGAGCGAGGTTCTGGCAGCAGCTTCCACAGACTATGTTAAAAGCCATCGCCTCCGGCAAAACTTCAAATTCGTTTTTTTCTGCCAAAACTCAGCTGTTTCCCAAAGAGATTCTAGTTTACAATGTTCTCAGCCTAAAACGGTCGAAAACTCCACCTAAATGACGTGCCCTTCCAACAAATGAAGAAAACTATGAAAGGCGCCGCAGTCGAAGTTATGTGAAACATTTATGATCGCTCATATTTTGGGACGGTACATAATAAAATGGCAGTGACCAGAATTTTACTTGACCATCTTCTCTCAATACTTTCAAAGAAGGTTTATGTCGGATTATTTTTTAAAAATCAATTTACTTTTCTGAAAAAAACGTATGTTTTTAGACAAAGGCAAATAATGTTGCAACCATGCGCCGCAGACGAAAATTTAGCAACTCGGCCATTTCTCCGCTGAAATAAAGAGATTTTGGTATAAACCCGACTGTGAAATCCAAGAACTGTGACCTTATTGTAATTTTGGTAAGATTACGAAAATTTTTGTCGGGAGATGTACAAAAACTCGGAAGATCTCCCGAGAAATCGGGAGGAGTGGAAGCACTGGTTCAAACCTCAATATAGTAATTAAGAGTAACCATTTGCTTACCATGCTCGGGAGCGTAGTAAGCGTGGTATCTGCGCATACCTGTAACGTGATTGGTCGGATTCGCCCCTGGCATGATACTCTGCTAAAATAGAAAAAACGTTCCAGCCTTGACGGCAAAAAGCCAGGATTCGTGACGTCATGCGTAGTAACTACGGTAAGTAGGGTGGAACACGCTCTGAAGGTCTATTGACACTTCAACCAGGTCCCAACTCCCAAGCGCTTCATTTAAAATGTGAATCTTACCGTTAAGCAAATATTGATAAGACTCGATAACAGAGTAGGCAACCGCCCTGCTAACCGATGGATAATGTCTAATTTACCATTATATACATATTGTTGTTGCTGTAATGTATTTTGTAAATATTTCGCATGTTTATCCTCTAGCTTTTACCTATTTGGTGTTAAAGTTGATTGAAACAAACCTTATTCATGAAAACAAATAGTCCGGGTATTACGTTGTTTTTGGGATCCCAAAACGTAAGTGGTGGGATACCTACGACTTCGTAAAAGTTGTCCGTCTACCTGTCTGTCCGTGTGTCAGCACGATGACTCTCGTAGAGGTTGAGATATTTTGTTCAAACTTGGTGTGGAGATCCATTGGATCGAATTACAGATCAAGTTCTTAGATGGGCCGTGTAGCCCAGTATTTAGGGGCGGGTTTTTTAGATTAAGGGATGAAGAAATATTTTTTTCAAGCTGATGCGAGAGTAGATCAAGAGGTAAGAAGACATGCTGGACCCAAAAACATATGCATTAGTTCATATCTGAACTTGGTTTTCTCAGAGGATTAGCCATTGGTCTTAATTTGTTTCAAAATTGTAATAGTCAAAGTTTTAAGGAGTCTGGATCAGATATTAATTTCTTGGGATCCCATCGAAACCTTTGGTCTTGTTTTCTTTAAAAGAAGCTCTTGCAAATCGGTTTGCGAACCTGGCGAGTGGAAACTTCTGAGATTGTTCTTGTTAAACCGCGAGTATTCCTTATCATCGTTATTCCTACCGACATAACATACCGACATGACATAACGATATCAATGACGCACAAGAGAGCCTTGGCGAAGGTGTAAAAAGAGGTCCATACTCTATATGACCAAGTCCAAAACACGCCAGTGATCCTCAGGAAGAAAGAGTAAACGTGTCCGTAACGACTCATATCCTGTGCCAACCAGTCACGGCGATCTTTGGGAGCAGATGTGACACCACTTCTGCCGTTCTTCCTCTAGGTACCCAGAGAGTCCGAAGATTTGAAGCGGCAAGGAGAGATAGTCATCAAGAGTATTCTCAAAGCCTGCAATGGTCATACTGGTCTCAAAAAGCTGCCTATTCCACAAACAGCTGAAAATCCCTAGGGGACGTGAGATTTGATGGGCATCGTGGCAGCTTGGGGATGATGAGCAGAATGCAATTAGGGGTCAATTAGGTTTCCTACACGCTGTTTTGCTCTAATTGATCTCCTGAATTTAAAACGACAACATTCAGAATTAGTTGTATCTTGTTCTTTTTCTTTTTTCTACTTTTGCAACCCAAAAAGCAGGAAATGAGCCAAGTGTGACCAAGCTCTCAGAGCAGATGAGATGGTTCTTGTGCGACAGGAGGAGGAGCATACTCCAGTAACTGAAAATCGGCTAAAAGAAAAAAGTTGAAGTCGAAGGGCGCAAGAATTCTTCCTTTCGGAAATCTTGAAAGAGGAATTCATGATGATATTGGCAATTGCCTTGCACAGTTGATAGGTCTGAAGGCTGAGGCTATATAACTCGCAGTGTAATAGTATACAAATGGCAAGTTTAATGATCAATCGTCTAACAACATCTGAACAGTGTTGCCACATCAAAATCATTTAGAGAGTGACTTTTGGTCCAAAACAGAGGGTGAATTGAGACTGAAGTTTTGTTTTCATGAAGTAACGTGAAATTGTCATTTTTATCGGAATCAACCTTGAATCAGTGCTTCAAAAATTACGCATCTTACTTTTATTTTCATGAAAACACATGAAATGTGGTCGGATTCCTCACTGCAAAACTGTAATAGCTGGACGTTTTATGAAAAATGTTTGTGTCATACGGAGCATAAGCGGGACAAAAACAGAAAAGAGTAACAATCACACTATCGTGCGACGTGTTGCTAGTGTAGTGAACGGTAAAATTGGTCGCGCTAAAATTGGTTATTCACATATTTTACCGTAATTTTACCGACCCCCGCAAAATTGAAATTTTATCTATTTTACGAAAATTATGTATTTCACTGGTATTTTACATAATTTACCGGTACTTTATGTTTTGCCGGTAGTCGCCGCCTCAATCCACCCAAAGAGGCATCAAAAACAGGCTAGAACGTGATTTTGTTCCGTCAATATTGATACGGATATTCGAACATCGGTTTCATCTTACATTTTGGCAGGAGTACCTTATTTTACCTACTTTACCAATTCTACCTTATTTTACCTACTTTACCTATTTTACCTTATTCTACCAATTTTACTTACAATTTTACTTTATATTTTACCGTAATTTTCCGACACTACGTGTGGCAACTGAATCAAAAGTACGAAAATTAACTTAAAACTTTTGATTACTTATCTTTCCTTGCCGATGCAAAATCTCCGGCCTCTCCGGGTATCTATCGGAAGAAAGGCAGAAGTGGTGTCACAGGTGCTCCCAAAGGTCGCGGTGATTGATTGACACAGGATTTGAGTCGCTGATTTTGAGTCGTACGGACACGCTTACTCCTTCTTCCTGAGGATCGCTGGCGTGTTTTGGACTTAGTCATATAGAGCATTCTCCGGTTCTCTGAATGCAGTCTGAGTAAGAATCTTCATCCAGTTAAGACCCAGATGACGCAAGGTGCAGTGCGGCGCCAGGGGTTGTTATAGGCTTAGTAACTTAAACAGACGTACAGTATACAAGTAGAGACTGTAACCTATTTCTTTCAGGCATTTCTGACTTTTGGATGTCTAGATATCAAGCATGCAAAACTTACAGCTCGCATTGTCACCGAGATCTGCGGTCTTCTGATCGAAGCTGTTGAGGCCCAAGACAAGTGCGAAGATATTCGTATCAGTGCCGAAGTTGCTCTGAGTCAGTTGCTCAAATGTTTTGTGAAACAGCTCGGTAAGGATTACTGGCTATCAGTAGTGCATAATTAGTATTTCTTTAGCCTATTGTTGTTACTGTTGTTGGTATCTATTTGCGACCCGACCCAGGCCGAGGCCAGACGATGGAGTACGAGAAAGAAAAAAAATAAAAAGAATAAATTCAATTCTCTCGAGAAGAACAGCGTACGGAAACAAAATTGCAAGAACTGAGCTACTCCGATTTCGATGTCCCTTTTTGGCCTTGTATCTTCTTACTATTACGGGAGGTTCTGGCTTTACGTTTGGGCTACAATTTTGGCCCTTGAGATTATATATATATATCGGTCAGGAACTTCGGTTTTGGGTATTAATTCTTTTTTTTTCTCGCCTCAGCAAAAGAGCACAAACATTCTTTTCTGCTTGATCCCATACCAGCTCTTTGTAAATTTAGGGCATAGAATGCTGACTGGCTTTGGTTCCTGGTCCACTCTTTTTTAGTAAAGCAAAATAGAATACAAATCCAGCCGTAATAAAATGATATACTATAGTGCAAAGGTATGTCGTGGTTTGACCGGAGAAAAACTCCCTTGTTTGAATGGTTCAGACTGTTTCACCAATAGGTATGAGAATTGACGAAAGTGCAGGATTTTTTCGGGTATAGATTCGTGACCCCCCCCCCCCCCCCCCCCAGCACAACGGTTACATTTAAGCCGGCACAAAGGGGACTGGATTTTGCTGGCCCTGTGAAAGTGACACCTTTCCCCTCACGCCTACGAGTTTTCCTTTCAGCCGTTCGCGCGGCGAATTCCAGTAAAGATTTAATGAATGTGGACAGAGGACGGGCTAACCCGGCTGTCGTACCCTCACTGCTCACCCACCTCAATGAAGCCGTGCCTGTTGTTCAGTACATGTGTGCCAAGTTGGATGAAGTTAACCAGAGGTAAGGAGGTGGGAGAGGTCCAGTCTAGTACACTAGGCCCTTTTTTGACACCCATTCACAAACGGGGTGGCATGCCCCCAGGTCTGAGTAGGGTACTCATACGTATGTGTACCCCTTCTTCCCCAGAGGTCTACCAGTCTACTACACTTTCTAAATCAGAATTAATTACTGCTTACCGACTGCTTCGTCAGGTCTAAGGATTACAGCAATAAATAGCCCTGCTTCAGAGGAATATTTTGGTATACTTCTACTATTTTTTTGAATATTGTATCCAGGTAAAAGGAGCCACTGGAACGAAGCTAACACCAACTTCTGAAAACATGGCGGATCGCTGTGGTACAAAAAGGACCGTGCACGCTACCTCGCGTCAACAAACAGTGTTGCCAGATGTCTCCGCAGCATGTAGTGAGTGACAGACGAAGCAAAAGTTGCGTTTTGATCGAATTTTTGTTCGCCGGTTGTTTAATTTCCGATTTCCGAAAGCCGCCAAGGTTTACCGTTTGCTTAGTTAGTGTTTTTACGACTTCGGCAATCCTTGCCCGGTCGAAGTTTCTTCAGTTGCGTTTTTATCGAAGTTTGTTCCACCTGGCATTGATTCGCATAGTATTGTCTGGAATTTTACGACGTATCGAAGAGGTATTTTTGAAACCAAGACCCAAGCAACAAACTGATGGACCAGAATTTGAACAATTATGCTGATTGCCTAACAGATTGCAGTGACGGTCAGCTCACATTTTAAGCTCCCCTATTTTGTCTTCGCCATTGCGATCTTGTTTTCCCGCCCTATCTAGAATTGCCAACGGTTAAGATGTGTACACACAGTCCGATTTCCGCAGTCAGGTGCGAATCTCTTCTTTCGCCGAAGAACTGTGACGCATATACGTTTTTTTCCGTAATAAAGTATATTTCGCAAGCTTATTTCGGTGTATCCTCAACATAGTAATTCACTCCTTTTTTCAGTATCTGATTTTTTCATAGCCTCGTCTCAGTTATGACTCTGTCCGTGTTACCTTCTCAATATAACAAAATTTGTCGTGGTGTTGGACGGTCGTATGGAGTGTTTGTATTTCCTAGGTCTGGATGTGTGAGCAGGCTACGTACGATTGAAATTAAAGTAATTGTCATAAATCGTGTCAAAATTCTGCATACTCTTTCGTTTAATCAGTATAAAATGGAAGTCGTGATTTTAATTGCTGTCCTGAAGTGGCAAAACTAGATATTGGTTGCCATCCCCCGCGACCAAATTGGTCTCCGACTTACTTATGCCTACAATCGGAACAGGGGTTTGATTTTACTAATCAAGGGAAAATGAGCAGTTTTATTTCAAGAAGAAAAACCGTAATAAAAACAAAGAAACACGAGAGATATTTTACTAATCAACCAAAGCGAAACGACGCTTCTTCAAGTTCGCGAAACTGTCCACTGCGCGATTGACGTCAAGCTTCTTGCTTTTTCAGGTTCAAGCTGGGGGGGTTTGCCCCCCCCCCCCGCCCCATAGCAAATTACGCCCCCTGCATCGGAAGTAGACTCTGTGCCACCCGTTCACTTCTAAAAGTAATCATTTGCCTACGTCAAGTTAAAATTTAATAGATTTATTCTAGCTCAAATGCAGAACTCGTTCATAGTTTCACAAGTCATGATCCGGCCCCTTTTCTGAGGCTATCTTCTTGCTCGGATGTACACGAAATTATATGTAAATCTTTCCACAAATGTGTAAAGTAGGCTATCTGCTGAGGGCGAACAAAGGTGAACTTCAAAATCTATGCTTGGGGACGTTTCGATTGGAGACATTTCGAAGACAATCCCGTCTTGCCTCGTAGAGGTGTCTCTCAGACACACGATTTCGGCTCTGGCCTACTTTAGCTCTAGTCTACAGTGAACGAATTGAAAACGGATTAGCCATCTTGCCACAATAACGTTTCCACTCTTCCGCAGACCGTACTCAAACTCTTTCCCCCTTTCCGATCCGACACCAATTGGCCGCTTTAATTAACCCTTCAACAGAGCTCTTTAAAGATTACGCAATTTCTCTATGGTGAAAATACACTCAGGTAGCACTTGATTTTCCTAAGGGGCTGCTCACTGACTGTTTTGGCTACACCAAGAGGCTGGCGGCAGGGACTTAACACCTTGCAACAGAAGTGAGTAGCCCCATGGACCCCCCCCCCCCTTCCAGTTCGCGAATCAGTTCGAACCCGTGAGAACTCAGTGCATTTCGCAGATGACCCAACACATCAATTTTTAATAGAACTAACCACATAGGTGTCTATACCAAAAGCTTCAAGGCACTCCCGAGGTCAACTCTTTACGCATAAAGACGTGTTGCAATTTTATTGCACTTGCACCTTCGCTCAAGTACCATATACCGATCACTTTTCGGTCTGTCGGTCGGCCCACTTTCCTCGAGTTAGGGTACTGCCAGAAGTGCTAGGACAATGCAACTTAAATTGGCAGCCATATCGGGGACCCGACTAAATTAAGTCACTTCCCCTCTCTGACCAACGTGGGGGGAGTGGAGGGTTGAGGAACCCGGAATATTGTGGCATGCATAACTTTCGAACGGATGATCGGATCGTGATGAAACTTTATATTTGGAAAGATATCGTGTCTCAGATGTCCCATTTCAAGTCCTGAGAACTGGAACCGGTTCTCAGGAAACCGGAAGAACCGGATATCTTTTTTTTTTTTTTTTTTTTCAATCAATCAAGTTTAATCCGAATAGCTAAAAGCTAGAAAAGGAATCTTGTGAAACGCATAGACTGGAGCGATTGGGATGAAACTTGGTTGGAAGAACAAGCACAAGCCATAGATACATTAAGTGACAGAACAGGATTCCGACACTGTGGGGAGTTGTATGGGGGGGGGGGATTCCGTCGATCGCGAGTTAAGGTACTTCCGGATGTGATAGGACGATCAAACTTGACTTGAACATTAGACTTGACGAGATTGTGACCATCTCATGTTAACCGCCAAGTACAAAAAATACATTTCAGCAAAATATACGTGATACGTCGAGATATATTTATATCTCCCTTAAACTATGCATATTAACCGAAAAGTCAAAAAAATACTTTTGATCGACGATATGTATCCATGATCGTTAAAGGCCCATAACCATTTTGGCCTCGAAAGTTAAGATTACAGATCAGTTTCTAGCACCATTAAAGTGTGCATCATCACAGCCAAGTGCTAAAATAAATACGTTTTTACCAAACTATCCATTCTCGCAATCTCCTATGGCACATGATCACTTTCAAGGGTCTTGCTTACAAATGATCACAACACACCCACGAATTGGCATATTCTTTTCCTACTTCCTGAATCAGCCTTGCAAATGTCATATGAGCTTCTAGCTTTTGTTCATCGAAGGTTGAAGATGCCTTCAAAGTACAAGAGTTGCGTTTTTGATCGAAGTTTGAAGACCTCAAAGGTCTTTTTTTAATTACCGTTTTCGGTCGCCGGTCACAGTTTATTCGTCCTTCGAACTCTGAGCGTCGAACTTCATGAGCTAACAAGTTCGAAAATGGCTTGAATCGTCGAAAAAACGTCAACCGGGCAAGGATCGCCGGAGTCGCAAAAACACCAATTAAGCAAACGGTGAACTTCGACGGCGTTTGAAAACGAAAATTAAGCAACCGGCTACGCTAACGGCGATCAAAACGCAACTAAGTTCGAAGTTTGCTCGAATCGTCGAAGAAACGTCGACCGGGGCAAGGATCGCCGAAATCGTAAAAACACTAATTAAGAAAACGGTGAACTTCGACGGCATTCGAAAACGGAAATTAAGCAACCGGCTAAGCCAACGGCGAACAAAACTTCGATAAAAAACGCAACTGAAGAAACTTCGACCGGGCAAGGATTGCCGAAGTCGTAAAAACACTAACTAAGCAAACGGTAAAACCTTGGCGGCTTTCGGAAATCGGAAATTAAACAACTGGCGAACAAAAATTCGATCAAAATCGCAACTTTTGCTTCGTCTGTCAATCACTAGATGCTGCGGAGAGTTCTATAATCTACTGTGGCAATTCACACTATCGTTTGACATCTGGCAACACTGTTTGTTGACGCGAGGTAGCGTGCACGGTCCTTTTTGTACCACGGCGATCCGCCATGTTTTCAGCAGTTGGTGTTAGCTTCGTTTCAGTGGCTCCTTTTAGCTGGATACAAGATTCAAAAAAATAGTAGAAGTATACCAAAATATTCCTCTGAAGCAGGGCTATTTATTGCTCTAATCCTTAGACCTGACGAAGCAGTCGTTAAGCAGTAATTAATTCTGATTTAGAAAGTGTAGTAGACTGGTAGACCTCTGGGGAAGAAGGGGTACACATACGTATGAGTACCCTACTCATACCTGGGGGCATGCCACCCCGTTTGTGAATGGGTGTCAAAAAAGGGCCTAGTGTACTAGACTGGAGAGGTCTGGCTAATTGGGACACTCTAGTGAGACAATAGGATATTAGGGTTAGCTGGCGCCGTCTCAGTCCATTTGCTGATGACCCACAGCCATGTTCCCCAATCTTAAGTAGTGGTATCTAGTACCATCCTGTCTTGCTCTAGGAGCATCCAGTCTTGGTAATAGTAGAATGCAGTAACACGGTAGCCTTGAAGTATAAGCATGTAGTAGCATCAGTTAGTACTCAATGCTCCTTTTTCGTACAACTTCATACTACTATTCCAGATAAATTTTTCATCGGGATTGTTCTAAGAATATGGTTCGCTGACAGCTGCTCGTGCACCCTGTCACCGTTCACCCAGCTCACTCAGAGCAAAGTAACACTAAGGAGTAGCGCCAAGACTTATGCTTTCCATGCATTGGAAACGGTCCTTACTCGTAGTGCCGCCCACTATGCTCGTGGCAATAAAAGTGAGCCAAACTTGCGGGTTTAGAAAATTCTAGTACAGCTAAAATGCGGTGCGGACTCGGAAGAGTAAACAGGGGAGGTTGTATCTTTTTTTTTTGCTGTGGTCGGAACATGAAATTATCGGAGCCAGCGCTGGTGAACGAGTTATTGAGTTTATTATCTATCACTATAGTTTATTATCTATTATAGAGTTTATTATCTTTCACTATATTATCTATCGCTATCGCTGTTATTCGAGTCCGTGTCACTTTATTCAAGTCTTTGTGCTACCTTCTAGTGTTAAATGGCTCTGCCATTCACCGGTTCTCGAAGTTTGGATTGAAAGAAGAAAATAGTTCTCCGTAGACGAGGGTTCGGTGTTCGAATGGTGTTTTCTAATGAGCTTCTCGAGGTTTGGATTGAAAGAAGAAAATAATTTTCCGTAGACGAGGGTTCGGTGTTCGAAGTGGTGTTCTCTAATGAGCTTTAGGTGATTTTGAACAGAGTATACACGAAGAAAACAAATGCCAAATTATGCTAATGATATGAAAGTGGCGACCCCAGAACTGTCTCGTCACGGGTCACCTAAATAATAATTCAGCTCGGAAATAGAATTAGCCTTATTTCGATGACAACCTGACTACATCTAAGAGTTTCTAATTGATGTTGACGTTCTGAAATTTATGTCATAGTAGATCGTTGATAGCATTCAGAGAGATTGGGAGCACTATACTGTACCCCATTGCAGTTAAGGAAGTGCGGGAGCTCCACATTATGTGTGTTGGTGTCGGCATACTCCTCGCGCATCTAAGATCGGTACCCAGTGAGAGAGATCCGCTCTAGTTCTAACACTTCTTTAAATTCAGTGTCGCCGCAGACCAGTCGTGTGACAAAGATGGAGTCTTCTGTTTCGTCCTTAACTCACTCCACTGTCTTCTTTGCGAATTGCCGCCTGAGGTGAGGGTAAGCAGTCGTTTCCAATCAGCTATCTGGCAAAAAGTGGCACCTGTCCTGATTGGTGCACTACAGTCGAATGTGCGTTCCAGTCAGTCTCTAGAAACTAACCTTCAAGTAGCACTGAATCTGTTGGATAGAAGAGATTCCGTCAGGAAGGCCAAGCTGATCTTCATGTAAGTAAAACGGCTTTCACATTGAAGCGTCGTTGTGATGCGTTGCGTATTTGTTTATCTTGCGTTGCGTACAGGTTGCGTAGCGTATCTTTCACACCTGTGCAAGAGCGCTGTATGCTCATTTATGTTTTCCTTTCTCGATTTCTTCTGCTGAATTTTAATTTCTTTCACTAGTAGATTAGCATGTTTAGTTTTTCTTTAAAAGCTTCAATTTTCCGCTGACAAATCTGATGCGTACGCGTCAACTTATTGCAAGAATAGAACTCGGTTCTATTAGAACTCGGTTAGAACTTATAATAGAACTCGGTTCTATTCTTGCGTTGCGTTTTATTTGCCTGCTTAAGCGTTTTATTTGTCTGCTTAAGCTCT
Source organism: Branchinecta lynchi (assembly GCA_023053575.1). Lineage (NCBI taxonomy): Eukaryota > Metazoa > Arthropoda > Branchiopoda > Anostraca > Branchinectidae > Branchinecta > Branchinecta lynchi. The sequence goes on from JAKZAP010000006.1 coordinate 10,928,494, forward strand.
GTGTTGCGTCGACGCAAGCACGACGCAGAGTTTGCGTAGCGTAGTGTGCAAGGCTCAACGCGTCAATGTGAACGCTTAAAGCTTTTGTTTTCGGGATTCGAGTTTGAAACTGGACTCGCGAAAATATGTCGATAGATAGATAGATATTTGATGCATAAAAGCCAACAAAGGCCATCGCACCAAAACAACAAAAGAATTTTTTTTATAAAAACAAGAGCACTATGGCAACTACAGGGATATACAATTTCACCTGTGTACTAAGCCTATCCGGAGGAACCTTCCAAGCAGTTGAATAGCCTGGAAACTTCTCTCTTTCATCATCTCAGTTATCTGCTCACTCCCACACGCTTTCACTCCAAACAACTCTTGTCTCAACCCTATAAATATTTCCCCCTTGGATGGTTTGGCATACTTCACCCTCAAACTTAAGCCGTCTGCAGAAGAAAAGAATTGACTAATGGTGCTGAACGAGCCAGAACATTCAGCACCGTCACCAGTATAGTACGAAAAAGTTGTGATTTACTGACGTACAAATCTTGCGCACGCGCGTAGGTGTAGAATCAGCCTTTGCTTCTCGTTCTGTTTCTTTGTTGGGATCCAAAAACTTAAGTGGAGGGATACCTGTGAGTTCGTAAAAGTTGTCCGTCTGTCCGTCAGTCTGTCAGCACGATAACTCTTGAAGGGACTGGGATATTTTGATGAAACTTTGCGTGGTCGTTTGCAAAGGTCGAGTTCAGAGATGGGCTTTCTAGCCCTGCATTTACGGGTGGGAGAGGTGGTTGAAATTAAGGGGTGAACAAAATATTTTGTAAGAGCTAATGAGATAGTCGATTTAGGGGTAAGAAAAAATGCTTTACTACTGTGATACGGAATGGTCTGGTCACTGGAAATCGGACTGGGACTGCAGTCTTGGGTTTGACGAGTATTGCCACAAATCATCTATTTGTTTTTAATTAACCCCCGGAACAAAAACTACCTGATTCCCAAATAAACAGTCTTGACCACAACGCATAGAACTTCCACAAAGGCTATAAACTTTTTCTAGAGATCCAGTCGGTCTTTTTGCTTATAGACTTATTGAAATAGCCCTAGTTAGGGTGTTTGTGGGAGGTACCAGTCGAGGGTGACCATGGTTGTCCAAGATGCCCGTACAGCTTCTGTGAGTTAAACTAAGCAAGCAATCAAGTTCATTCACCGAAGAACACAGAGAGCATGTTTTGAAATGTGCCTTAGCAGCGCACACCATATATGCCATAACATAGACCACATAATACGAGGACGCCCAAAACGAATCCGCAAACTTCACGCAAGGACTGGAGCAAGATTCAACTTCTTCTCGAACCGGATCGTGAACCTCTGGAACAACCTCAAGGAGGACACTGTTGCTGCTGAATCAAAAGATGCATTCAAACGCCGTTTGGATGCTGAGTGGAGTAACAAACCGTGGAGATTTGACTGGGATGAACCAGAATCTTCCACTAGATTGTAACTAATCACGGATGTAACAGTCATCACAAGGAGTGATTTTACAGGATCAGAAGTCCTTGTTTCACTCCAAGCTGTGATTTAAGGTATTTTAAGGTTTGTTCCGCAAGTTATCTTCAAGTTAGGCAAAGTTTCCTGTGCTCGCTTTCTAACCCTTACATTTTGTTCTACTTTACGATAATTTTAGGATTGTTCTTGAGCTTATCCGATTATTTGGAGGCGTGGGACACATCCGTCCAGTTCTGGAGACCCTCCTCCACCGTCTGCTCGTTTCGTCAGTGCCAGAAGACAGATGTGAGATTCTCAAAGCCCTCAACCTTGTAAGTTCAATGTTTCTCAGCTTCGAATATTATGGCGTAATCTTGGTTGGACGCATGTTGTTACTTCATATCAATAATTTATTTCCAAATATCTCTTAAAAGTGATAACATAGGATTATTAATTTAAGGACAGGGTTTAATTCACTTGCAAATCAATACAGTTACGAATCAAGCTCATTATATTTATATACAATTAGAAGTCAATCAATCAAGTAGCCGAATTGTAGTTTTTCACAAAGTACGGGTGATGAGACTAAATTGATTGCCATCATCTAAATTGAACAAAGTAATGTTTCTGGAGGTAATTGTGCCAATTTACAAAAGTGGTATTTTAGTTTTTTTCTGTAATCTGGTATTTATTTCAGCTATATTTCGGCCCTTCTTGGCAAGGGTCGTTGTCAGATTTGACGGTGCAAAACGGATAAGTCAGCTGCATTTTATTAGAGCTACATTTCGGCCCTTCTTGGCAAGGATCGTCTTCAGGCTCAAGCCGCTCAAGCTGGAAAATGAACTTGTGGAAAAGCAATGAAAGATTCTTCCTTAAATATCTGATTTTGTGAACTTCTCTTAAAATTGGTTGGAATTAAAGTTGGTGCTTTGATTTCATTCTGGACACAACTACTGTTTTTGTTGTTCGATTGGGTCGTCGAAAGGGTAGAGGTTCTTCTTCATTTTGGTTCTAGAGTCACGTTGTCAGGCTGTAGGCAGAAGAACGAACCGGCAATAAAACGAAAGAAGTTTGTAGCAAACGTGCAGAAATCCTCACACATGTCAGCCACCCAATCGAGCAGGAAAATAGCAGTCGTGTCCAAAATGAAATATCAGCAGTAGTTTTCCCCCCAGTCATTTATTTCATTCCAAGTTCACTTCGAAGCCTCAGTGTGACGAGAACCCTTGCCAAGAAGGGACAAAATATCGCTGGAACGAATCTCCTTTCCGTTCAGTGCCATTGACTATGATTCACAGTCAGCTTGGGCTGAGGAAATATGTATTGGATTATATTTGTCGTGTTTTTCTTCGTAGGCGTTTTCGCGGATTGAAGTAATCCTACCCCTGAGCGCTCCAGCCTTGATTGGCAATGTGAGCGAAGCTCCCCACTCGGATATCGCCCTTTTCCGAATGTAAGTTGTTTCCACCTTTTAGCAGTTTCCGCAATTACTGATTGCCGGTTTGTAGCTAAGGCAACCTTCAGCGTGACACTGAATTAAATTGCTAGCAGCAAGCTAAATTTTTAATCCGAGACAAATGTTTATTTATTGTTAAAAAATGATAAGCTAGAAGCGTCTCGCTATAATTTTTTTCCTTTTTTATGGCACTTGCCATTCGGCCAAGTGCCATATAGCGATCGCAATTTCTGTCCGTCCGTCGGTCTGTCGGTCCGGGTTTTGCTAGTTCGGGCACTTCCACATAAGCTAGGGCGATGAAACTTGGCAGGCATATCAATGACCCCAAATGATTAAGTTGGGAACAGTCACTTCCGCGATCCGAGCATCGTGGGGGGAGTGGGCAGAGGGGGAATCCGGAATCTTGAGGTATTTATAAATCTTGAGCGGGTGATCGGATCTTAATGAAACTTGGTATTTGGAAATACCTCGTGTCTCGGACGATCCGCGTAAAATCCAGACCGGATCCGGTGACTTCGGGGGGAGTTGGAGAGGGGAACCGGAAATCTCGGGAAATGCGTAGAGTGGAGGGATCAGGATGAAACTTGGCGGGAAGAGCAAGCACAAGTCCTAGACACATCCTTGAGATAACCGGACCGGATTCGAGCAATATGGGGGGATTTGGGGGGGGGGGGGATTTCTGATTAAACGTGAGTTCGGTACTTTCTGATGCACTAGGACGATGCAACTGGGCTGGCAAATCAGGGACTTGAATAAACCGACTTGACAATAGTCGTTTGCATGATCCGATCATCGTGGGGGGAGTGGCCGGAGGGGGAATCCGGAATCTTGAGGTATTTATAACTCTTGAGTGGGTGATCGGATCTTAGTGAAACTTGGTATTTGGAAAAACCTCGTGTCTCAGACGATCCACATAAAATCCAGACCGGATCCGGTGACTTCGGGGGGAGTTGGAGAGGGGAACCGGAAATCTTGGGAAATGCTTAGAGTGGAGGGATCAGGATGAAACTTGGTGGGAAGAGCAAGCACAAGTCCTAGATACAGCCTTGACAGAACCGGACCGGATTCGAGCAATATGGGGGGAGTTGGGGGGGGGGGGGTGGATTTCTGATTAAACGTGAGTTCGGTACTTTCTGATGCACTAGGACGATGCAACTGGGCTGGGATATCAGGGACTTAAATAAACCGACTTGACAATAGTCGTTTGCATGATCCGATCAGCGTGGGGCGAGTGGCCTGTGACGAATAGTCCGTGTGACCAATTGTCATGTGACGAATTGTCCCTGGAGTAACTGTCCGTGTGACGAGTTGTCTGTGACGAATTGTCCTGTGACTGATTGTCCTAGAATCAAGGAAGGGGTAGAGTAAATGGTCATATACTTGTTTATGTTGTCACTGCACGTCATCTACCGAGGAACCAAAAACATTTCGAGGTGGAAGAATATTTGTAAAGAGTTAAAAGAGTTGAGGCAGGAAATTTATCCGGGGAGTTTTGAAAGGGAGGAATGGGTGGAGTTTATTTTGAAGGATAGAAATTTTGTGGGGATAAAGAATTTGGGCATGGCACATAGAGAACATTTTTTGTAAGGTGAGTTAGGAAGAAAGGGGTGTGTATTGGATTGTATTATGTTAAATTTATTTGTTGGATTAATTTGGAAATTTTTGTCATTGAAGTTGTTTTTCTTTTTTTGTATTTGTATTAACCATGGCCCTTTAGGGGTTTCAGTGTTAATAAATATCTATCTATCACCCTGGCCCCTTGGTGTATAGGGGAAACGGTGGATACTAAATCATTGGCCCCTTCTCGCCCGATTCTTGGGAATTTCATGAACTACAATTTATTTTCAGGGTGGTGGTGTGCATGGAAGATGCATGTCTCCACAAGGATCCCCAGGCGGTTGCAGTCTGTGTTGAAAACATTCGAAGCTTGTTGGTACTGCTAACACGGGCCATCGGGGTAAAAAACCCAGAGGAAGGATTTCCAATATCTGAGGAATATGTGAACATTCTGAATTCGACATTTTTGACAGTGGCCGATGCGAGCTATAATGGTAAGTTTTCCCTTGTTGGTTTGTCTTTGTGCTTAAAATCCCTGAAATTCGTCGTTCCTCCATTCTTTCTCTTCAGTCTCGAATTTCTGGCGTCGAGTAATCCTCTGCTGGTGATTCTGTGTGGTCCGCAAATGCGCCTGTCTCTGCCTCTGTGGCAAGCATGTGGGAAATAAATTTACTGTGGGTTTGACTCATCCTGATTCGAGTGAGTTAACCCATTCTGATTGAGTACTTTGTTTGTTGGAGGCTTCGTGCCTTCAGCATATTTGTTTTTTTTTTGTTTTTTTAGTGTATATAAATGAGTTGTCATGTAGCAGCCCCAGTTGGCTATATTTTGAAATAAATAAAATAAAATAAATAAACAGGATTTAAAGCATCACCGAAGTCCTTCACAATGTAGAAATTTCTCAGTAAGCTGTGGCGTCAGTAGACCGCTCAGTCATAGATCATCCTTACACAGCTGTTCTCGCCTTTCGTTCTGAAGTCAAATGCAATCTTGCGTTTGCCAATACAAGCTAAACTTACTTACTTAGACTTGGGTCTTTCCGCGCCTGGTGGTGCATAAGGCGACAACTTCTGACCTCCACTTGACTCTATCTTGGGCAGCATTTCACAGTTCAGTCATTGTGGTCCGACCTCAGTTCGCTTCCTTCGCCAGGTTTCTGCCAAGCACTCGATGAAAAATTCTTTGACTGTGTATAGTTGTATGGTAGTTCTACGAAAAAGCTGCACGTATTGATATGTAGTAGTATGGAATACTTCGATTTAACATGCCTCCGACTGGGTTAATCTTAAGTAGTAGTATCCCTTCGTTTATGCACTTTGGATTCTGTTCGGACGCTAGTTGTGCACACGCTCACCATATAATGGCGAAAATGATGAAACAGGCTACCCATAACAAGTCTGCTATTCATATATGTTCTGTAGATGTAGCTGGTGCTTTTGAAAACATCACGCATTCTCAGGCCCTGTATTCTGGTCTTAAATCTGTTGGTCATTTATCAGTAAGGTTGAAATGGCAAAGCCACGGATCGAAGATTATTCCTGTCCGAACTGGTGTTAGCCAAGTTTGTGTCTTATCTCCCTACATTTTCATATCGACTGTTTCTTCTTGTCTTGTGTTTTTACTTCCTGCTTACTTTTACAAAGACCATGTCTTTAGCGACATCGCTTCGCGGATGACTTGCTCTTAGTAAAAGAGTAAGCCGTAGGCGATCCACACTCACCAAAAACATCAGTAAGCTGTCTTGTGAACTTCCTCAAAATCGGCATTGAAGTCAACCCCTCAAAATGCGAGTACATGCATTTCAACCCTTCGTCAAACTGTTAAAATACATCCAATGCTTCAATCTCTCTTGGTCCACTCATCATCAGCTTGACCGACTCTCTAAGATGGATTGGCATTACCTTCAGATCTACACTTTAAAAAACTTACTCTTTGGTTGTTCAAGACGTATGTAAATCTGTCGTACTGCTTATGGACAGTTCGTTCTGAACCGTGGTCGCTACAACCGGAAAGCTTTAGAAAATTTATACAGCTGTTTTTGCGCCCCTTCCATTTTATTTCGCTCTGGTGTCGCACATGTTCTACGGAAGAAGGAGTCCCAAAGATAGAGAGCGCTATCTTAAGCATGCAAAGCACCTTCTTTATTTGTCTAAGTTATGCCTTAGCCACATGCTAACCCAGCAGTTCCAAGTTAAAGATGCCAGCGTCACACTTTTGGACATATCGTCGGCTCTGCGAAAAATCATGGACAACCGGTCCCAGCCAGCGCATGACATAATAAATAATTGTATATTGTATTTGTTTTTGTTATGTTTTGTTTAATTTCTTTATTTTACTTTACATACTCACCTTTTGAAAATGGCGGGTCATAAGTAAATTACATACTTACTTACTATATGCAGTTCCCTGATGTTCTTGACACGAGAGATAAAGCTAAAATAATCAAGATTTGCCGATTCTTAAATTGTGCTTTAGCAAAATAAAAGAACGCATTGAGTGCGATAATTATTAAGATAATTAAAGTGTGTTGTTTTATAATGTTCATGTAGTTTGTACGGCCAATTGACTGTTTAAACTATTCAGTCATTCATCGTTTCGCTCTGAAGCCAAATGAAGTTTTCCCCTGGAGAATTACTCGCAGTGTAGCCGCTTCCGAAATTTGGTCTATGTTTGTGGTGTCAGATATGGTACCAGTGGCTTAATTTCGCATGTAGGATAAGTTGAGAACAAATGCGTAGGAGCTGAATTGCTTTAATCTTAATCGGAATTTTCCACAATTGCAGAAGCTAAATAATAGGAAAAGAGCTGTAAGCTGAAATGGTACTTGCTATAGATACGTAATAGCCAAGGGTATCAGCTAAGATTTGCGCTGTCTTGAGGCATAGAGGATTTTGAGCCTCTGAGAATGTATGGCTTAGTCGAAATAGGCCATGCACTTTGCGGTTACAATGCGCACTTTAAGGGGGCTAGGAATCCATTTTGTAAGCAAAAGCACTGGTACACAAATGATCATGGACCCTGGGATCTCAAAATGTATAGTTTCTTACAAATGTTTTTTTTTTCTACTTTGCGGTGAGGTTGGCGCTTTAAGTATGTTGGAAAGTCATTCGTAAGCAAAACCCTCAAGGCAGAAATGATCATGGGCCCTTATGAATCACGAAAACGTATCTTTTGGTCAAAAGTTTTCTTTTCACTTTGCAGTTAAGATACGGACTTTAAGGGGGCTAACAACTAATTGGTTATGCGTGCCTCAAGATCATGGCTTTCCCCTCCCTCCTATCCCCCCATGGTTGAATAGGGGAAAAGACTATTCTCAAGTCAATCTGGTGGGGTCCCTGGTACGCCTATCAAGTGTCACCGTCTAGCACATCTGGAAGTACCTTAACCCGTGATAACCGGAATTCACCCTCCAACTCCCTCGGCAGTGCCCGGATCTGATACGACTACGTCAACGATGTATCTAGGATCTGTGCTGGCTCGTCCCATCAAGTTTCATCCCGATCCCTCCACTCTAAGCGTGTCACGATATTTCCGGTACCCCCCTCGAACTCCCCTCACAGTTTTTGGATCCTTTCTGGACGTAAAGCAGAACGTGCGAACACGTGAGAGTGAGCAAATAAATTACTATTATATTCTATTTGGTCTTTCCACTTATCAAGTTTCATTCAGATCTGGTCACCCGTTCGAAATTACGCAGTCCTCAATATTCCGGATTCCCCCTCCCTCCACTCTCCCCACGATGGTCGAGTCGGGGAAGTGACTATTTCCAAGTCAGTTTGGTCGGGTCCCTGATTTGCCTGCCAAGTTTCATCGTCCTAGCACATCTGGAAGTACTCTAACTCGGGATCATCGGACCAACCGGTGACAGACAGACAGACTGACCGACCGAAGGAAAGGCCAAGTGCCATAAAAAAAGTAAACAGATATAGATCTATCACTGGATCTGGAAATAAATGGCTGCATGCTCGTGTCGTTTCGATAAACTTGACCGATATGGCTCGAATAATCATATGAAATAATTCTTCAGACCAAGGTCACTTGGCTGCATGATCCAGGAAACTTCATCAAATATTTAGTGTTTCGATCTCCCACCAATAATTACTAAAATCTAGCTAGAAGAGCCGACCTGCAGAAAACTACATAAGGCTTCTGTCAGCCTGACTTATCCTATTTCGGAGGGTTGCATCTTAGAAATTGCCCTGCTGATCGGCTGGTTCGTTCACATGGGAGATGTTTTCCAAATTTTGGTTAACTTTAGTTTTGTTGTGAATAGGTCTGAATTTCCTTCCACTGAGAATGCCTTCCATGTTTCCGGTATATAGTGAAAACTCGATGGCATGCGATCGCATTGCCTCGGTTTATACCTATAGTCTCTACGGCTTCTCGCATACTTTGCTGATTCAGTATTAAGGAATATACGGATTTGAACGATGGTGGTAGCTTTGAAGCCGACGGGCTTATAAACAAACTGCCCTAACCACTACGATCGCCAGATGGAATTTGTTACAGAATAATAAAACTAATTTATTTCTAACCCGCCTACAAGATTGAATACTATTGACTAGTTTAGGAAATAATGCCTCCTTCATTGTTCAGGACCATCGACTTACCCCCCAGCAATGCACAGAAGCCCTGGCGAGCAGACATTCAGTCCCAACTCTGTCCATTCAGCATGTGAAGTCTTTGAAAGCTCCAGCTCTGATGAAGAAGTTTCTGCTGGAGACAGTGGTGACAGCGAGTGCGAGTTCGAAAAGTCAAAGGAAAGTTATGCAGACCAGACGGAGCATGAGTCAGGGGTTTGTTGCTTCCTCTTAGCTAAGTGTCGCTGAAGCTACCCCATTATTTTTTTTTCAGGAGATTGATCAGTGTCTTCCATGGGCATGGCGAATAGTGGAGAATAGAGAATAAAAATGTCCGGAAAGCGGGCTTATCCTAGATAGGAGATTCCTCGGTTCCGGATTAATTTTCCGATGAGCTAATGTCAGCGCGGAAACCGAGGGAACCTTTGTCGGGAATCACTTTCCATTCCCGCTTTCCGGAACTACATGGAAAGTTCAGATTCTAAAAATAAACAGTTTCTGCATGCTAGGTTTTTGGGATCCCAAAACATAAGTGGAGGGATACCTATGACATCGCAAAACATGTCAGTCTGTCCGTCCGTCTGGCAGCATGATAACTCTTCAAGGGAATGTGATATTTTGATGAAACTTGATGTGAGGATTCTTTGGGTCATGGGAAAGGTCGAGTTCTTAGATGGGCTCTGTAGACCTATATGTAGGGGTAAGGGTGAGGGTTCAGTTAAGGAGCAACAAAATATTTTTTTGGCAGCTAATGAGATAGTCCATTAAGGAGTAAGAAGACATGTTGAACACGATTATGAAAACCATTTTCTTGCGGGACAAGTAATTCGCCCCGAACCGGGACAAAACCGGGAAGTCGTTAAACCTAAAAGTTTTATTTGAACTATATTAGATGTTCGATTTAGGCGTAAGAAGACATGCTGAACGCTTGTGTGAAGATCATTTTCTACCCGGACATGTAGTTTGGCCGGAATCCGGCTAAAACCGGAAAATTTGTTAAAAGCAAAAGTTTTGCTTGAAGTTCATAAAATATCCGATTTAAGGGTAGGAATGCTGGATCCGCATATGACGATCATTTTTTACCCGAACATATAGAACATATATATTTTACAGATATTCTATATAGAAATGAGGAGATACGCCAAAATTCGTTATTGAGACTTATTTTTTTGCTGGACAAGCAGTTTGCCCGGAATTTGGCCGAGACCGGAAATTTGGCAGAAGTAAAGTAGATATGACTTATAGGGGTAAACATACCATTCTGGATCCCTATCTGAACATGGTTTTCTCAGATGATTAGCTGTTTAGCCTTAATCTGTTTCTAAATTTTAATAGTAAAAACGTTCAACGAGTCTGGCGAAGAGAAGACCCAATTGTCTGTATTAAATATTAAATTTTTGGGATCCCGTCGAAACCTTTGGTCTTGTTTACAGGCAGTGATTACATCAGTTCTTTGACACTAGAATCTGGAGAACGTGCTGCATGGCGGTATTTTATTAATGTTTTATTTTCTTGCCCCGAACTTCCAACGCTCGGTGGAGCCTTTCCCTAGATTTTAGAAACAGATTTCTACATAGTAAGAAAACCGCTGCAGAGTTCTTTCCCGAGCAACTTTCTGTTGCGAACCAACGGAATTGAGTTTCTGCTTTTCGTCTCAACTCATAAATTTTGTTTTGTAGAATTTTGCTACTGGGATTAATCTTGTCTCTATTGAGATACGGTTATCTCTAATTCGGATTCATCTTATTCCAATAGAGATCAGAATAATCCCAGTAGCAAATACTGCAGTTAACCTTCATCTTTTACTCGGAGAAACTTTTTAAAGTGTAGTCTACACAAACTTTAGAATTATGTATGTAAAACGCCCGTAATTTGTTCAAATATTTCAGGATTTCCGCTCCAACCTTGATGTTTGGCATTCCTGCGGACAGTATGTGGTCGAAAAGATTCGCCGACAGGTCCCGAACTGGTGCTGTCAGCGGAGCGTCATTCATCTGGACGAGGAGATCCAAAAGTTTTCCAACGTCCTTTTGAAAGGTAGGTACATCCGCTTACTGTGTGGCGCTCATTATTTCTCCGAGGGCGGCGGGGGGGGGGGGGGGGGCATAGATAAGATGGCCAAGTCTACACCATCACCAAAAATTAAAACCAAGAATTTGACATTGCGAGGCTAGGATTTTCGACTTATTATTGACATTTGGTAACTATTCTGACCCTGACCTTCTTAACGCCTGGTCCGCGTGTAACCTGCGTTTATATTTGTCAGCTGTACATCTTCTATTAAGTTATTTCATACTTGTTGACTGAATGATACTGTGATATTTATGGCAAAATAAAACAGTAATCGGCTTGGTCCGTCGCATCCTTTTTGAATTAATTTAAATTTCAATTTAATTACATATATACATAGTAGTATATACACATAGTAGCTATAGTTCGAAGGAAGTGCTGATGTAATGGCAAGGTACAAAATTTATCTATGTATCGCAGTTTCCGTTGAAGTTGCAGTATGTACTTCCTGAAAGCGGGAAATTGGCCAGAAAAGCTCTGTGGTAATCGTTTAGTCCTTTACTTTTTGCAGATCTTCAAGGTTCATGCCATGCATCTTGCACCACACTCATAAGTGGTGAGATTCTATTTAGACTGATCTATTCTGTTGTCTTTATCAACTACAACGTGGAGCAAAACCTCTACCATGCGGAGAGTCTCGATTCACCGGATATCATATCAGAGGTAATTTCGAGAAGCACCCTATTTATTTGTTAGCACCAAAAGTATAGCAAGTCTTTTTCCAACCATTTAAAGAGGCACCCCTGCGGCAATCTCTTCATAAAAGTTTGCTGACATCTCTATTGAGCAATAGATGAGTTGGGCCTATTTTCAATTTCGAACAAAGATTCGGTGTAATTTCGGGTTTTCAGTGAGATCTTTTTCTAGATAATTGTTGCTCCGGCTTCCTAGTGTGGTTTTTGGATACCGAAACCAATTTTCTCTTTTTCCATCCTTCTGTAGTCAGTAACTCACGAGCGCTTGTACATGTTTTGATGAAACCTAGCAAGTAGCTAGGTAGGTAGAGTTTCTGTGCTGTGAAAAACAAAACCTCAGAAGAACTACACTAAAACACCAGACTGCCAGTGAAAAATAGTAAAGGAGTCATTTCTTACCCAGACTGCATGAAAGAACCCAGAAATGGAATCTTCACTTCGAATTGTAATGTCAAGTTGCTAGAGGCGTATTCTCGCCGTTCCCCGAGGACTCCACTTGAGGAGTCCTCGCGTTTTTGTTTGTCCCGGGGACTCACTCCCTGTATTCTCGCGAGTCTCCACGGACGGGCAATGCTCCGATTATCATCCCCGTCATCAAAAAGGACTCCCTTATTCCCCGTGTTCTCACTGTGTCTGTAACGAAGTCCGCGTGGAGTGACTCCCCTATTCTCGCCGTTCCCTTCGATTCCCTGAGGAGTCCTCAGGGAACGGCGAGAATACGCCTTAGGGGATTCTGCCTTTAACGTTCAGAGGAGGTGCGGACGGAAGTCCCTCTTTGAACAATCCTCCTTCGGTGTTCTTCCACGTTACTCAGGTCTACTTGTAATATTCGATTGTAATTATTGTAGTTTGATTAATTTTTTTGGTTATAGCCTGCCTTCATGTCATTGAGTCATTCTTGGGGTTTTGGCCACTTAAGTCCTGTCCTTCTCGCTGAAATCTACCAGACGGCTGCTGCCGAGAGTTGGAGTATATCGGTTGATGGTGGTACCCTCGCGACAACAATCCAAGACATAGGACTGAAAAGAGACCGCTCGTGCTATCTGTCGGTCTGCGAACGACTTCATAAGGCAGCGTCTTGCTCGGAGAAAAATAGTTCCAGAGAAGCAGGTAGGCCCTGTCATACACGAATCCTCAATTTCGGGCATGGTGCCCCATCGTCTGGGCATGCTTCAACGTACGGGCATGGTGCTCATGCGTTGGAGCACCATGCCCTGCAGCAAGGGTATGGTACCCCGATAAATAATCTGTTGTCAACTGTTGAATTGAGAATCTGAATTGGGAATTTGCTTTGCAAACAGATTTTTAAGAGGGTATCATGCCCTTGCTACAGGGCATGGTGCCCTAACGTATGAGCACCACGCCCAGACGTCGGTGCATGCCTAGACGTTGGAGCACCATGCCCCAAAATTTAGGATTTATGAATGACTTGGTAGGTCATACACCTTCAGCCGATCGCTTTGCCGTCGGTCCGTCGTTCGCTGTACGCGTGTTAGGGTACGTATGAAACTTGACAGGCGTATTAGTGAGCTGACCGGATTCACTTGACAATTGTCACTCCTCAGATCCGACCATCCGTGGTTGGAGGAGGGGGGGGGGATCTACGTATTATTAGTTAAGAAATTTCCTACGACTGATTTAGCGAACTTACAGTGCTTTGGCGCGGGAACAATAGGGTAACAAAATTGACGGCAGGCGGCTGGTAATTGCATTGGTTTCTTAGAATTAGAATGACAAGACGAAAGAAGCTTTCAGCCCAATGGACTGAGTTGATAATGTTTCGGAAGTCCGGCGTTCAAGATATCATCCGGTCTTTGGTGAAACGTCAGCTTCTATTGTGGACACCTCTGTGATCCAGTGCCCACTTTTGTTTTTGCCCATCCGTCCGAAAAGAAGAGAGCTTGGTTAATAAAGAAGGATTTTTATTTTTAGGAAAGAGAATAGTGAGTTTGAGCCCTAGGTGAAAGGAGCACGAATCCATTCCCTTGTTATCGATTCTTTTTTAGAATGGACCAAAGGTCAAGCCCCGTCGGTCCTCCCAAGAATTATCAAGATATCATCCGGTCTTTGGTGAAACGTCAGCTTCTATTGTGGACACTTACTGTGATCCAGTGCCCACTTTTGTTTTTGCCCATCCGTCCGAAAAGAAGAGAGCTTGGTTAATAAAGAAGGATTTTTATTTTTAGGAAAGAGAATAGTGAGCTTGAGCCCTAGGTTAAAGGAGCACGAATCCATTCCCTTGTTATCGATTCTTTTTTAGAATGGACCAAAGGTCAAGCCCCGTCGGTCCTCCCAAGAATTATCGATAATTCTTCGCTATCAGCAGGGACCACGCGACCCTGCTCTTGACGTGACCTCCCTTCCACCCTCTTATCATGAGTATTGAGACCCGACTAGAAAATTTACGTGATTTTTTTTCTACTTCGCTTTAGTAGGTTGTAAACAAAATTACCATTGCGATAGTTTCATAGAGCAATTGTTTGTACGTGTGTTATATTTCAGCTAAGAAACTTGCCCGGCACATGCTAACTTCTGTGTGGGATCAGCTGGTTGGCATCCTAGCGGTGGGAATGGGATCTGTTGACCCGAGAGGCCTGGAGCAACTCGTAGCCAACTCACTAGGTGTCGCAGAAGGTTCTTTTTCAGCTACAATCAATACTTCTGTCACCGCCCTTCAGCTGTTAGCCAGTTTGTGCTGTGAGCTAGGTGAGTAAAAAGGAGTGGGGGTAATAAATAGATTCGGCTGCAGACGCGTGTTTTCCATCCACCAAATATGCAAACAATCTCCCGCTTTACGCCTAAAACTTGAAGCACAATCTTAAAGAAGGAGAAAGTCATTAGAATCCGTGGCCAGAAACCGCGGAAAACGCGGTGTTATTGTCGTAAGCGGAGAATGTGCTAGTTTCTGATCTGGATAGAGGTTGTTCTCATTGTGCTACTTTTTGCCGGAAAAATATTGGTGGTATTGTGTTGCGAGAGACAAAAAAGTGGCTTTTTCCCACGGGTCCGAAAGTGCTGCCATCTATTGTTTCTGTCCATGTCTGCGACGATTCCAGCTGAGTTTATAAATTTTTTTTTTGCACTTGGGTTTGCGGTAGAGTAACGGTATCAGATGTGCCCCTTAAACTTTAAAAGTTCTCTCATTGCTAAAGAAACTAGAGCTTATCCTTTGCTCCTTTCTAAGTCGTGATGTTAGAAAGTTGGCCTACGGCAAAAAAGTCAACTTTTGAACTAAGACAGGTAGAATTTTTTTTTCGACGGCAATCGATAGCCACTGATGAGGTGATCAAAGTATATGTCATCCATTTTTTGATACAAAAATTCCTTCATGAGATACACCAGTTTGAAAATTTCAAAGGGGTTGACAACTTCAGTAGTAAGGTACATTGAAACCAAAAATAGGCGATAGCAGTTATGAGCCATGTAGGGGACTTTTAAGCAATAGTCGACTGTTAGCTCATAATCATCTTCGGTAATGAGGGCATTGCAGCTTTTGCTAGTTGGTGTACCTGTTATTTGTTTCCGGTGTATTCGATGGTAAGAACAATTTGGTTCCATTTGTGTACGCGATTTCAGCTGAGTTTATCATTCGTTTTTTTGCACCTGGGTTTGCGGTAGAGAAATGGTATCAGATGTACCTCTTAAACTTTAGAAGTTCTCTCATTGCTAAAGAAACTAGAGCTTATCCTTTGCTCCTTTCTAAGTGGTGACGTTAGAAAGTTGGCCTACGGCAAAAAATCAACTTTTGAACTAAGACAGGTAGAATTTTTTTTTTCGACGGCAATCGATAGCCGCTGATGAGCTGATCAAAGTATATGTCATCCATTTTTTGGTACACAAATTCCTTCATGAGATACACCAGTTTGAAAGTTTCAAGGGGTTGACAACTTCAGTAGTAAGGTACACACTGAAACCAAAAATAGGTGATACCAGTTGTGAGACATGTAGGGGACTTGTACGCGGCAGTCGAGTGTTAGCTCATAATCATCTTCGGCAATGAGGGGTTTGCAGCTTTCGCTAGTTGGCGTACCTGTCATTTGATGGTAAGAACAATTAGGTTCCCAATTGTAAGACATGCAAGGGACTTGTCAGTAATAATAGGCTGTTATGCTACAAAAATCTTCAGCGATGAGGGGTTTGCAACTTTTGCTAGCCGGTGTACCCATTATTTTTATCCGGTGAACTTGATGTCTATCACGGGAAAGGGACTTGTCAGTAGAATCGGTGCACGAGGGGCTAGAAATTTGTGCAAATTGTTGCACATTGTATTCGATTTATATAAAACTGACGGTAAGAAAGTTTGTATCGATGGTCTCTCGCTGTATCCTAGGATTTACTGTTTTCGCAACAGGTACAAACGATAATGTAAAACAAGGTAGGTAGCAGCGATGAGATTGTTCCCAGGCAACGTAGGTCTAGTTTCTCCTCATTTCAATAGCGTTAGCCATATCTGTAAAAAAAAAAAAAAAAAAAAAAAAAATGCGCAGTGAGAATCTGGCTTTTTCAAATTCAGTGGGCTGCAGCGATATCGATATGCACGAAAACTGAGGGTTGAACAGACATGTGCTTATTCCTGGTTTTCTTCAGCCCATTTCCAAAATTAGGGCCATCTACCTTTGCGAGGCAAACCATATTTTTTTTTTTAAGGCTTACTTTGCTTTTACTAACGTAACTATTTTGCCTCTGATCCACCCGGTAAAGACAAACCTTAAACAATGGAAGTCGTCTAGTTGCAAGATTTCTACCTGCTTAGCAGAAACTCTGCATTTATTTCGCAAAAGGTTTAAGAATCGTGTCTCTTGTCTGCCCGGGAATAAAACTTCTAACGTCAAAAGTTGCCTACAGTTGCAGGAGAATCGCGGCTCTGATTGGAGTATAGAGTGACTCTGCGTAGAACCACTAAAGAAAGCTATTAATAGTCGCATGAGAAGTCTCTCGTTTGATCTTTATGGTTGTGTGGGAACGCACATTTTGCAGTGACTTGCATGTTAGGTGTTACGTCAGCGAATTAGCAAGTGTGTCTTTCTTAATAACAACAAAACATGCCTTGGCTTACCCCAATTGTGTTGCGAGAGCAACACTTTGGTTTTGTCCTGTTTTTTTTTTTTTTTTTTTTTTTTTTTTCCTATGACTCCGATCTCATTTTATTCCTGGTAACTGGGAAGGGTCTAACCTGTGCGGTTTTTACGGAAAGCGTGGACCTTAGGCCGGATTGATGAATATGACATTACATTTTGGAAAGCTCCGTAGAACTCTTGCCTGGGGCCAATAAGGATGGTTTTTGCTTGTCATCGAGCCAGAGCCTACGGTTTGCGAAGTGAAGTGGAGTTGTATAGCCTATGTCGGAGAGGACCGTCTCAAGTTGTGTAGCGAACCTTTCGTTTCATCAAACCATGTTTCTGCTTTCGAGTGGAAAGCTCCGTTCTAGCACGCTAGCAGGCAGGCACCAGTTTCAAATTGAAGATGGACTAAAATCTATAAGTGTTAAATATATGCGGCAGTTACCCGGCCCCACAGCCAACATATCTTCTTTGAGTGATAAATAGAAAAATCTACAGAGACAAAAAAGTGGCTTTTTCCCACGGGTCCGAAAGTGCTGCCATCTATTGTTTCTGTCCATGTCTGTGACGATTCCAGCTGAGTTTATAATTTTTTTTTTTTGCACTTGGGTTTGCGGTAGAGTAACGGTATCAGATGTGCCCCTTAAACTTTAAAAGCTCTCTCATTGCTAAAGAAACTAGAGCTTATCCTTTGCTCCTTTCTAAGTCGTGACGTTAGAAAGTTGGCCTACGGCAAAAAAGTCAACTTTTGAACTAAGACAGGTAGAATTTTTTTTTCGACGGCAATCGATAGCCACTGATGAGCTGATCAAAGTATATGTCATCCATTTTTTGGTACAAAAATTCCTTCATGAGATACACCAGTTTGAAAATTTCAAAGGGGTTGACAACTTCAGTAGTAAGGTACATTGAAACCAAAAATAGGCGATAGCAGTTATGAGCCATGTAGGGGACTTTTAAGCAACAGTCGACTGTTAGCTCATAATCATCTTCGGTAATGAGGGCCTTGCAGCTTTTGCTAGTTGGTGTACCTGTTATTTGTTTCCGGTGTATTCGATGGTAAGAACAATTTGGTTCCATTTGTGTACGCGATTTCAGCTGAGTTTATCATTCGTTTTTTTGCACTTGGGTTTGCGGTAGAGAAATGGTATCAGATGTACCTCTTAAACTTTAGAAGTTCTCTCATTGCTAAAGAAACTAGAGCTTATCCTTTGCTCCTTTCTAAGTGGTGACGTTAGAAAGTTGGCCTACGGCAAAAAAGTCAACTTTTGAACTAAGACTGGTAGAATTTTTTTTTTCGACGGCAATCGATAGCCGCTGATGAGCTGATCAAAGTATATGTCATCCATTTTTTGGTACACAAATTCCTTCATGAGATACACCAGTTTGAAAGTTTCAAGGGGTTGACAACTTCAGTAGTAAGGTACACACTGAAACCAAAAATAGGTGATACCAGTTGTGAGACATGTAGGGGACCTGTACGCGGCAGTCGAGTGTTAGCTCATAATCATCTTCGGCAATAAGGGGTTTGCAGCTTTCGCTAGTTGGCGTACCTGTCATTTGATGGTAAGAACAATTAGGTTCCCAATTGTAAGACATGCAAGGGACTTGTCAGTAATAATAGGCTGTTATGCTACAAAAATCTTCAGCGATGAGGGGTTTGAAACTTTTGCTAGCCGGTGTACCCATTATTTTTATCCGGTGAACTTGATGTCTGTCACGGGAAAGGGACTTGTCAGTAGAATCGGTGCACGAGGGGCTAGAAATTTGTGCAAATTGTTGCACATTGTATTCGATTTATATAAAACTGACGGTAAGAAAGTTTGTATCGATGGTCTCTCGCTGTATCCTAGGATTTATTGTTTTCGCAACGGGTACAAACGATAATGTAAAATAAGGTAGTTTCGTAATAATTAATAGTGTCATCTATGGTATTTTAATCCTGAAAAGTTACGGATAGCTTTATAATACCAACTAGATTATATAGGATATTGTTCCAAGTTTTCATCCGTCACGATGTCTACGATTGAAAAGGATAAAGTTTAACTGACTGCAAAGTCAATTTAGTCCCTTTTTCCGATATTCTTTTGTTGTGGTTAGGGCAATCGATGCCCTTGATGAGCTGATCAAAGTATATGTCATCCATTTTTTTTGAACAAAAATCCTTCATGAGATAAACCAGTTTGAAAGTTTCAAGGGGTTGACAACTTCAGGAGTAAGGTACACACTGAAACCAAAAATAGGCGATACCAGTTGTGAGACATGTAAGGGACTTGTAAGCAACAGTCGACTGTAAGCAACAGTCGACTGTTAGCTCATAATCATCTTCGGCAATGAGGAGTTTGCAGCTTTTGCTAGTTGGTATACCTGTTATTTGTATCAGGTGTATTAGATGGTAAGAACAATTTTGTTCCCAAAAAGCCAAAACGGCTTTTATGCTATAATCATCTTCAGCGATGAGGGGTTTGCAACTTTTAATAGCTGGTGTATCCATTATTTGTTCCGATGAATTTGATGTCAATCACGGGAGAGGGACTTGTAAGTAAGAATCGGTTCACGAGGGGCTAGAAATTTTTGAAAATTGGTGCACATTGTATTCGATATCTGTAAATATGACGGTAAGAAAGTTTGTATCGATGGTCTATCGCTATAACCGAAGATTAACTGTTTACACAACGGGTACAAACGATACGGTAATCTAAAACAATAAGGTAGTTTTGTAATAATTAATAGTGTCATCTATGGTATTTTAGTCCTGAAACGTTACGGATAGCTTTATAATACCAACTAGATTATATAAGATATTGTTCCAAGTTTTCATCCGTCACGATATCTACGATTGAAAAGGATAAAGTTCAACTGACCGCCAAGTCAATTTAGTCCCTTCTTCCGATATTGTTTTGTTGTTGGTTTTACAACGCTAAAGAACAGCTTTTGATCATGTGATTATTCTTTTTAGAACATACCGTTTTAAAAGCTTCGATAAGTTGACAATTTCAGCATTTAACCGACAGCGAAGAAACAAAACCAAAGTGTTGCTCTCGCAACACTTTAGTCGGCGAAGCCGGACAAAGGTTGCCGCAACACTTCACGTTGCCCCGGCAACGTAGGTCTAGTTTTGTTTTGTAACGTCAAACAATGAGTCAAAGACTCTCAGCTTACGTTTCGTTGTACAAGGTCACAAAATAAAACGACAAAACTCGTCGCAGGCAATCGGGACACGTTGGTTGTGACCCTTCTCTGGCATCCAAGAGTACTTCCACAGCTGAGTTCCATCCTTTTTTGTCTTGGGTCCATTACTGCGTGAGTTCGAGCCAGGTCTTGTCCACCTTCTGCCAAAAAGACGGAATCTTTCTTTAGGCTTGAGATCGGCTTATGTTCTTCGTTGGCGCCCTTGGCTTTTCTCCCACCAGGGAGAGGATAGCAGTGGGTCGTGGTCGGCGGAGGGTCTGCCCCTACCAGCGGAGCCGGCGTCTCTTGAAAATCGAACCACCAGGTTTTCAGAAGGAAAAAAGGAAACAAGACCAAAGGTCTCGATGGGATCACATAAATTTAATATTAATCCAGACAATTGGGTCTTGTAGATATCCGGTCTTCGCCAGACTCCTCGAACATTTTTACTATTGAGATTTAGAGACAGAAGAAGTTCAATGGCTAATTATGTGAGAAAACTAAGTTCAGATATGGATTCACCATGTGTGTATTTACTCCTAGGGGGGTAAATGATCAAATCTTCCTGCCTTATTTCTGCCAAATCTCCCGATTCCGAACTGCTCGTCCTTGAAAAACTAAAGCTCATAAACGAATTCAGCGTATCACCTTCCCCGTATATCGAACATTTAATCAACTTCAGATAAAACTCTAACAAACTTTCCGGTTTCAGCCGGATTCCGGGCGAACTATATGTCCTGGTAGAAAATGATTGTCAAAAGCGGATTCAGCATTCCTTCTTACCCCTGAATCGAACATCTAATCAACTTTTACTTAAAACTTTTGCTTCTGACAAATTTCCCGGTTTCGGACGGATTCCGGGCGAACTACTTGTCCGACAAGAAAATAATTTTCATTTAAATGTTCAGCATGTTTTCTTACTCCTATATCGAACATCCGAGATCTTACTTTTAACAAACTTTCCGGTTTTGCCCGGATACCGGGCGAACTACTTGTCCGGAGAGAAAATGGTTTTCATACTCCTGTTCAGCATGTCTTCTTAGCCCTAAATCGACATCTCATTAGCTGTTTAAAAAAAAATTGTTTGCCCCTTAATTTGTTACCCCACCCCCACCCTTACATGTTGAGCTACAGAACCCATCTACGAACTCGACCTCTCCCTTGACCCGAAGAGTCCTCAGAGCAAGTTTCATCATAATATCTCATTCCCTTCGAGAGTTATCATGCTTACAGACAGACGGACGAACAGACTGACAACTTTTATGAAGTCCTAGGTCCAACAGTAAAAAGAATAAAACAAGACCAAAGGTTCGATGGAATCCCAAATTTTTAAAATCTCATCCAGACTATTTGGTCCTGTCTTCTCCAGACTCCTTAATCATTTTTACAACACAAATTTAGAAACAGATGAAATACCGACTAGTCTGATTGCTATCTGCGCCGGCGAACATGCTCTTTCCCTCAGCGCTATCCTGAACCAGTGCCTCGTAGATGGAGTCTTTCCAGACGTCTTTAAAACTGCTTTCGTTATACCTATACCGAAAAAGGGAACAGCATCTACAGTCAAAGATCTTAGACCGATATCAAAAACTCCCGTGTTCGCCAAATTATTGGAAGGCTTTCTTTTCGAATGGCTCTACATCGGTATTGAAGACAACATCGATGCTCGTCAGTTCGGGGTTCGACCTGGACACAGCACGGTACACTACCTGGTCTGTGTGTTGGACGAAATACTTCTGCATCTCGAAGAACCGGGCCACTTTGTTGACGGACTAATCGCTGATCGGATAAAGGCATTCGACTACCTTGACCACCAAATCGTCATCAGTGAAGCAACAACAATGGGAGCAGAAAATTCATCTCTCGAATGCTTTCTTACGGGTCGTCAGCAGTGTTTGCAGCTGAGTAAAGATAATATATCTGAACTCTTATCAGTATCATGCGGAGCACCCCAAAGTAGTCGCTTAGGTCCACTGGCCTTCACTATTGCTGTCAATGAGCTTATGGTGAACTTTATTCACAGAGCTAAGTTTGCAGACGACCTGACGCTAGTGGTGCCACGCACTTTCGCCACTCTGAACGATCCGGGAAACTCACTGGAAGAGGTAACCAAGCAGTTGGCCTATGACTGTGATCAGATGAAGCTAGGCATAAGTGAAGAAAAAAGCGTCGCCCTAAAAATTAACTTTAAAAAAAAACTCCTCCTCCCCTCGAAGACGAGACACAATTCCTTGTGGCCAGCTCGGCGAAAATTCTGGGTATAACTATTAAAAGCAACCTAAAATATGATGACCGTGTAAAAAATCTCTTAAAAAAAGGGTAATTTCTGCTCAAATCCTTTGCAAGCATCTACAGATTTAGTCCCTCTACAGGTGATCTTGTCACCTGATATAAGACTTACGTCCGACCTGTGATGGAGTACGCCTGTGCCGCATGGCACGCTGGACTCACAGTTCAGCAAAGCGAGAAGTTGGAAGGGATTCAGAAGAGAGCTTGCTGTATCATTCTTGGACAGAAATACGAGTCCTATGAAGAAAGCCTAAAGACGTTGCGTCTGCAAACCCTCTCTGGTAGGAGACATGGGCTCCTAGTGAAATTTGGCAAAAAAAAGTCTGGCCTCGGATGTGCACCGGTCCATTTTACCCCCTGTGACTACAAATCTGCAAGTTAAGGCAACCCGTAGCACAGACGCACCAAAGATACAACTCAATAAATCGCACGTAAAATCTACGGAGCGGTATCTCAAGTCATTTGTTCCCTATTTTGTGAATTTTTTAACGGATCGGAATTATGAATTTTAAATTGACATGTTTTGTAAATATATTTTTTATCGGATTGTGTTTAAATTTTTTTTTAAATTTTAACATATATATGTGATTATTTATGACTATGTCGACCATGCATGACGATCCACCACTATTTTTGTTAAAAGGTATCATGGAAATATACGAATTTGAATTTGAAAGGCAAAATAGCTAATCATCTGAGAAAACCAAGTTCAGATATTGATGCAGCATGTGTGTTTACCCCATGTCATATTTTTTTTTAGGAAACATGATCGAAACTTTCCGGAACTACTTATCCGACAAAATAAAAAAGCTCAAAAACGAATTCAGCGTATCTCCTTACCTCTATATCGAACATCTAATCAACTTCAGATAAAGCTTTAACTCATGATTCATTTTCCAGTTTCAGCCAGACTCCGGGTGAACTATATGTCCGGGTAAAAATACGACTGTCATGTACGGATTCAGCATCTCTTCTAACCCCTAAATCGGAATCTAATCAACTACAAAGACTTATGCTTTTAACAAATTTTCCGGTTTTGGCCGGATTCCGGGCGAACTACTTGTTCGGCGAAGAAATTGTTTTCAGAAATGTGTTCATCAAGTCTTTTTACCCCTAAATCAAATATTTAATCAACTTCAAATAAAACTTTCACCATCGTGTTTAGCATGTCTTCTTACCCCATAATCGACAATCACATTAGCTGTTTAAAAATATTTTGCTCGCCCCTTAATTTAAACCCCCTCCCACCCCCCTAAATGTAGGGCTAGAAAGCCCATCTACGAAGCCCACCTTACTTGACCAAAAGAATCCTCAGACCAAGTTTCATCAAAATATCTCATTCCCTTCGAGAGTTATGGTGCTTACAGACGGATGGACGGACAACTTTTGCGATGTCATAGGTTGTCCCTCCACTTACGTTTTGGGATCCCAAAAACTGTGTCGTTCCAAGTAGAGTCTCAAATAAAGACAATTTAAAATTATTTTCTTACAGAAATCCAGGAGTGCTGCGAAACCATCTTCTCCCTCCTGGCTTCTAGCACATGCATCGTTTCCGAAACTAAAATAGTCAGAGGACTGAAGAAACGGAATAAGCGCCGGATTTGGTTTGGCAGTCTGTCCGAGAAGCTGAGAAAGAATATTTACTACTCCCAAGTGCTGAGTATGAATGTCCTGTTTACACGAGGGTTGGAGTTGGCGAGACTAGAACCGGACTGCTGGAAGCACGTTTTCAGGTGGGTTCATACACCAAAATACATTTAGTGGTAAATGTGGTCTACAAAAATCGCATGCACACGCCGAAAGTTGGAGTGGAGAAAAGTAATTAATAAATATTTCAAAGCCATAGGGCCTCGTACAAAAAGAGAAAAAGCTTCAAAAAAAGAATTTTTATTTCTTACTTACCGCAACAAATTATGAAACAAATAAATATGGACCAACTTTTGGCCTCTCGAAATTTGCCTTCTGCTTAATGTGTTTACAAAAACGCAGTAAACGTTTAGCTTAACTTACACTTAAAGTTTAACTGGAAAGGGCTGAGAAAGCACAATCTAGTTACCCATCACTTGTTCACTTAAAGAGGCTTAAAAATCCGATGAAAATGCGTTACTTTGTTGCTCCGCTATTCACGAATGATGAATTTTCACGTAGTGAAATTTCCCTGTCGAAATGTGGTACCTCTATGCGCTTGTACCTGTGTTGCATGCTTGACGAAAACTACCTTCCGCAAGCTGATTATTGGCCATTGAAAAGCCGCGTTTGTATTGAGATTCCGATTTTCCGCGTCATAGTAGAAGTTTCCGCTGTGAGGACTGCCGTAGATATTCTGAACGTCATACTAGATACAAATAATAATAAAAACAAATGAAAATCCCTTAATACAGTCCGAATAATGCAGTGTGTTCAGTTAAATGATACAAAAATAAGTTGGATTTTCAGTTAAACTTTTGGAGGCTCATAACACAATTGTCGTCAACGAATAGTTTATCATCTCTCTGTTTAAATTACGCGACCCTTGTCTAAATGTACCGTAACTTCTGATAGTGTATTTCAGAGATCAGCCCGATCTTTAGCTAATTTATCCGCTTCGTTCGTTTTAGCAACTTTTCAGACCCTTGGCTTCCCTGAAAAATACGGTTTAGTTTGCGTAGCTGCATTCTTACCAACAAGCGCCCCATAAAATGGGTGGGAGCCTGACAGCTCCAAGACAGGCTAACAAGAGAAGCTTAATACAGTAAAGAATTGTCTCTTTAACACTTATCTAATATTTTAGGCCATATTGTTTTTTTTTTTTTCAATCAATCAAGTTTATTCCAAATAGCTAAAAGCTAGAAGTGGAATACGAATTTACAAAATTTACACAGACACGAAACAAATTAACTAATACACTTACAAGATTTTGCCAGAAATAAATGATGGGATGAAACTACGTAAAAATTGGGCAGAAGAATCAGCAGGATATGGAACAAATTGATTGCCAGTATTCCTCTCGGACCGACGCACGGAAGACGGGAGGGGAGGGGAGGGGGGAATAGATGGGCCATCTGGGAATAACAAATTATCTTAGCTCCAAACTTATTTGAAAGAATAATTCTACGTTCTGTTAATTTAGGAACGTCAAATTTAATGAGAGCTTCTTCGTGTGAAATATTATGATCACCCAGAATGATTCTCACTGCTCTCTTTTGGACATTTTCCAGGCGACCAGAGAGCTTTGCAGAAAGAGAAAAATGCCAAACCTGTGAAGCATATTCTAAATGAGGACGGATATAAGTTTTAAATAAGTTTTGTTTCTCGACTCGAAAACGGACAACTAATGATAATAAACTAAAGGACTTATGAAGTCCGGATCGGATCCGAAACTTGAGGGGATTGGTTGGAGGGGGGGGGGGGGAGGGGCACGGGAAAACTGGTGAAACGCTTAGAGTTCAGGGATTGGGATGAAAATTTGTGAGGAGAACAAGCATTAGCCCTAGATCCGTAATTGACGGGAGCCAGATCGTATCGGGGTTCTGTGGGGGGAGTTGGAGAGGGTTTCCCGGAATTCCGGTGATCGTGAGTTAAGATAGTTACATATGTGCTAAGGACGATGATACTCTGCAGACATATTAGTGACCCGACCTACTACAGAACCCGACACAATGCCCTAGGAAAACTTCCGTTTCTGGATCCGACTATTTTTGGGGAGTGAGGGAAGTGGAATATGGAAATTGACTTCCGTAAGTTTCGAATGGGTGGTCCGATTCGAATGAAACTTTACGGGTGGTAAGAATTGATGACCTAAACATGCAAAACATGCGCTCAACCCACATGCTGCCATGATTGGGGGAACTTTTTCAACACTCACAGAAACCAAACGTATATACCGAATGAGATGCAAGTTAGACAGTACCGAGTTTATGCGGCCTAAACTTGTTATGTGGCGTCCGGATCGGATCCGGCGACGAAAGGTGGGAGGGGGGGAACCGGAAATTTGCAGATAGACTGTGCTCTGATTCCAGTCAAACTTGATGGATGGGAAGAGATTCAGAGATTCGACTTTATGTTTTCGTGTCGCAATCGGCCACAGTAGGGGAGTTCTGGAAATTGTGTGGATGGCATAGGGGTCAAACGAGTGCAGCGATTTAAATGAAACTTCGAACGTACAGAGATCGTATTTATTATGCCCTAGATGACATATCTTAGTGTCCGAATGTGATCCGACCACGGTGAGTTACCGGAATTTTCTAAAAAATGCTCAGATTCGTGTGAAACTTGACAGGCGGTAAGAGAAACATGATTTAGATGATCCATTCACGAGTCCGAACCAGATTCAGCCGCGGTAGGGGGAGTTTGAGGGAGGTAGGCATGTTTAGGGATCAAACAAGTAGATTTATTGTGCTGAAACTTGGAAGTTAGCACAGTCGTTTGCCCTAGATGATCCGAGGCGACGCCGGAAATTCTGTGTGAAACTGGATATCCTATATCTAGGTCGGAACCGCTTTTTGGATCCCAAAACGTAAGTGAAAAAAACAAAAACAAAACCTAAGTGAAAAAAAAAAGTGGAGGGATACCTATGACATCGCAAAAGTTGTCCGTCTGTCCGTCCTTCCATCTGTAAGCACGATAACTCTCGAAGGGAACGAGATATTTTGATGAAACTTGGTGTGAGGATTCGTTGGGTCGTCGGACCAGTCAAGTTCGTAAATGGGCTTTGTAGCCCGACATTTAGGGGTGGGGGAGGGGGTTCAAATTAAGGGGCAAACAAAATATTTTGAAACAGCTAATGTGATAGACGATTATGGGGTAAGCTGAACACGATGGTGAAAACCATTTTGTCATCGGACAAGTAGTTCGCCCGGAATCCGGCCAAAACCGGAAAGTTTGTTAAAAGTGAAAAGTTTTTTTGAAGTTGATTAGATGTTCGATTTAGGGGTAGGAAGACATGCTGGAGACGATGGTGAAAACCATTTTCTCGACGGACAAGTAGTTCGCCCAGAATCCGGCCCAAACCGGAAAGTTTGTTAAAATTAAAAGTTTTATTTGGAGTTGATCAGATGTCCGATTTCAAGAAGACATGCTGAACAATTATGTGAGAACAATTTTCTACCCGGACATGTTGTTCGCCATGAATCCGGCCAAAACCGGAAAATTGTTAGAAGTTAAAGTTTTATTTATAGCTGATTAGATAACCGATTTAGGGGTAAGAAGAGATGCTGAATCTGTGTGTGACAATCATATATTACCCGGACATTTAGTTCGACCGGAATCCGGCCGGAGTCGGAAAATTTGTTATAAGTTAAATTTGTATTTGAAGTTGATTAGATGTTCATTATTGAGGAAAGAAGATACCCTGAGTTCGTTTTTGAGCTTTCTTTTTTCGCCGGACAAGTAGTTCTGGAGTTCGGCCGAAACCGGGAAATTGGCAGAAGTGGCAGGAAGTAATTTTCGTCAAAACAGATATGACTTATATGGGTAAACACACATGATGAATCTGTATCTGAACTTGGTTTTCTCAGATGATTAGCTATTTGGCCTTAATCTGTTTCTGAATTTTAATAGTAAAAATTTTCAAGGAGTCTGGCTAAGACAAGGCCCAGTTGTGTGGATCAGATATTGAATATTTGGAATCCCATCGAAACCTTTGGTCTTGTTTGGATGGTGTGTGTATTTTGTGACGTTCTCATCTACTTTCTTGTACCGCCTACTCGTAACAAGCGTCATATGAGCTCGTAGCTTTTGTTTTATGTTGAAAACTCTGGACGCCATAAGTTGTCGATAGAGGGTGCGAACTGTCAAGCAAGAATATGCAATTTAATGATAGTAAGTCTTCGGTTATGAGGTTTAGCAGACTGCGAAGAGAAACTGCTGAATATCCATCGTCATTTAGGCAGTGTAAATCCGTTAAATTGCTTGGGGTAATAATCGATGACGATTTGAAATGGAATTCTCATGTTGACAATATTATCCGTAAAACCAACTTTTTAATTAAATCCCTCTCCACCCTTAAATCTTTCGGTTTGGATACTAAGTGCCTCCTCTGTTATTTATATCCGTCCTCATTTAGAATATGCTTCACCGGTTTGGCATTCTTCTCTTTCTGCAGAGCTCTCTGATAGCCTGGAAAATGTCCAAAAGAGAGCAATGAGAATCATTCTGGGTGATCATAATATTTCATATGAAGAGGCTCTCATTAAACTTGACGCTCCTAAATTAAATCAACGCAGAAACACTCTTTCAAATAAGTTTGGAGCTAAGATAATGTGTTGTCCCCAGATGGCCCATCTATTCCCCCCTCCCCTCCTGTCTACCGTGCGTCGGTCCGAGAGGAATACTGGCAATCAGTTTTCTCCGTATCCTGCTAATTCTTCTGCCCAATTTTTACGTAGTTTCATCCCATCATTTATTTCTGGTAAAATCTTTTAAGTGTGTTAGTTAATTTGTTTCGTGTCTCTGTATATTTAATTAGACTTCATTTCGCTTAAGTCATTGTTCGGTGCCCTTTCAAAAGTTAAGCGATGTGCTAAGTCTCATACCTCTACCGTAATCGGTTTACTGTCGTCAGTATGGACAGAATATTATGTATGAAATTCAAAATCTTTGGAATATTCACTGTCAGATTAATAGCAGATAACACAAGGATGCTCAGTTTCAACAGACAACACTTAGGATGTTAACTGTTGTGATTTGTCCAACGTTATGCACTGGAACATTATGTATACAAGAGTAGAGTAGAGTAGAGTATAATTTAATTTAAAAATGACTTTCTTAGCAGTCATGCCGAATTTGCATTTCTCGTCAACATATCATACACGAAAACCTTGTCAATCGACATTTACAGCAGATTCGCAGATGTCAATATATACATATACAATTTAAACACAACCAAATTATATAAAGGCAAATGGAACAAAAGGAGCCGGAACACTCCCGGAAAAAATTCTGCTGACTTCTTTTGTCATCGTTACATCGGCAAAAACAGAAGATGCTTTTTAGGCGGTTTTTCGGCTCTTCACAACAGATAACATCCCAACTGTAAGAATGCATAGACCGATTGGGCAAGCAGACTAGATTATATTATTGGCTGTGGCTGTTTTTAACTTATTCAAAGCAGAGCGGATCGTATGAAGCAGAATTAAAACCTGATAAACTACGATCCGATTATTCTCCTTCTCTGTACAAGCACCGTCTGCCTATTTACGGTTACACAATTTTTTCGGTGCATGGGAGGTATGGGTTGTACAAACCAATCCGACAACTTGGCAACCTGTTGGCAATGCCATATAGTCAAGATTACGCGGAATATATAGTGTCCCGTATAGAAATTTCCCGCCTTACATTGACTCCGACGGAGTCAATCAGATTTTGACCCGTTTCAGGCCAGTTTCTTCCTCAGATTGACCGGAATTTAGGCCTCGGGCAGAGGCAAGGCCGGAATTCTGGTTGATCTGAGGAAGAAACTAACCTGAAATCGGTGCGGAATCTGTTACACTTCGTCTAGGTCGATTTTCGGCGG
This sequence comes from Branchinecta lynchi, assembly GCA_023053575.1. NCBI lineage: Eukaryota > Metazoa > Arthropoda > Branchiopoda > Anostraca > Branchinectidae > Branchinecta > Branchinecta lynchi. Next base: position 10,958,337 of record JAKZAP010000006.1, read on the forward strand.
TAAATTTCCGTACGGTGTGCGTTCACTGTTCAGAGAGCATTTCGAGAGTTAATAGTTGCGTTTTTGCAGATACCATGGGATCTGATACCACGAGCTTTAGTCGTTTTCGCAGTTACCGTGGTATTGGATACCACGGTCAAAAGGCGTTTTTGCAGGTACGTGGTGTCTGGCCAGATACCGTGGTAACTGATCATTTCATCTCTCTCACTTTCATCATCACCAACAATAGCCTAGGATTTTGCCAAATTGGTGGGAAAGGGGTTTGGCACATAGTGATGTGACTGGATATCAGTTTTTCTTTTGGGATTACTTCGAAAAGCTCACTAAAGGCAATGTCGTTTTTGCAGAACAACCGTGGTAACAGATACCATGGTATCTGCAAAAACACAACTAATGTATATAATAGCTGATTTGTGGTTTTTTTTCCGGGGAATTTGAAATGGAATGTAGAAACTGTATGCCTATCGTGCAAAATCCGAACGTGGGAATTTAAAGTAGTTAATTAGCCTGGAGTATTGGAACATAAACAGTGCGTGTGAGGTGTCCTTTAAGGTTTTATTTTTTATTTATGCATTGTCTTGCAGGTGCTGCTTGTTTCTCAGTGTCTTGGAGCGAAGAGACTTCTGCGGAGTATCTCAGCTGAATGGTATTTCTCAGAAGTTGATTCCGAAGTTAGCACGTTTGAAGGCTAAATTTGGATCGAAATTTTCTGAAGAAGCTGCTGCCGATGATGATAATGAAGATGAGTGGTAATGATAATCTCAGCTAAGATTAATGAAGTAGAATTAACTCCCTAAGGCTCATCTCCGTGGCTATTGATTTTGCCTTTCAAAGTTAAATACCTGTCAATGCTGATCAATCTAGTGTCAGGCAATAATAAAGGAGAAGGTCCAGGTTCATTGTATTTTGAAATACTGGAGAACAAATGATCTAAATAATCGCTTCACGGCAAAGCAGGCTCTATGGCGAGAAGAAAAAACGACACAGATAACTCAAAAATGGTCATTGATATTAAAGGACACCTGAATGAAGAGTACCAAGTATCTATATGACTTCCGTTAACATTGCCTGCAGAAAACCCAATCCAAATACGAAATAGTGTTTCCAAGCTATGATTTTTGCTCCATTTTGCATCTGTCCTTATTTTAGTACCGAACAATTTTAGAAATGAACAGATGTCTCCAATCAACCCTTCTTCTGGAATATTTTTTAACCAGATAAGCCCAAACGTATATCTAGAAGAAATTCCAATACGATCCGGCCAGCGCTGTACAAGATTTGAATGAATTGCGCTTTTTGTCTTGGAGTCTGCATGTGCAAACCTCCGGAAACAATCATCCCTATTTCGAAAACGTCACGCTCAGGAGAAGAATGCTCTCCGTGTCCATGTCTGTAAATGCATTCTCCATGGTGTGTTCAAGTATGGTTTCATTGTTCAAGTGTCCTTTAAAGGTTACCTTCAGACATCGAGTTGATATCGGAAAATAACACCGAGACGGTCATTGACAATAACCTGTCCGAGCCGAAGGCGAGGTAGGTTATGGTTATTTAAATGGCCGTCGAGGTTGTTATTCTGATATGAACCGAGATGGAGGTATGTTAACTATTATAACTTTTTCGAACGGAATTCATTTAGGTAGTAGCGTAGTCAATCTTCTTTGCTTGGTAGTTCTTATTTGATACTTTGTAGGGAATCTTCGTTTAGTGAAATGGCAACTTTAGCCAACTATAGAAATGTGAAAAAGACTACTGCTCAGATCCGTGCATTTCAGTTTATAACAATACAATCCATATTCAACACCATCTTTTTCATTTATTTCAAAGCAGATGGCATCTAGTGGCGGGCTCGACATATAGAATTTATCAAGGCGGGCTGGGCTCTTAGAGAAAGAATTAGTCAAATTTGAACCGGTGTTGCCACCGGTTGTAAAATTCTGTGATTTGTCACACATTTTCGTTTCTTCGACAAAGCCATCAAAAACTCTGCGACCTGTTCCTTACCAGTAAGTGCAAAAATGAAGCAGAAAAGTTGAGACGTGTAATTATGAAAAGGACCAAGTTTCGTAGGTGCCAGAATGTCATTTTTTTTTTCAAGCGAAAAGTTACAGGTTCGATCAGAAAAAGTGGCATTATTAATGGTCCGTTTAATCAGAGCAACATCAAGAAAAAATACTGATAATTGCTCAATAGCTTTTGGAGAGTAGAGGAAATAAGCTGGAAGCAATGTTGTTTCAGTGACAAGTCGCATTTTCATTAGGAATGTGACTGTAACAAGGTATGTCCCAGGGTGTTTAGCTAGGAAAGCAACATTTTCTTTCAGTTTTGAAAAAATTTTCTCCAATGTTTTCAGAATTTTTTTCTGTATTTTTTTTGTTTTTTTTTGTTTTCTTTCTGAAAGTGATGTCTTTTACCTCTATTTTGGAGGTCAGGTTCTACTTTTCAGTAGTCGAGGAAAAGTCTTCCATGAACTTCTGCCGAGTTTGATACGGCTTCATGTCATCCTCTCTGGAGGCTAATACGATGTCGTATCATCCTCTCTGGAGGCTAATACGATGTCGTATCATCCTCCCTGGAGGCGGCTACGATGTCGTATCAACCTCTACAAAACTCATTGTCATGATGTATATCTTCCTGTACGTGTGGGGCATAGAAAGATATACATTACATGGTTCGAGAAAAGTTGACAGCAATAAAAAGGAACCACCATCCGGTTCTAAGAACAGGACAGCTAGCATTTGACCTCCTCAGCGAAATCCCAAGAACGGGTATAACTGTAGTACAAAAAAACTACTCTGTGAAAAAATAAATAGTTCGGTCCTATGGGAAAAACTATAGGCTAGCAATTAAACTCCTCGACAATTAAAAATAGTCCGGTATATACCAAGAATATAGGGACAAGTATAGCTAACCTCCCCGAGAAAATTTAAATAATCGGGTGCCAAGAACGGGGAAACCAAGCAGTTAATCAGGTCCCAAGAACAGGGCTTTCTTTTCTCTATTTACCCCACTATTTCCATTTTATAGAAGTGGATAAATACAAAGATTCATTCTTCATTCATAGCAATGTGCTAACAAATTTCGGCAACGCTGCCCCCGCGTACCGAAACATCGACTTAAGCCTGCTTGGCAACCAGGTTTTCCAGGATATCAATGGGATGGCAGAGAATGAGCGTTGTCGTCCCGTGGTTTACATATGGTCTACATACAAATATGTTTACATATATTTCTGATTTGAGGCCACTGGCCTATTTCGCGTTATATTATTATTATTATGTATTGTACAGTAATAACAAGAAGGAACTTTTCCAGTGAGACGATTTTTTTTTTTCAAGCGTCGACGTCTATGGATTCATCAGTGCTGCTGCAACTCGAAGTCCGCATTCCACTGAAATCGAGGACCTACTTAAGAATATCCCTGATAATCAAAATGAGCTGGACAGGAAAACGGCGAATAAAGCGATATCGACGCTATCGGCAGTTCGCGACAGGTTAGTCGTAAAACGATCGGTTTTATCTTTTGGTTTCGCCACTACTTTACACCGTGGTGAGAACAGCGGCCTACCTTTGAAGCTCCTTTTAGCTCAGACTGCCGTTTGCGATAGCTTTCTGGGACCCCAAAACGTAAGTGGAGGGATACCTATGACATTGCAAAAGTTGTCTGTCCGTCTGTGCGCGCTATAACTCTCGAAGGGAATGAGATATTTTGATGCAGTTTGGTGTGAGGACTCTTTGGGTCAAGAGTAAGGTCGAGTTCGTAGATGGCTCTGTAGCCCTACATTTAGGGGTGAGGGAGCGGGTTTAAATTAATGGGCAAACGAAATATTTCTAAATAGACGATGTGATGGTCGATTATGGGGTTAGAAGACATGATGAACACGATGGTGAAAACCATTTTGTCATCGGACAAGTAGTTTGCTCGGAATTCGACCAAAACCGGAAAGTTTGTTAAAAGTAAAAGTTTTATTCAAGCTGATTAGATGTTCGATATAGGGTAAGAAGACATGCTGAACACGATGGTGAAAACCGTTTTTTCGCCCGACAAGTAGTTAGCCCGGAATCCGGCCGAAACTGGAAAGTCTTTTAAAAGTAAATTTTTATTTGAAGTTGGTTAGATTTTCGAATTAGGGGTAGAAAGACATAAGCACGATGGTGAAAACCATTTTCTCGTAGGGCAAGAAGTTCGCCCGGAATTCGGCCAAAACTGGAAAATTTGTAAACAGTAAAAGTTTTATCTGAAGTTGATTAGATGTTTGATTTAGGGGTAAGAAGACATGTTGAACACTTATTTGAAAAGTATTTTCTACCCGGATAACTTGTTCGCCCGGAATCAGGCCGAAACCGGAAAATTCGTTAAAATCAAAAGTTTTATTTGAAGTTGATTAGATGACAGATTTAGGGGTAAGAAGACACGCTGAATCTGTATATGACATCTGTTTTTTTAACGGGACATACAGTTCGTTCGGAATCCGATTGAAACCGGATTTTTTTTTATAAGAAGTCTTACTTGAAGTTGATTAGATGTTCTTTGTACGGTTAATGAGATACGCTGAATTCGCTTCTGAACTTTTTTTTTTTCTGGAAAAGTATGGTAGTTTGTACGCAATTGTCTGGATGAAACATTGGATTTTTGGGATCCCATCGAAACTTCTGGTCATGTTTTATTCGGTAGCGTATTTATGAGGTAGTTCCTAGCCTTCTTCCGTTTGGTTTCAGGACGGTTCATTGGTTGACTTAAAGTGAGGCTTCACCTTCCAGATTTGTGCCTGGGATGCAAGAGAAATTCGAAGTGTAAAGGGGGCATCTAGGAAATGTTGAAGAATAGCACATTTAGCTGTCATCATAATTATGAAAATCTGGAAGGGTTGGCTTGACTATGCGGAAGCCCCGAACGTCTGGGAATCTGGAAGGTGAAGCCTGGCTTTTATCGTCTTTGAGTCCCTTTGAGACTCGAAGTTCCCTTTTCAGCACTGTCCTGACACGACCCAGTCCTGTTTTACATTCAAGGAATGTAATTTGAGTCATAGTTCTTCGAGTGCGTCATAGCAAAAACTGCAGAGCGGATATTACTCAGAAATCTGAAAGCGAGGCTTCACCTTCCACATTAGACGTTCGGGGCTTCCGCATAGTCAAGCCAACCCTTCCGGATTTTCATGATAATGATGATAGCTAGATTTGCTGTTCATCAACATTTCCTAAATGTATAACCCTTTACATTTCAAATATCTCTAGCATCCTAGTCACAACTGTCAATCACTTTCCATTTTCTTCCTTCGTTTGCATTCCCTTCGAGAGTTATCGTGCTTACAGACGGACGGACGGACAGACGGACAACTTTTGCGATGTCATAGGTTTCCCTCCACTTACGTTTTGGGATCCCAAAAACGTAGTCTATTGTACTGTGAAAATTTTTCTTTCTAAATAATGTAATTATAAAATTAGTAAACAAAAATCAGTCTCTCGAACGGGTTGCCTCTATGGCACCTTCCAGACATCCGGAATCTGAGGTGTCTAATACCCCGGACTTTCAGACATTTTGGCCTGACTTCGCCTTCCAGATCCGTCTCGACGAAAACGGCTGTCTGGTGTATGGAAGAAAAATCTGGAAGGTGGAGCATGGCTTTTACTGTGAAGATATGTGAAGTTTATCCAAAGTGACTTGGATTTCTTAAGGATAGATGTTTTACTTGAATGTTTTACTTGAATCTGAGCACTTTTGAATGATATCCAATCGCTATATGCGACCTGCGCCGCAGAGTGCAAGTAACATAAAATGACAAACGACTGTTTCGGAGCTTCGTGGTCTATCTATCCTTAAGAAATCCAAGTCACTTTGGATAAACTTCACATATCTTCACAGTAAAAGCCATGCTCCACCTTCCAGATTTTTCTTCTAGATTCCAGACAGCCGTTTTCGTCGAGACGGATCTGGAAGGTGAAGCCAGGCCAAAAACGTCTGGAAGGTGCCATAGAGGCAACCCGTTCAAGAGACATAAAAAATAAGCAAATGGGGGAAGAAAAGGGAAATCGATTGACAGTTGTGCCTAGGATGCAAGAGATATTCGAAGTGTAAAGGGGGCATCTAAGGAATGTTGAAGAATAGCACATTTAGCTGTCATCATAATTATGAAAATCTGGAAGGGTTGGCTATGCGGAAGCCCCGAACGTCTGGGAATCTAGAACGTGAAGCCTGGCTTTTATCGTCTTTCAGTCCCTTTGAGACGCGAAATTCCCTTTTCAGCACTGTTCTGACACGACCCAGTCCTGTTATACATTCAAGGAATGTAATTTGCGTCATAGTTCTTCGAGTGCGTCATAGCAAAAACCGCAGAGTGGATATTACTCAGAAATCTTAAAGCGAGGCTTCACCTTCCAGATTAGACGTTCGGGGCTTCATGATAATGTTGATAGCTAGATTTGCTGTTCATCAACATTTCCTAAATGTATAACCCTTTACATTTTAAAAAATCTCTCGCATCTTAGTCACAACTGTCAACCACTTTCCATTTTCTTCCTTCGTTTGCATATTTGTTGTGTCTCTCGAACGGGTTCTGAGGTGTCTAATACCCGGGACTTCCAGACTTTTTTGGCCTGGCTTCACCTTCCAGATCAGTCTCGACCAAAATCTCATGGTATCTGTCTCATGGTATCTGGAAGAAAATCTGGAAAGTAGAGCATGGCTTTTACTGTGAAGATATGTGAAGTTTATCCAAATTGACTTGGATTTCTTAAGGGTAGATAGACCACGAAGCTCCGAAACAGTCGTTTGTCATTTTATGTTACTTGCAGACTTGCAGTCTGCGGCTCAGGTCACATATAGCGATTGGATATCATTCAAAAGTGCTCAGATTCAAGTAAAACATTTGTGTGTCCCGAACAGTATCTGGCCAACGGCGGGAGGGGGGGGGGGGCAACCTTGTGGCATGCGTAGTTTGTGAACGGGCGATCCGATAGAGTAATACTTGATGGGTGGTAAGAGAAGATGCCCTAGGGCCTACACGATCCGTTTGTTGGTCAGAAGTGAGTTTGGTCACGGTGATGGCAGTTTTAGGGGAAGTTCCTGGAAATTATATGGCACGCCTAACGATCAAAGTGTAGCGGAGCGATTGGGATGAAACTAAAGAGGTCATGTGCCCTAGATTATCTATTTAGGATCCTGGCTAGAATATGGCTTCGGTGGGAGTCTCATAAAGAGATTGATGGGAGTGAAACGCAGTCAAATGCCGTTAAGGACGATAGAATGTAATTGATCGAGTGACTAGGGAAGGAGAGTGGATAAGTACTACAAGTACTGCATTTCCATACGTATTTCATGTAGAATGAAGCTTGAAATACTGGTTGTTCTTTAGGATGTATGAAGATGCCGCGACTAAGTTACAGCTTAATGCACTGTACAGCTTTGTCAAGGAGCTCTGTCGGTCGAGCATGGAGGAGCTAGTGGACTGGCAGGCCCAAAAGTCGTCAGGTAATCAATTATGATCATTATGCAAGCGATTTTTTACAGAACTCTTTAATCAAACCTGTACAGCCCTGACAAAATTCTAACATTGCCTCCTTATTCTGCAATTTGAAACGTATCTAAGATTATTTTTCTATCCAGTTGCTTCGCAGACTGGGATAGAATACCAATTCTTTTTTCATTCAGCTTGTTCGCCGAGTTTGATTTTTTTTTTTTTTTTTTTTTTTTGACCTGGTGATCCCTCCCATCCCATGGGAGTCGACTGCTTATTACTAGCTGCTGCTTTTTAAGGCACACACTTACCAGAGTTTTTTGTCCGTTTGGTCTATTTTATTGGCGTTAGTTCCACATGCTGAAAGTAAAAATAAAAGCCAGATAGAATCAGGCTCACAAAAAAAGAACATTAGGCTTACGTCGTTGCCGTTCTGTATTTGAAGGATCCTCAGATCTGTGCCGGTCTGCTTGACAAATTAGCTAACTTTGTTATTTGAGCCACCGAATTCGAGCATTATAAGATAAAAAATCAGCGGAGACCTACTAAAAAATTAAGTGTCTTTTTCTGTGTTTGTATGTGTTTTGTTTACTTTCTTCATTTACTCCGCCTTTCCGAAATGGTCCCCGTCCATTGACGCTTTCAAATCCAGGCTCGACAGCTACTATGGCCTAAGGGCATTTAGCCCAGAAATGTTTAGAAGAGAAATTTAGTTTATAATTTGTTGTTCATTTTTGTAGAGGCCATGTGCCTTATTTTTGCATTATATTATTATTATTATTATTATGATAGATAAATTACTTACTTACTTACTTACTACCAGTTTTACAGTTGTTTGTCATTTGAGAGACAGCAAGAGACACATAAATCTTGCATGTCGCGGAAACGGACCTTTGTGCCACAAACGGTCGCTGAAAAACTTTTTGAGGGAAAACGCCTTAGAAATCACCTTTTCACGGTAGATATTTCAGAAAGATTTTTTTCGAAAATATTACTACTTTTCCCCGTGAAATTAGTGATTTTCTTGTCACTGGACTCTGTGGAGATAAAATATTTGAAAAGTCTGTGCTCCGTGGTTAAAAAGTGGGAAGCTAATAAAATAAAGAGCTTGCTGCACCCGTCCAACAATAGTAACTATTAGTTACTATTTTCGTTCGAACCTCATGTAAAGGTACTACGCTGACCGTTCCAACCTTCTCTGAATAGTAACTTTATATGCTAACCACGCGTAGTTGGGGGGGGGGGAGCGTAGTTGGCGTGGTAACTACGATATCTGTGACGTGATTGGCCCGATCAGCCCGCGGCAAAGTATTTTGCTGAAAACAGGAAAATTCGTTCCAGCCTTGACGCCAAGGAGCCGGGATCCGTGAAGTCATGCGTAGTAGCTACGGTAAGTAAGGTGGAACACGCTCGAAAAGAGTCTGCATTTGCTAGGAAATGTATCATATGACACACCAGATAGACATGTTGCCTACCATGTCTGCCTCAACGAACATACAACGTTGAAGCTTTATTATCTTAGTTGTCGGCGTTTTGGCAAAGTTTGCGCCACTCGACTGGCACACTCGGTGGGAAAATCTAAAAAGTTGTAGGAGCCAAACAAAACAATGACGAAGGGTGGGGAGGGAAGCTAGGAACGGAGTATAAAAGGTACAATAAGTACGGGTGGTCCGTTGAAGCAACAATGATGTGAGTATCTGTTGGTTATAAAAAACAAATATATGATAAACCAGATTATGAAATAGAAGATCTGGGTTTGAAGTTTCTTGTATTTGCTTGTTCAGGGTTAGCATTAAATTGCTTATAAAACGCTGTTTTTGTTTTTCAGGATTCTTTCTTCTGTTACAGCGACTTGGTGATGTCATGGTTAGAGTTGTCAGAAGCAGACGCCCGCTTTTACATATTATGAGAACGTGGACAATCGCGAGCTCTCATTTTGTTGAGGTAAATTGGTTACTTGGCCGCATTTGTAGCTATAATTCCTTCACCATATTTATGGAATGGAAAAGAAAAATCAGATTTTCTCAGAGCCGATATCTGTCTCCACTTCAATTTTTTTTATTAACTTACAATTATTGTTACATAAGTTATTTCTGCCCATACGAGAAAAGTTTCAGAGAGTGTGAGAGAACCAAGTAAAAGATAAACAGTCGTGTGACTTCCACTTTAATTTTTTTTACTAACTTATTATTATTGTTACATAAGTGACTAGTGCCCCTACGAGAAGATTTTCAGAGAATGTGAGAGAACCAAGTAAAAGATAAACAATCATTTGATTGTTCTGAACGATCATATTCATTAATAAGCTCTCTGGTTCTTAAACTCTAGTTCAGTCACTACGGGCTTCATCTCCAACTTCTGGAACATCAGTAATTTATGACCTTGACTCACTGGTGAATGGGACGGGATAACACCAAAATACCTACCTGCTCCCGTTGTTTGCATCAAGAAAACCATAGAAAATTGGATTTAAGAAGTAGGTTATAACCAATAAATAGGAATAACCAATTTATTCCCAATAAAGCCCAAGGGCCATGGCTGGAAACATAACACAATAACAAAAACAAAATATCATACACTCCAACAACAAACCAAAAAATCAACTTCTATAAAAATAGTTTACGGTGGGTCATAGCTCACTTCAGGAATCTACCCAGCCTTTGGAGACATAGACTACAAGCGTACTCGGTTACAGGCCGGACGTAAGTCTTGTAACAGTTTAGGAGTGACTCAATTGAGAGTCCAAATCGTCGTAAGTAATTAAAAGCGTTCAAGAGAGCGGAGGCTTTGCCTGTTATCTAATCCACATGGCTATGCCAGCGTGAATCGTCAGTAAACATGACACCTAGGATTCTGACGGATTTACTCGATGACAGATGGTCTTCCTCGATGGGTGGTACTTCTCGTTTCAGAAAACTGATGCAGAGGGTGGTGCTCTTTTCATGGCTGATACCAAGTTTGAACTGATTCAGACGCGGTTGAAGCGAGGAAGTCCGTGATTCTCGAGAAGCGCTGCCGTCTTCCTCGGAAGCACTGCAGTGCAAAAACGGATGTAGAAAGAATCAGTCCGGAATCGGCCGAAAAGTGGACCTGCAGCATGCAACAAAAACGAGGCTCAGGTGTAAAAGGGGGAAGCAATGCTGCTCATCACGCAGATATTGCATCACGCAGGTATCTAGGACAAGTAATGACGGTAAAATCATCAGAGTGTCTTGACAGGTCATTCTTCGGAAGGACCGGCGATCGATAGTGGGGTCGAAAATATTCCTAAAACTTGAATAGGCATGCCACAGATTAAAGTGTGCTTACGACTGTCATGAATTATCATACCCACAGTCCGCTAGAAATCCCTGACTTTGGCAAAGCCTATGCAAAACGGTGGGTATGTCCGGCATTTGGGATGGCCTATGCCGAATGCTTGCTACCCTATGCCAATTGATGGGTACGCTAACCCAATAAAATGTTGATGATTTAAGGAACGTTCAGAATTTATACAGTCAACTATTTTCTAGTGAAGTAGCTTAGGGTTACGGCACCCACTGGTACGCATCGGCTGGTGTAGGGTAACTAGCGTTAGACATAGGCCTTCCCATAATGAGGGGTTTGTGGTAGACTGCTCTCCCCTTGGTCGACATCCAGCTGATAACAAGGCGAGTAACTATGACATAAAATGATAGTTAATCGTGAGCGAGCCAGGTCGTTTGTTGAGAAGCGTGTGTTATGTCCCGTACAGGAAACGTTCAACATTTCTGTAAACGTCGTGGGAGTACCCGACCACTTCTGAAAACGTTAATTTTTGCAGGTTTGTCTGCGATTCACTGGTGAGCCAGCTACTATCGCCGTATCTAACCTTCACTTCATCATCAGTGCTATGCTCGAAGAGGTGTCAGAGATCGTCTCCTTTCGCTTCAACGAGAAAATGCTCGGTCCGTACGAAGTCCTGATGCGCAGTCCAGTAGTGTCCGTGGAAGCGAAAGAGCAGGTATGTCAACGTTATTGTCAGTAGTCTAGGCTATCCCGAAAACCGAAGCCAGACACAGCTGCTAATTTTTTTTTTTTCGTCATTATAAATTACATACTGGAAAAATAGAGTTGACTTATCTGGATTGGGTGGGACAGGCCCTCGTGAACTTCGGCGATCACCTTGTGGGAATGTCCCGGTGGAACGTGGAGCTTGACATCCAACTCGTTCCTTTATTCAGCTTCAGTTGCGACTGCTCCGAGTGGGCGCTCAGGCGCATGGAGAAACAAAGAAAACAAATTCTGATTAGCAAAAAAGGGAATCGGGACCTGTGTTTTGCGCTTTGTAGGTATACTTGCGAGTTTTAGTACTCTCTATGATGTCTACTGCACTCCTGCCCCTGCTGTGAACTTACTGGGTATGTAGTCAGGTGGTTTACTAAAAATAAAATGCAACAGTAAAGGCTTTCGCATTTCGACAAACCGTGGAGATTTGACCAGGAAGCAGAATTTTCCACCAGAATCTAACCAACCGTATATACAACAGTTATCACAAGGAGTGTCCAACAGGTTCAAAAGTACTTATTTCACTCCAAGCTGGGATTTAAGGTAATTTAAGGTGACTAACTGAGATAACGGGAATTATCATACTGAGCAAACTTGAACTACCGGTCGTACCTATAATACCAATGAAATCTGCTGCGCCAATCGCTTTATTTGGTTCTTGGACCTGCAGACCAATTTTCAGCCCCCCCCCCCCTAACGACGGGATTGACTAAAAACGGGAATGAAACGGAATGGCAGGGTGCAGGAGGAACGCGTACTAAAAAGGGGAACAGCGCACTACAGTTGTACCTTGTTCTTCTAAACTGTGCTAACTGAAAATTCTTTGAAAACTGAGATAACTATACCATTGCTGATTTGGTATTCTGTTAAATTGTGCTAAGTGTTAGATGACGACGTGAGCACCATCCAACAGGTAGATTAGTTCAACTTTCTGAGTTCCTACTTTCTTCATGCAGATGGCGTACACAAAACTGGGCCCAAAAATTATGAGAATTTAGTTAGCACAGTTTTGAAGAACACGGTACAATTGGAAAAGCAGCGCCATGGAAAACACTACAGTAAAAGGGGGAACGATGCACCGGGCTTCCTTCTTTTAGTAGCTTGTTTGACACGAGGTCCAGATCATTCTCGTGCACGATCCCTGCTCTAATAGTCCTGTACCTTCTTTCAATCGAGTTAGCCCCCCCCCCCCCCAGCGAGGTGCCCTTCCTGTAGACTTAAGACTTAAAACGACCACAGCTGTGAGTAATTTTTTAAAAGCAGAGCCTCGTTTTAAAGTATTCAACTAGTTTAAGGTACTGAGTATAGACACTAAATATTGCGAGGTGTGCTTTAAGGATTTGTCAGGATTTCAGTCCTTTATAGCTGCTGAACAACCGTAGACTAAAATTGCAAGCAGGACATGGCATCAGTCGGTGACAAGTCAGTGTGCAATAGAGCAAGACGACACGGTTTACTTACCCTATTTTTCAGATCCTTTGTTCGGTTTTGGATATAATAGAGAGCTACCGCGACGAGATAAAGTCCGGCTGGAATTCGGTGTTCAGAGGCTTGAGACTTCTGCACCTACCTGGTTTCATCAAGGAAGATACATTGAAATACGTTGCCGGGTCTATTGAAGATATCATGAGGGGATTCCTGAGTACGAACGATCCGTACGTCATAGCAGATGGGAGCCACGAAGCTTGCCTGGCCTTGTGTCGCTTTTATAACGGTAAGTTCTTTCTTCCACACTTCTTCAAAGCTCACCCAACCGCATAGTGGTTAGGTGAGCCGAGTGGTTAGCGCGCCGGACTCGCAAGTGAAGGGTCGCTTGTTCGAGTCTCGGTAGTGCCTACTGTTTGGTTTGGGACGGGGGTTAGTGGCGTAACTCTGTAAGACAAGCCAAAGTCCACCCAGCTTCAAATGGGTACCTGGCTAAATCCGGGGAAGGTGACAGGAAGGGTGTGTGAAAACACAGGATGGCTGGCCCCCAATCCCCCATTGCACTTCCTGGCTGAGCGCCAAGAGTCGTAGATCAGCACCGCCAGCTTGGCCTGTCAAGGCTAGTGCTGATACCTTTACCTTTTACCTTTTTATCACCCAACCGCATATATAATAATAATGGGCTTAATAACAACGCTTGTTTATTGAGCCAAAAGGCCATACAAGATTTAATACACGTTTCACTTCTCAAATAAACTATTCCGCCTCTGGAAATACTATGCTACGTAAACTAAGCTAAACTTTCGTTCCTGAGACTGAATCCTTTAGTCACAGATTTACAGACATCTACGATACATTTTGGGTTCGTAGATTTCAGGATACGGGGAAGCGATACCAAAATACCCCCAATAAATATTACTCTCAATTATCTCCGAAGGTTGACAGTAATTTATCCTTTCGAAAAGACTCAACCAGGAGAGATCAAACCAGAAAACTCTTTGGTCTACTATTTCCTTACTTTAGATCCTCCTGATGGGGCATAATATGGCGTCGCCAAAGCTTGTTCATTCACCACGCTGCTTCAGTGACGTCTTCCCATTGTAAGCGTTAGGGAAGTAGGAACCATATCCTAGGCTATTTTCGGCGATTCAGTTGCTGGAATTTGTTTTTACTGGTGTATTTAGTGAGTCTATCGTCCTCTCTCTTTCACAACCGGGCTTGGTACCGGTTATTGCTGTGCCTAGACTTGCCTTTTCTTAGGAAACACCCAGCTTCACTTGTTTACTGGTTAATTTGCCTGCGTTTCCTCCGTAAATACTTCATATTCGATTGAGCTGAGATTAAATTGGCTATACTAATACACTGGAAACTTTTAAAACGAGTAAAACGCTGCCGTTTACCCAGGGAGGGAATAACGACCAACACCACTTTCTGCTTTGGTGTCATGAGCTTCTGGATTTGAGGGTGTCTTCTGGTGTAATTCCGGTGATGGAGGTCTTGGGGATTTTCGCGACGAAACTTGGCAGGTATATCAGAGACCCGACCAAACTGACTTTGAAATAGTAATTTTCTCGATCCGATCATCGTGGGGGGAACGGAGGGACGGGAATCCAGAACAGTGAGTACATACTTGAACAGAGGAAAGGTCTCTGATCTCTCACCTGTTTGGAGGGGGGTACACGTGACCCGCTTAGACTGGAGAGATCGGGATGGAACTTGGTGGGAATAACAAACAAAAGCTCTAGATAAATCATTTACAGAACCCAAAAATTAACAGATTTGATCCGGGCACCGTGGGGGAGTTGAAGGGGGGGGGGGGGGGAGTCCGGAATTCCGGTAATCGCGACATAAGGTACTTCTAGACGTGCTAGGACGATGAAACTTGGCTGGAATTTCCAAAAATCGTCAATTCCAAAATAAAATTATTCCTATCTTAACCGAAAAAAAAAGTACTTTTAAGCAAAATATGCATAATAACGATCCCCATGGGCCCATGATTTTTGCCTCAAGGGTCTTGCTTACAAATGTATTACTAGCTCCCCTAAAGTTCGCATAAACTGCAAAGTAAAGAAAATGTACTTTTGACGTTTCTGCCCATGACCATTTGCGCCACAGCGGTTTCTAGCACTGTTAAATTGCGCATCTTAACGCATCTTAACTTTTGACTAAACGATATATATTAATGTTCCTCCCAGGGCCTATTATCGTTTTTATGGCACTTGCCCTTCGGCCAAGTGACATATAGCAATTGTAATTTCTGTCCGTCAGTCGGTCTGTCGGTCCCGGTTTTGCTAGTTTGGGTACTTCCAGTTAAGCTAGGACGATGAAACTTGGCAGGCGTATCAGGGATCGGACCATATTAAATCAGAAATAGTCGCTTCCCCGATCCGACCATCTGTAGGGGAGTGGAGGGAGGGGGAATCCGGAAGAATTAGGAAAAATTAGATATTTTTAGCTTACGAACGGGTGATCAGATTTTAATGAAACTTGTTATATGGAAGGACCTCGTGTCTCAGATGTTCCATTTTAATTCTAGGCCGGATCCGGTGATATGGGGGGAGTTGGAGGAGGAAACCGGAAATCTTGCAAAACGCTTAGAGCGGAGTGATCCGGGTGAAACTTGGTAGAAAGAACAAGCATAAGTCCTAGATACGTGACTGACATAACCGGAACGGATGCGCTCACTTTGAGGGAGTTTTTTTTTTGTGGGGGGGGGGAGGGGCGAATTTCTAGTGATCCCTCGAGTTCGATGCTTCCTGATGTGCTAGGACGACAAAAAGTGGCAGGCATGTCAGGGACCCGACCAGATTAAACAGGAAATAGTCACTTCCCGATCCGACCATCTGGGGGGAGTTGAAGAAGGGGGAAGCCAAAAATTTAGGTATTTTTAACTTGCGAACGGGTGGTCCGATCTTGATGAAAGTTGATATTTAGGACGATCTCGTGTCTGGGACGTCGCTCTTTAAATCCAGGCCGGATCCGATGACACTGGGGAGTTGGAGGAGGGAACCGGAAATCTTGAGAAACGCTTAGAGTGGAGGGATCGGGATGCAACTTGGTGGGAAGAACAAGCACAAGTCCTAGATATGTCATTGACATAACCGGACCGGATCCGGGCACTATGGGGGAGTTGGGGGGGGGGGGGGCAGGTCCGGATTTCTAGCGATCCCGCGAGTTCGGCATACTTGTTGATGTGCTAGGACGATGAAACTTGGCACACATGTCAAGGATCCGAACAGATTGACTTGAGGATAATCGTTTCCTCCATCTGACCATCGTGGGGGGAGTGGACGGATGGAGAGTCCGGAATCTATTGGCATGCATAACTTTTGAAAGGGTAACCATATTTGAATGCAACTTGTAGTGTGGCTATCGCCTGAGATGTTGAGTGTCAAGTCTGGGCCGGGTCCGATACCTGTGGGGGGATGGGGGGGGATCCGAAAACTTATTAAACGCTTAAAGCAGAGAGATTGGGACGGAACCTAATGGAGAGAACAAGCATTAGGCCTAGATACGAAATTGACGGAGTAAATGGTTTCGGTGCTCTGTGGGGGGAGTTGGAGGGGGTTTCCTGCAATCTGGTAGTCGCGAGTCGCTAAGACAGCGAAACTTTGCAGGCATATTAGTGACCCGATTTAATTGACTTAAGAACCTGACACAACATACCCCCGGAAACTTCCGTTCCTAGATCCGAGCATTTTTGGTGAAGCGAGGGAATGCGAACGAGTGGTCTGATTCGAGTGAAACTTATTGGGTGATAGGAATCGACGACCTAGACATGTAAAATATGCGTTCAAACTATATGCGACCATGGTTTGGGGAATTGGGGGGGGGGGGGGGGGGGGACTTTTGATGCAAGATCGACAGTGCTGCCGAGCTTATGCGGGCTAGATTTGTTCTTTGGCGTCCGTGCCGGATTCGGCCAAGATAGGGGGGGGGGGGGGGGGTACCGGAAATTTGCGGACAGGCTATGCTTCGATTTCAGTAAGACTTGATGGACGCGAAGAAGGGATTAAGAGATACGACGTTTATGTTCCCAAGTCCTCTTCCGCCACAGTGGGGGGAGGTGGAGGGAGATTGCCGGAAACTTTGAGGCTCACATAGGGGTCAAACGAGTGCATCAATTTAAATGAAACTTAGAATGTAGAGAGAGCGTATACCGTAGATGCCATATTTTAGGGTCGGAACCGGATCCGACAACGTTGGGGGGGGGGGGGGAGTACCGGAATTTTCCAAAAATGTTCAGATTCTATTGAAAATTGATGGATGGTATAAAAGAAGATGCTTTAGATCATCCATTTTTTGGTCCGGACCAGATTCGGCCACGGTAGTGATCAAACGAGTGGATTTATTGGCCTGAAACTTGGAAGTTTGAACAGTCATGCGCATTTGCTACAGATAGTCCGAGACGATGCCGGAACTGATATAAGGTTTGAAGCCAAGCTGACTATTCATTTCAAATAAAATAGAACAACGAGCAGTTCAGTGGAAGGTTTGTGTGTGGTGAAACATATTATGGATTTTTGGAGTTGGCGGTTTTTTGGGGTGAAAACTTCTGCCCTTTCCCAGACGGATGGTAAATTGTAAATATACGCAGAATTCAGAACTGTAAATAATCGCAGATTTGTACATATACACTTTGAACACGCACATTTTATCTTTCGTTTTTTTACTTTTATCAGCATGTCCTTCAGTCCGCATCGTTCTTCTGATTTTTAGTTAACCTGTCGACTTATTGTTTGTTGTTTCCGCATCGTTTTCTTGTTGTTATAGTGGTGGATTTTATGATTTAATTTTTTTTTTCGCTGAGGACAGTTTGCCGGAAGTGCGACTGAAATATCCGAAATTGTATTTATCCCTGGCACATCATCTTGGAGGGGTAACTAGCGGATCGAGAAACACCCCGGAAATCTTGTTTTCTATTTTATGCCGGAACTGCTCAGAAGTGACTGAAACTAAATATCCTATTTGTATTTCCGAACCGCATTTTTGGATGGCGGGTGTATTTCGTGACGTTCTCATCTACTTTCTTGTACCGCCTACTCGTAACAAGTGCCATATGAGGTCGTAGCTCTTGTTGCTCAGGGGTTTGCTTATAGGTCAATTTCTAGCGCCCTTAAAATGCGCATCAGTACAGCCAAGTGCAAATTCTTTTTACCAAACGAGACGTTCTCGGGATTTCCAAAGGCCTTTGATCATTTTTATCTCAAGGGTTTTGCTTGCAAATGATCAGGACAAGCCCACGAATTTGCAAATTCCTACTTCTATCCTCTGAACCAGCCTTGCAAGTGAGAGAGAGAGAGAGAGAGAGATAGGTTTGCTTCACGCTGGTACCATAGTTTACTTGTAATTGTTCAAGGCTAAGCTAGAGAACACGAAAGAATATAGGCACCCAAATGATCATGAAGTCGCCCACTTTGCTAAAAATAGTATTTTGCTACATGGTGAAGTTAGAGGCCAGCTGTTTGGTCAGAGAGGTTCCTTGACCTTTTGCAAATAACAAAATTTGCTGTTTTCTTGGAATTTGCATGATTTTTCTGGGGTGGCAGCTTCATGATCCAAGGTGGCAGGATCATGTACCATGGCCAATAGGGGGGTGGGCGGTGCCATAGTAAGGGCAGCTTCATGCAACACTCCTGTACTAATATTATTGGTATAGGAGAGTTGTGACCAGGCCAGTATCCAGGAATTTATTTCGGGGGGGGGGGGGGGGGTGCCTGCTGGTCGGACAAAAAAGTACAAAAACACATAGATCAGAGGGAAAAGGGTATACAAATCATTAATTTTGTGTGTTTCGGGGGGGGGGGGGGGATCAACCCTCTAACCCCCTCCCCCCCCCCCTCTGGATACGGCCTTGGTTGTGACCCTTCTAGATGTTATACCGGTTATCCCTGATTTTAAGCATATACTAAGCATACCTGCGAATACATAGCTTCATCCTCGTGAAGGTATCTCAGAGGCTATAGCCCTCCAACCCTTAATCAAATGTCAGTATGTTCATGAATACTATAAACAATCTTGAATCTTTTTAGATTACGGTAGGAACAGTCTGCCCGGTATCAGTAACAACCTAATTAAAATGTCATTTCCTCAGCTGAATGGAAAGTTGAAGTCTGCTCAGCCATGGCATCCAAGTACCTGCTCCTCATAGTGGATCAGCTCTGCAAAGCACATCAAACTGGAATCTATCCGAAATTTCTTGTGAATGTCACGTAAGTTCATTGAATTGTTCTAGTTAATGTCGGCTACAAGGTACAATGTTGTTTCGTCTTCTCAGCCATGGCGTCCAAGTTCATTGAATTGTTCTAGTTAATGTCGGCTACAAGGTACAATGTTGTTTTTTTTCGATTTGACGGCCTTTGATCTTATTGCTAACTATGAATAAACTATCTTTTCGTCAACACTGACGAAAAGATAAGTGAATAACTGTAAACCCAAACTACTACAGCAAGAGACAAAACACAAACAGGTCTACACACGCCTGTTTTTGTATTTTTGGGATCCCAAAACGTAAGTGGAGGGATACCTATGACATCGCAAAAGTTGTCCGTCCGTCCGTCCGTCTGTCCGTCCGTCTGTCTGTCAGCACGATAACTCTCGAAGGGAATGAGATATTTTGATGAAACTTGGTATGAGGATTGTTTGGGTCAAGGGTAAGATCGAGTTCGTAGATGGGCTCTGTAGCCCTATATTTGGGGGTGGGGGAGGGGGTCCAGTTTAAGGGACAACAAAATATTTTTAAACAGCTAATGTGATAGTCGATTATGGGGTAAGAAGACATGCTGAGCACGATGGTGACAATCATTTTCTCGCCGGACAAGTAGTTCGTCCGGAATCCGGCAAAAACCGGAAAGTTTGTTAAAAGTAAAAGTTTCATTTGAAGTTGATTAAATGTTTGATTTAGGCGTAAGAAGACATGCTGAGCACGATGGTGAAAAACCGTTTTCTTGCTGGACGAGTAGTTCGTCCCGAATCCGGCAAAAACCGGAAAGTTGGTTAAAAGTAAAAGTTTCATTTGAGTTGATTAAATGTTTGATTTAGGGGTAAGAAGACATGCTGAGCATGATGGTGAAAATCACTTTGTCGCCGGACAAGCAGTTCGTCCGGAATCCGGCCAAAACCGGAAAGTTGGTTAGAAGTAACAGTTTCATTTGAAGTTGATTAAACGTTTGATTTATGGGTAAGAAGACAGGCTGAACCCGATTTTCAAAACCATTTTCTCGCCGGACAACTAGTTCGCCTGTAATCCGGCCAAAACCGGAAAATATGTTAAAAGTAAAAGCTTTATCTGAAGTTGATTAGATGATATATTTAGGGGTAAGAAGAGACGCTGAGTCTGTATATAATGATCATTTTTTACCCGGACGTACAATTAGTCCGAAATCCGGTTGTACCCGCATGTTTTTTAAGTCAAAATTTTATTTAAAGTTGATTAGATCTCTTTATAGGGATAAGGAGATACGCCGGCTTCGTTTCTGAATTTTTTTTTTTTGCTGGACTAGTAGTTCGCTCGGAATTCGGGCGAAACCGCAAATTTGGCAGTAGTGAAGCAGGAAGTTTCGGTCAATATCGTCAAAATAGATATGGTCTAATTAATGGAATAGAGCTTTTTTCGTTTGAATGGCTTTTGACAGTCTTCTGCTCAAGTGTCACACACCTATCGCTTTTCGTCTGCCGCTCGGTCGGTCGGTCCGGTGATCGTGGTTAGGGCATATTCGAAACCCGACAAAATTGACTTCAAAATGTCATTTCTCGGATCTGACCATCCTGGAGAGGGATGGACGGAGGCGGAACCCGGATCTTGAGGCATACTTAACTTTCGAACGGGTGGTGCGGAGGAAACCGCCATATAATAATAATTTTATTTAAACCCTTCATACAAATACAAGGTAAATGGTCGGAGGAGTTGGTATCCATGGCAACAGTCAAGTCTCGTCTAAGCAAAAGGTGGGAGAAAAAGACATTCAGGTACTAATTTGATAATATATCATGCGAGTCAATCCTCAGAAACAACATATAAGTGAACAAGAAACAGAAGACCACCCCAGCGAAAACTAACAACATTTATTTTCCTCGGAACTGGGAGTACAAACTGATCATTCAGTGACATAAATGCTATAAAAAATACACATGACTTCGACAACTAAATTACAATTGTTTACGTACTACATTATTCACTTGTTAAACAAGTGCGCAAGTGCTCAGACGTGGAGTGTAAAAAAAGAATGAATTGAACCTACTTAGATTTCTCCCTTCCCGTAACGTCTAATATTAGTTATCCGTGAAACGAACAATATTGAGCTCTCAAAGAATCTCCAGTCACGGTACAGACCGTCTCACATACAATCAGTTATGATCGCTATGAGCACTGTAGGTTTGTTCCATTACACACCGTTTACTACTTGCTCGAACACCGAAGTCATTTATTTTTCAAAGTGCGTCTCGTCTGACACCTTCCACGCGAGAACACACGTTAGTTCACTTAAAAACGCAATCCCTTCGCGTAAATCCTTATTCGGTCTCCAGTCACAGTATCGTCTATCTTTGTCTTTCCAGTTTTGCATCGTCTAAACCCAGGCTTGTTCCAGTACTCATGAAACGTATTTCGTTTATTATACCTTGTTCAAACACACTAATGTCAAAGTCATAAAGTTAGATTCTACTTCTTCCTAACGCGAAAGCACATCTTGTGACCAATTAACACCTTAGACCCTTTCGGAAACATGAAACCAAACGCATCTTACGAAAAGTGCTGTGTACAAGTATACGAGAGTTAAATTGTTGAGTGTCTTCGTTCACAAACTTAACGCATGGGCAATCTGGGCCTCTTTTCAAACAAACGGGAAGGGTGGAGGAGGTGAAACTCATGCTGTGTACAAGTATAAGTTTTAATTTGATGAGTGTCCTCGTTCATAAACTTAACGCATGGGCAATCTGGTTCCCGTTGCAAACAAACGGGAAGGGTGGAGGAGGTGAAACTTATGCTGTGTACAAGTATACGAGATTTGATTTGATGAGTGTCCTCGTTGACAAACTTAAGGCATGGGCAATCTGGGCCCCGTTGCAAACAAACGGGAAGGGTGGGGTAGGTGAAACTCATGCTGTGTACAAGTATACGAGATTTAATTTGATGAGTGTCCTCGTTCACGAACTTAACGCATGGGCAATCTGGGCCCCGTTGCAAACAAACCGGAAGGGCGGGTGAGGTGAAACTCCAAAAGTATATTCAAGAGCCTAGAAACCGCAAGGAAAAATAATTTCATTGTCGTATCTATAATTGTGATCTATTTTACGTAAATTAGTCACTGGGGAATCTGCGCCTAGTAGCGTCTAAAGAATCCGGATGTTCGAGGCAGGACTCCTCTCATCCTAAAAAACAAGACCTAAGGTTTCGATGGGATCCCAAAAATCTAGTGTTTGATCCAGACAACTGGGTCTTGTCTTCGCCAGATCCAGTCTTCGCCAGATCCAGCATTTGCCAGGCTAATCATCTGAGAAACCCAAGTTCAGATATACCTTTATCAGGCATATCTATTTTGACGATACTGACCGAAACTTCCTGCTTCACTTCTGCCAAATTTCCGGTTTCAGCCAAATTCCGAGCGAACTACTTGTCCTGCAGAAAAAAAAAAACTCAGAATCTAATCAACTTCAAATAAAACTTTAACTTACACAAAGATTTCAGGTTTCAACCGGATTCCGGACGAATTATATGTCCGGGTGAAAAGTCATGTCATATACAGACTCAGCGTCTCCTTAGCCCTAAATCTATCATCTAATCATTTTCAGATAAAACTTTAGCTTTTAACAAATTTTCCGGTTTGGCCGGATTCCGGGCGAACTATTTGTCCGGGTAGAAAATGCTTTTCATGTAAGTCTTCAGCATGCCTTCTTACTCCTAAATCTGTCATCTAATCGTTCTGATAAAACTTCTAATTTTAACCATCTTACCGGTTTTTGCCGGATTCCGGACGAACGACTTGTCCGGCAAGAAAATGGTTTTCATCATCGTCAGAGGCGTCGCAAGTGCATTTTCGGTGAGGGGGGGGGGTGCAGAGCCAAAAATTTTAATTTCGAAATCCATTATTTTATTTTTTGTAGGCTAAAATTTAACTGCTTCTCTTACAAATTCTATCATTTAATCAACACCGTTGATTATATACCAAGACTCTAAGAAGTTCCAGAAACCAGATGGAGCGACGTTCCGGCAGCAGCAGCAACTGTAGTCTAGTCAATATGCCACCTATAATCACAGAAAGTGAGCGTTTTCCTGCCAAATTTAATTTCTATCCAAATTTTAGCTTTTAATGTTTCAAAAACTCAATCCTAAAACTGGCTTAAACCCCCCCCCCCCCCCGTCAAATGATGCGCCCTTCCACAAAATAGAGAATATTACGAAAAGTGCTGCTGGCGGAATTTCCGAAATATTTATGATTAGATATTCTTTTTGAGATCCAAAATAAAAGTAAGGACTATCGATGATATCACAGATCATCCCTTTTGTCTGCTTCACTCGACCTCTTCTGTGTTTCGAGGTTCGTGGTAACTTCCAAATCTTGACAATTATAACGAATAAATCACCGAATTCCAGTTATTGTACCGAATAAGTTTAAAAAAAAAAAAAAAAAAAAAAAAAAAAGTTTAGATAGCATGTTCGGGATTCTGTATAACTACCATATCCCGGTTATTATACCGAATTGTTTTGGTATCGAAAGACTACCGAACAATATTCATATTCGGTATACTTTCGTCGAAACCGGAACAAAGTCAGGATTCATGGTTAACTTCCTAATCCTGGAAATTATACTGAATAAATTACCGTATCCCAATCGTGATACCGAATAATTTCGAACCAATAGCTTATTTGGGATCCTGTGGAACTACGGAGTCTCCATAAATATACCGAATAGTTCCGGCATCGAAAAAATAAGAAATAATTGCAGTAAATTCTCTCACCAAATTCGTGATAACTACCGAATACTGGAAATTATACCGAATCCCGGTCATCATACCGAAGAGATTTGTACAGATAGCCTATTGAGGCTACCGAATCCCCGTAAATATAACGAACAGTTCTGCTATGGAAAAAAATACCGAACAATACTACAATACGACCAATAACTACCGAATACTGGCAATAGTACTGAATCCCGATCATTATACCGAAGAGATTTGTACAGATATCCTATTTAGGATTCTGTGTATCTACCGAATCCCCGTAAATATAACGAACAGTTCTGCTATCGAAAAAATACCGAACGATTTTAGTAAAGTTTTGGGCCTCTAATTTTTAACGAATCCCCCCCTTGCGACGCCCCTGATCATCGTGTTCAGCATTTCTTCTTACCCCTGAATAAAACATCTAATAAACTTCAGATAAACTCTTACTTTTAACCAACTTTCCAGTTTTTGCCGGATTCCTGACGAACTACTTATCCTGCGAGGAAATGGTTTTCACCATTGTGGTCAGCATGTCTTCTTACCCTATAATCGACTATCACATTAGCTGTTTAAAAACATTTTGTTTGTCCCTTAATTTGAACCCCCACCCCTAAATGTAGGGCTACGGAGCCCATCTACGAACTTGACCTTACACTTGACCCACAGAATCTTCACACCAAGTTTCATCAAACTATCTCACTCCCTTCGAGAGTTATCGTGCTGACAGACGGAAGGACAGACGGACAACTTTTGCGATGTCGTAGGTATCCCTCCACTTACGTTTTCGGATCCCAAAAACGTACACATACTAGATCCCAATGACAACAATCGTTCTAAGTCTCTGCTTGATACCGGCCATGGTTTGCAAGCTATGAACAGTTGTCCTTGAAACCGAGGAGTGGCGAAGGTGTGTGTGTGTATGGGGGGGGGGGGGAGACCCCTTGAGAAGCACAACTAGACCCCAGATCCAGCATTACTCTGTCATTGTTCACGGGGTATGATCTCCACTCAATGGACAATCTAGGCCCAATTGCCGCTGAACCTGGTAGATGTGGGGGGGGGGGGGCTACCAAGGACTCCAGTGCGAACAGTTGTACCAGCTTTGAACTTGATATCTGTTATTGTACACTGGTTATGAACTCTACAGGGCAATATTTGCCCAACTGCCCCTGAACCGGTTGGGTGGGACTGGTTCACGAGCTATGAGTTCCACAAAAAACGCTGAAAACCGGAAACTGAAATGCAAAAGCTGCTACCGCGCTCGCAAAAGTTTCTCGTCTTTTTCTTCAAGCTTAAAACTGGGTCTTTTACTTTAAAATTGGAAACCAACTGCGAGTTACTGAAAGATACACATTACCCAAGGAGAAATGTGGAAAATTTGAAATATGATATTTTAAAAGCAGATATGTCGCAAATTCGAAAATTTTCTACGATTGTTGCAGCAAAAAGAAAACGAGGTAAAGCAACGGCGGTGAACAATGCCCCGAGGATGTCTTTTTTGTATCTCTCACTAAAACGAATTAAGAGGCCAAATGCCTTGCGAATTCTGTCTTGAATAGGATTGGCAGTTATAGACTGAGAAGCCTTAGCAGACGATGCATATGGGGATCCCTAAGTACGTCACTATATCACATGCTAAAAAAAACTAATCCCATTACCACAATCAAGACATTCAATTCCATCCACGGTACTACTAACCATGAACCTTATTTCCGAAGTACAGTTACATTAATCATGCTGTATAAACAATCACAACCTGTAGTTTGATTTAATTTTTACTTAAGGATTGTTGACGTTGAGCTGTAATAATACACACTCGCCCTTTTTTGAAGTGCAGTATAGTCATTAGCACCCAATTTCAGTTAAATATTCCGTTGTAGCGTTAAGGATTTTTTTTTTTTCGGAGACAAAAATTGGTTGCTTCCGTTTCGTGTTTTGCCTTTTCTGCATGTTTTTGTTCTCGAAAATAATTGAGTCTAAACTGTATTTGCTTTGTTCTTGTCTCCGTGCAAATGCTGGTCATAAAAGTAATTTTGTTGACTTGCACTGTTACTGTTTTGAGCACATGTTGATCTGATAATTTGGTATTGGTGTACCATATGCTCCATATTTTTGTTATGTGATAGTAGGGAAAGACTATTTTTATTTCTACCATACGTTGGAATCATTTGTGATTTTTTTTATAGTATTTACATTTTTAAGCTTGTCTCTAGTTGAAGAGAGAGAGTGTAATCCAATCCAAGCAATAGACAACTTCATATGGGCTGCCCCAGAAGGCACTGGCCTGTCCTAGGGGGTCACCGAAATGACACTAGGGGAGAAAGGGGCACCTTCCACAGGACGCTACCTGTCACTGCCAATGACTTTTCTGGTGTTTACTTGTTTCGCCGTTTGATGATATGGGCGAGATTGTTTATCCATGGCGAGAAAAGCTCCCTCACTAAAAATCGCTTCAGCCATTTTTATTTCACTTGAGCATACTCAAGTGCCATCAATCATATAGCAATAGTAATGTCTGCCGTTCTGTCGGTCTGTCCGGAGTTTGCTAGTTTGGGCACTTATATATGGGACCCCGCCAGATTAACTTGGAAACAATCACTTCCCCCATCCAGCCATCGTGGGGGTAGTGGAGGGATGGGGAATCCAGAAGCTAGTAACATGCATAACTCTGGAACGGGTAATCGGACATGCATGATTCATAATTATCATTGTATGCCTCAACTTTTTTGGTTCAGTATTGTCTTTACTGGTATGGAACTAGCCGCAGAATTCCGTGTTTGCTTTGGCGAAGAAGCTAACATTTGTTGCAAATCGCAAATTTTGCTACTAGTGGAAACACTGGTTTCGATGATGTTACTTCCGCGCCCCCTAGAGCTCTGCTTCCACACCTCCCGATTTTTCTCTCTTGATCTCCCGACTATTTATGGCACTTGTAGCTCCGCTCAAGTGCCATATACCGATCACTTTTCGGTCGGTCGGGCGATAGGTCCACTCATCTCGAGTTAGGGCACTTCCAGATGTGCTAGAAATATGAAACTTAGTAGGCATTTTAGGGACCTCACCAAACTGACTTGGAAATTATCGTTTCCCCGATCAGGCTACCGTGGGGGGAGTGGAGGCCGGAGGGAGCAGGAATCCGGAATATTGACGTATGTATAACTTTTGAACAGGGAATCGGATCTTAATACGGAATGGATCCGGTTACTTTGGGGCTCATCCGGAGGGGGGGAACCGGAAATCGGGTGACATGTTCAGAGTGGACGAATCGGGATGAAACTTGGTGGGAAGAGCAAGCGCAAGCTATAGGTACAGAGGTTGACAAGACCGGACCGGATCCGAGCACTGTGGGGGTAGTTGGAGGGATGGTTCCGGAATTCCGGTGATCCCGAGTTAAGATGCTTACACATGCATGCCCGACCGACCGAAAAGTGATCAGTATATGACACTTGAGCGGAGCTGCAAGTGCCATAAACCGGAAATCGGGTGACATGTTCAGAGTGGACGAATCGGGATGAAACTTGGTGGGAAGAGCAAGCGCAAGCATAGGTACAGAGTTGACAAGACCGGACCGGATCCGAGCACTGTGGGGGGAGTTGAAGGGATGGTTCCGGAATTCCGGTGATCCCGAGTTAAGATGCTTACACATGTGCTAGGACAATGAAACTGGGGGGGGGGGGGCTAAATATTGGGAAAAGCTTAGAGTGGAGGGATCAGGATGAAACTTGGTATGAAAAACAAGCACGAGTCCTAGTTACGTCATTGATACAGTCGGACCGGATTCAGGCACTCTGGGGGAGTTGGGGGGTGGGGTATAATAATCCCGCGAGTTCGGTACTTCCTGATGTGCTGGGACGATGAAACTTGGCTTGTCTGTCTGGGCTCTAACAGACTGACTTCAGAACAGTCGTTTCCCCGATCCAACCGAGACAAAACTATCATCTCAGATGTTCCCTATGTCAAGTCCAGATACTTGTAGGGGGGAGTTGGAGGGGTTGGGAGGTACCGCAAATCTTGTTGCACTTCTACGGATCAAACGAGTCGTTTAATTGGGCTTAAACTGGAAGTTAGAACAGTCATTTGCCATAGATGATCCGAGGCTATGCCGGAAATGCTCAGACT
Source organism: Branchinecta lynchi (assembly GCA_023053575.1). Classification (NCBI taxonomy): domain Eukaryota; kingdom Metazoa; phylum Arthropoda; class Branchiopoda; order Anostraca; family Branchinectidae; genus Branchinecta; species Branchinecta lynchi. Next base: position 10,986,296 of record JAKZAP010000006.1, read on the forward strand.
TGAGTGAAAATACGTGTCCTATTTGTAGGTCCGAATCGCATTTTTTTTGTTTATGCCGGGTGTTTTTTTATGACGTTCTCATGTACTTCTTGTACCGCCTACTAGAAAAAATTGCTATATGAGCTCGTAGCTCTTGTTTTTATACCAAACCTCAGGCAGTCGCAGTTTTGAGAACTGGGAAAGGGTTGAATGACTGATTGACAATTAGGGTCTGTGCCTGTAATCTGCATTTTTTTTTTTTTTTACAGGGAAGCATCACTTGCCGAGTTTTCACAGGTAGACCCTGTCGTTTTGACCTTCACTTTGGTACAGTTTGGACCGAGAATCGATACTGATCGGACGTTGGAGTTTGCGAGCCAGTCGAAAAGCGCCTTCGAGATTCTTGCCAGTCCAGAGTTTGCAGTAAAAGGTTTGTTTTTCCTTTACTCTGGGTTTTCCAGAATGTTCTCGGCCGAAAATGGAAGGATCGACTAAAAAGAGGCACGGCACGGCACGACATTGCACAGGAGGCACGAGTAATAAAAAGACATTAGCAAGCAGTAGAGGTAGACAAGTAAGTGAGAGTTCGTAACTACAGAGCTTAAAAGAAGGCACGTTAGAACATTGTTCCTGCCCCTCACTTTTTAGCCTGAAAGGGCCCTTTTAGTTCTCGTGCCTCTTTTTAGTACTTGTGCCTCCTACATTATGCCGTGCCGGTCCGTGCCTCTTTTTAGTCGATCCCAAAAATGGATGGGATTTGATGTCGAGCTCAATTTTAATGATAAATTTTCTTTTCTTTCTTTTTTTCCGGCGTAGCTTCTTTTTTCCCAATTCTGTCCTGTTTTAGACTGCACTAAAACAGTGGCCACGCCTCCATCCCCAACTCAGTGACGTTAATACCAAAATTACCTAACAGTTTACCCTGCTTTAACGTCACTTACACTTTCATCATAAGAGAAATGCTTTATTTTTAGACTTTCCAAACTGTAATAAAAAAATACCTTCTATTTTCAAACTTTTAATTTTCCCATCAAACATTCTCATCTAATCTAAAATACTTTAATTATTTACTTTTTGATGGCACTTGCAGCCTCTGGCTCAAGTGCCATATACCGATCGCAATTCCGTCTGTCGGTCTGTCCGTCGGTTCGGATTTTTTGTCACACTTGTTCGAGTTAGGGTACTTCCAGATGTACAAGGTCCATGAAACTTGGCAGGCGTATCAGGGACCCGACCAAACTAACTTGGAAACAATGAGTTTCTGGATCCGACCATCTTGGGGGGGGGGGGTGGAGGGCGGGAGAATCTGGAAAATTGAGTAGTGTGTAACTTTCGAACGGGTGATCGGATTGGAATGAAACTTGATGAGTTTCGCTGGATTCCGCTGATGTCAATTTTGGTGGTTTTCGCGACGAAACTTGGGAGGCATATAAGGGATCCGATCCAACTGACTTGTAAATAAAAATTTACGCGATCCGATGATCGTGGGGGTAGTGGAGGGAGGGGGAATCTGGAATATTGAGCTACACGTAACTTTGGAACGGGTGATCGGATTTGAGTGAAATTTAATACTGAACAGAAGACATTTCTCTGGTGATCTTGTTCATGTCCGGGCCTGATCCGACAACAGTGGGGGGGGGGGGGGGGTAGACCGGAAAATATGTGACTGGCTGATACTGGAGAAATTGGGATGGAACTTTGTGGGAAACAAACAAATGCTCTGGATAAATCTTTTTCAGAACTGGATTGGCTCCGGCGACTGTGGGGGAGTTTAAGGGGGTGGGGGGATGGGGGGCTGCCGGTGATCACGAGTTAAGGTACTTCTAGATGTGGTAGGACGGTGCAACTTGGCTGGAATATTAGACATTCGAAATATGCATTTTCATGACCCCCATGAGGCCATTATCATTTTTGCCTCAAGGGTTTTGAATATAGATGATGTTAAGCTCCCTTAAAGTGTGCATGTTAACTGCAAAGTCGAAAAGTACTTTTTATCAAATGATTCTTCTCAGCTTATGATACGATTCAACAGCTATGGGGGAGTTGGGAGGGGGTGATCGGAAATCTCAAGGTTCAAGGTTTTATTATTTACAACAAAACAAAATAACTAAATATCAGGAAGTTACCCGGCAGAGAGGGAACAAATGCTCGGGCAACATACAAAGAAGAGAAGAAAATTCAACCAATAACAGATTAAGAGCGCGCCCACATCATAACATCGTGAACAACAAGAAGAAAGAAAAACACGAAAAACAACAAGAGATTATAAAGCAACTTACCACGTCAGATCGAAGACCCAATAACCATCAAAATACAAAAAAAATATAACCATGGGCAAAGAATCAGAGAATCAGGACTGAACAAACCAGAGGCCAAACCACCTTCTCCAACACTCCTCATTAATACAAATCCAACAATTTAGTTTTAAACCTTTTTTTTAGTAAAGGAAGAGAAAGGCGAACAATATCTTTATCTTCTAATAAATTATATAATTTAACTAAACAATTACGCAAACTAAATCTGGATCGTTCACATCTGATCAGAGGTTGACGAGGATCCGAACCAAAACGAGTAGCATAATGGTGGTCATAAGCGGTGGGGAGCAGCTCGCAGGAATACAAAATCGAAGGCAGTCTATTTTTGAAATAACACTCCAACATTATTATCGAAAAAAATTGCAGAAATAAAGAAACGGGTAAAATATTAAGCAACTTATAAGCACTCTTTGTGGGTGACGAGTTTGGTAGCGATGATGGAGATGGCATAAACTCCTTCAGGAGGCGGATCCCCTTATTTTGAAGTCTCTGAAGAGGAGCAAGATGACTGCTGAACGTGTTCAGACATACAAGGGGACAATAAGTGAGGTACGAGTGAATAAGGGAAAAATAAATAGATCGCATAGCGTGGTAAGGGAGTAGAAACTTAAGGCGATACATCATTCCAACATTACGACTTATCTTCAGTTTCACTTTATCAATATGGGACTTAAAAGAAAGGTTACTATCTAACTGAATACCAAGGTATCTAACACTATCAACCCTTGTAATGCTATCACGATCGTCCATATCTACTGACTGTAGGTTTGGCAGACGATAACCAACACGAGAAAAAATTAAAAAATTTGACTTCAAACAGTTTACCACGAGTTTGTTGTCATGAAACCATTGACGTAGGCGTGCTATAGCAATTCCCATTTTCGAGCGTAGTGACGATTCATCTTTAGCTTTAACAGTGCAAGCGGTGTCATCAGCAAATAATATTGTTAATCCAAGGTCCTTCAAAGCACTTGAAATATCATTAACATAAATAAGAAATAAAAGTGGACCCAGAATCGAACCCTGGGGCACACCGACCTTCTTAGACTGGGGCACTTCAGAAGAAATAGTATCACCATCACTCACGAACTGAGACCTGTCTGTTAGGTATGACATGATTAGATTATTCACTGGGCCTCTAATTCCACTATTATCACGCTTAAACTGCAAAATAAAGTGTGAAATTGTGTCAAATGCCTTTTTAATATCAAGAAACGGTTAGAATGGAGGGGTCGATGTTAAACTTGCTGGGAAGAACAAGCATTTATTCTAGATAAATCGTTTGCGCAGTTAGACTGAATCCAGGCACTTGGAGGGGGACCTTTCTCGAATTCATGTGATGGCGTTTTTCAAGACGAAACTTGGCAGGAATACCAGGGACCAGATCAGTCTGACAGGGCCCTTACCTACTACATACAGTTGCAAGTGCCATATGAGCTTACAGCTCTTTTTTCTCTGTTCTCCCTTTATCCTATACGAACCTTTTTTCGTCATACCCTACCTAATATTAAAAACTTTTCTATTCAATTCAATCACTTAAACTTAACATTCTAATACTCAAGCAGCCAGATCTGTAGGTTAAATCGAAAATAAACTACACAAAAAACAAGAGCTACGAGCTCATATGGCACTTGTTGCGAAATAAGCGTCCGTCCGTGGCCGAGTGGCTAGTGCGCCGGACTCGCAAGTGAATGGTCACTTGTTCGAGTCTCGGTAGTGCCTAGTGTTTGGTTTGGGACGGGGTTTAGTGGCGTAACCCTGTAAGACAAGCCAAAGTTCTCCCAGCTTCAAATGGGTACCTGGAGAAATCCGGGGAAGGTGACAGGAAGGATTTGTGAAAGCACAGGACGGCTGGCCCCCAACCCCCCATTGCACTTCCTGGCTGAGGGCCGAGAGTCGGAGATCAGCACCGCCAGCTTGGCTAGTCAAGGCTAGTGCTGATACCTTTACCTTTTTTTATTTTGTTACGAGTAGCCAGTACAAGAAAGTAGATGAGAACGTCGCAAAATACACCCGCCATCCAAAAATGCGGTTCAGAAATAGAAATTGGATATTTAATTTTACTCAATTCTGAGCAGTTCCGGCATCGTCTCGGATTATCAGTAGCAAATGCGCATGACTGTCGAAACTTCCAAGTTTCAGCCCAGTAAATCCACTCGTTTGATCCCTAGACGTGCTACACCATTTCCGGTACTCCCTCCATCTCCCCCTACCGTGGCCGAATCTGGTTCGGATTCAAAGATGGATCGTCTAAAGCATCTTCTTTTATACCATCTATCAAGTTTCAGTCGAATCTGAGCATTTTTGGAAAATTCCAGTACCCCCCCCCCCTCCTCCCACCGCCGTTGTCGGATTCGGTTTGGACCCTAAAATATCTAGGGTATATGCTCTCTCTACGTTCCAAGTTTCATATGAATTGATGCACTCCTTTGACCCCTGTGCGAGCCTTAAAGTTTTCGGCAATCTCCCTCCAACTCCCCCCACTGTGGCCGATGAGGACTTGGAAACATAAACGTCGTATCTCTTAATCCCCTATTCCCGTCTATCAAATTTTACGGAAATTGGAGCATAGCCTATCGGCAAATTTCTGGTCCCCCCCCCCCCTACCGTGGCCAAATCCGGCCCGGACGCCAAAAAACAAATCTAGGCCGCACAAACTCGGCACTGTCGAACTTAAATCTCATTCGGTCCATCCGTTTGGTTTTCGTGCATGTCAAAAGTCCCCCCCCCCCCCAATCCACCCCAACCGTGGTCGGATGTAGTTCGAACGTATGTTTTACATGTCTACGTCATCGATTCTTATCACCCATTAAGTTTCACTTAAATCAGAGCACTCGTTCGCAATTTGCAAAAGTCAATTTCCATATTTCCCTTCCCTCACTCCCCCAATAATGCTCGGATCTAGGAACGGAAATTTCAGGGGGTATGTTGTGTCAGGTTCTTAAGTCAATCAAGTCCGGTCAATAATATGCCTGCAAGGTTTCGTTGTCTTAGTACGTCTGGAACTATTCTAACTCGCGATTACCAGAATTCCAGGAAACCCCCTAAAAACTCCCCCCATAGAGCGTCGAAACCATCGGACTCCGTCAATTTCGTATCTAGGCCTAATGCTTGTTCTCTCCATTAAGTTCCACCCCAGTCCCTCTGCTTTAAGCGTTTCTTGAGTTTTCCGCCACCCCCCCCCCCCCCCCATCCCCCCACAGGTATCGGACCTGACCCGGACTTGACACTGAACATCTGAGGCGATAGCTCTTTCCATCTGACAAGTTTCATTAAAATCCGATCACCCATTCAAAAGTTATGCATGCCACTAGATTCCGGACTCCCCATCCATCCACTCCCCCACGATGGTCGGATCGGGGAAACGACTATTCTCAAGTCAATCTGTTCGGATCACTGACATATCTGCCAAGTTTCATCGTCCTAGCACATCAGGAAGTATGACTAAATCGCAGGATTGCTAGAAATCCGCACCCCCTCCCCCCAGTCCCCTCCCTCAAGTCCCCTCCAAATGGTCGGATCGGGGAAGCGACTATTTCTAATTTAATGTGGTCCGGTCCCTGATATGCCTGCCAAGTTTCATCGTCCTAGCTTATCTGGAAGTGCCCGAACTAGCAAAACCGGGACCGACTGACGGACAGAAATTACAATCGCTATATTCGAAATATCTTCGAAACTCTTTAAAACCCAGTTCACAAGCATGCCTAGCCCAAGCACAGATGTCATCAACGTGCCTAGCATCACCGTTCAAACCAATGCCTATGCACAGATTGTGGGACAGGCACGGAATTCCAAGCTCTAGAACTCGGTGCCTAGCTGCGCCTGAGCTCGTGACTAGGCATCTGTGCTTTACTAGGCATGCTTGTGAACGCGGCTTAAGTTAATCCGACTATGATACGACACTCTAGTTACCCATCACGTATTCACATGTATAGGCGGGAAGATCCGATGAAAATGCGTGATTGCTATTAAAACAATCGATTTTCTTCGAATGAACTTTTTGGGATACCGAAACATAAGTGGAAGGATACCTATGACGTCGCAAAAGTTGTCCGTCCGTCTGTAAGCACGATAACTCTCGAAGGGAATGAGATTTTTTGATGAAACTTGGTGTGAGGATTCTTTGGGTCATCGGACAGGTCAAGTTAGTAGATGGGTTTTGTAGCCCTACATCTAGGGATGGGGGTTCAAATTAAGGGGCAAACAAAATATTTTGAAACAGCTAATGTGGTAGTCGAATAGGCGGTAAAAAGACGTGCTGAACTCCATGATGAAAACCATTTTCTCGCCAGACAAATAGTTCGTCCGGATCCGGCAAAAACCGGAAAGTTTGTTATAAGTAAAATTTGTATTTGATGTTGATTAGTTGTTCGATTTAAGGGTAAGACGACTTGCTGAACACTTCCATGAAAATCAATTTTTACCTGGACAAGTAGTTCGTCCGGAATCCGGCCAAAACCGGAAAATTTGTTAAAAATAAAAGGTTTATTTGTAGTTGATTAGAAATCTGATTAAGGGGTAAGACGTAATGCTGAATCCGTATGTGACAATAATTTTTTACCCGGACATATAGTTCGCCTGGAATCTGGATGGAACCGGAAAAATTTGTTATAAGTTAAATTTTTGTTTGAAGTTAGAATAGAATAGAATAGAATAGAATAGAATAGAATTTTATTTTTCAAAAGTATCTGTCACAGCGTTACCGCCGAATTTGACCTTTTCGTCATACAAAATGAGGAATCACATAACACTTTGTCACGAAGGTAAAAAAAAACACTAAAAAGGACTAACTTATCGGTTATTGTACAACTCAACAAATGCTGGAACAAAACTCCTTCTATATCTTTCGTGAAGAGGGGCCACAGGGGCTAGTTTAGGGATTTTCTGGGATTTCTCCCGCTGGGGTCTAGTACGTACAGGAGAATAGGGGGGTGGGAGAATATAACGTAATCGGGGAACAGATAGGGTTTTGATACCGAAATCGATGCTAAGGCGAGTTCGTCTCTCTTCCAGGGTAGCGAGTTTGAACCTTTTTAGTAGGTAACTGTAGGGCACTTTACCCTCCCCGTTAATAATCATGAGGGCCCTTTTTTGAATGTTCTCGATACGGTATGTGTGTTCTGAAGAGAGCCCGAAGTGCCAGACAGGACAAGCGTATTCAAGAATAGGTCTGATAAAACTAACGTAAATTTGAAGGAGGTCTTTAGGAGGGCAAGAAAATTTTATAAGTAGTTTCAAAACGGCAATACAGGGGGAGGCTTGTTTTAAAATATTTTTGATGTGGGCATCCCATTTTAGATCATTGGTTAAAGTAACTCCGAGTAGTTTAATTTTTTTAACGGAGATTTCTGGGGGAATGGGGTCAAGAAAGGCTGGGGTAGATTTTAAAAAGTTAATTGTCATAATTGAAGATTTCTTGGAGTTTACTTTCATTTGCGACAGAACAGCTTCCTGGGTGATGTCATCCAGAATGGTCATTGCTGAGCTCTTGATATTTCGCCGGCAAATCTCAAGAGCTGAGAGGTCGTCAACATATTTCCATCGGTCAGGGTACTCGGAAATAAGACTATTGATCATAATTAAAAATAAAATCGGACCTAGTAAAGTACCTTGGGGAACACCACAAAAAATAGGGAGTGGTTCAGAAAAAACATTATTATATTTGACAATTTGTGATCGATTTGTCAAAAAGGAAACTAAAATTTTTATCAAAAAATGACTAACTTTAAACTCTGAAAGCAACTTTTCAACAAGAATATTATGATCAATAAGATCAAAAGCTTTCTGGAGATCAATTAACAGAAGATTTAACCATGTATCAGGGTTTTCGAGGTTTTTATAAATTAAATCAAGTAAACTCACAAGGTAATGAGAGGTAGACGTTTCCTTCAGGTTCCCGAACTGTTTAAGGTCAATCAGTTCCAGGATTTCTGCCTTCAACCAATCGGCAAGAAAACTTTCATACATCTTTGAAAATGTCGGGGTCAGTGTAATTGGTCGTACTCCGGTGAAGTCATTTAGGCCTCCCTTTTTCTCAATCGGGGTAATATACCCTAACTTCCAACAAGCCGGATAATTTCCCGATATACTAATTTCATTAAAAATACTTAACAGCGGAACAGATAATTTGTCTGGGAAAGCTTTGATTAGAGCTGTTGGGATATCAATGGGGCAAATGCTAGTTTTTCTAAGCTTCTTTATTTTACTAATAATTTCGTTAACTGTAATTAATGGGATATTTTCTACTGGTGTACTTGGGATTTTATGGCTATTTGAAAATGGGGGGAAAGTTTGGACTATTGTGGCTAAGTGCTTGTTAAGCTCATTTGCCGTCTGCAAAGGTGGCTCGTCCAAGTGGAAATCAAGATTCTTGTGCGTACGACCACCAAGCTCCTTAGCTTTTCTAAACCATTGGCGGGGCTTACTTTCTTTAAGAATATTTAATTTGGTCCGTCCATAATTGGAAGCAGCTCGTCTGATTTCTTTCTTTATTATTTTACGCAAAGCAATTGCAGCATCTTTTTTTCCATGACGAAACAGTTTTAATTTTTGTCGAATGAGTGATTTTATCTTTTCAGTGATATAAGGTTTATCGGAAGAGCAAAACTTTTGTGTTACTTCAGGGAAAAAAGACGTGTATTGTTTCATTAATTTTGATTGAAACAGGGAAACCTTAGCATCAAGGGTATTACAAGCTGTAACATCTTCCCAAGTCTCAGAAGAAATCCAAGTACCAAAGTCTAGAAGCCCTTGATTTGTTATTGGGCGGTAAGAATATTCAGAAACCGTTACATGTGTTTTAAATTTTTGTAGAGGAATGAAGTGTAAAATAAAATGGTAACTTCCACCAAGGGGAGGAAGCGGGGTGGGGGACTTGTAAAAATGTTTAAGATTAGTGCAAATGACATCTAAACTAGTTCCACCTTTTGTAGTTGGGATATCTACAATTTGCTCAAGTTTTTGGTCCTTACACATATAATTTAGGCGAAGTTCATTTGCATCGCCTGCCATAATAATTCCTGCATTGGGGTATTTAGTAGTAACAAAGTCAAGGCTTGCTTGGAGCTTGTCCTGGAACTCTCGGCGAGAGCAAGCACTCTGTCCTGGAGAATAATAAAATGAACAAATAATTATGTTAGTGTAGGGGCGAGGGAGGCATTTGGGTTTAGTTGAAATCCAAATTATTTCATCATACACATCAATTCCGGGCACAAGAAGGGAGACAGGGGACAGAGATTCTCTTGCAAAAATCATTACTCCACCTCCTTTCTTACCTAGGGGATGGTCCGCCGGACGAAGTTTGATAAACTGTTGAAAACCATTCATTTTAAGGAGATCTGGGTTTTGAGCCTGGACTTCAGTAACTGCTACAATTTCAACACTGTTTATTTTTACAGTAGATTCCAATTCAACTAATTTTTCAAAATTTAAACTTTCTGCATTAGTAAGGAGGAAGCTAGGGAAACTGTACCGCTTATCACTAAACTCTTTAACAACAGATTTTTTCACAGTGACTTTATTTGGCGGTAATACTGGAATAGGGGAAACAGTTGGCTTGTGGCAAGGTTCAGGCTCGCCATCTTGGACAGAGAGACTACGTAATTGGGTAGTAGCAGGATTGATATTTACTGAAGTACAAGGATACCGACTGGGGGTGTGCTCATGGCTTAGGGAACTTAAAACACTAAATCTATTTTGGAGAAAGGGAAACACTGGGTCACTTGGTGTGCTGGTTGCTGGTCGTTGATGAGGGCGGGGAGGGGTGTAGCCATTGCTCGTATCTGTCAACGCGTTGGAGCTTTGTTCCAGCTTTTTGACGACCTGTACAAACTGGCATTTTGGGGGGAAGAACGAAGAAGGGGAGGAGGGGGTACTCGTGAGAAGTAAGCTATGGCGTTTGGGCTGAGGGGGGAGATAAAAGAAGCGGGCATTGTCGTCGGTGGATATTTCCATCTTGCCGTCGCTGATGATGTAGGGACTAAAAAATGGTCGTTTGATCGCTGATAAATACGAAACTGTGAAGTACAAGTGTTGGCAGGCTGGTTTCGGTTATAAAACTGACGGGCACTAGTAAGAGAAGCCTCAAAAATTGGTTCAGAACATTTCTGTAAAAAAGCTGCTGGCGAGCTAGGACTAGGGGCATGCGCAAATTTACATGATTTTTCGGTACACACTAAATTCGAACAAAGGTCAACATGGTGAAATAGGCACTTTTTATATTTACAATTTCCGGAAACATACTGCGGGCAAATGTGTTTATTGTTGATTAGTTTATTGTTGATTATTTATTATGTGTTTAAGTTGATTAGATGTTCGATATTCGGGAAAGAAGATACACTGAGTTCGTTTCTTAGCTTTCTATTTGGGATCCCAATACGTAAGTGGAGGGATACCTATGACGTCGCAAAAGTTGTCCGTCTGTTCGTCCGTCCATCTGTAAGCACGATAACTCTCGAAGGGAATGAGATATTTTGATTAAACTTGGTGTGAGGATTCTTTGGGTCATCGGACAGGTCAACTTCGTAGATGGGCTTTGTAGCCCTGGGGTCAGATTCAGGGGCAAACAAAATATTTCGAAACAGTTTATGTGATAGTCAAGTATGACGTAAAAAGACATGCTGAACACGATGATGAAAACCATTTTCTCGATGGACAAATACCCGTACGGAAAATCTACACCTCGAATCTAGGTCAAAACGGCCTCGTACGTTTGAAACACAAACTAGGTCGTTTTCGCTGCCTATTCGCTCTCGTTTCCACCTCAAATCTGGGTCAAAACGGCCTCGTACATTTGAAACACAAACTAGGCCGTTTTCGCTCTCGTTTTTCACCTCAAATTTGGGTCAAAACGACCTCGTACATTTGAAACAGAAACTACCTCGTTTTCTCTCTCGCCTCATTTGGTAGCGAATCCACCTCGATCTCGTACACTTAACAGAAAAAGACACTGTTTTCCCAGTAAGAATTACGAGGTCGAAACCAAATAACGTTGGTAACAATCGACCAGCGCGACGCCCTGACAAAGAAACAAAAATTCATATCCATTGATCAGTGATCTATTGTAGAACTGTGACAGAGATCCAATATTAACAAAGTATCCAAAATTGTACTCAATATAGAAGACAAAACTAGTTTCCCCAAACGATCAATTTAGGACTAGTAACTCTCGACATTTGTTGGATGATGCTTTTGCACCATCGAACAAGGTTCAAACTCGGAAGCTGCTTCTGAAATTTTTTGAACTTCACAGTACAGCAATATTTTCAAAACTATAGACGGCAAGGCTTAAATTAAAGCATTTCCGTGGCTCTTACAGGTTTTTTTTTTTCCTGTCTCGAAACAAGCAATTAGGGAATAAGGTACCATATACTGCGTAGAATTGATTTGATTAATATAGTGATACATAAAATCGGACTGGATTGCTCTTTGCTCCTAGGTTTATGGCAAACGTAAAGCTCGAAAGTAGTTTCTCCCTCATTATAGATATTCCTTCAGCCCGAGCTGACTGCGAACCATATATGACGGTGCAAAACGGATAACTCTGCTACATATTATTAGAGCTATATTTCGACCCTTCTTGGCAAGGGTTCTCTTCAGGCTCAAGCTGGAAAATGAACTTCCTGGGAAATTTAAAATTACGAAAAATGAGCTGGAAAGTGACTGTTCAGTTTCCAGCTTGTGCGGCTTGAGCCTGAAGAAGGAAATATAGCTCTAATAAAATGTAACTGACTTATCCGTTTTGCACCGTCAAATATTCTTTCTTATTGCTCACCAAATGCAACTGCTTCTGCATCTCGTCAATTACCTTGCCAGTGGAACAAAAGTCAAAGTATTATAGGAAAAGTCTTTCACCATCCCCTGATGGCAACTTCGCAGTGAAACTATAAGGTCGCCCTCGTACTTCACCAAAAACGAGGTGGAGATGAAATCTCCCTGATATTTCGCTACCATCTTCGCAGCGAAAACAAGGCCGAAGTTGAATACACCCTCGCCCTTCGCCAAATATGAGGCGGAGGGAGAATCGCCCTGTCTTTCGCCTTCTTTTTCGCAGCGAAAACTAAGGTCGAAGGAAAATCCGCCTTCGCCCTTTACTAAACACGATAGCGAACGCGAGATCTCCCTCTCCTTCGCCTTCATATTCGCAGCGAAAATGTGGGTCGAAGTATAATTCGCCATCAATATTCGTCCTCGCTATACTTTCGCCCGCATATCGCTACCGAAAATACCGTTTCGTCCTCGATTCGAGGTGTAAAATGGCATTCGACGTGGAGATTTTCCGTACGGGTAGTTCGTCCGGAATCTGGCAAAACCCGGAAAGTTTGTCATAAGTAAAAAATTTATTTGATGTTGATTAGATGTTCGATTTAGGGGCAAGAAGACTTGCTGACCACTTGTATGAAAGTCATTTTTTGACTAGTAGTTCGTTCGGAATCCGGCCAAAACCGGAATATTTGTTAAAAAGAAAAGTTTTATCTGTAGTTGATTAGAAATCCGATTTAGGGGTAAGAAGTAATGCTGAATCCGTGTATGACAATCATTTTTGGGATCCCAAAACGTAAGTGGAGGGATACCTATGACATCACAAAAGTTGTCCGTCCGTCCGTCTGTCTGTCCGTCTGTAAGCACTATAACTCTCGAAGGGAATTAGATATTTTGATGAAACTTGGCGTGAGGAATTTTTAGGTCAAGAGTAACATCAAGTTCATAGATGGGCTCTGTAGCCCTACATTTAGGGGTGTGGGAGGGGGTTTAATTTAGCGGGCAAATGAAATATTTTTAAACATATAATTTGATAGTCGATTATGGAGTAAAAAGGCATGCTGAACACGATGGTGAAAACCATTTTGTCATCGAACAAGTAGTTCGCCTGGAATCCGGCCAAGACCGGAAAGTTTGTTAAAAGTAAAAGTTTTATTTGAAGTTGATTAGATGTTCGATTTAGGGATAAGAAGACATGCTGAGCATGATGGTGAAACACATTTGTTCGCCGGACAAGTAGTTAGACCGGAATCCGGCCAAAACCGGAAAGTCTGTTAAAAGTAAAAGTTTTATTTGAAGTTGATTAGATGTTCGATTTAGGGGTAAGAAGACGTGCTGAACACGATGGTGAAAACCATTTTCTCGCCGGGCAAGTAGTTCGCCCGGAATTTGGCAAAAACCGGAAAGTTTGTTTAAAGCTGATTAGTTGTTCGATTAAGGGGTAAGAAGACATGCTGAACCCTTATGGGAACAGTATTTTCTACCAGGACAACTTGTTCGGCCGGAATCAGGCCATACCGGAAAATTTGTTAAAAGCAAAAGTTTTATTTGAAGTTGATTAGATGACAAATTTAGGGGTAAGAAATCACGCTGAATTTGTATATGACAATCTTTTTTTTTACCTGGACATATAGTTCGTTTGGAATCCGGTTGAAACCGGATTTTTTTTTATAAGTTGAACTTTTACTTGAAGTTGATTAGATGTTCTTCATACGGATAAGGTGATACGCTGAATTCGTTTCTGACCCTTTTTTTCTGGACAAGTATGGTAGTTCGTTCGCAATTGTCTGGATCAAATATTAGATTTTTGGGATCCCATCGAAACCTTTGGTCTTGTTTACCCGGACATATAGTTCGCCCGGAATCCGGATGGAACCCGAAAATTTGTTATAAGTTAAATTTTTATTTGAAGTTGATTAGATGTTAAGAAGACTTGCTGACCACTTGCATGGAAATCTTTTTTTACCTGGACAAGTAGTTCGTACGGAATCCGGCCAAAACCGGAAAATTTGTTAAAAATAAAAGGTTTATTTGTAGTTAATAACCGTTTGAACGTAATTTGTCGATAAAATACTACTGTTGTATCATTTATAGTAAAAATGTTTACCTTAAGGAGTCTAGCGAATACCGGATATCTACAAGACCAGATTGTCTCATTATTAAATTTTTGGGATCCCATTGAAAATTTTGGTCTTGTTAAGCTTTGCTGTTTTGCACGGCGTGGTTTTGGCATTGGCGGTTCTGATATAATAATAATATAATGCACAAAAATAGGCCATTGGCCTTCACAGAAATATGTAATCATTTACCAGTTACTTTCTTTCTAAGGTGCATTTTTGTTGCTTAATGGGAGTTGGCAGGAACAGTAACCTTTTTGAGTCGAACATATAATTATTGTATTTAGTAAACTATTAAGTCATGCATTGGTTCGGTGTGCGAATCTCTTATTTTTTCTCGGTTTCAGTTCGCATATTGTTCTGCCAATTAGTTTCTGCTTCACACCTGGTGCGTGGAATAATGCCATCCATTCTCTCCTAACCTGCTAATTTACAATATTGCGAACATGCGACGCCACTACACGCGTTTTTTTTTTTTTAATCCTGAAAACCTGAGTTTGAAATCATTCATTTTTCAACTTCTTATTTAACTATACTTTGTATCAATTACGGTTGTTATTTATATTACTTCTGCTTTCTCCAACTCAGCATTTTCTGTACCAGAGGGAACTTGTACTTGTACTTGGATCAGGACACAAGCTATGTAGCTCTCCCTGGCGACAGGATCTGGCAGACTGTTGAGTTCCACGGGTTACGGTCTTGGGTTATTTCGAGCCATGAAGGGTCCCACCTGCGGACATGTCTCCGGAAACCGGCGATTGGCTCGAGGTCAGATTTAACGGTGTTGAGCCAGGTTTTGACTTGTCCTACACGACGTTTCCTCCAATCAGGCGCTGGTTTGCAGCGTAGGCTTTGGTTTGTAAAAGACTCGGTCGGTCTTCGACAAACATGGCCGAACCAAGTCAAGCGGATGCGGCGAATGAGAGCTGCAATGTCGTACTTCTGGTCACATCGTTGGTAGATGACCGTGTTTGGGACTCGGTCGCTGAGACGTATCCCCAGTATGCTGCTCAGGCATCTGTGTTCGAAAGTATTGAGGGCGTGTGCCTCGGTGGCTTTTAACGGCCATGTCTTGCAGCTGTACAGTAAGACAGATCGGACTAGGGCATCGTAAATACAGATTTTTGTTCTCCGGTGGATTTCTTTCCTCTTCCAAAGCGATTTCTTCGCGACATCCGCCGTTAATGTCGATGTATGATCCGAGATACTTGAATTATTGACAACTTCAGTCTGCCTTTGGTTCAGGGTTATAGGGGTGGAGTTTAAGTCCGGGGCATTAGACATAGCTTTAGTTTTGTAAATATTAATTTTGAGTCCCATTGGGGCAGCAACTTCGGAGACTTTCAGAAGCATGTCCTGGGCTTCATCGACGGATTCGCCAAGAAGGGCAACATCATCGGCATAGTCCAGGTGGGTGGTACTGAATCAGGGCTAACCTTGACTCCTCCGAAGTTTAGCATTGCTTTTTTCAGTATCCAATCGACGACAAAATTGAATAGCTCAGGAGAGAGTACACATCCTTGCCTTACACCGAAGTCGATATCGAATAGCGGGGAGAGATCTCCGTTGACCTGGAGGCAGGCTCGTGTGTGTTGATAGTAAGCCTGAATGGGTCGTATGATCTTAGATGGGACACCATCCTCTTCCATCGCCTTCCAAATTCCTCCCCGGAGGACTGAGTCGAAGTAATTCCTCCCCGGATGTACCAGAGTGACACGATAAATTATTCTTTAAATGACTTGTCGTACTTTTACTGCTGATGTGTTCTACGTTCCTGGTCCTTCTGGTCGTTCCATCCTCAGTTCTGAGATTTTGGACTGTCAATCTAGCCCCCACCCCTAACGAAACTACACCTCCCAGAAGTTACCCCCCCCCCCCCTTCTAGGAAAAATCTTAAAAGGTTCACCAAGACATTGCACACACGAAAGTATAGGAAAAGCTTCTTTCCATCTTTCGTGACTCTTTTTATTTCCCAAGACGGGAAATGAATTGTGCGTTGTTTCGTTGGACTCGTGCATTTTGATTGTGTTTAATTTTGTGTATATTTTACATCTCTAATCTGTTGCAAACCCAACTGACAAAGTTTTTGTTTTACTAACTTGTTGACGTGGAATGCAAATTCGGCACCGTTGCTGTGAAATATATTTTTAAACTAAATTCTACTCATTTCTACTATGGGGATTTTTGTCAATTGGAGAGTAAAAATAACAATACTGTCAGCTAACAAACAACTGTTTCAGCTTTCTTCTGGCAAAAAGAACGAGTAGGGTAAATGTAGGTAAATGTTTTTTTTTTGGGGGGGGGGGGGGGGGAGAGGTATTTACCGACTGGCTGGTAATTTTTACCGATTGTTTTTGCAGAAAAAAACGACTGTTTTGAAAAAAATCGACTGATTTCAGAAAAACCAACTGTAAAGACCAACCAAAAAAAAATCAACTGTATTGATTAAAAATCGCGGCGCTTCGCGCAGGCTCAGTTATTTTTTGCCGACTGGTCGACAATGTTTTTGGGGGGGGCGTCTTCCCCTCCCCCATTCGTGATGCTCCTGGGCTTGAGTAGGGGGTTACAGTACTTGCAACTTTTGGCTGAAGTGCCATATACTGATAGCTTTTCGGTCAGTCGGTCGGTCCTACGATTAGTTCGAGATTTGCTGGAGGGGGGGGGGGGCAAAGGAACGGGAATCCGGAACTTGTGTCATGCATTACTTTTCAACGGATGATCGCATCTGAGTGAAACATGGTAATTGGCAAAAGCTCGTGTCTAAAATGTTCCATTTAAATTCCTGACCGGATTCGGTAACCGTGGTGGGAGTTTGGTTTGGGGTATCGGATATCTGGCGGCAAGCTTGGAGGGATTGGGACTGAACTCGGTTGGAAGAAGAAGCATAGAAGCATTTTACAGAACCAGGACAGATCTGGGTATCTGGAGGAGTTGGAGGGGGGGGGGGGGATTCCGGTGATCGCAAGCTAGGACGTATACTTTGGTCCAACCGATACACTTTTCATGTTCCACAATGCCCATGATCAGTTTTGCCTCAAGGGCTTTGCTTACAGATGGATTCCTAGACCCCTTAAAGTATAACCGAAAAGGGCTGTTACCCAACAGCATATTTCCACATCGCGTATTCACTTGAATAGACTGAAAACGCGAAAAAAATGTGTTCCTATGCTTGTCCCCTGTGCATAATGCGTATTATCGGACGAGCTCAGTCTTCCGGATTTGTGTCACCTCTATCCGCCTGTTCGTCTGTCCTTGAAATATTTGCCAAGTACAAAGGTAAGCCATTGCCGATAAATGAGTGCCTGCTTATCGTCTTTAATCCTGCATATGAAGACTTGTTTTAATTCATAATCTTCGTTTCCTGATGAATTTTGGGTTGTTCGTGCAAGCTGCGCATATTCGTTTAAAAGTTATTGATATCAGTAACATTTGCATAAACATTTACAAATATATTGGTGAATTACAAAGCCGGCTAGCTGGCCCTATATACCCAAGCTTTGGGGAAACTGATTTCCCCCACATAAAATCCTGTCGCTGAATCGGCAGTGTTTGTCGGTGCGTTCGCACCGACAAACGGTTTCATTATTCCATTTCTGAAACAGACAAAACCTGTCGTTAAATTATGAAATTTATTGCTTCAGCCCAAACTGATGGCAAATCATTTTTGAAAATGCAAGCGGACACGTCAGCTACATTTTATTAGAGCTATATTTCCTTTTTTTTTGTTTTTCCACAAGTTCATTTTCCAGCTTGAGCATGAAGATGAGGACCCTTGCCAAGAAGAGCCAAAATATAGCTCTAATAAAAAATAGCTGAAGTATCAGTTTTGAATTTTAAAATCGGAATATTCTCGTCGGTAAATCAGAAAATGTTCCGAGTAAAGGCACTCACAAGCACTTTTCGTTCGTTTCTGTTCCTTGCCGGCAGACCGGTCACACCGGCTAACCTGTTTTCCTTGTTTTGTTCTTGAGCGATTTCTCGGTTCCCACCCACAACCTGCCTTTTTTTGGTTGATCTGGGTGTGCATATTGCAGGCAATTCGGGAAATAGTCCACCGCCGGACAAGTAGTTCCGGAGTTCGGCCAAAACCGGGAAATTGGCAGAAGTGGCAGGAAGTTTTCGTCGTTTTCACAGATGATTAGTTATTTGGCATTAATCTGTTTCTGAATTTGAATAGTAAAAATGTTCAAGGAGTCTGGCGAAGACTGGATCTGGCGAAGACGAGACCCAGTTGTCTGGATCAAACATTGAATTTTTGGGACCCCATCGAAACCTTTGGTCTTGTTCTAATGAGAGTTTGGAAACTTGGCATTCACTTCAATGGTTACCACATAGAACCAAAAACATATCATACAGTCAATAATCCAACAAACATGAAAAGTAGTGATAGAAACAGCACAACTTAAAGATTTATGCATCTGTCATTTTCACTAGTAAACTTAACAGCTTTTTGGGATCCCAGAACGTTAGTGACAAGGTTGGTTACCTATGACTTCGTCAAATTTGTCTGTCCGTCTGTTACCACGACAACTCTCGAAGTGGTTGAGAAATTTTGTTGAAACTTGTAATGGGGGAATCTGTTGGATCAAAGTACAGGTGAATTTCGTAGATGAATGAATGAATGAATGAATACTTTTAATTCAGCAAATAGCCATAGACGAAAAAGAAAACACACAGAAAAGAAAACAACAACAACAACAAAATCATGCAGTCTGTTCCTGCTGTTGCGTTGCAGCAAGAAGAGACTGCCATACAGGCAGGCAATGAAAAATTGGCACAGTGGCAAATTTATAACCTCAATCTTTGAATCCAAAAGACGGCACAGAAGTGCCGCTCTAGCCTTACGGCGAATTTCCTCAAAAGTGAGGCATCTTCTCGAAACGAGCGCCGAAGAAACACTACAGATATATGGTAGCTTAAACAAACGCCGGAACACACGGTTATAACTTATTTTAGCGTTGCTAAGACTTTTAGCGGTAGCATTATTTACCAATGCTAAAGCAAAAAGATGATAGCAGTACGTTCTAAACAGCTGAACAGCTGAAACCTATAGCCCCACATTTCAGAATAAGGGCGGGGTTTTCAAAGTAAAGAGAGAAAACAATAGTTTTTTTTTCAGCTAATTAGCTAGTTCCCCAGACATTAGCTAGTCCCCTTCACATTTATGATTAGATCTTCTTTTTGGGATCCAACCTAAAAATAAGGACTATCGACGAAATCATAGATCAGTCGTTTTGTCTACGACCAGTGCTTCAGTCGGCCTCTTCCGAGATTTGAGATCCGATTATACCGAATAAAATACAGAATCCCAGTTATTATACGAATAAATTTAGACCGACAGATAATATTCCTATTCGATACAGTTTCTTCATAAACTGGAACAAAAGTCGGGATTCGTGGTAACTATGTACCGAATCCGGAAAATTATATCGAATAAATTACCGAACCCCAATCATGATACCGAATAGTTTTGGATCCATAGCTTTATTCGGGATTCTATGTAACTACCGAATCTCCATTTAATATAATGAATACTTCTGGCATCGAAATTACCAAATAATTTCAGCAAATTCTATTGTCGAATTCGTGATAACTACCGAATACTGGCAATTATACCGAATCCCGACCATTATACCGAATAGATTTGTACCGATACCCTACTTAGGATTATGCATAACTACCGAATCCCCGTAAATATACCAAATAGTTTTGCTATCGATAATGTTATGGAGACATCCCATAGCACTTTGCTCTGCAATAGTCCTCCTAGTTATTCCCTCCATCTATCGCCTACTTTTCTATATATCTCTTCGGTTTCCATCACCATCATTAATTTTCCCGCATCGTGACAATAGGTCACTCGGTCTTTATCCTAGCTTCAGTTAGCTGCTCGCTAATCCGAGGTCAGGCTTTGATCTATTTCATTCTAAGTATTTTGGCTGCGTAATGAATCCGCAGCCAAAAGCAGTTCTCTTTCATCCTTGGTCGGAGTAAGACCTCCGTTACTCTGTATTATAATTTATGGTAAGAACCAGTTTACATATTTAGTTAGGGACCCATTTGTACACGATTTACATAGATAAATTAACTATAGACGTTATGGTCCATCTCGGCTAGTAGGCCTCGGGCTTGACTGGATATGTGAATTCCAGCTTCGCTAGGATGTGTGAACCAGCTTGATTAGGGATTTCTGGATTGACTGCGGCTGAGCTATAGAATTCCCTGAGACTTTCCCTTGTCTCTTTTGTCCGGTTTCCTGACTGGTCCTGGGGCTAGTGGGCACCTACGGTGTCAGAATGTCTTCAGCCCACACCCCAGGAGCCTTATCTTCATTAAACCTCGCCTCCACTCGTCTATCCTCTTAACAATGGTGTCTGAAGTGGGATAACATTCTTAACAATGGTCTCAACAGTGGGATGCGATATCACACCTACTTAACAATGGGGTCCAGAAGTGGGATAACATTCATAACAATAAAATACTGAACAATTTTTGTAAATTTTTGGCCTCCGGCCTAAAAGCTGGGGGGGGGCTGCACCTCCACCTATTGAGACGCCCCTGTCTATAAGGATCATATACTTGGCATATATTAGTTGTATCAGCCCGGTATATTTCCATTATGGCGCCCGCCCTTCGGCCAAGTGCCATGTAGCGATCGGAATTTCTGTCCGTTCGTCGGTCGGTTGGTCGGTCCGGGTTTTGCTAGTTCGGGCACCTCCACAGAAGCTAAGGAGATGAAACTTGGCAGGCATGCCAGGGACACTAAATGATTAACTTTGAAACAGTCACTTCCCCGATCCGACCATCGTGGGGGGAGTGGAGGGAGGGGGAATCCGGAATTCCCCCTTACCCCAGAACGGGTAATAGGATCTTGATGAAACGAAAGACCAGATGTCTCAGACGACCCACTTTGGACTTGGGGGGGGGGGGGTGGAGGGGAGAACCGGAAATCTTGGGAAACGCTTAGAGTATAGGGATCGGGATGAAACTTGGTGGGAAGAACAAGCTAAAGTCCTAGATACTTTATTGAAATAACCGGACCGGATTCAGGCACTGTTGGGTGAGTTTGGGGGGGGGGGGTCTGACGATGCAGCGAGTTTGGTACTTCCCAATGTACTAGAGATCCGAAGTTGACCGACTTGAGAGTAGTCGTTCGCTCGATCCGAACATCGTGGGAGGAGTGGAGGGATGGGGAATCCCGAATCCAGTGGCATTTATAACTTTTGAACGGGCCATCGGATTTGAATGAGACTTGGCAAGTGGAAAGAGCAATTGTCTCAGATATTCCATGTCAAGTCCGGACCAGATCCGATTCTTGGGGGGGGGGTTGGAAGGGGGCACCGGGTTTTTTGTGAAATGCTTAGTGTCCAGGGATCGCAATTGAATGTGATGGGAAGAACAAGCAAAAGCATTAGATACCTTCTTGACAGAACGAGATCATATCGGGCCTCTTTGAGAGGAGTAGGAGGGGTTTCCGGGATTCCGGTGATCGCGAGTTAGGATACTTCCAGATGTGCTAAGGACGATAACACTTGGCCGGCATTTTAGTAACCCCACCAAATAGTCTTAAGGACCCGACACAATGCCCTGGGAAGACTTCCGACCATTTTTCGGGGTGTTGAGGGAGGGGGAATACGGAAGATTGTGAACAAATGATCCGATTCAAGTGAAACTTCATGGGTGATAAGAAATGATGACCTAGATATGCAAAGCACGTGTCCGAACCCACCCATGCGGCCATGGTTGGGGGAGTGGGGAGAGGGGAGGTCTTGAAACTCCGTGACATGCGCAAAAACCAAAGGGATGGGCCGAATGGGATGCAAGTTGGACAGTACCTAGTTTGTGCGGCCTAGAGTTGTTATTTGGCGTCCGAACCGGATCTGACCAAGGTAGTAGGAGGATGAAGCGGGAACCTAAAATTTGCAGATATGCTCCGATTCGAGTTAAAGATGCGATGGTTATGTGTCCAAGTCGTATTTGGCCACAGTGGGTCGAGTCGGACGGGGATTCCGGGAAATGTTGTTGCTCGCATAGGGGTTAAACAAGTGGAGTAGTTTGAATGAAACTCGGAAAACACAAGATCGCATGCCTTAGATGACGTAATTTAGGGTCCGGACCGGATCCGAGTAAGGTGGGGAAGGGTACCGGAATTTCCCGGAAAATGTCAAGATACTTTCTCGTTTCTCACACCACCCACGACTAAAGTGGACAGACTAAAGTGGACAAAGTAAAGTGGAAAGACTAAAGTGGAGAGACTATAGTGGACAGAAGGCGTCCTTTGTACAGAACTAAGCAAGCAGCAGCAACAAGGTAAAATCACGGTAACTGCCAAACGACATTAGACCTTGGTGTTGATGAATAACTCGTTTTTGGGGTGGCGTTAGCTCTCTGCGCCACCAAACTTATTGAGGTGAAACTTGGTGGGAAGACACCTAGCAAACACTAGATACATACAGCAGACTTGGATATCGAAGGCACTCCCCACTTCAAGGACCGATTCGATGTCGGGATCGACTAAAAAGATAACAAGTGCCGTATGAGCTCGTAGCTCTTATTTTCTTTTCTAGTACGATGTTTTTTAATGTATAAACTGACTTAGGTATACTTTTTTGTGTCTCTGTTAAATTACTCATCATTTGAACGGAGACGCGTCACTGAGTAGGGAAAGTAGACAATCACGAGACAAGTTGTGGCACAGTTTTTTTTCTTTTATTTTATTTAACTTCGTTGCCAGTTCGCCTTACAGTGCGGTACGTATATTAACTGAAATTTAAATAGGATTGAAACATGAAACATTCGTAAAAAAAGACAAACAAAGTGTTGTAAATGTGCCGAATACCAATTAGTGTTACCGCAGATGCACAGCAAAAACTGGGCAAAAGAAATCTGAACACAAACATATTCCCCGACGAAATGTCGCCTAACTGCTGACTCACACACCACATCATAAAATGATGCTCAACGTATTACTGCTTGAGCGGTAATTTAAAGTGACGTTGCGCAAGAAAGTGCTTATCATAATTTTGTCAAATTACCGAAGGTGTACAAAAAAACAGAAGTATGTGATTATAAAATGACTGTGGTGAAGAAAATGGGACATAATTTTGCGATACCAGATAACTTGAAGAAAAGGCGTTTTAAGACACCTAATTCTGAATCCCCGCAAGTGCTTAAACGCGGAGTCTGAAAGAATGAGTAAAGATACGATATCATATATTGTCTAGCGATAGCCATATAATTTCAGTCATCAGTGGCCTAATTATCACATCATTTGACTATCCTATTTTTCTGTAAAAAAAAATGCAAACATCCAAAACGCAATAAATTGAACTCCCGTTATTGTACATGAGAAAACCTGCAAGGCGTATTAAGGTGACCTTTTAAAATTCTCCACATTGACCTTTAAAACTTCTAAGCAAGTCTGTTTAGTGTTCTTGTCGTGGAAGGAGATTCTCACCGATTTTAGGGAACGTGGGCCCAGTTGCTCATGGACCAAGTGGAATGGAGGAGTCGGGAGCCTCGCGATTGATACGAGCTTCTATCTTAAGCATAAAGTTTATTTCGTCTTCTTTACTCAAACCGTGGTCAAGTTCTGAAATTAGAATTACTGGGTAATACGGGCACAGTTGCCCGTGAACTCTAAAAGACACTTCGAGAACATAGGATCTGAAAGTACGCGAACCGCTGTCTAATTACGAACTTTACTGGGCAGTCCGGGCCCCATTGCCCTTGAACGGGGAGAAATAGGTGAAAATAAAATGCACTCCCAGGTCCTGAAGTTCCATAAAATCCCTTCTTCTGAGGTGCACCAGTTGCCAAGCTACGCTACGCTTTCGTATCTGTATTTCCGTCGGCAGTTGAGCTACAAGTTTGAACGTTGGACAAATAGCTACAGTTACACCGAGTTACCGGTGTCTGGGATATCCATATGTTCCCGGCACAGTCAGTCATTTGTCGACGTGAAGTCGGAGGATTGGATGATTATGCTGGTAACCACATAGTACGACCCAGCTGTAAAATAGTTACCACACGTTACCTGTGTCTACACTTTCAGAAGGTTGATAGCAGTTAACAGAAGATTGCGAATCCTCATGCTGCTATCTTACCGTGAGAAATAACACAAAATTAGGTAGTATATTATATATTTCCCGGAAACAACACTAAATATGTGTCATGACGTAGATTTTTTCTCATATTTGATCAGTTTTAACAAGGCTGTGCAGCATAGTGTTAAATATTATCAGAATTGTGACGGCGTAGGGAAAGCATAGACATCTTCCACTTTTCCCTAAGCATGCGACGAACTTTCCACCCATGAGCCATGGCAACGAAACGGAAATCGCCGCCTGCGCTTAATTGGGAAGAAAATGAACCGGATCCTAATAAAATGACTTCTATGGGAACAGTGTGGCCCAATGCTTCCGCTTGAGAATTTCTCCGTGTTTTCGAGAGCTCTTAAAGTTTAACTCAAAAGCCACCTTATTTGTATGGCACTTGAGCATACTCAAGTGCCATATAGCGATTGTAATGTCTGTCGGTCTGTTCGGGTTTTGTTAGTTTGGGCACTTCCACATAAGCTAGGACAATGAAACTTGGCAGGCGTGTAAGGGACCCGACCAGATTATAATCACTTTCCCGATGTGGCCATAATGGGGGAGCGGAGGGATGGGGAATCCGGAAACTGGAAACATGCATCACTTTGGAACAGGTAATCGGATATGCATGAAACTTGACAAATGTGAAGAACAAGTGTCTCAGGTATTCAGTTTCAGTTCAAAGCCGAATATGTGAACTTTAATATACCAAAATATACCAATGGAATAATCTCAACTGATGCATTACAGTTAGTTTACACACAAATTTTGCCTGCGGCGCATTTTGTAGTATTCTTTATTTAGAAGAACTGTGTTTCATTTAGTTGTCGTTTTAGGATTAAGATTCGTAGGGGTCGGAAAAACGTTAAAAGCTAGAACTTCTATGGTAGGTATATTAGTTTCCTTGTTCTTGATACAGTCGTTGGAAGCTTCGCTTTTTAGAGAAAGCTAAAATGAAAAGCCAAATATGTGAACTTAAAATACAAAATTACATCAGAGGAATAATCTCAACTGATGCATTACAGTTAGTTTTAGCCCGGTTCTGTTCTGTGCTCGCGGGAAACAACGGCGTTTTTTGTCTGCACATTTTTTAGTCCTTCGGCACAAACCGGACGTCCCCCCCCCCTAAAGGTAAAAGGCTAGTGACGCCCCTGGCCTTGACACAGAAGCATGTAGTAGCATCAGTTCGTACTGCATGCTACTTTTTCGTATACCATACTTCTGTTTTGAGATAAATTTTTCATCGGGGGTGGGAGGCGGCACCGGAAATCTCATGAAACGCTTAGGGTTTAGGGATCGGGATGGAGCTTGGAGGGAAGAACAAGCATAAGCCTTACATACTTTATTGACAAACAGGACCTGATCGTGTCACAGTGAGGGGAGTTGGAGGGGGTTTCCATAAATTCCGGTGATCACGAGTTAGGGTACTTCCAGATGTACTAGGACAATGAAACTTGGCAGACATATAAGGTACTCTACCAGATTAACTTCGAAATAGTTCCTTCCCTGAACCGATGATCCGGGGGGGGGGGGGGGGGATGAGAAATCTGAAATCTAAACTTTACCGCTTAGAGTAGAGAGATTGTGATGGAACTTGGAGGGAAGAACAAGCAAAAGCCCTAGATACATATGACAAAACAGAGCTGGATCGTATTACAGTGAGGGGAGTTGGAGAGGGTTTCCCGGAATTCCGGTGATCGCGAGTTAAGGTACTTCCAGATTTGCCATGACCATGAAACTTATCAGGCAAGCTAAGGACTCTATCAGCTTGGCTTAGAATTAGTCTCTTCCCAGATCTGATCATCATTTCAGGAGTGGAGGAACGGGGAATCGGAATCTAATGATATGCATAACTTTAGAACGGGTGATTGGACGTGCATAAAACTTGACAAGTGTCAGGTAGAGGTGTTTCTTATGTTCAGTTTCAAGTCCGGGCAGGATCTGATAACTGGGGTAGGGGGGGGAGGGAGCTGCGGGGGGCACCAGAAATCCCGTGGAATGCTTAGTGTCGAAGGATAACAAGACCAAAGGTTTCGATGGGATCCCAAAAATTCATATTTGATCCAGACAATTGGGTCTTCTCTTCGCCAGATCCAGTCTTCGCCAGGCTCCTTGGACATTTTTACTATTAAAATTCAGAAACAGATTAAGGCCAAAGAGCTAATCATCTGAGTTCAGATATGGATTCAGCATCTGTGTTTACCCCTATGAGTCATATCTGTTTTGACGAAAACTTCCTGCTACTTCTGCCAATTTCCCGGTTTCGGCCGAATTCCGAAATAACTTGTCCGGCGAAAAAATAAGCTCAAAAACAAACTCAGCGTATCTTTTCTCCCCAATACTGAACATCTAATCAACTTCAAATAAAAATTTAACTTATAATAAATTTTTCGACTCAAACCAGATTCCGGTCGAACTATATGTCCGGGTAAAAAATGATTTTCATACACGGATTCAGCATTTCTTCTTACCCCTGAATCGGATATCTAATCAACCACAAAAAAAACTTTAAATTTTTCCGGTTTTGGCCGGATTCCGGGCGAACTACTTACCCGGGTAGAAAATTGTTTTAACACAAGTGCTCAGCATGTCTTAATATCCCTAAATCGAACATTTAATCAACTCTAAAATAAAACTTTTACTTTCAACAACATGTCCGGTTTTGGCCGGATTCCTGGCGAACTAGTTGTCCGGCGATAAAATGGTTTTCAGCATCGTGTTCAGCATGTCCTCTTACCCTTAAATCGAACATCTAATCAACTACAAATAAAACTTTTACTTTTAACAGACTTTCCGGTTTTGGCCGGATTCCGGGCTAACTACTTGTTCGGAGCAAAAATGATTTCCACCATCGTGCCAGTATTTCTTCTTACCCTAAATCGAATATCTAATCAACTTCTAATAAAACTTTTACTTTTAACAAACTTTCCGGTTTTGGCCGGATTTCAGGCGAACTACTTGTCTGATGACGAAATGGCTTTCACTGTCGTGTTCAGCATGTCTTCTTACCCCATAATCGACTATCACATTATCTGTTTAAAAATATTTCATTTGCCCCTTAATTTAAACCCCCTCACCCACCCCTAAATGTAGAGCTACAGAGCCCGTCTACGAACTTGACCTTACTCTTGATCGCGAGTTAAGGTACCTCCAGATGTGGTAAGACGACGAAACTGGCACGCATATTAGGGACCCGATCAGACAGACTTGGAAATAGTCCTTACCTCGAATCGTTCATTGTGGACAAAGTGGAGGGATGCGGAATCCGAAATCTAGTGACATTCATAACTTTGGAACGGGTGAAACCGCCAACCATGTCTGACAAACGTACTAACTGTTCTGACAAGTGCCATATAAGCTTTCAGCTCTTGTTATATCTTGGATTTGAATACCCTAAATAATATTTACTCTTTGAAGGGATTTTATTTTTTTTTTCATCTCGGGCTGTAGTAGTGACGTTCAGAATATGCGCTGCTTGCACGACAAGTCAAAATTCATCCAGCCGCGGGCGATTTGAATAGCAGGAAAAGCCGGTATTTGAATGGCCAACAAACTGAAGCAAAGCTATTTCGAGGACTGAAAAGCTATCATTTTCAGTTAATTGTCTGCAATTGTTTACCGCATAGTTGCTAAATATTGTGACCGTATAGGTACAAGCACGTAGAGGTACGACAAATCCGTAAGAATTCGATAAAGCCCTTTCGGATAAACTTTAATACTTTTTTTTTTTCAGATCCTACCGTTGCTGCTGCTGAGCTTGCTGACGAGAAAGGCGCTGTCAAAATAGTGCTAAACCTTATCAGCCAATTGCTTGTGGTTCTCAATACTTCACCATATCCTGCGACGGTCATCTCAACAGTCCTGGACGTGCTAACCGCTCTTGTCTCGCATAAAGGTGGGTAAGGCTCAGTTTCCATGGAAAACGATCTGTACACCGTCATAACAATCATTAATAAAAAAGAGCCGAAACATCGCCGAAAACACATCTGCTGACTTTTCCGATATCATGATGACGAACAAAAAAGTCAGTAGAAATAAGTTCGCCGGTGTTTCGGCTCTTTTTTGTATGCACCACGTTTTAATGCGTGTAACGTTTGAAAAACATAACAGCTAGTATCAACAGTATTATCTGTTGACACCGCGCCTCCTTGTGTTATCTGTTATGAAACTTTTGACTATGTACGAACCTACCTTGCGAAAAACCAGTCTACTAAGAACCCCTGATATTAGGGTACCATATGTCTAACGCTGAATAACATCTACCAAATTCTGGTGTTCTAAGTCAGTAAGGTATTGATCACTTGAATGAAGCTCAGAAACCGAACGGTCATATTGTGGAATAGGTCAGGATTAAGGGTCCCAGAGGTATACAGCGTTTGGCATAGATTGTCCCAAGATCAGGGATTTGTGGTAGTCTGGTACAGCCAGCCTTAAAAAATCTTATTTATCAGAGTGTACTGCAAGGACCGATTTGAACTTGAAAATGGGGTTCTGTTCGGCAAAGATGACTTCGCGGTCGGCATTAGTTTTTGGGATCCCAGAACGTAAGTGGAGGGATACCTATGACATCGCAAAATTGTCCGTCTTTCCGTCCGTCCGTCTGTGCGCACTATAACTCTCGAAGGGAAAGAGATATTTTGATGAAACTTGGTGTGAGGGTTCTTTGGATCAAGAGTAAGGTCGAGATCGTAGATGGGCTCTGTAGCCCTACATTTAGGGGTGGGGGTTTAAATTAAGGGGCAAATGTGAAATATTTTTATACAGATAATGTGATAGTCGATTATAGAGTAAGGAGACATGCTGAACACGATGCTGAAAACCATTTTGCCTGGAATCCGGCCAAAACCGGAAAGTTTGTTAAAAGTAAAAGTTTTATTCGAAGTTGATTAGATGTTCGGTCTAGAAGGAAAAAGACATGCTGATCACGATGGTGAAAACCATTTTTTCGCCGGACAAGTAGTTAGACTGGAATCCGGCCAAAACCGGAAAGTCTTTCGAAAGTAAAAGTTTTATTTGAAGTTGATTAGATGTTCGATTTAAAAGTAAGAAGACATGCTGAAAACGATGGTGAAAACCATTTTCTCGCCGGACAAGTAGTTAGCCTGGAATCCGGCCAAAATCGGAAAGTTTGTTGTAAGTAAAAGTTTCATTTGGAATTGATTAGATGTTCGATTTAGGGCTAAAAAAACATGCTGAACACTTATGTGAAAACAATTTTCTACCCGGACAAGTAGTTCGCTCGGAATCCGGCCAAAACCGGAAAACTGTTAAAAGTTAAAGTTTTATTTGTAGTTGATTAGATATCCGATTTAGGGTAAGAAAAGATGCTGAATCCGTGTATGACAATCATTTTTTATCCAAACATCTAGTTCGACCGGAATCCGGCTGGAGCCGGAAAATTTGTTATAAGTTAAATTTTTATTTGAAGTCTATTAGATGTTCAATATTGGGGAAAGAAGATACGCTGAATTCGTTTTTGAGCTTTTTTTTTTCGCCGGACAAGTAGTTCTGGAATTCGGCCGAAACCGGGAAATTGGCAAAAGTTGCAGGAAGTTTTCGTCAAAACAGATATGACTTGTAGGGGTAAACACACATGGTGAATCCATATCTGAACTTGGTTTTCTCAGATGAGTAGCTATTTGGCCTTAATCTGTTTCTGAATTTCAACAGTAAAAATGTTCAAGGAGTCTGGCGAAGACTGGATCTGGCGAAGACAAGACCGAATTGTCTTTAACAAATATTGAATTTTTGGGATCCCATCGAAACCTTTGGTCTTGTTTCAAATCGAGGCTACGGCCGAAAGTGGAGGCGTACCTCGACCTGTGGAATGCGTAAGATAGGTTGCCGCATTAACTATAGTAGCACACACTTTACGCTTTCAGTAATACTAATCATATTTGACGGTGCGAAACGGATAAATCAGCTACATTTTATTAGAGCTATGTTTCGGCCCTTCTTGGCAAGGGTCCTCTTCAGCCTCAAGCCGCTCAAGCTGGAAGCTCATTTTCCAGCTTGAGCGGCTTGAGGCTGAAGAGGACCCTTGCCAAGAAGGGCCGAAATATAGCTCTAATAAAATGTAGCTGACTTATCCGTTTTGCACCGTCGAATATGATTCGCAGTCAGCTTGGGCTGAAGGAACATCTAATACTAATCATTACAGAATATATAGTCTCTGATTCAGTTCTCAGTTGAAATTCCTACCCAGACTTGAACTTTGTAAGAAATCGACTAAAAAGAGGCACGACATGGCGCAAGAGGTACGAGTAATATAAAGAGATTAGCAAGTAGTAGAAGTAGACAAGAAAGTAAGAGTTCGTAACTCCAGAGCCTAAAAGAAGACACGTTAGAAGATTGTTCCTGCCTCTCACTCTGTAGCCTGAAACTCTTAGTTTTCGCGCCTTTTTTTAGTACTCGTGCCTCGCGCCGTGCCATGCCTTAGTCGATCCCACTTTGTAATCCTAACCCGGTATAAGCTTCTTCTTCATAGAAACCCAGCTCTGCTGTGATTCTCTTCAGGCAGGATTTTTGCAATCGGATATTCCTATCCTGCTTAGCAGCAAACCTTACTCGAGAAAGAAAATACAAATGGAAGAAGTCGTTTAAAATGATGTTGAGGCTGAAGTGTTTCCAAGCTGATGCCTAAAGCTAACAGACACTCATGCTTCGTAACTGTAATCATTCGGTGATGATTTGTTGAGAAAAATTATTGACTGACGATTCTGTACGGAAGGAAATAAACAATTCCGGCAGGGGTCTTGTTAAAGAGTGACTGGCTATGGTTAGAGACTCTTTAATCAACAAACTGAAGGGAGTGAGTGCCTGTGTGACATTGAGTTGGTCATCAATAATTAATTATCAGAAGCGATTTTGTTCTTAGTTCAGAAAATAGAAAGACTACGAGCGTGTTCCACCCTCGTACCAAAAGTAACTATTAGCTACTATTTCTGTTCCAACCTCACCTAAAGTTACTACGCTGACCGTTCCAACCGTCTCGAAATAGTAACTAACAGTACCTATTTGCTTACCACGCTCGGGAGCGTAGTAAGCGTAGTAACTACGGATCTCTCAATCGTGATTGGTCGGATTAGCCCGTGGCATGATATTCTGCAGGAAAATAGAAAAATCGTTCCAGCCTTGACGGAAAAAGCCAGAATTCGTGACGTCATGCGTAGTAACTATGGTAAGTAGGATGGAACACGCTCTACGATCCCAAATACGCCTTCGACGGTTGAGTATTTCCCCCTTTCGCACGCTACCTATATGTCCGTCAGTCGGGCGTAGCCCGCGGTCAGAGTGTCGACATCGAGTCGGCATCAAAAGGTTCATCTGGACCTCGGAAGTAAAGAGTAGTTACAACATAAATAACATCATTGGTTCACTTGTAACGAGTGGGCAAAAGCCCTTTATTTCACATGTGTTGTTTTGAATTAGTTTTAGCAGAAAACAGCAAAATTGTAGGCCGGCTTGAAGTCTAAAAAAAAAGATCATGTCAGCGAATGGTGCTGAAACAGTGTATTGGTTTCTTGGTCAACATGCTGAACGTTTTTACAAAGAGGTGTTCGAATTCATGGAAGGTCTGTGATAGGTTGTGCACTAGAGCTAGTTATATTCCGGCACTTTTAATGTACAGTAACTTGTGGGACGTTTTCGCATGGATGGCTGTATCAGCTGACCGTGTGATCGCGTCCACGCGAAAATGAGAAAATCGATCGGGCGTTGAACGGCTGAGGAAGATGGGTTGCGTCCACGCGAAAATGCCCATTCAGCTGGATGGGAGCATTTGTGTGAGAAAAGGTCCACGCACTATCCCCGTTCAGCTCAACGCTGCCCTCGGAGCGGTGTTGAACGGGTGGCATCCATCGAGCGGGATGGACCGTTCACCTGTTCATCCATACACGCGAAAATGACAAAGAGATCGACGGCATCCATGCGAAAATGTCCGTTGAGCTCGACGGGAGGTCGACGGGACCAGATCCGTACACGCGGAAACCTCCCCTTGTATACAACTGAAAGGAATGGACGTCTTCTGCTTGGGGATAACCGACTGGACTTGCGGCGCAGTAATATGGCAAACACAGTAACGATGTACAAATACATGTCAGATTGGAGAACTTCTCGACGGTTTCGACGACGTTTCAAAGAAGAAGTAGAACGGCAGATCCTCTCTGCCCTTTGTGATTTTGTATCACGAACAGGACTATTGTCCTATATGTGATTTCAGAACCACTCCTCTGATGATTTTTTTTGGTTATCTGCCAAAATATTTACAAATCCGTTTAGTTTGGTGGCGCAGAGGGCTAACCCCGCGCGTCTTTAGCCTGCCAAGCCAAGCCAACTGCCCGACGGCTCCATTCTCCATGTCCGACCCTACTATTTATCCGACTCTACTTTCGGTCAAGCATTTCATCACTTACCTACTATATTTATGTTGCGAAGTCCCTATCCTTTCTTGTTCTGCGTAGCAATGGTAGGGCAAGATGGTTGTCGTTACGAATGGTTCGCTGGACTTTCGGAACTTGACAAAAAGCACGTTTGAACTTTTTGCTTTTATAGAGTTATGGCTTTCCATTTTTGTTTTCGTTTTGTTGCAAGTTTTGCTTCTTTCATTTCATTTTGTTTCAGTAGCGATGGTCTGTGGATGACTGGCAGCCTTCTTCTAATTTCACGGTAAGTGCATTTATTGTAAACTGCCTTGAAAGATGCTATTCCGATATCCGATGGACCTCGATAGATATTTGACAGTACAAAACGGATACGTCAGCGGAATTTTATTAGAGCTATATTTCGGCCCTTTGACAGTACAAAACGGATACGTCAGCGGAATTTTATTAGAGCTATATTTCGGCCCTTCTTGGCAAGGGACCTCTTAAGGCTCAAGCCGTCCAAACTGGAAAAGAACTTCTGAATAAAACAAGTTAAATAAAAGTTGTGAATGAATCAAGTTTGTGCTTTATTCACAAGTTCTTTTTCAAATTTGATGCTTGAGCATGAAGAGGACCCTTGCCAAGAACGGCCGAATTATAACTCTAATAAAATTCAGCTAATGTATCCGTTTTGCACTGTCAAATATGATTCGCAGTCACTTTGAACTGAAGGAATATTTAACCTCGATAGACCTGTAAAGAAAAGTTACAGAGGATAGTCGCTAGTTGCTATCAAAATCCTTGGGCCTGTTCAAAAAAATGTGACTCGGATATTTTTTTGAATTAATTAGAACTATGAAATATTCTCACTGTTTCTCACTAACAACTTTCTAGTTGTTAGGGAAAACGCTGTTGAGGTTTGGTTGACATTCTTAAAGGACTCGTCTTACCGATCCAGTCTGTCCTTAATCGTTTCCGTATCCACCATTGTATCGACCAATTACCGTATTTGGCTCTTTTCGAAGAGGATAAGACTCAGACTTATCGCTTCTGTGGGCCTCATTCGTCAGTAATATTGGTTATGCAAGTTTTCCGCGTTTCTCTTCAAAGCAAAGGCCAGGCTGAAACAGCCGATTTTTTTAAGACTGGAGTAGAAACGGTTTCTAAGACGACTTTAGCTTTTTCTGCTTTTCTCTGAAACTGACATTTTTTACCCACGTCATGCGACGCTCATATAGAGCTAATCAGATATTGAGTTCTTTTAAGACTAATTCGTAACCATTGTCCTTCTAGAGCTCGACATTGCCATCTTCGCCATTCGTTACGTAGTGCTGTCGACTCTACAGCGGTTGATGCGGACTGAACAAAATCTTCAGCTGGCGAAAACCCTCGCTACCGAGCTTTCCGAGCTCGTCGTTCAGATATATTCCACGGTCCCTGCCGGTAAGTATTACCCCCTTTCTTTCTTTTTATCTCACTTGCAGCCTTCGGCTCAGGTTCCACATAGCCCTCATGTCTGTCGGAATTCCCTGTATTGAACTTCTTCTAGTTCGGACACTCGGGCATACAGTGAAACTTTGCATACATGAAAATGAATCGATCCAGTGGGAGATTATTAGAGGGGTCGAGTAAAAAGAGGCACGGCACGAGATATTGTAGGAGGCACGAGTACTCAAAGAAGCACGAAAATTAAAAGGGCCCTTTCAGGCATCAGAGTGAGGGGCTGGGGCAATTTTTAACGTGCCTATTTTGAGGCTCTGGAGCTGCGAACTCTCACTTACTCGTCTACTTCTGCTAATTGCTAATATCTTTTTATTGCTTGTGCCTTCTGCGCCGTGCCGTGCCTCTTTTTAGTCGATCCCATAATTAGTCTTTAAGAGTTTCAGTGAATAGTAGAGATACTGGAAGTCTTGACATGTATTATAGCTACAACTGCAATTCAATTCGTTTAATTCCGCATTATGTTCTACAAAAATGGCTGTGGATTGCCACACGTAGCCACAAGTGGTCACAAATATGTTTAAATTCAGAATAAAAATACTGTATCTAAAGTATTCATATCGAAAGTAAATAAGTAGTTTTTTTGTGACAAGCCGGTTTTTTAGAGTCGAAGCGAGAGAAATAAGGAAACATGCAAACAATCGAACTTTAAACAACTAATCGTTAGTCAGAAACGGTGAATCGTATCTTGTGCAGTGTGAGCCGAGTGGTTGATGATTTTCAGAAGAGACGTTAAAACGCCAACCAGGGTAACAGTTACCCGTTCCATATCAAAATAAAACTAACTAAAATAAAAAAGGGTTTTGGTATCGGAGAAGGAAAAGAAAACGATCGTAAGAAATGCCACTGCAAAAAGGATTCCCTATGACGGAAGGGCATCCTTTGACACAGAGAGTGCGAAGAGGTCGAACAAATTTTGTGTTGTTTTTGTCTCCAGGACAAAACCCCTTTTTTGGTTTGGTTGCAAAAAAATAACGAGGGATAGTATTTTTGTAAATATTAAGTTTTCAAATAATGAAAATTTTAAGGAAAGGAGATATTAAGGAAGAAAAACAAAGAAAAGGTTTTAAATGTGTTGAAATGGTAAAACGAGAAATAAGGGTCAAAAGAGGGAATAAGAAAGAATATTAAAAAAATGATAATTAAATGTAGAGATAGAGGAAAGTGTAGGTGACGCTAAATATATAGGCCGGTCATTGAAAAAAAAAAAAAAAATTAAATATCAGAATCACCGAGGGAAGTGGAAGCGTAGTCACCTGGCCAAATCATATTGGACAGGAAGAACGGAAAAGATGCTACGCGGCATTTATTTAAAAAAAAAAAAAAAAAAAAAAAAAAAATTCCTTACACATGAATACGTCTCGAAAGAGTTGCTATCTCAACTGAAGGTTGTCTCGATACACTCTACCTCTTCATGTTCATGTTAAAAAGGTCGCTACCTGCATTTGTTTGTCTCCTGGTGATGAGAATGGGGAAAAACTACGTAGCACATGAAATTCTCATTTTTTTATTTTCGAGGAAAAGCAGCCACTACGCCCGAGTCCAGCCACCCCATGCCACCCCTCCTAAGGGACATGTTCATCATATTCATCGAAGCTTGCAGTCTCGGAATCGAAGGAACGGCGCGACTTGGAGTCTCCTGTTTCCGGTGAGTCCTTGTCCGTTAGAGCACAATCGATACGAGAGTGCCCTTCTTCTTATTTTACTAGGGCTTTTTAACCTCTCGAAACCCGACTGACCTCTAGTAATGGCATTAGCGTTTTTTATGGCACTTGCCCTTCGGCCAAGTGCCATATACTGATCATTTTTCCGTCCGGTCGGTCTGTCTGTCGGTCCCACGGTTGCGAGTTAGGGTTCTTCCAGATGCGCTAGGACGATGCAAAAAGGCGTATCAGGGAGCCGACCAGATTAACTTGGAAATAGTCACTTGTCGAATCCGACCATCGTGGGGGGAGGGGAGACGGCGGAATCCGGCGTTTGGTGGCTTGCATAACTTTCGAACGGGTGACACGCTCAGAGTGGAGCGATCGGGCGGAAACTTGGTGCGAAGAACAAGCACAAGCTCAGGTACATCACTGACAGAACTGGACCGGATTCGGACACTGTGGAAGGGTTCCGGAATTTCGGTGATCCGGAGAGGTGGGCTAGGACGATGAAACTTGGCAGGCATATCAGGGATCCGACCAGATTAACTTGGGAATGGTCACTTTCCCGATTCGACATCGTGGGGAGAGCGGAGGGAGGGGAATCCTGAATCTGGAGGTATGTTTAACTTTCGAACGGGTGATCGGGTCTTAATGAAGCTTGGTATGCGGAAAGATCTCGTGTCTGAGATGTCCCATTTCAAGTCTGGGCCGATCCGAAGAATGGGGGGGGGGGGGAGGGGGAGACCCGGAATCTTTTGACACGCATAGAGTGGTGCGATCAGGGTGAAACTTGGTGGGAAGTACAGGCACAAGTCCTAGGTACATAAGTCACAGAACCGGACCGGAATGAGGGGGAGCTGGAGGGGGGGGGGTGAAATTCCGGTGATCGCGAGTACTTCCAGATGTGCTAGGACGATGAAACTCGGCTGGAGCATTAGAGACTTGACAACATTGGATTAGAAATTGTCATTCCCAGATCAGACCATCCCTTAAAGTACTCCACTTAACTACAAAGCACAAAAAACACTTTTAAGCAAAATTTACTTTTTCACGATCCCCATGAGCACGTGATCACTTTTGCCTCATAGGTTTTGCTTGGAAATGAACTTGTAGCACCCTTAAAGTGCGCGTCTTAACCGAAAAGTGAAAAAATACTTTCGACCAAACGATGTATCTTTATGATACCCATGAGCGCGTCATCAGTTTTGCCTCAAGTAATTGGCGTACAGATGAATTTGTAGCTCCCTTGAAGGGCGCATAATCACAGCCAAATTAAAAAATAAAATGCTTTTATGATGCTTTTATTTTAAAATGCTTATATATTTCTCGGTTGTTTTGCTGACAAATTATCACAACAAACCCATGAATTGGCAAATTCCTACTTTGATCCTCTGACCCAGCCTCGCAAGTGCCATATGAGCTTCTAGCTCTGGTTCCTCATCTCAGAAGTACCGTAAACACTTACTCGGTGCTTAGCAGGCTTTGGTAAATCGGGGCGTGACTTTGTCTTTGTAGTCCAAACGTGGGATTTTTTGACGTCAGCATGGACGAAATATGTTCCCGCGGCAGATTTCAAATTGTTGTGGATGTAAACCGCACGGTCAAACTGTGAAGAAAATGGTACAGATGATGGGATACCCACGGTCTGAGAAAACTAGCAGGGTGACGCTATCCCCGTCCCTTACGCTTTGTTTGCGTTCTTTTCACACTGTGTCCACTTTCGGGAATCACAAAATGACCTGTGACTGTGTAGATATATCTTATTCCATATACCCAAGCGGGTCATAAACAAATAAATAAACATTTGTTGAGACTTGTTTTAAGAATGCTTTCCGTTAAAGTACACGTACAGTTCGTAGATTCGCCCCTGTAATCCGAGTTTTTTTAGTTTTACGGCACTTGCCTTCCGGTCAAGTGCCATATACCGATCACTTTTCCGTCGGTCCGGTTTGTCTGTCGGTCGATCCGTCGGTCAGTCCGGTGATCGCGAGTTAGGGTACTTTTAGATGTGCTAGGACGGTGAAACTTGGCATTCGTATTAGGGACCCGACCAAACTAACTTGGAAATAGTCACTTCTCCGATCCGACCACCGTGGGGGACTGGAAGGAGAGGGAATCCGGAATATTGACACATGTGCAACTATTGAACTGGGATTCGGAACTTAATGAAACTTGGCATTTGGAAAGACCTGTCTGAGATGATTAACATATATAAATCTTTCTTTTTTTTCTTTTTCTTTTTTTCTCCTTCTTTTTTGTTCTTTTTCCTCTTTATGTGTCTTTTTCGGTTGTGTTTCATTTCCTCTAATTTTTAAGTTGTAGTTTAGCTAGGCCTACGCAGATTCTCTTCCTTCTAGGCCAATAGACCAAGCTTTCCAGTGTTATACAATTTTAGTACGTAAATAAATACTTGAATGTGATTAGTTATGACTATGTCGACCACGTATGACGATCCACCACTATTTTTGTTAAAAGATATCATGGAAATTATCAAATTTGAATTTGAAAAGTCCGGAACGGATCCGGTGACTTTGGGGGGAGTTGAAGGGGGGAGGGGGAAAATCGGAAATCGTGTGACATATTCAGAGTGGACGGATGGGGATTAAGCTTGGTGGGAAGAACAAGCACACGCCATAGATACATAGTTGACAAGACCGGACCGGATCCGGGAACTGTGGGGCGGAGTTGGAGGGAGGGTTCCAAAATTCCGGTGATCTCGAGTTGAGATGCTTCCACGTGTACTAGGACCATGAAACTTGGCAGACATATCGGGAACTAGACTATTTCAACGAAAGAACAGTCCTATCTTCGATTTTGCCATCGTAGGGGGAGTGGAGGAAGGGGGAATTCGGAATCCTCAGGCATGTCCAACTTTTGAATAAGTGATCGGATCTTAATGAAACTTTATATTCGGAAAGAACTTATGTCTAAGTTGTCCCATTTTCAGTGAGGCTAGGATCCGATCAGTGTGGGGGGAGTCGGGAGGGGGGGAGGACCGAAAATTTTGTTACACGCTTGGGGTGTAGCGATTGGGATGACACTTGGTGAGAAGAACAAGCATAAGTCCTAGATACATCAGTGACAGAACCGGACCGGATTCGGACACTCTGGGGGAGTTGGGGGCGGGGGTATCTGGAATTCCAGTGATCGCGATTTAAGGTACTTCCATTTGTGCTAGGACGATGAAACTTGGCTAGAACATTAGAGACTTGACAAGATCGGCTTAAAAATTGTCACTTCCCATATCCAACCATCCCTTACAGTAATCATCTTAACCGCAAAGTACAATATTTTTAAGCAAAATAGACATTTTCATGCTCCCCATGAGCGCATGATAATTTTTGCCTCAAGGCTTTTGCTCAGAAATGAATTTCTATCACCCGGAAAGTGTGTATCTTAACCTAAATGTCAGACAAACTTTTGACGAAACCATATATATTCATGATCCTAAAGGGCCCAGGATAATTTTTGCCTCAAGGGTTTTGATTAGAGACGAATTTCTAGCGCCCTTAAAGTGCACATCATTACACCAACTGCAAGAATAAAATACTGTTTACCAAACGATACATTCTCCTTAATTTCAGGGTTCCCTGATCATTCTGACGTTTGCGTATCCTTGTGATAAAAGTTATGATAATACATCCGTTATGAGACTTTTAAATGTTATGTCTCGAGACAAAACTTCTGGTATGACCCTTTTAAAGACGGTCTCAAAATACGCGTTTTCTGCTTGAAACCAACTTGAGTCTCTGTGTCCTGACACCTCTCATTAACAGGAACAGAATGAAACTCGCTTATGTGGGAGTGCCCAAACTAGCAAAACCGGGACAGACAGACAGACCGACAGAAATTACAATCGCTATATGGCACTTGAGTATGCTCAAGTGCCATAAAAACGCTATTACAGTCGCTGCCTTCAGTTGCCATTTGCAGACCCCCTCATGTGTGGTAAAAACTCATCTGTGAATAGTTAGCGATGGCACATTGTGAGTTTTAGATATGAACTTTTAAACAGTTAATGCTTGCTGAAATTTTGGATGTGTTCTTTGATTTTTTTTATTTTTTTTTCATCGATGTTGCTGTCAAGGACAGGAATGTTTGATATCTGCAAATCTTGTCTCGCCATGATGGCGACCCACGACAGATGGAGGATTTGACTGAAGCAAAAGCTAAAGGTTAAGATGGGATTGAAAAATCCATGTTTGTATACTGACTTTAAGTGTTACGTTTCGCGAAAAAGTAACGTTAAAAAGGGTCATAACAGACAGATTCACGTAAAGTTTAACACGACATTGTGCAAACATGTGTTATCTGTTATCAAACTCTTGACTGGGTACACACCGTTAACGGCAAGGCAAACATTGGAATATCCGCCTGAAGTTCGGTCCTAGGAATATTACCTGACCTGATCACATTTAATACATTGCTTCTGATACCCAAGACGGCCAACCCTGAAATCGTGTTTGCATTACGGGAAACTAGATAAAAAGATACCAGGGAATTCGACCCAGATCAGCACAGATTAAAAAAAAACACCCTCTTCTGATTTCCTGCGTGCAGTGAAAATGTGAGATGTGTTACATAAAAAAATACAACGATATCGTATTTCATACTGATACCGTGGTGCGTCCCACCCATGATGCTTCGACCCCTTTTCGCGCGCGTTTTTTTGTTTTAGAAGTGCAGGTGAAAGGATAAATAGGTATTCATTCAGCCCAAGCTGACTGCGAATCATAGCCGATGGCTCTAAAGGGTAAAGTCAGCTGAGATTTATTCCAGCAATATGTCGGGCCCCATTTGGGAAGGGTCCTCGTCAGGCTGTATGTACAATAATTATTACTTCAGCCCAAGCTGACTGCGAATCATATTTGATAGTGCAATCTTATCATCTTTAGTTTGTTTTTGCCCCAAGTTCGTTTGTCCAACTTTGAGCGGTTTTGAGCCTGAAGAGGACCCTCGCCAAGGAGGGCCGAAATATAGCTCTAATAAAATTCAGCTGCTGTATCTACAAGTACAATCCTGCAATAATTAAAACGAAGGACCCTTGCCAAGCAGGGCCTAGGTATAACTCTTCTCAGACTTATCCGTGTAGCCCTATTGATTATCGTGTTTGGCGGTACTAAACCGATAAATACACTGAACTTTGTACCCGGCACCTAAATCTAAGGCCCTGGGCTCAAGCATAACTTTGTAAAGTATATTGCAAGCCTTACGGGAGGATGTCGTGGTCAAAGGCAGACGGACAGACTGACAGATGAATGGTAGGACAGGTTTACGATGACATATTTATCTCGAAGTTTGGTATGAGGTGACAATATTGGATCGTTTTTTCCCAACTTATCTCTTTCTTGGAAATGGTGATATAAGTATGATGGGGTCAAAACGGAGCTGTTTCAGCCAGATCCTTAATTCCCGGCTACGAGTTCTTCGAAGGGTCTTTTGAGGCCTCACATGAAGAAAGTGGAGGACACCCGTGAAATCGAAAGTATCTCCGTCCATTGTATATGGAACTCCATCGGGTGGAGGAATTTTACGAAAGTTAATCTCAACTGAATTCAGTTCAGTTCATTTCAGTATGATCTACAATACAAAATCTAGACTATGTACCCTCCAAATCAAGGGTGCGGTCGAGTTCTAGATCGGCTTTGTACCTAAATATTTAGAGGTGAGGAGGGGCTAGCAGTTGAGGAATTGAGACAGTTGTCCGATAAAGTTTTCTGGAAAGTAAGTACCTAGGTAATAAATGAAAGAAATGCTATTAGTGCTTCCATTGAATAAATTTTGACAAGGGAACCTGAACTTTGGCAAAGGATTGCATCTATCATTCAGGCTGTCAAATCAAGGACAAATAACGAGTAAGAACAATGGTCTCTCTTCCATCCACGGACTAAAAATGTTCCGACAAAAATGAGCGGAGGTGGAGCCATTTCTTGGTCGCCCGTGTATACTCGTTGGTCTCCACCGTTACACACTTGAGTCATTTACGAAGAAAAAAACGTAGCCACTAGCGAGGCGGATGTTCTGGCCTGTTCACACGGGAAGGAAACAGCGTTGATTTTGTTTGAGTAGACGCTGGCGTCTGATTAGTAAATATTAGTGATGCGACAAATAAAAGCGAACTTGACGATGGTCATTCATAATCGCTTTTGTTATACCATGACCATCAATATGAAGATTGAAATCACTTGTGACATTCCTTTTTATGTCTCTGGGGAGAATCATACAATACAAACCGGGATTTGAAGCACACTCACTGAAGTCATGACCCATTGAGTTTCAACATCTGTAGTATTAACTTTGTCAGACGAGTGTAAACTAAGAGTAACGTAATTAAGGCTTTCGAGGATTATTGAAATTACCGAAATGGTAGAATAGCATGGAATAGTCAAAATAATACCAGTAGGTGAGTGTATATTTTGTATTTTTTCTTCTTTTTTTCCGAAATGTATACATTATGTATACATGTATACATTTTATACAATCGAATTATACATTTTAGATTTAGTGAGTTAGATTTCGATTCAGTAGTTAATCGAAAGACGAAAGTTCACCTCAACCTGGTCTATCTCGTTTGTCTTTTAGTTCACTACTTACAAATAATTCGATGTCAACGGTGTATTTTCCCACCAAATAAAGTCTTTGGTTTTCGTACTGAGGCCTTGCCACATGGGTTCTAGTTTGTCTAGGACCCACAGAAGTCCTAGTTTTTTTAGTGCCATATAGCGATTGTTATTTCTGTCCGTCAGTCGGTCTGTCGGTCCCGGTTTTGCTAGTTCGGGCACTTCCAGATAAGCTAGGACGATGAAACTTGGCAAGCATAGCAGGAACTGGACCAGATTAAATTAGAAATTGTCGCTTCCTCGATCCGACCATCTGGAGGGGAGTGGAGGGAGGGGGAATCCGGAAAAAATAGGAAAAATGAGATATTTTTAGCTTACGAACGGGTGATCGGATCTTAGTGAAACTTAATACATGGAAGGACTTCGTGTCTCAGACCCTCCATTTTAAATCCAGACCGGATCCGGTGACACTGGGGGGAGTTAGAGGGGGAAACCGGAAATCTTGGAAAACACTTAGAGTGGAGGGATCCGAATGAAACTTGGTGGAAAGTACAAGCAAAAGTCCTAGATACGTGACTGATATAACCGGAACGGATCCGCTCACTTTGGGGGAGTTGGGGGGGGGGGGGGGAGAAGTCCGAATTTGTAGTGATCCCGCGAGTTCCGTGCTTCCTGATGTGCTGGGACGATGGAAATTGATAGGCATGTCTGGGACCCGACCAGCTTAAATAGGAAATCATCAATTCCCCGACTCGACCATCTGGGGGGGGGGGGTGGAGGGAGGGTGAAGCCAAAATTTGAGGTATTTTTAGCTTGCGAACGGGTGATCGGATCTTGATGAAAATTGATCAGGATGACCTCGTGTCTCAGACACCTCACTTTAAATCCGGGCCGGATCCGATGACATGGGGGGGAGTTGGAGGAGGGAACCGGAAATTTTGAGAAACGCTTAAAGTGGAGGGATCGGGATGAAACTTGGTGGGAAAAACAAGCACAGATCCTAGACACGTCATTGACATAACCGGACCGGATCAGGGCACTGTGGGGGAGTTGGGGTGGGG
Source organism: Branchinecta lynchi (assembly GCA_023053575.1). Classification (NCBI taxonomy): domain Eukaryota; kingdom Metazoa; phylum Arthropoda; class Branchiopoda; order Anostraca; family Branchinectidae; genus Branchinecta; species Branchinecta lynchi. Next base: position 11,029,690 of record JAKZAP010000006.1, read on the forward strand.
AACCGGAAATTTTGAGAAACGCTTAAAGTGGAGGGATCGGGATGAAACTTGGTGGGAAAAACAAGCACAGGTCCTAGACACGTCATTGACATAACCGGACCGGATCAGGGCACTGTGGGGGAGATGGGGTGGGGGTCCGGATTTCTAGCGATCCCGCGAGTTCGGCATACTTCCTGATGTCCTAGGGCGATGAAACTTGGCAGGTATGTCAGGGATCCGAACAGATTGACTTGAGAACAGCCGTTTCCCCGACCCGACCATCGTGGGGGGAGCGGGTGGATGGGGAGTCCGGAATCTAGTGGCGTGCATAACTTTTGAACGGGTGATCGGATCTTGATGAAAATTGATATTTAGGATGACCTCGTGTCTCAGACACCTCACTTTAAATCCGGGCCGGATCCGATGACACTGGGGGGAGTCGGAGTAGGGAACCGGAAATTTTGAGAAACGCTTAAAGTGGAGGGATCGGGATGAAACTTGGTGGGAAAAACAAGCACAGGTCCTAGACACGTCATTGACATAACCGGACCGGATCCGATGACACTGGGGGGAGTTGGAGGAGGGAACCGGAAATTTTGAGAAACGCTTAAAGTGGAGGGATCGGGATGAAACTTGGTGGGAAAAACAAGCACAGGTCCTCGACACGTCATTGACATAACCGGACCGGATCAGGGCACTGTGGGGGAGTTGGGGTGGGGGGTCCGGATTTCTAGCGATCCCGCGAGTTCTGCATACTTCCTGATGTCCTAGGGCGATGAAACTTGGCAGGTATATCAGGGATCCGAACAGATTGACTTGAGAACAGCCGTTTCCCCGACCCGACCATCGTGGGGGGAGTGGGTGGATGGGGAGTCCGGAATCTAGTGGCGTGCATAAATTTTGAACAGGTGATCGGATTTGAATGAAACTTGTCTGGTGAGCTATCGCCTCGGACGTTCAGTGTCACGTCCGGGTCGGGTCCGATACCTGTGGGGATGGGGGGGGGGGGGTGGAAAACTCAAGAAACTCTAAAAGCAGAGGGATTGGGACGAAACTTAATGGATGGAACAAGCATTAGGCCTAGATGAAATTGACGGAGCCAGATGGTTTCGGGGCTCTGTGGGGGGAGTTGGAGGGAGTTTCCTAGAATTCCGGTAGTCGTGAGTTAGAATAGTTCCAGATGTAAAACGACAACGAAACTTTGCAGGCATATTAGCGACCCGAATTATCTTGACTTAAAAACCTGACACAGTATACCCCCGGAAACTTCTGTTCCTAGATCTGAGCATTTTTGGGGGAGCAAGAGAAGAGAAATATGGAAATTGACTTCTATAAATTGCGAACGAGTGGTCTGATTCGAGTGAAACTTCATGGGTGATACGAATCGATGGCCTCGACATGTAAAACATGCGTTCGAACCATATGCGACCACGATTAGGGGAATTGGGGGTGGGGGGACTTTTGACATGCACAAAAACCAAACGGATGGACCGAATGAGTTGCAATTCGACAGTGCCGAGTTTATGCGGCCTAGATTTGTTATTTGGCGTCCGGGCCGGAGTCGGCCAAGGTAGGGGGGGGGGGGGGGGGTACTGGAAACTTGCAGATAGGCTATGCTCCAATTTCAGTCAAACTTGATGAGGGAATTAAGAGATTGGGCCCGAACCGGCTCCGACAACGTTGGTGGGAAGGGGGGGGGGTACCGGAACTTTCCAAAAATGCTCAGATTCGAGTGAAACGTGGTAGATGGTATAAACGAAGATGCTTTAGGTGGTCGATTTTTTTTTATTCCGAACCAGATTCGGCCACGGTAGGTGGAAATAGAGTGAGTACCGGAAATCGTGTCATGTGCATTTGCTACAGACAATCGAGACGATTCCGGAACTGCTCAGAAATGAGTGAAACTAAATATCCTATTTCTATTTCCGAACCGCCTTTTTGGATGGCGGGTGTATTTTGTGACGTTCTCATCTACTTTCTTGTACAGCCTACTCGTACAAGTGCCATATGAGCTCGTAGCTCTTGTTTTTTAATTTAATTCAAAATTGTTTCTGGTTAGTTTGTCAGAGTAGAAGCCTATTCCATCTGCGTAATATTTGTTCATTTCCACTGAGCCTATTAAACCTGAAACACGGCCTTTTTTTTTAAGAATCTGCCTGTTTTCATCTGATATTCTCAGATGAGAGCAAATACCTGGAATGAAATTTATCTCTTCTTGTTCTGGATATTGACACCACTTAATTGAATTGACCCCGAAAAGATGCAATTTACGTTACCATATATCTTACGTTACCTGTATACGGCCTTTGGGGTTTTCAATACAGATATATATACAGTTTGTCGTACTTTTAAAGTTTAACCGAAAAGGGATAGGATACGACAGTCTAGTTACCCATCACTTGTTCGCTTAAATAATCTTGAAAACCCGATGAAAAAGCGTTAGTTTGTTTTTCTGATATTTCCAAATAATCGATTATCCCACTGTGCTTGCCGCTCTTCCCGTTTTTGTGATATCTCTATGGTGCCTGGAACATTTGGCAACAATACCAGCAGCAAACGAGTAAATAAATTGTGTATCAAATAAACAAAGAAGTGTCTGCAGTCTGCAGTGCCAAAAACTAGTGCTAGATAGGGATGTGATAGTGCAGTGATTTTCGCGGGCGAATTGTGGACGGATTCACCATGGGAAAGCGTCCACATTCCCAACGTCCCTACTGAAGACTACTGTGGACAGAATGAAAATCCCCAATAGGTGTTGTAATAATTCAATGTATTTGAATCTAAGATGTAAAAATAAGTTGCCTGTTCAGTTAAACTTTAAGTAAATTTGACGCATTTGGAAAATCTACTTCGCATCAAATGGCAGTTTCTGTATATTTTGATGTATTCTTAATTGCTTCGGAATTTTCTTGTCAACCCCCGAAAACTTGTCTGAATCAATGAGCCGGCAACCGCTGTTTCAGCGCCCGCCGAGCCCAGTGTGAACAGGCTTATCACTGCTGCCTCCACTCGATTTTTCTTCCTCAGTTGTTTACTGCGTTACACCTTCTCTGTAGAGGTAACGACTTTTGATGTCCCGGGTAAGATCCACCTCCGCTCGTTTGCGTCGGGAGTCGACTCGACTCAGCTTGGTTGTGTGACAGAGATAGGGAGACAGCAGTTCTTGCTCTTATTTGTTCTTAGTCAAATTCATCAACCGAATAACGTGAGTCTGGAAGGAGTTGTCGAATTCAGTAAGGAGGAGCAGTCGAAGCCGTAAGAAGTTTTTATAAATGACATTAAAACAGCAAGCAATACATTAATCAATAACTCGTTACAAGACATGTCCCGAAATAAAATTCTGCAAACGGAAATGTCTAAAAACTGACGAGATGAATTGACACGAACATGTGAACTAACGTATGACGGTAATTATACGGAATCCAAAGAAAACTAATCCCTTCTTTATAAATAATGGCTGTGGTGTGCGCATGTTAGTTCTGAATCAAATTGGCAAGACTTAAATGTGCAAGTTTGCTAGCCCTAAACATATTGCTAATTTTGTAGACAGCCTCCTAAACGCTAACTTCGTTATATTAAGTGAAGCACGTAATTAACGACCTACGAATAAATCGAAAGCCTCAAGTTTCGTGATGGTCGGCTATCTATCAAGTTTCTGGTTATAGCAAAGTTTATGGGGTGACGCTGAATACCAAACCGCATAGTGGGTTGTGGATGACCACAGTATGGTTGGGGCGCGTGTGATGTGTATACCCTCAAATCCGTCCCAAATCCGCAATATGTGGTATCCGCAGATCGCGCGTCAGGAGCCTAAACATAGTAACCACATTTCAGAGGTTAACCTTTGGTTTTCTTAACTTGGGATGTGTTTTTTGTTAATTGAGGTGAACCGCAGTTTGTGGGATTCCGCAGATGTCTGTGTTTTGGCCACCATCATATCTGACTAAATGTCATGTGGTGACTAGTAGCAGAGAGAAATAACTGGATAACAGGTGTGAAACCGCCTCGTTACCGCAGGATTTGTTGTTTTGATGTAGCCTTTAGCTGACCTTCAGTGAGGAAGATAAGAGCTACCACAGAATCACGATAAGATTCAAAGTTGGCTGTTTAATGAACTAGTCGCTCTCTTCAAATTATTTTTGATGCCATATACACAACTGCTACTTCTACAACAGTGACGAGAATACAAACTATCCAGAAGACAAAAGGTAGCGTCACTATTATAGGGTGAACTGCAAGAGGTCGACTAAGGAAAGGGAAGGAAAGACGAGGAAAGGATACTAACAAGAGGAAAGGTGTGCCAGTAGGAAAGCATAATAAAAAGACGAAAGCTGCACCGGAAGGAAAGGTTACAAAAATGGGGTCGGGCCCGATTTCGTAAGATAAACTTTCCTTCTTTTAGGGTCTTGATATTGGGCCCGAGTTCTAGAGTAATGTGTTTTTGTCTATTCGGCCTCGGCGCCCGTCTTATTCCGGAAGTTGGACTCGAGAAAAAATGACGTCACTGCAGTGGTCGAGCCGAACCTCAGGACTCTAAAATAAGGAACGCTTATTTTATGAGGTGTTATTCTCTTTTTTCTGAGAGTACAGCTTTCTTCTTTTTAGTGTGCCTTCTTGCAGGGTTGGACTTCCTCTTTTTAGTACCTTTTCCTCTTTAGTACTCTTTTCTTCCTTCACCATATCTTTCCTGTCTTTTCCGTCTTAGTTAATCACGAAAAAGTGCAGGTCAGTTCGAGTGACTCAATGGTAGTAAGGTATGGTGAGTCTGTATCTTTACTTCAGTCAATCAACTAAACTTTCAATTTAATCAGTTACTTAAACTTTCACGCCTGAATAATAGTTTCCCGATGGGAAGTTCGCGAAAGCCGATATCCTGTAGAACTATAAAATCGCTTCATGAAGATGACTGAAGTTGATAATTGTTGAGAGAAGAAAACAAAACAATAATATATGAAATGCGGTACAGAGATATGTGAAAACATGTTATCCGTCCCATATTTCCATGCCTGATTAGCTTTTTCGCCGGAATCTGACGTTAACCCGAAGTTCTGTAGCTTATTGATGAATTCTACGTTCAAAGGTAAGGCCTGATAAAATGATAGATAAACGGTAAACTTTCGTACCTAGTATTTCTTCAGGTCAGGCTGATTGCGAATCGTAGTTGGCTGCGCTAAGTAGATACGACAGCTGATTTGTTCGAGCGATATTTCGGCCCTTTTTGTCAAGGGTCATCTTCAGGCTCAAGTTAGAAATGTAAACCTGTTACCAGCAGCTACAGCGTCCCATCACACGCTGCTTATTCGAGCTGCGTGAACCTGTCCGTTCGGGATTCGGGATTGACTAAAAGAAGGAAAGGGATGGTGAAGGAACAAAAGAGTATTAAAAGAGGAAAGCTGCCCCACAAAGAAGCGACAGTAAAAGGAAGAAAGCTAGATTCTTCCTCGAGCCCAAGCTGTCTGCGGGAAACATATATTCAAACAGTGAATAAAACGGATTCGTCAGCTACGATTCTTTGGAAGCGATATTTCAGCCCGTCTCGACATGGTTCCCCGTCAGGCTTCGAAATTCGACCTTTAGGGACATCGACCGAGAAAAATGAACCTGTAATAAATAACTAAAGTTTCTACCGACTAGTTCTGACCATTGTTTTTTTGGGATCCCAAAACGTAAGTGGAGGGATACCTATGACATCGCAAAAGTTGTCCGTCCGTCCGTCTGTAAGCACGATAACTCTCCAAGGGAATGAGATATTTTGATGAAACTTGGTGTGAGGATTTTTTGGGTCAAGGTTAAGGTCGAGTTCGTAGATGGGCTCTGTAGCCCTGTACTGGGGGGGGGGGGGGTCAAATTAAGGGACAAAAAAATATTTTTAAACAGCTAATTTGATAGTCGATAATGGGGTAAGAAGACATGCTGAGCACGATGGTAAAAACCATTTTCTCGCTGGACGAGTAGTTCGTACGGAATCCGGCAAAACCGGAAAGCTGGTTAAAAGTAAAAGTCTCATTTGAAGTTGGTTAAATGTTTGATTTAGGGGTAAGCAGACATGCTGAGCATGATGGTGAAAATCATTTTCTCGCCGGACAAGCAGCTCGTCCGGAATCCTGCCAAAACCGGAAAGTTGGTTCGAAGTAACAGTTTCATTTGACGTTGATTAAATATTTTATTTAGGGGTAAGAAGACATGCTGAACCCCATGGTGAAAACCATTTTCTCTCCGGGCAACTAGTTCGCATGTAATCCGGCCAAAACCGGAAAATAGGATTAAAAGCAAAAGCTTTATCTAAAGTTGATTTGATGATAGATTTAGGGGTAAGAAGAGACGCTGAGTCTGTATATGATGATCATTTTTTACCCGTTAGTCCGGGGTCCGGTTGTACCCGCATTTTTTTTTAAGTCAAAGTTTTATTTAAAGTTGATTAGATGTTCTTTATAGGGATAAAGAGAAACGCCGGTTTTGTTTCTGAATTTTCTTTTTTTGCTGGACTAGTAGTTCGCTCGGAATTCGGGTGAAACCGCAAATGTGGCAGTAGTAAAGCGGGAAGTTTCGGTCAGTATCGTCAAAATAGATATGGCTTATACAGGTATAGATAGATAGGTAGATAGAATATCTGAACTCGGTTTTCTCTGATGATTAGCCTGGCAAAGACAAGACTCAATTGTCTGGATCAAATCTTAGATTTTTGGGATCCCATCGACACCTTTGGTCTTGTTCATACAGTGGTATGCAAAAGTGATTTCCGGTAACATGATATTTATAATCGGCAGAAGCTTCAGTTATTTATTGCAGGTTCTTTTTGGGATCCCAAAACGTAAGTGGAGGGATACCTATGACATCGCAAAAGTTGTCCGTCTGTCCGTCCGTCCGTCCGTCTGTCCGTCCGTCTGTAAGCACGATAACTCTCGAAGGGAATGAGATATTTTGATGAAACTTGGTGTGAGAGTTCGTTGGGTCGTCGGACCAGTCAAGTTCGTAGATGGGCTTTGTAGCTCTACATTTAGGGGTGGGGGAGGGGATTCAAATTAAGGGACAAACAAAATATTTTGAAACAGCTAATGTGATAGTCGATATGGGGTAAGAAGACATGCTGAACACGATGGTGAAAACCATTTTGTCATCGGACAAGTAGTTCGCCCGGAATCCGGCCAAAACCGGAAAGTTTGTTGAAAGTAAAAGTTTTATTTGAAGTTGATTAGATGTTCGATTTAGGGGTAGGAAGACATGCTGAAGACGATGGTGAAAATTATTTTCTCGACGGACAAGTATTTCGCCCGGAATCCGGCCCAAACCGGAAAGTTTGTTGAAAGTAAAAGTTATATTTGAAATTGATTAGATGTTCGATTTAGGGGTAGGAAGACATGCTGAAGACAATGGTGAAAACTATTTTCTCGACGGACAAGTATTTCGCCCAGAATCCGGCCCAAACCGGAAAGTTTGTTGAAAGTAAAAGTTTTATTTGAAGTTGATTAAATGTTCGATTTAGAGGTAGGAAGACATGCTGAAGACGATGGTGAAAACTATTTTCTCGACGGACAAGTATTTCGACCGGAATCCGGCCCAAACTGGAAAGTTTGTCAAAATTAAAAGTTTTATTTGGTTTGATTAGATGTTCGATTTAGGGCAAGAAGACATGCTAAACACTTATGTGAAAACAAGTTTCTACCCGGACATGTAGTTCGTCCGGAATCCGGCCAAAACCGGAAAACTGTTGGAAGTCAAAGTTTTATTTCTAGTTGATTAGATAAGCGGTTTAGGGGTAAGAAGAGATGCTGAGTCCCTGTATGACAATCGTATTTTACCCGGACATATAGTTCGACCGGAATCCGGCTGGAATCGGAATATTTGTTATAAGCTAAATTTCTATTTGAAGTTGATTAGATGTTCATTACTGGGGAAAGAAGATACCCTGATTTCGTCTTTGAGCTTTCTTTTTTCGCCGGACAAGTAGTTCTGGAGTTCGGCCGGAACCGGGAAATTGGCAGAAGTGGCAGGAAGTTTTCGTCAAAACAGATATGACTTATAGGGGTAAACACACATGCTGAATCCAAATCTGAACTTGGTTTTCTCAGGTGATTAGCTATTTGGCCTTAATCTGTTTCTGAAGTTTAATTGTAAAAATGTTCAAGGAGTCTGGCGAAGACTGGATCTGGCTAAGACAAGACCCAGTTGTCTGGATCAGATATTGAATTTTTGGGATCCCATCGAAACCTTTGGTCTTGTTTCTCCAGCCAAGTCCCGGACGTTCGACAGCTTGACGATGACCCTTGCCAAGATGGGCCGAAATATCGCTGACAAAGAATCGTAGCTGGCGAATCCGTTGTATCCATCGTTTGAATAGAAGAAAGATGCACGCATCATATCAATAACACATTCAGGTCTGAATGTTCATTCCAGCCGGGGCTTGGAAGTAAACCCAAACAGAGGCGACGATAGGATAGCCATTGTTGAATATGGACAACTATATTGCGCGTATTCCACCCTACGTACCTTAGTTACTACGCATGACGTAACGAATTTTGGCTTCTTGGCGTCAAGGCTGGAACGCATTTTTTTTATTTTTGGTAATCACTCCACGGGGTAATTCAGCCAATCAGGTTACAGAGATCCGTAGTTACCACGCTTACTACGCTCCCCGAGCATGATAAGCAAATAGTTAGCCTACTGTTAGTTACTATTTTGGTTGGAACGGTTAGTGCAGTAACTCTTCGTGATGTTGGAACGAAAAAAGTAACTAATAGCTACTACTGTTAGAAGGGTGGAACACGCTCATTGGTTTTTTACTTTCTTACGTGTTTGGGAGTACTTCCGCTGTGCACCCTCAGCGCTGTGTGCCACCGTGTGAAGGAACAACACAGCGGACGCTTGCTGTGTTAGCAACTCCCGTGGGACTTATTCAACGACGTCGGTAATTATCCGATATAATTATCCAGACATAACGCTGAGCTCAGCACTTTGTCTACTCAATTTTGGCGCTCGAGGTTAATCGTGTGACTTTCCTTCCGTTGAATGCTCTTTAAACAGAATTTACTGTGACATGCAAATTATCCGCGTAACAACCCAGCGACAGAGTCTGCCTCGACGCGGGTGTTAATTTTGAGAGAGCTATTATTTTTTATAAGGGTTATCATGAATATGAGAAATTTGAATTTGTTGTTTAGGTCATGAGTTATCTTCCAAGAGCTCATACTGTTAGATTTTTTATTTTATCCTTCGTTCTGAGGTAATTGCCAGAACATACCGATCGCTTTTGCGTCGGCTAGAATAATGAAACTTGCCAGGCGTACTCTAGGCAGCTGACTTATTAGAGGTATAATCAAGATTATGCGAAATATGTATTTTTTTAGCTCTCGAGTCGAGTTATTTTCGAAATTTCGTATTAGAAATTTCTCTTTTTTCAGTTATCTTTTGTAATTGTTTGTATCTTTTATATTTGTTTTCTACTTAGCAGAAGGCTGTAAGTGACATATACCGACGGCTTTTCCGTCGGTCGATCGAGTTAGGTTACTCCAGATCGGCCAGAAGGTGAAACTTGCTAGGCGTATTAGGTAACTGCCCAAATTGATTTGAAAATTGTCACTTCCCGGATCCGGGTGTGGGGGGTAGAGGGGGAGAATGCAGAATCTTAGAGACATGCGTAACCGTTGAACCAGTGACCCGATCCGGATAAAGCTTTATATTTGGTATGAGCGAATGCCCCAGATATTCTGTATTCAGGTCAGGACTGCATCCGGAAACTTCCGGGGGAGTTGGAAGGGTGTAACAAATGTAACGGAGGATCTGTTTATGGGTTTGGATCGGATTGAGGGAGAGTGTTGCTTACAACTTGTTGTTGTTCTTATTGTTATTGAAGCCATCATTCGATTGTTGTTCTTTTCGGGCCGCCAGAACGGCATAGCGAAGATAGGCGTGAAGACTTTCTCGCCGTGTGGAATGTGCGATGTCCTTTATAGATGATCCGAGGGGCTGCTCACTTCTGTCGTAAGGTGGTCATGGTACTTGAAAGCTATCCGTGAGCACCTCTTCGGAATGAACTAGTCGGTCATATAATTCAAGACCTGAAATCTTACCTAGATTAGCCTACTGCTGCCCTCTACTTCTCAGACCCATTTTCAGTTTTACCCATACCAATGACATGGTAAAACGCAGGGTATAGGGGAACGCACGCTGGACGTGACTGCTTTACATTTTGCGTTTTGAAGCGTATTTGGGGGCAGGTAACAAGGCGGAAGATTTTGAGCCCCGCAAAGACTAAGGGGGGCATGGCCACCCTGCCCCTCCCCCAAACGGCGCCTCTAGATCTCTTAGGACCTACACATGATTAGATCATTTCCGAACAATGGACAGTCTTATAAGTGATCGGAAGCGGTAATTAGAGCGATTTGAGGAAATGGCCTTCGACCAAAAGAACAGTAATTTCATAATGTTGTGTTGCACGTCGACTTTTAAAAATCAATAAGCCAACTTTGTACCCGCCAGGCTTCCGGCCCAAATAAAAAAGCCAGATCACAATTTATTTCCCATGTTCAGTGAGCGCGATTGTCGAAATAATTGAAAATAATGATAACAGCGCACTCACACACACACCAGCATATGCGAAGTGATCACCTGAACGTAATTAGACTGTGGACTGTAACAATGGAGGTGCACAGGAAGTTTTCTCTTCTATTTCTGAAAGCGAGTAAATATAATCACCAGCAATTTACATAATTGACTGCGCCGCAATTCTGAAGTCCTTCGCGTAACAGAAGGCTTTGCCGGCTTCCACAGCAGAAGACTGAGAGCACAGTATCGAGCCTAGATTAGACTTGCGCATTTCTGTTAACCGGTCCGTTACTCAGATTAGAGACTAGTGTCAACTAGAGAAACTGTGACCAAATAAATGAAGATCCAGCAACCATAAGTATCTGATTGTGGCTACTTGGAAGAAATTGTTGTGAGTTAAAGTTGGTGCTGAGATTTTGTTTTGGACATGGTTGCTGTTATTGCTGCTCGATTGGGTCGTTGATGTATGCGTTCTTCGTTCGGCAAACTTCTATTATCCTCAAATAGTTCTCATCTTATATTCAATATTTATCTGAAAGAAAAACTTACTTTATTTTTCGTAACTTAATTATTCAGAAGTGCCTTTCATGACCTATCCTTTAACGTAACGATACTCTTCTCCCTCTTGAGCAGGCCCGTATCCAGGAATTTTTTTTTTTTGGGGGGGGGCCTGCTGGTCGGAAAAAAATTTGCAAAATACACATAGATCAGAGGGAAAAGTCTATAAAAATGATTACTTTGTATGTTTCGGGGGGGGGTCAACCCCCTACCCCCCTCCCTGAATACGGCCTTGTCGTTGAGTGCAGGTTTTGTTCGTTGAAAGGTAAGCTGTGCACCCTTTGGCCAGATAGAATATAGTTCTTCATACAAGGATTTTTGTTTTTCAATACGAAATGAATCTTCTGCTTGTAGAAAATTGAGCGCGCATAGAAACATCTGAATCGGGTCGTCGTTGCGCGTATTCTGGTGGACCTTGTAGAAACTTATTAAGGGTGACAACATTGCAGATGAATCATGTTAGTAGCGTTACTGGTGGTACTGTTGCGAGTAACACAATAACAATAAGTGTGAAAAACTTAGCATGGGCATGGTAGTAGCAGCTTGACCACTTCCACTCTAAACCTAAATTCCACAGTCGTCAGCTAAACCACTAGAAAGAAAAGAAGAAACAATTTGCAGCTTCCATCGTATGGTCTGGAAATGAACATAATCCTGAAGCAAATTGACAACTTACCTACTTACTTGTACATGGTTGAGGACGCGAGCTGTTCAGCTCTTGCTGATTATGAAAGCTGGAGGAAGACTTAAGTTCATGAATCCCTGTCCTTGGTTAACGCAATCCTGGAGAACTGGAGCCAGGGTCAGCCCCACGCTCTCCCATGGCGGCTGAAAGCTCCATATGTTTGACAGAAAGTTTTGCGGTACTCAGCCATGTCTTCTTTTGGCCTCTTCGTCGTTTCTTCCAGTTTGGGGAGAGGGGTGGGGGCAAGCGCCTTCTTTCTCAGGATATCTTTGCATCTACAGCTCGCGTGCCGATATTGACTGGTTGTTCGTGGTTGTTAGTTCTGTGTCTTGCTCACATGCTATCCCGAGTGCGATGGTGCGTCCCCCGCTATCAAATCTTCAAGATGATTAAATTCACGGTTAACGTTATCAAATCATGGAATTAGGGGAATGAGGCATAATATTAGGCTTTTGAACAGTATTTGTTCATGAACCGCTTGGCTACCCGGTGTGCGAAAATGACAGCCGGGGATGACTTTAGTTGGATTCTCTTGCGTCAAGGAAACACCATCCGTAGTGAGGTTGAGACGCATTTAACCATTTCTACCTGTAGACGTCAACAAGATAAATCTGGGTGAGGGTGGAAATTTGTTCCGTCGTTGTTATAGAGAGCTGCGTCCCCTGGAACTTGTAGACACACTTTATTGTTTCTGTTATTTTTTTTATTCCCGCGTAGCTTATTTTTCGTTAATGCTTGCTTCAGATCAAACCAAAGCAAGTCGCTACGTCTAACAATAAACAATTACGTTAATACAAAAATTACTTAATAGTTTACCCTACTTTAACGTCACTTATGGAAGTCGTAGTTGCCGCTCATCCGTAGGCCGGTTGTAGTAACTAGTAGATCGAGATTTAGTATTAGACATGTTGGGCCTTTAGTATGGGAAGGTTTGTCGACAGAGTTAAGGTCATGTAGTGTTTTACTAGATTTTCGTAGCATGTTAAAGGTTCATTGTTTTGCTGTATATGAATTTGATGCGTTATTCTCAGCCGTTTAAGTTGTGTGTTATCATTAAGTTTTTGTTTTGGATAGTTAGCGGTGATTCTGGTTGAAAATGAGTTGTTGTTTTTTGGTTGATTTTCTGGTTGGGCGTCCCAGACCACGTAAGTCAAGCTCCTTTCTTTCTTTTTTTCCCGTTTTTTCCTTTGTCTTTGTTTTTGTCGAAGTTTTGTTTTTATTATGGTTTGTTTCGAGGGTAATTAGTCCCTTACAGGTTCGCCTCTAGGCATTGAAGATTCCATTTTTTTTTTAATAAACCCTTCATTCATTCACACTTTCATCCCAGAACCTACTTTATTTTTTTATTTTTCAGCACTACAAACTATCTCATATTTTCACTATGTTGAGTTTCACATCAAAAATTCTCATATATATTCAAACTAATTCTTTAATCCCCCATCTACAAAACCTTTTCTATCCATATTTATTACAATTGTCCCTTTTATTATTATGTTTATTCAAGCAGCAAAATCTGTAGGTTAACTCCAACTCGTTTTCGTCCCCACGTGTTCAAGCACAGGATGATCAAGGGTCGGCCGAGTTTGGAAGCTCATATAACTGGTACATTGCATTAAAGCACACAAAACATACAGTTTATATTCCAATATTCTATGATTCTTTATTCCTTTAAAATTCCGCCGGGTTTGTTAGAAGATTAGAAGCCTGTTCTTGTTCTTTCTGGCCTCACTTGGTTTCCTAGCAATTCTTAGGCCTTGGATGACGGAAAAACTTGCATAGCCGATCAGTGAGCTCCTCGGAAACCGTAATCGGGAGCCTAAACTGCCTCGAAAACACCAACACACGGCAAACGGAGAAACGACTGTACCGTCGTTAGATGAAAATTACGTAATATTTCCGAATTCGGGGAATGGTGTTGGATGGAACGACTGGAGACGTAAAAGAGGATACTCGGTTAGAAATGGTTTACATGCATAGAAATCTGTCGGATTGAGGAGACAAGGAAGGTTCTGAATGTTCTGATTAAAATTTCAAGGGACGATTAATATAGTCTACGGGATAGTTCTTTTTTAATGTAACTCGAGCAGTTTTTTAGCATGTGAAAAGTGTAAGACATATTGATAGAAAGTTGAGCCGGTAGATTTGAAGTAGAAGATCATAATCACTCTTGAAGAATATAGATTTGTTTATTATGCGTGAGATGGAGATTGGAATTTTAGAGTAGAGTATCAGTTTAAATATGTAATAGAAGGGCTAAAGTGGCTGTTGTGACTACATATCCTTGACCTATCCAGTTGTCCGTGACCGGAGAGAAGCGGCTTCCGTTCTTCCTCAGGTAGCCGGAGATTCTGCATCGGAAGGGAGAGATAGTCATCAAGTGTATACTATGGCGCGGCTCGGAGAGTCGGAGGTCTCGGACAAACTAGTTGATGATCAAGTGCCAAGGCGTAATAAGGCAGAAGGCTAGGTGTAATTTAGATACTCAAAAAAGGGGATTAGAGAAAGAAGGCAAAAAAACATTGGTCGTGGAAAGTTGAATCTCCCGAGTCCAGTTACCGTTGGGCTACACATCCGTTACTTATCCAATTGTCCGTGACTGGATCTCTACTAAATACAAGGCTTTCGGTTATTATATTTATATCGTCTTAGTCGTCGTTTTCATTTGCGTCCTTCGTATCTTGAGCCATATATAGGAAAACGTGTCCAACTGTCAGAACTGTGAGGCGGCTGGTGCGAACTTTAACTTCTGTGGTCGTATAATTTAGCGCTGACCTTATTATAGCACATGTTTGGTATCTGTAACATACATGACAAGTGCTATGCCGGTAAGAAATGATGGTAAGTAAGTAAGTAAGTAAGTAATTTATTTATAACCCGCCGTTTTCAGAAAGCGGAGTAAATGAAGAAAATAAATAAAACACATAAACATGCACAAAAAGACACTTAATTTCAATCGTCGGCCAGGAAGCAGTGTAGAAGGTCGTGCGCTGGTTGGGTTCTGTTGTCGATTATTTTTTATAGCGACGAAGAAACATCCAAAAGGGTAACACTTGCATCTTGAATTTTGAACTTCTCCGTCAAAGTATGGTTATGGCATAATTTCGACAAGTGGAGCAGGTGCTTTGCATATTTAAAATAACATGATCTCATCTTTTTTATCTCCTTCTTTCGCAGAACATGAGTGACACCAGAACGAAATAGTATAGAAGGAGCGCAGAAGGTGCTGTACAATTTTCCCAAAGCTTTACGATTATAGCGCCCCCGGTTGGGGACGATGCGCCCATAGGCGGTACGGATTGATCTAGAAACTTCTTGAACAACCGAAGAGCAAAATTTTGACAACGAGGATTTGAATGTTATGCCAAGCCATCGTAGAGATTCTGTTGATCTGACGACGAACGATCCAAGAGAGATAGAAGAATTAGCATTCAAACGATTTGACGAAGGGTTGAAATGCAGGTACTCACATTTTGAGAGGTTAACTTCAAGACCGATTTTGAGAAGTTCCGACGACAGCTTACAGACATTTTTGGTGAGTGTGGATCGGGTACGGCTTACTAAGAGCAAGTCGTCCGCGTAAGCTATGTAGCTGAAGGCATGGTCTTTATAAAAGTAAGCAGGGTGTAAAGAACTGAGACAAGAAGATATGGCCGATTTGAAAATGTAGGGAGATAAGACTCCCCCTTGGCGAACACCAGTTCGGACAGGAATAATCTCTGACAAGCTACCTTGCCATTTAAACCTTACTGAGGAATGACCATACCAAAATTTTAACAGACTGACAACAGACAGATTCACGCCAGAAGTAATGAGAGAGAAGAGGGCCTGAGAATGCGTTATATTGTCAAAAGCACCAGCCATATCTATAGAACATATATGAATAGCAGACTTCTCGCGGGTAGCCTGCTTCATCATTTTTGTTAATATGTGATGAGCGTGCGCAGAACTGGCGCTCGAACGGAATCCAAGTTGCATTGAACCAAAACGACATTTTTCAATTAATTCTGGAAGAAGGACGTATTCCAGGATTTTGCTTATGGTACAAGAAACTGTAATTGGTCTATAGCTTTTGCAAAGGTCTGTGTCTTTCCCTCGCTTAATCACCGATGTTACAGTACCCGAGAGGAAACTATTCGGAACCAAACCCTGGCATAAACAAATTTGAAACAGAAGTTGGAGGTGTTGTGTTAAAGCTGGACACTCAGTTTTGAAAAAATCGGCACTAAGGCCATCAGAATCTGTGGAACCAGTTCTTCTTAATTTTCGGAAAGCAATTTCGATGGAAGAACAAGTCACGGGAAGAACAGAGGGTTGAAATATCTTCCTTGGTAGGTATTTAAGAAGTAAATTTTCATAGCGCTGCTGAATTTGGTTTTTGCAACCACTGAATAGCCCACTGTAGTGGCTGGTCCAGTCAGCCGTAGTTAGTGCGGAAGGAGGTACAGCTGAACCTTTATCTGTCCGAAGGACCTTTTGCCACGCTTTTTTGTCAGTGGGAGCATCTAAGCCATTCAAACGAGCATTTTTAAGTAAAGATTTGTATTCACGCTTCGTTTTAGCTTTCAGATTAAAAACAGTACCATTCCCTGGGCGTCCACAAGCAATCCAAATTGTTTAGCCAAAATTTGGCCGTATTCTTCGCCTTTTTAACTTCAGGACTGACTTTCCAAATAGGCTTCCTTGTTCCAACTCGAATTTTCTCAGTCGGTACAACAATATCGGCTGCCACTTTCAAGCAATGGACAAGCTCACTATAATAGCAATTAATATCGACGGATGAAGTAGTAGCTGCTATACCAGTCTGAAGAAGGTGAAAAAGAACTTTTAAAAGCGAGAGAAGATTAGTTAACGTAGAAATGTAGAGCATAACATCTATACGATTCCAGTTACGCTTTTGGATCCAGGCCTTCTTGGGATTTGGACAACTGATTCCAAAAACTGGGACAACCAAACAGAAAGACAGAGGCAGATGGTCGTCCTCAGTCTTCTCCTCATCAACCTCAACAATACCGTCAATGAGACATGGTTCAGAAACAATCAAATGATCAAGGTTGGAAACATTAGCGCCACGATTATGTATGTATGAAAAGGGTACAGGTAAAGAATCGAAAAATAAGTCAGTCCGTGTAGAAGAAGTTAGAAGATCAGTGTTGACATCCCCAACGAGAGCCCATTTCATTCCTTTTCGTGAAATGTCCGATATAAGTGTTCTGATTTTCTGACAAGCCTTGGCAAATGAACTATGTGATGCAATGTTCCGCCGGTCACAAGGTAAATATACGTTAACAAGAACAATATTGTCCAACTGAACGGCAAGAGCATATCGCCCAGACTGGAACAGTCTTCGTGGTGCTGAACACTCGCTGGCTCGAACAAAAATGGCTAACCCACCGGAAGGACGGCCTCTAGTTTTCATTGCCGGCTGTATGAACACAAAATGATCAGGTGATCGGCGCAAGCTTTCGCTGCTAGGTGTTGACAGAAGATGCTCTTGAAGGCAAAGTATGTCCGAATTACTGAGCAAATCATCAAATAATAGATCTTCGTCCTTTATGCCATTTACATTTGGGAAATACAGCGGATTTTCTTTTCCTGACAATTCATTATTTACCCATACCCACTGCTTTCCTCATTACACTGCATCTGAGACTGAAGGAAACGTGACAGCCGTCGCAGTTAGCACATTTCGGAGGAAGGGAGCATTCGAGTCTTCGTTATAACTGTGACAACCAGCACAACGCGCGCATTTTGGCGAGTCAGACGGATGCGGGCATTGGGCTATGCCATGATTTGGTGACTGACAGCGAAAGCAACGCTTTGGCATTCGGTGGAATTCATGGATACGGAAAACTTCGTACCCTATTTTCACCCCGATTTTGATGGCCGAAAGGAGAGCAACTTGATTTTTGAAACCGATTTTGAATGAACGCGAGTCAGATATAGCCAGGACTTCACAAGCTTCAGGAATAAGGGATTTCAAGGCATCAGCGGTTATGGTGGCTGGAACGCTTCGGACAACACCAAAATATTTAGGAGATAGAACTTTGGCCGTAGTCCCTTCTGGCAGACCCTTAGTGAACGATCTCGCAACAACCTCCGCATAAGAAGCACTTGAAGTGTGGACGATGAGACGGTTTCTTTGAGTGATGGCTCTAACATTCGTGATCCCTTCGTTACCTTCGATGGTGTCTATGTGCTGCGTCCTGGAATGGATGTTAAGAAGATCGGAAGGGATATTATTTACAATAACAGTGTGCGTATCGGAGGGTGGTAGACACTGAATGGCCGTCATAGTCTCGATAGGTGTTGTGACCGCAGCGCAACGATCAAGGGTAGCGACCCTTTCTGCAATGAAGCGGACGTCATTAGCAACAGAACTTAGCTGGCTAGTCAACACGGAAATCGCAACTGCTGGAACGACTGGAACTTCGCTTGGAAACCGTATGACGAAGTCGGGAATAGCAACGTCCAAATCATCACAACGACGGAAAGCATAGATAATGTCACATATATGATTGCCATGTGTATTTCTTCTTGGAGGGAGCTCGTCGGGAAAAGCTAGAGTCCACAATAACTTTTTTGCAGCAACAATTGCTTCAGTGAAAAATTCCGCAGCAAACTTTTTGACTGAAGTAGGATCAAGACCCGAGTCAAGACTTTTCTGCAAAAAATTCAGAGCAGGCTGGTACATCAGACTAGCAGATATTTCATCATTGCCTTCACTTGGCGCCATTCCACAAACACAAGCTCTTTGAATTGTCATTGGCAGTACTCCGGGATCAGCCGTCTCCCCCCCCCCCACAATGACTGGATCCAACCCGGATCTGTAAATGTTATGTCTAGGACTAACGGCTGTCCTGTGCGGCCAAGTTCTCTCCAACCCCTTAACCCTAAATGTTCTATTCATGTATTAGATACAAATCTAGTTTTAACCTCCCATAAGATAAGATATCCCCTAGAGGCACCTATCCTTGTTCAAAGTTCAAGATGCAAGTATTACCCTTTTTGGATGTTTCCTCATCGCTTTCAAAAATCATAGACAAAAGGGACCAACCAGCGCACGACGTTATCCACTGCTTCCTGGCCTAAGATTGAAAATTAAGTGTCTTTTTCTGTGTGTTTGTGTTTTATTTATTTCCTTTCATTTACTCCGCTTTTTCAAAATGGTGGGTTACAAATAAATTACTTGCTTACTATCTTTATGGGCGAGGGCTACCCTGAGGAACCTCGCCGACCTGTCCCCAGCTATTTTATATCTAAAAAACAATCTTTCCCATGACGATGCACAACCATTCTTTAGTCGCTCCTCTCCATTATCTCCAGATATTTCTAACCTAGTTGACTCAAACTTTCACATTCACACAGCAAATGCTTTAGGTTCTCGTTCAGATTACCACACATCAGGCATGAAGATCAAGAAGTCGTTGGCAAAAGTCACTGAACAACTGTGAACAAGTCATCATGGACCTTTGTTACGACCAAGACCAGTCTCTAGGTGCAGGGGCGTCACGATTGGGGAGGAGGGGAGCCCCCCCCCCAATGCTGTCAGCCAGTCGGTAAAAAATAACCGAGTCGGCGCGAAGCGCCGCGATTTTCCTTCAAAACAATTGATTTTTTTCATGAAAACAGTCAGTTTTTTCAGAAAATTGGTCGATATTTCGTCAAAATAGCCGTTTTTTCTGAAAATCAGTGGATTTTTCTGAAAATCAGTCGTATTTTTTTCAAAAATGTAATTTTTGTTGTTGAAAACAGTCGTTTTTTCTGCAGAAAAGGTCGGTAAAGATTACCAGTCAGTCGGTAAATACCTCGCCCCCCCCCCCAAACATTTTGGCTAGTAACGCCTCTGTCTAGGTGTCCCATTAGGGCCGGCTAAGCTGTAAAAACTTTACCTTTGACCTTACATCCTCCTAAGCTATTAGTGGCGCATAGGCCGTCCGGGGAGCCTCTCCATTGATCACAAAAGCTGTGCGGCTGCAATGATTTCTTTCCCTTATGGAGCGAGGGCCATGTTGGCCTCCTTCTGGTCACGATCGTACTGCTTCCATAGAGTCTACCTTGGCTCGCTTGGTTGGCCTCCTCTTCCTTCAAGCTACCACTGATCCGCTTCTGAGGTCTTGGTGTATCCGCACCACTATTAAAACACTTATGAACTACCGTGACCAGTACAGTATATACTCGCTAGAACGGAAAGGTCAGGGATGCCACTTCGGTGAAAGCTTATGTGATACTAGATAAAAATGTGTTCTGTTGTGGTATTCCTTTGTAACAGTTTGATGAATCATTTTGTGCAGAACTAATCAAACTAGACCTACGTTACTGGGCAAAGTGAAGTGTTGCAGAATCCTTTGTTCGGCAACGCCGACTCAAGTGTTGCGAGAGCAACACTTTGGTTTTTATTTCTTCGCTATCTGTTAAATCTTAAAAATGGTATATTCCAAGACGATTTTTGTTTTTCTGAACTAATGACAAAATCCTTAATCACATGGCTATACCCCAGGGTTTAAAGCAAAAACAGAATATCGGAAGTAGGGACTAAATAGAATTTGCAGCCAGTTAAACTTCGTCATTTTCAATCGTAAACATGGGGGCTGGTGAAAACTGGGAACATTATTTTATATCAACTAGTTGGTCTTATCTATTGATATGGTCTAATAGCCGATTAACTTTTAAGTCCCTGACATGTCTCAACATTCCGCCTGTTTTTTGTTACAGTGTATACCGTACCACTGAAGTTGTCAACCCTTGACACTTTATATCAAAAGACACATAAAGGCTATCCCTGAACGTTGGAAAACAAGACCAAAGGTTTCGATGGGATCCCAAAAATTCAATATCTGATCCAGACAACTGGGTCTTGTCTTAGCCAGATCCAGTCATCGCCAGACTCCTTGAACATTTTTACAATTAATATTCAGAAAAAGATTAAGGCCAAATAGCTAATCACCTGAGAAAACCAAGTTCAGATATGGATTCAGCATGTGTGTTAACCCCTATAAGTTATATCTGTTTTGACGAAAACTTCCTGCCACTTCTGCCAATTTCCCGGTTCCGGCTGAACTCCAGAACTACTTGTCCGGCGAAAAAAGAAAGCTCAAAGACGAAATCATGGTATCTTCTTTCCCCAGTAATGAACATCTAATCAACTTCAAATAGAAATTTAGCTTATAACAAATTTTCCGATTCCAGCCGGATTCCGGTCGAACTATATGTCCGGGTAAAATATGATTGTCATACAGGGACTCAGCATCTCTTCATACCCCTAAATCGCTTATCTAATCAACTAGAAATAAAGCTTTAACTTCCAACAGTTTTCCGGTTTTGGCCGGATTTCGGGCGAACTACATGTCCGGGTAGAAAATTGTTTTCACATAACTGTTCAGCATGTCTTCTTGCCCTCAATCGAACATCTAATCAACTCCAAATAAAACTTTTTATTTTGACAAACTTTCCGGTTTGGGCCGGATTCCGGTCGAAATACTTGTCCGTCGCGAAAATAGTGTTCACCATCGTCTTCAGCATGTCTTCCTACCTCTAAATCGAACATCTAATCAACTTCAAATAAAACTTTTACTTTCAACAAACTTTCCGGTTTGGGCCGGATTCTGGGCGAGATACTTGTCCGTCGAGAAAACAGTTTTCACCATCGTCCTTAGCATGTCTTCGTACCCCTAAATCGAACATCTAATCAACTTCAAAAAAAACTTTTACTTTCAACAAACTTTCCGGTTTTGGCCGGATTCCGGGCGAACTACTTGTCCGATGACAAACTGGTTTTCACCATCGTGTTCAGCATGTCTTCTTACCCCATAATCGACTATCAAATTAGCTGTTTCAAAATATTTTGTTTGCCTCTTAATTTGAACCCCCTCCCCCACCCCTAAATGTAGAGCTACAAAGCCCATCTACGAACTTGACTGGTCCGACGACCCACCGAATGTCACACCAAGTTTCATCAAAATATCTCATTCCCTTCGAGAGTTATCGTGCTTACAGACAAAATGGTTTTCACCATCGTGCTCAGCATGTATTCTTACCCCATAATCGACTATCACATTAGCTGTTTCAAAATATTTTGTTTACACCTTAATTTGAACCCCCACCCCTAAATGTAGGGCTACAAAGCCCATCTACGAACTCGACTGGTCCGACGACCCAGCGAATC
Organism: Branchinecta lynchi; assembly: GCA_023053575.1. Classification (NCBI taxonomy): domain Eukaryota; kingdom Metazoa; phylum Arthropoda; class Branchiopoda; order Anostraca; family Branchinectidae; genus Branchinecta; species Branchinecta lynchi. The sequence continues at coordinate 11,051,616 of JAKZAP010000006.1, forward strand.
CTCACACCAAGTTTCATCAAAATATCTCATTCCTTCGAGAGTTATCGTGCTTACAAACGGACGGACGGACGGACAGACGGACAACTTTTGCGATGTCATAGGTATCCCTCCACTTACGTTTTGGGATCCCAAAAAGGAATAAATTGCTGTTAAGGTTTGAAATCGATTTGTGTAATGCTAGCTATTGTCTGAATTTTGCAAAAAGTGTACAGTTGTTTTCACAGTGATAGTTCAAATTGACCGGTAATTCGTTTGTCGAAATTCACCACATCAGTTAAATATTTTATGTAATTCATGTGTTCAGCATGTCTTCTTGCCCTCCAACTCCAAATAAAACTTTTAATTTTAACAAACTTTCCTGTTTGGGCCGGATTCCGGGCGAACTACTTGTCCGTCGAGAAAATGGTTTTCACCATCGTCCTCAGCATGCCTTCCTACCCCTTAATCGAACATTTAATCAACTTCAAATAAAACTTTTACTTCTAACAAACTTTCCGGTTTTGGCCGAATTCCGGGCGAACTACTTATCCGATGGCAAAATATTTTTCAGCATCGCGTTTAGCATGTCTTCCTACCCCATAATCGACTATCAAATTAGCTGTTTCAAAATATTTTATTTGCCCTTTAATTTGAACCCCCACCCCTAAATGTAGGGCTACAAAGCCCATCTACGAACTTGACTGGTCCGACGACCCAACGAAGCCTCACACCAAGTTTCATCAAAATATCTCATTCCCTTCGAGAGTTATCGTACTTACAGACGGACAGACGGACAACTTTTGCGATGTCATAGGTATCCCTCAACTTACGTTTTGGGATCCCAAAAAGGAAAAAGTTAAACTGTCTGCAAAGTTAATTTAGTCCCTTTTTCCGACATTCTGTTGTTTTTTTGGGATCCCGGCCAAAACCGGAAAGTTTGTTAAAAGTAAAAGTTTTATTTGAAGTTGACTAGATATTCAATTTAGGGGTAGGAAGACGTTTGTTAAAATTAAAAGTTTTATTTCAAGTTGATTAGATGTTCGATTTAGGGCAAGAAGACATGCTGAACACTTATGTGAAAATTCTTTCTACCTGGACATGTAGTTCCCCCCGAATCCGGCCAGTTGATTAAACAACCGATTTAAGGGTAAGAAGAGATGCTGAATCCGTGTTTGACAATCATATTTTACCCGGAAGTATAGTTTGACCGGAATCCGGCTAGAGTCGGAAAATTTGTTATAAGTGAAATTTTTATTTGAAGTTGATGAAGTTGATGAACATTATTGGGGAAAGAAGATACCCTGAGTTCGTTTTTGAGCTTTCTTTTTTCGCCGGACAAGTAGTTCTGGAGTTCGGCCGAAATCAGGAAATTGGCAGAAGTGGCAGGAAGTTTTCGTCAGAACAGATATGACTTATAGGGGTAAACACACATGCTGAATCCATATCAGAACTTGGTTTTCTCAGATGACTAGCTATTTGGCCTTAATCTGTTTCTGAATTTTAATTGTAAAAATGTTCAAGGAGTCTGGCGATCACTGGATCTGTCTAAGACAAGACCCAGTTGTCTGGATCAGATATTGAATTTTCGGGATCCCATCGAAACCTTTGGTCTTGTTAGTCGTAGACGTCATGGTTGGTGAAAACTTGAAACATTGTCTTATATCGTAGGATGATAAAGCTATCCGTAACTTTTCAGGGTCAAAATACCAATGCGACTTTACTAATTATTTCGAAACTACGTTATTGTTTTTTACATTATCATCTGTGTCCGTTACGTAAAGACTTAATTCTAAATTATAGTGATAGACCGAAGAAACTAATTTTCTTACCCTCAGATTTGTAGAGATCAAATAGAATGTGCACTATTTTGCATAAGTTTCTATCCCCTTATGAGCACCTTCTAGAAATCGATTCTTACTTTCAAGTCCATCTCCCCGTGATGACATGGTACCAAATTATTCTTACTATCAAATACGCCGGAAGCAAATAATACGTACGCCAACTGGCAAAAGCATCGAACACCTCATCACCGAAGATAATTATGGTTCAACAGTTGATTGTTGCTTACGAGTCCCCTACATGTCTCGCAATTGGAGTCGGCGTATTTTTGGTTTCACTGTGTAACTTACTACTGAAGTTGTCAACCCCTCTAAACTTTCAAACTATTGTATCGGTCACCGTTGAAAAAAAAACCACAATATCGGTAGGGGCTAAATTGACTTTGCAGCCAGTTGAACTTTATCCTTTTCAGTCGTAGAAACCGTGACTGGTGAAAACTTGGAACATTATCTTCTATGATCTAGTTCGTATTATGAAGCTATCCGTAAATTGTTCAGGTTCAAAATACCATAGATGCCACTCTACTAACTATGGAGTAACTATTTACATTATCATTTGTATCCGTTGCGTTAATACTTAATTCTAGGTTACAGTGATCAGACCACCATGATAGACCATTCTAGCATCTCATGAAAATGACAATGCTTTAGCAACTGATTTTTTTTGTAAGTCCCTCTCCCCTTGATAGAAATGAACAAAACTTTCTTAAAAAACACAGAAACAAAATAGGTGAACAAACTAGGAAAAGTTGGAAACCCCTCACCGCCGAAGATGATTATGGTCTAACAGCCGATTGGTACTTACGAGTCCCTGACATGTCTCGCAATTGGGTTCCGTCTATTCTTTGTTCGAGTGTGTACCCTACCACTAATGTTGTCAGCCCCTCGGTCAACCCCTCAAACGGTGATAGACCATGGGGACTAATTTTCTCACCCTCAGATTTATAGAGATCAAATAAAATATGCACCAATTTGCACAAGTTTCTAGCCCCTCATGGACCCCTTCAAGCAACCGACTCTTACTTACAAGTCGATCTCCCATAGATAGACATGGTACCGAACTTTTCTGACGATCAAATACACTAGAAACAAATAATAGGATTGATAGGTACACCAACTACCAAAGTTGCTAACCACTCGTCGCTGAAGATTATTATGGTCTAACAGCCAGTTGTTGCTTACAAGTCTCATACATGTCTCACGATTGAGATCGGTCTGTTTTTGGTTTCAGTGTGTACCTTACTACTGAAGTTGTCAACCCCTCTGAACTTTCAAAGTATTGAATCTTGTGAAGGAATGTTTGTACCCAAAAACGGATGAAATATACGTTCATCAGCTCATCAAGATCTATTAATTTTGTTGACAAAAAATTCTACCTGTATTAGTTCAAAAGTTGACTTTTTTGCCGTAGGCCAACTTTCTAATATCACCACTTAGAAAGGAGCAAAGGGTAAGCTCTAATTTCTTTAGCAGTGAAAGAACTTTTAAAGTTTAAGAGCCCATCTTATATGATTTCTCTTCCTCAATCCCAAGTGTAAGAAATGAAATGATAAACTTAGCTGAAATTCTGAACAGAAATGGGTAGAAGCAATAGATGGCAGACCTTTTGGTCCCGTTGGAAAATGCCAATTTTTTTATTCTGTAAATCTTTCTTTTTATAACCCAAAGAAGATATATTAGCTGTGGGGCCAGGGAACTGCCGCACATATTTAGCACTTATAGATTTTAGTCCATCTTCAATAAAACTGGTACCTGTCTTCTTGCCTGCTAGAACGGAGCTTTCCACTAGAAAGCAAAAACATGGTTTGATGAAACGAAAGCCTGGCTGCATCTTCACATAGTCCTCTCTGACACAGGCTATACAGCTCCACTTCACTTTATGACAATTGCATATATGCTTTAGTTGTAAGACTTGTAAGATAATGACAAGTGCCCATTAATTTGCTCGAGCATGAAATGTTGTGCCGCATTTATTTTGAAATTAAAAATTAAAATTACACACTAGGCTCCGGCTCAATTACAAGCAAAAACCATCCTTTTTGGCCCCAGGCAAAAGTTCTACGGAGCTTTCCAAATCTAATGTCATATTCATCAATCCGGCCTAAGGTCCACACTTTTCGTAAAAACCGCACAGGATAGACCCTTACCACTTTCTAGAAATAAGCTAAAATCAGGGTACTAGAAAAAAAAACATACGAGAAAACCAAAGTGTTTCTCTCGCAACATAATATCCATGGCAACACTGTCTGTAGGTCCCGTTTTTGGCCAGGGTAAACTGCCCAGAGTTACAATCCAAAATGTTTTGTCCTAATTTGTATCCAGTAGTAATTTTGAAGGTTATGATACCGAAGAGTGATTGAATCATAAAACGCGTGTTATAGTCATGAGAACGGATTGAAGCAGTCATATCTTTCATTCCGACAAATGGTGCTGGTAAACCTCAAAATAAACCGATATTGTACCTAGCCCGTCAATTAGGTTGCGGCTTTTTCCCGCAAGAGGCCACAGGCCGCGACATTGAGTAAACGGAGTGCGCCCGCACGCCACCGAGGTTAACCACACCAATTTTCACCCCAAGAACTGATTCAGCACAGTCCATCAATGTTCACCACCCATAAAACGGAATTTATTAGGCTGGATGTGGTTTGCGTTGAGCCCGTAATTTGTGAATGTGTGAAGCCTGACTCTGTCATGAAGATTTCAACCTGTCTTCTAATTAAATAATAACTGCTTCACACTATGACGGTGGAATTGGGCCTAGTTTCCCAGAAATTTGCGGTAGCCTACATGACAGCACTGTGGATCCGACGAACCTCAAAGAAAAAAAGATAGCAACCACTCCCTCTTTAATGACAGCCTGTTCGTAAAGCCCGGTTTCACAGAAAAAATTCTTGTTTGTCTTTGAGTTCGGGTCTAGTTAAGGTAACAGTGCTAGTCGAAGACTCATATAATGTTCTAATTCAACGTGTTGTTTATCTTTATGTTATTAACCACCTTTTAAGTCTTTTCAGAGATTTCTGGAATTTCCAGTTTAGTTCAGATTTACCATTTACCCGGTAGAAAAACAAAACAGAAATACAGTGTTACTTTACGTCGAAAACAACTGGACAAAGGAAGTATTAAACGGGCAGATTTCTTAAATCCGGCTGAACGATCGAACAGGAAAGCGAAGCTGGAAGCTCGGATCGAAAAACTCGAACACTACAACACAATGCCCAGTCTGCCACAAACCCCTGATTTTGGGAAAGCCTATGCCAAACGCTGGGTATACCTAACATTTGGTATACTCTATGCCTAACGCTGGATACACTATGCGAAATGCTGAATACTTGAATCCAATAAAATATTGATGATTTGAGTGAAGCTCAGAAATCAACCAATCAGAATTCTGTAGTGGGGTAGGTCAGGGTTAGGGTACCAACAGCTATCCAGCGTTTGGCATAGCCAGCGTTAGGCATAGGCTATGCCAAACTTTAGATATGTATACCCAACGTTTTGCATAGGGTATCCAAAAATCAGGGGTTTGTTGCTGACTGACAAGGCCTATCGAATATCGGGTTTTCGACAACTTCCGTCGGTAGTGTCAGCCTGCAGTAAAATAGAGAAGATACGTCGATTTGTTTTTTCCTTCTTTTTTTTTGTACCTATAATACTAACGCAACTTACTTCCATAATCACTCCCTATGTACCCCAATTTCGTACGGTACATTCTAACCCCTCTTTGCTACCTTCAATGTTTATTACTCTGTCGACGGTTGTCTGCGAGAAGTTTTTCCGTCAAGACAAGACCAAAGGTTTCGATGGGATCCCAAAATCTAATATTTGCACCCGACAATTTGGTCTTGTAGATATTCGGTCTTAAGCAGACATCTTAAACATTTTTACTTTTAAAATTTACAAACAGGTTAAGGCCAGTGGTAATAATCGGAGAAGACCCAGTTCGTATTTGACAGTGCAACCGGATACGCCAGCTAAATTTCAACAAGTTCAGATATATTCAGATATTCGTTTTGCGCTGTCAAATATTGAAATATGGATTCAGCATATGGTTTACCCTATAGCCTACGTCTTATCTCATTCCTTACTTACTTCTGCCCAACTTCCGGTTTCGGCCGAAGTCCGGACAAACTACTTATCTGGCAAAAAACTAAAGCTCAAACACGAATTCAACATGTCTCCTTACCCCTACATCCAACCTCTAATCAACTTCAGATTAAGCCGGATTCCCGGTATCAGCCGGATTCCGAGCGATCTATACGTCCGGTGACAAAATGATTGGCATATTCATATTCTTACCTGCAAATCGAACATCTTATCAAATTTAAATAAAACTTTTACTTTTAACAAATTCTCCGGCTTTGGCCGGATTCTGGACGAACTAATTGTCCGGCGAGAAAATAAGTTTTATATTCGGACTCAGCACGTCTCCTTGTCCCTAAATGGAACCTCTAATCAACTTCATATTAAACTTTTACTTTTCAAAAATTTTACGGTTTTCGAAGGATTCCGGGTGATCCATTTGTCCGGCGAGAAAATAAATTTCATATTCGAATTCAGCATGTCTCCTTACCCTAAATCAACTATCTCAACAGGTGTCAACAAATATTTGTTTTTCCCCTTAATTTGAAACCACTCCTCCACCCTCAAATATAGGTCTACAGATCCCATCTTCGAACTTGACCTGTACTTTGACCCAAAGAATCCTCGCACCAAGTTTCATAAAAATATCTCAATACCCTCGAGAGTTATCGTGCGGACAGACAGACGGACAACTTTTGGGATGTTATCGGTATCCCTCCACTTACGTTTTGGGATCCCAAAAACCGGTTATGTAAATTGTTTCCCTGTTTTCGCTTTAAGTCAACGGGTTTTGGAAAAGGCTGAAAACAGCCAAAAACCGTGGGTCATTTGCTGAAAGCACAACCTAGTTTTAAAGTATTCAAATATTTTAGAATACTGTAAGTTGAAGAGTAAATAGTGCGAGGGGTCGTTTAACAGTTTGAAGTCCAGGGAGCGGGACACAAGAGGAATGTTTTATTATTTGAAGTACACGCTTAATCTTTTACTCGTTCGGAACCATTCCATGTTTGCCAGAATGGATAAGGTTAATTTTTAATGCACCTGAGCTTACTCAAGTGCCATATAGCGATCGTAATGTCTGTCTGTCTCTCCGCATTTTGCTAGTTTGCGAACTTCCAAATGACCTAGGACGATAAAACTTGGCATGCGTATCAGGGACCCAACCGGATTAACTTGAATCACTTCCCCGATCTGACCATCAATGTGGGAGTGGCAAGATGGGGCATCCGAAAATTAGTAACATTCATAACTTTGGAACAGATAATCGGGCGTGCGTTAAACTTGACAGGTATCAAGAACAGTTAAAGTGTCTTAGATATTCATTGTCAAATTCGGATTGGATCCGATAACTGGGGGGGGGGGGGCTGGAGGGGGACACCTGAAATCTCTTGAAACGTTTTTTCTAGTTTTTGTCAAACCCCTACCCCTTTCTTCACACTAGTATAGCTCTGCGCCTGGATGAGTCATTCTTTCTTCACACTAGTATAGCTCTGCTCGTGGATTAGTCATTCTTTGCTTAAATTCGTTCGGAGAGAGCTAAAGCAATCGAAGGTCGAAGGGGTTGGTATAATAAGTTGTTGAACCTTAGTAGGGGTTGATATAGATTAGGGGGTGCTAGGAAGATGAAACTTGGCAGGCGTATCAGGACCCGATCAAACAAACCTGGCAATAATCAGTTTCCCGATCCGACCATCTGGTATGGGGGGAGTGGAGGTTGGGGGAATCCGGAAAATTGAGTGGTGTCTAACTTTCCAACGGGTGATCGGATTGAAATAAAACTTAATGCCTGAATAAATGAGTTATCTCTGATGTTCCATTTGAAGTACGAACTGGACTCGATAGTTGAAGTACGAACTGGACTCGATAGCTATCGAGGAGTTGGGGGGGGGGCCGGAAATCCCGAGAAACGGTTAGAATGGAGGGATCGGAGTGAAACTTGCTGGGAATAACAGGCATCTGCTCCAGATAAATCATTTACACATTTGGACTGGATCCGGACACTTTGGGGGAGGGGTGTTTCCCGGAATTCCGATGATGGTGGTTCTGGGGATTTTCACGACGAAACTTGGGAGGCGTATCAGGGACCCTATCAAACTGACTTGTAAGTAAAAATTTACTCGATCCGAGAGTCGTGGGGGAGTAGCGGAAGGGGGAATCCTGAATATTGAGTCGTGCGTAACTTTGGAACGGGTGATCGGATTTGAGTGAAATTTTGTAATTGTCTCTGGTCATATTTTTCATGTCCGGACCGGATCCGACAACAACTGGAGGGGGGGGGGGATACGTGACCGGCTTAGACTGGAGAGATCGGGATGGAACTTTGTGGGAATAAGTAACAAATGCTCCGGATAAATCAGTTACAGAACCGGATTGGCCCAGGCCACTGTGGGGGGAGTTTAAGGGGAAGTCCAGAATTCCGGTGATCGTGATTAAACGTACTTCCAGGTGTGCTAGGACGATGAAACTTGGTTGGAATATTAGAAATTCGACAAGATTGGCTTAGAAATCGCCACTTTCCAAATCTGACCATTCCTTAAAGTACCAACCATGACCGCAAATTAATACTTTTAAGCAAAATACGCATTTTCATGATCTCCGTGAGCCCATTACCATTTTTGCCTCAAGGGTTTTGCTTACAAATGAGGTTCTAGCTCACTTAAAGTGCCTATCTTCACGGCAAGGTCGAAAAGTACTTTTTATCAAATGATGCCTTCTAGCTACTAGCAGGCGAAACCCTAGACGAAGTAGAGGTCCGTCTCCTCGAAACGGGAAATTACGCAGCAACAATTCAAAGAAGAAACGTACTTGATATAAATGTCGAAACCATATTGAAGACCATTAAACCGCCCAACGAAGAAGAGGAGTTCTAGAAATACCTTTTACAGTACTTTTTACTTACTAGTGTATAATAAAATAATATTCGACTCTGTACAAAACTCCCAAACAAAAACTCCCGCCAACATTTTGCCTATTCTTGCAAGTGCCAAATGAACTTTCAGCTCTTGTTGATAGGCTTGTGCATATTTTTTAGAACATTTTACTACTTCCTTGAGCTGGGGCAGAGCTGCAAGTGGCAAAATGGCAATCCTGGCAAATGGATCAACCAGTTCGCGGATAACTTGTATTTAGATTGACGTGGATTTTCCCTTTCGTTCCCGTTGATTATCTATCTGCTTAGCTCTCACGGCAGGTGGGAGATTTGACAGACATGGCGAGGGAAACAGGAAGTACAATCCATCAAGAAATGTTTTTGAAACGAAAATGTCGAAGTGTGTGATTACAGCTATCTTAACTCGTATTGAATACGCGACCATGAAACATTCATTTCACGTGATTTTGGTCGGGATCGTTCAGGCGATGAGGTGACGTGCCAGCCGTTGGCGTTGGGGTCACTTGAAAACATTGTATGATATTATATTTGTCACTCTAAAAGCCAAAGGGCTGAAGAACCATAGCAATACACAAAAACAAAATAACAAACTGATCCTTAAATACAACTGAAAAGTAAAATAAATATATTTGTGTTTCGTCGACAGCTTGAGGAATATAATTGAAATATAACTGTCATTGTTCAACATTTACCCCGTCCATTCCAGATTGAACTCATTTACTCCAAATATTTCTTCTCAAATTTGTATTCCATACATTTGCGCATAAAATGCAGAACACACACGGGCAAAAGTAAGATGCTTTCGCGGCTCGGTCTTTTTAAATAATCTTTCAAGCGGTCAAGTCTCCCAAGAGGGATGTTGTCCTAGCCGCGTTGGTCCGTTACATAACGTCAATCAAAGTCTGACAAGCGGTCAAGATCCTGCACATCTTTACGTGCTAACCTCACTTCCCGCCTTGTATAAATGGCCAGGATCTCCCTGTGAATCAGGTATCTGCCCGCAGGGTTGCCACATGTCGCACGATAGTGTGAATTGTCACTCTATTTTATTTGTCTCTTAATTCTCTGAGTTGTCGTGTTTTGCTACATTCGAAGCGCATCATGCTGTTAGTGATTGTCTGAGAGAAGAAACGGTTAAGTAAATTTTTCGCTCTTGCTGCTAAAACTCAACGGTCTCTGAAAGCAGAGCCTAGTACTTAAAGAAGGAATAATGTGAGGGGTCGTTTATGCCTTTGACGAGTGGTTATTGCATCCCGTCTACTCGTCTCGAAGGTTTTCCGTCATTGATTGCTTACGCAACCATAATTTGTTGCGTGAGATTGTCAGGAATGTGATGTATGTTGATTTCTGTAGATCCTGTCTGGTTTTGGGGATCCCAAAACGGAATGGGGGGTGGGGGTACCTATGACTTCGTAAAACTTCCGTCCGTCTGTCAGCACGATAACTTTAGGTCAAGGGAGAGGTCGAATTCGTAGATAGGCTCAAAATTTAGGGTGGGGGTTCAAATTAAGGAGGGAACAATTTTTTTTTTAACAGATAATGAGGTAAGAAGACATGCTGAACACGAATATGAAAACTACTTTCTTGCCGGACAAGTAGTTAGCCAGAAATCCGGCCAAAACCTGAAAGTTTGTTAATAGTAAATGTTTTATTTAAAGTTGATTAGATGTTCGATTTAAGGGTAAGAAGACATGCTCAATGTTTATTTGAAAATCATTTTCTCGTTGGACAAGTAGTTCGTGCGGAATCCAGCCGAAACCGGACATTTTTTTAAGAGTAAAAGTTTTATCTGAAGTTGTTTATTTTATTTATTTATTTGTTAATAGAACAAGACCTGAAGTTTCGATGGGACCCCAAAAATCTAATATTTGATCCAGACAATTGGGTCTTGTCTTCGCCAGATCCAGTCTTCATCGGGGAAAACCAAGTTCAGATATACCTCTATAAGCCATATCTATTTTGACGATACTGACCGAAACTTTCTGCTTTACTTCTACCAAATCTCCGGTTTCGTCTGAATTCCGAGTGAACTACATGTCCAGCAAAAAAAGAAAATTCAGAGACGAATTCAGCGTATCTCCTTATTGCTGTAAACAACATCTAATCAACTTCAAGTAAAACTTTTCAACCGGATTCCGGACGAATTATATGTCCGGGTAAAAAATGATTGTCATATACAGACTCAGCGTCTTTTCTTAGTATTAAATCTGTCATCTAATCAACTTCAAATTAAACTTTCGCTTTTAACAAATTTTCAGGTTTGGCCGGATTCCGGGATTCTGGATTCTGTAAGCACGATAACTCTCGAAGGAAATGAGATATTTTGATGAAACTTGGTGTGAGGATTCTTTGAGTCAAGGGTAAGGTCAAGTTCGTGGATGGGTTCTGTAGCCCTATATTTAGGGGTGGGGGAGGGGGTTCAAGGGACAAACAAAATATTTTTAAACAACTAATGTGATAGTCGATTATGCTGAGCACGATGGTGAAAATTATTTTCTCGCCGGACAAGTAGTTCGCCCGGAATCCGGCAAAAACCGGAAAGTTTGTTTAAAGTAAACTTTCATCTGAAGTAGATTAAATGTTTTATTTAGGGGTAAGAAGACATGCTAAGCACGATGGTGACACCCATTTTCTCGCTGGACAAGTAGTTCGTCCGGAATCCGGCAAAAACCAGAAAGTTGGTTAAAAGTAAAAGTTTCATTTGAAGTTGATTAAATGTTTGATTTGGAGGTAAAAAGACATGCTGAACGTGATGGTGAAAATCATTTTCTCGCCGGACAAGTATTTCGTCCGTAGTCCGGCCGAAACCGGAAAGTTTGTTAAAAGTAAAAGTTTTATTTGAATTAGATTAAATGTTTGATTCAAGGGTAAGAAGACATGGTAAACAGGATGGTGAAAACCGTTTTCTCGCTGGACAATCAGTTCGTCCGGAATCCGGCAAAACCCGGAAAGTTGGTTAGAAGTAAAAGTTTAATTTGAAGTTGATTAATTGTTTGTAACAAGACATGCTGAAAACCATTTCTCGCCAGACAACTAGTTCGCCTGGAATTCGGCCAAAACCGGAAAGTATGTTAAAAGCAAAATTTTTATCTGAAGTTGATTAGATGATAGATTTAGGGATAAGAACAGACACCGAGTCTGTACATGACAATCATCTTTTACCCGGACATATAATTAGTCCGGAATCCGGTTGTACCCGCATTTTTTTTTAAGTCAACGTTTTATTTAAAGTTGTTTACATTTTCTTTATAGGGATAAGGAGATACGCTGGATTCGTTTCTGAATTTTTTTTTGCGTGAGTAGTAGTTCGCTCGGAATTCGGTCGAAACCGCAAATTTGGCAGAAGTAAAGCAGGAAGTTTCGGTCAGTATCGTCAAAATAGATACGGCTAATAGAGGTATAGATAGATAGATAGATAGAATATCTGAACTCGGTTTTCTCTAATGATTAGCCTGGCGAAGACTGGATCTGGCGAAGACAAGACCCAATTGTCTGGATCAAATCTTAGATTTTTGGGATCCCATCGACACCTTTGGTCTTGTTTCATTTGCAGTTAAGGTGTGACCTTTAAGGGAGCTAGAAATTCATTTGCAATCAAAATGCATGAGACAAAAATTATCATGGGCTCATGGGGATCAGAGAAAGTATATTTTGCTTAAAACTATTTTTTTATGGTCGGATTTTGGAAGCCAATTTTGTCGAATCTCAAATTTTTCCAGCGAAGTTTCATGGTCCTAGCAAATCTGGAAGTACCTTAACTTGCTACCACCGGAATCCCCCCCCACCACCAACTTTCCCCACAGCGCCCGGATCCAATCCGTATTCTGTAAATGGTTTATCTAGAGCATTTGTTTGTTATTCTGACCAAGTTCCGTAACGATCTCTCCTGTCTAAGCGGGTCACGCATTTCCCCGCCCCCTCCTCCAAACAGTTGTCGGATCCGGTCCGGACATGAGAAAGAACGTCTGAGACATGTCCTCTGTTCAGTTAATAGAGTTTACTGGAATCCGATCACCCGTTCCAAAGTTACGCATGCCTCTTTATTCCGGATTCTCCCTCCCTCCGCTCCCCCACGATGATCGAATCGAGAAAATTTGTATTTGCAAGTCAGTTTGATCGGGTCCCTGATATGCCTACCAAGTTTCGTCGGGAAAATCCCCGAAACTGCCATCACCGGAATTCCGGGACCCCCCCCCCCCACACCCAAAAAAGGTGTCCGTATCCAGTCCATTTCTGTAAACGATCACTCCATTCTAACTGTGCCTCGAGATTTCCGGCCTCCTCCCCAACTCCACTACAACTGTCGAATCCTGTCCGGACTGGGACATCAGATATATCTCATCTATTCAGTTATTAAGTTTCATTCCAATCCGATCACCTGTTCGAAAGTTACGCACTATTCACTTTTCCTGATTCCCCCTCCCTCCATTTCCCCCACGGTGGTCGGATAAGTTTAGACCCGATGGTCACTCGCTAGGTAAGAAAGGTCGTGGTTTGGCAATTTATACGTATTAAAGACTGAGCTCCAGAGCAATCGTTTTGAATGATTATGACCAGATCAGTTTTGGGATCCAAAAACGTAAGTGGAGGGATACCTATGACATTGTAAAAGTTGTCGGTCTGTCCGTCCGTCCGTCTGTTAGCACGATAACTCTCGAAGGGGTTCAGATATTTTGTTTGGCACGATGACTTTTTAGGTCAAAGGACAGGTCAAGTTCGAAGATGGGCTCTGTAGCTCTATATTTAGGGGTGGGGGAGGGGTTTCAAATTAAGGGGCAAACAAAAATATGTTTTAAAAGCTATTGAGATAGTTTATTTATGGGTAAGGAGACATGATGAATCCGAATATGAGAGTTATTTTCTTGCCGGACAAGTAGTTCACCCGGAATCCGGCGAAAACTGGGCATAAAGTTTGTCGACCAATTTTTGGCTATATCAGCCCCTACCCCTTTATTCTCAAACTAGTATAGCTCTGCGCGTGGATGCCGACGATTCATTTGTTTATTCTATGGACGTCGGAGAGATCTAGTGTAATCGAAGGTCGAAGGGGTAGATATATGATGTTCAAACGAGGAAGTATGTTGTTCAAGCGAGAATGTTCTTCAATGAGGATCCACTGGTAAAGTACAGGTCAAGTTCGTAGATGGGTCCGTTAGTTTTATCTTTCGAGGCAGAGGAAGGATTTCGAATTTACGGTAAAAACATGTATGTTTTATAAGCTTACAAGATATTCATTGAGGGGGTAAGGAGGTCCGCTGAATCCATATCTGATTTTAGTTTTCTTGCTGGATAAATGGTTCATCACGAATTCGGCTGAAACTGAAATTTGGTTGAAGCTCAAAGTTGTTTCTGAAATCGAGTATAGCCTCCGTATCGGGGCAAGGAAACATGCTGAATCCATTTTTGAACTTTATTTTAACAGTAAATATATTCAAGGAATCTGACGAAGACCGAATGGCGAAGACATGAGCCAATTGTTTGAACCAATGTTGGATTTTTGGGATCCCGTCAAAACTAATGGGATAGTTGACTATGGGGTAAGAAGACTTGCTGAACACGATGGGAATCCTTCAAAAACCGGAAAGTTGGTTAAAAGTAAAAGTTTCATTTGAAGTTCATTAAAATGTTCGATTTAGGGGTAAGAAGACATGCTGATCACTTCTATGAAAAACATTTTCTACCTTGACAACTAATTTGCCCGGAATCCGGCCATAACCGGAAAATGTGTTAAAGGCAAAACTTGTATTTGAAGTTGATTAGATGACAGATTTAAGGATATGACGAGACGCTGAGCCTGTATATGACAATCTTTTGTTTACCCAGACACATAATTCGTCCGGAATCCGGTTGTAAACTGATTTTTTATGGCACTTGCCCTTTGGCTAAGTGCCATATAGCGATCGCAATTTCTGTCCGTCCGTCGGTCTGTCGGTCTGTCCAGGTTTTGCTAGTTCGGGTACTTCCACATAAGCTAGGACGATAAAACTTGGCAGGCGTATCAGGGACCCCAAATGATTAAGTTGGAAATAGTCACTTCCCCGATCCGAGCACCGTGGGGGGAGTGGATGGAGGGGGAATCCGGAATCTTGAGGTATTTTTAACTTTTGAACGGGTGATCGGATCTCGATGAAACTTGATATTTGGAACGAACTCATGCCTCAGACGACCCACTTAAAATCCGGACCGGATCCGGTGACTTTTGGGGGGAGCTGGAGGGGGCAACCGGAAATCTTGGGAAACGCTATGAGTTGAGGGATCGAGATGAAACTTGGTGGGAAGACACCTAGCAAACACTAGATACATCATTGACATAACCGAGCCGATTCGGGCACTGTGGGGGGGAGTGGAGGGAGGGGGAATCCGGAATCTTGAGGTATTTATAACTTTTGAACGGGTGATCGGATCTCGTTGGAATTTGATATTTGGAAAGACCTCATGCCTCAGACGACCTACTTAAAATCCGGACCGGATCTGGTGACTTTTGGGGGGAGCTGGAGGGGGCAACCGGAAATCTTGGGAAACGCTACGAGTGGAGGGATCGAGATGAAACTTGGTGGGAAGACACCTAACAAACAATAGATACATCATTGACATAACCGAGCCGATTCTGGTACTGTGGGGGGAGTGGAGGGAGGGGAAATCCGGAATCTTGAGGTATTTATAACTTTTGAACGGGTAATCGGATCTCGATGGAACTTGATATTTGGGAAGACCTCGTACCTCAGACGACCCACTTATAATCTGGACCGGATCCGGTGATTTTTGGGGGGAGCTGCAGGGGGCAACCGGAAATCTTGGGAAACGCTATGAGTGGAGGGATCGCGATGAAACTTGGTGGGAAGACACCTAGCAAACACTAGATACATCATTGACATAACCGAGCCGATTCGGGCACTGTGGGGGGGAGTGGAGGGAGGGGGAATCCGGAATCTTGAGGTATTTATAACTTTTGAACGGGTGATCGGATCCCGATGGAACTTGATATTTGGAAAGACCTCATGCCTCAGACGACCCACTTAAATTCTGGACCGGATCCGGTGACTTTTGGGGGGAGCTGGAGGGGGCAACCGGAAATCTTGGGAAACGCTATCGAGATGAAACTTGGTGGGAAGACACCTATCAATCACTAGATATATCATTGACATGACCGAGCCGATTCGGGCTCTGTCGGGGGAGTGGAGGGAGGGGGAATCCGGAATCTTGAGGTATTTATAACTTTTGAACGGGTGACCGGATCTCGATGAAACTTGATATTTGTAAAGACCTCATGCCTCAGACGACCCACTTAAAATCCGGACCGGATCCGGCGACTTTTGGGGGGAGCTGGAGGGGAGAACCGGAAATATTGGAAAACGCTATGAGTGGAGGGATCGAGATTAAACTTGGTGGGAAGACACCTAGCAAACACTAGATATATCATTGACATAACCGAGCTGTGCTTACTCGTAACAAGTGCCATATGAGCTCGTAGCTCTTGTTTTTATTTGTTGAAGTTTTATTTTAAGTTGATTACATTTTCTTCATAGGGATACGGATATGCGCTACAGTCGTTTCTGAATTTTCTTTTTTTGCTGGAGAAGTAGTTCGCTCGGAATTTGGCCGAAACCAGAAATTTTGCAGAAGTAAAGCAGGAAGTTTCGGTCAGTATGGTCAAGATAGATGTAGCCTATAGAGGTATATCTGACTTTGTTTTCTCTGATGATTAGCCTGGCGAAGACTATCTGGCGACGACAAGACCGAATTGTCTGGATCAAATATTGCATTCTTGGGATCCCATCGAAACCTTTGGTCTTGTTCCTCAAGTATACCAGCTTAGACTTTGATTGCAGTCACGGGTCAAAAACTTTTTTTTCATGGGCACTTTTGTGCCCACTTGCCCTTGAAGGGTGGGGGTGGTTCAACTCCACATATATATCCCCAAACCCTATGATCCGCAAGGACAAAGGAATTTCATCGCCTTATCTCCAGTTATTGCCAAGTTAAAAAAAAAAAAAAAAAAATGGGCAATCTGTGCCCGTTTGCCCCTGAACCAAGGAGGGGGGGGGGGTCCGCAAAAGGTAAAAAGAAATCCCAGTGCTCAATACCAAGTTTCAACTTGATACCTCTTGATTCCTGTCACGGTAACGAACTTTACTCCTGGACAATCTAGGCCCAGTTGCCCCTGTAACGGGGTGAGTGGGGGAGGTGCAACATTAAAAGCAATTTCCCAGTCCTTGGATCTAAATGTACAAGGAATGTCATCGTCCTATGTCCATTTCTGGTCGAGTTATGAACATTATTCACTGGGCACTCTGGGCCCATTTGCTCCTGAACCGGATTGCGGTGGAGGATGGGACTCCCGAAAGGCACAACTAGACCACAATACCCACAAGTGTACCAAGTCTGAACTTGATACTTGCACTGGTTCACGAGTTATGAGCTCCAAAAATACGGTGAAAACCGAAAACCTGAAACCGAAAGCCGCTACAGCGCTCGCAATAGTGGATTGTTCCAAAGAACACCCCGCTTAAAAATGTTCAAGAAGTCTGGCAAAGACCGGATATCGACAAGACCCATTTTTCTGGATCAGATATTAAATTCTTGGGATCCCATCGAAACCTTTGGTCTTGTTAAGGTCTTGCAAGAAGCGGCGACGAGGCTGCGTAAGATAGTAGGTGATGTGAAGTTCGTTTTGATCTCTGGGTTCCTTTCTGGTAACAGCTCGCAGACCTTAGGCTACAGAAGCGGAAACATCCATATCTTGACTTAAAATCAATTTCATTTCCTTTTAAAAAAAAACACATTAGTAACAAATGTATATTGACCCTCTAGACCAAACGAGATAAAAATGTGCTGCTTGAAAACAAAAATGACGGTTATCCGATATGATCTTGGAATTTCCGCGTCGATGCTTCGCACGTCGATTACATGTTTGTTGTGATATGAATTATGGACATTGAAAACCTTGAGAAAGTAATAGTATTACTCAAGCTATGAACTAAATGGCTGAGAAGTGCATCGAAAGTATCATGGGAGCTTAAAGGTTTGCTAACCGGGATTTATTAGCTCACGTCCCGGTGTTCGAATGATTGCCTACGTTTATTCTGATCACTCTATAGTTGCTATAAACCGAAAAGTTGTTAGATAGCTTCTAGAATCCCACGTCACATCAGATCGAGCAAGGGCCCATGATATTGACCCACAAGCCTGATTTCTCAGCCACATTCTCTCACCCGTAAATGTTTGTTTGGTTTCCGGTAGGTGGCTGACGCATTATGGTAAGAATATGAGGCCTGCGTCAGATAAAATCGGGTGTTATTGTAAACAGAAACATTTAAAGTTCAATGGGCACATCAAACTACCCCAATCCCACTCTGTAACAACCTAGGAACAATGCTTACCCCCTAGATCAGCAGCTTTTTCAACAGTTTCCTCTCTGTGATATTTCAAAGCGTAATTTTTTGGGCCAGTACATGCTCAATTTACTAGCTTGGACAAAGATAAAAGTGATGCTTCTTATAATACTTAGTAGATCTTTATTTTATGCATAAATCAGCTTGTATAATTCAGATTTGAATTGGTTATTTGTTTTTTATTTGTAGCTATGTTATTTTTTACAAGCTTATTGCATATTCTGGTACATTTTATAAAGCAAGTTAATCAAGCTTCACAACACTATTCCACAAAGAAAAACTTTTGATAGGCACTTCAAGCCATGAAACTTCTGATATGAAACACTAGAACAGTCAGGTAAACTGCATCTGCGGCTTGACTTTGGTGCATCTCAAAGATATCCTTTTCTATCAAGTATTGCTGGGAGTTTTTGAATTTCCTGCCACGATATCCCAGCTCCTAAGATTTGGGTTGCCGAAATGCCAGGGAGGTAAAGACAAGCGATTACAAGAAAACGGTCGAATTTTGTAGCGCCTTCTAAAGGAAGTCGGAAATGTTTATTTGTGAAGTATTCAATACAAAGTAAAGCATTAGAAGTGTCCATTGTGCTTTAATGGTCGGATTTGAGATACCATGATTGAGGTACTTGACTGGGGTACTCGGGGACTATGGCCATGCTGTACAGTACATACAAACTTTACTCGACAGTACATACAAACTTTACTCGACAGTACTTTTTTTTTTCAAATTCACCTGGCTTGGTGATTTATCGATAAAATTTTACCTTACCAGCCCTTATATTTTACTTGTTGTAAACATGATTCTAACATTCAAAATGTTAGTGTAAGATGAAATCGAGTAAAAATGCGAAACTAAACAACAAAAGGTGGAAGCTCATATGGCACTTGCAAGGCTGGGTTAGATGGAAGTGATGGTCAAAAGTGTTTTTTTTCTTTCACTTTTTGGATAAGATGCACCAAACTTGCAAGGCTGGGTCAGACGATGGAAGTGATGGTCAAAAGTTTTTTTTCTACTTTTCGGTTAAGATGCGCACTTTAAGGATGCTTAAAACAAATTTATAAGTAAAACCCTTGAGGCAGAAAGGATCATGTGCTCGTGGCGATCGGGAAAAAGTAAATTTTGCTTTTCAAGTATTTTTGTATTTTGCGGTTAAGATGAGTTCTTTAAGGGATGGTGGGATCAGAAAAGTGACAATGTCTAACCCAACGATGTCAAGTTTCTAATGCTCCAGCAAAGTTTTATCGTCCTAGCACATCTGGAAGTACCTTAACTCACGATGACCGGAATCCCGGACCCCCCCCCTACAGCTCCCTGCCCCTCGGTACCCAAATCCGGTCCGATTATGTCACTGATGCACCTAGGACTTGTGCCTGTACTTCCCACCAACCCCCCAACCCCAGCTCATCGGATCCGGCCCGGACTCAAAGTGGGACAATTGAGACGTGAGGTCTTTCAAGATACCAAGTTTCATTAAGTTCCGATAACCCGTTCGATTCCGCCGTCTCATCCTCCCCCCACGATGATCGGATCAGGCGAGTGACTCTTTTCAAGTTAATCTGGTCGGGTCCCTGATATGTCTGCCAAGTTTTAACGTTCTAGCCCACCTGGAAGTACATTAACTACGGATCGCCGTAATTCCGCAACCCCCCTCCAGCTCCCCCCAAAGTGTCCGAATCCGATCCAGTTCTGTCAGTTATTTATCTAGAGTTTTTGCTTGTTCGTCTCAACACGTTTCATCTCGATCGGTCCACTCTGAGAGTTTCACACGATTTCCGGTTCCTCCCTCCGACTCCCCCCGCCCCCAGATTCATCGGATCCGACTTGAATTGAGACATCTAAGACCCGAGGTCTTTCTAGATATCAAGTTTCATTAAGATCCGATCACCCATTCTAAAGTTGTGCATGCCCCAAGTTTCATAAGAGATAACACAAGGATGCGCGGTTTTAACAGGCAACACTGGGGATATAATCTGTTGTCGCGACAAACGTTATCTATAACATTTCATGCTAATAGTTAATACTGTTGGAAGGGTGGAACACGCTCTACATAACGCATGAGTTGAGCAAGGAAATAGTAATTTTCAAATATCTGTGTAACCACGGATAGAGGTTGAACCGAAAACACTATTAGTAAGTTAAAGGTTTAATTCCTTGAATTTATGGCGCTCTGTACGATCGGAATTGGATATTTTGGTTCGGAAGGAGTGAGGGTACGTTAACACATAGTGCAATTTTCCCAGTCGGATGCGAATTTCTTCCTTCGCTCCGAAACGCACCACATGTGATGCATCACATGCAGGTTTCCCCATAGTGACGCAAATTTCGGATTCGACCGGACTGTGTCTGCAGTAGCTTGACTTTCTTAAGTTTCGCAAATAAGCTGGTGGTAGGTATTATTCTTTAGGAAGATGTCGAATTGCAAAATATGTGGTAGTTGCGTGCATTGGTTTTTAGTACCTCATCTCCTTGTCTATCTCGTTGGCCATATCCTTGTCCCTCATCCCGATGAAAAATTTATCTAAATTAGTAGCGTAAAGCTGTAAGAAAAAGTAGCATGCAGTACGAACTGATGCTGCTATTCGCAAGACTGGATGCTACTACAGCAAGAGATTGATGCTACTGGACACTACTGCTTAAGATTGGCCCAGTCTGAGGCACATTAAGTTATATTCTTCTTTACTATTACATGTAAATTTAACATTTTATACATGCAACTTTTTCGTACAACTATCATACAACTACGCAGACTACAAATTTTTCATTGGGATGTCCGGTGTCTTGACTGGTCTGGGGCTAGTGGGCGCCTACGGTGTCAGAATGGCTTCAGCACACTCCCCAGGAGCCTTGGCTTCACCAAATCTCGCCCACCACTCGCCTATCCTGCAACAGTAGGAAAATGTGCCACATTTGACAGTTTAAAACGGATACGTCAGCTGCGTTTTATTCGAGCTATACTTCAGCCCTTCTTGGAAAGGGTCCTCTTCAGGCTCAAGCTGGAAAATTAACTTGTGGAAAAACAACGAAAGATTGTAGCCTTAATTTATCTGACATTGTGAATTTCTTCGTAAAAACTGCTTGGAGTTAAAAGTGATGCTGCGATTTCATTTTGGACACAGCTACTGTTTTTGCCGCTCGATTGGGTCTTTAAGAGGTAGAGATTTTCCGCATTATTGTATGTTCAATAAAAATATGCCGCCATCTTGGATCGGTATCGCAGCTTTGGCCCTATTTTTGGGATCCCAAAACGCAAGTGCAGGGATACCTATGACTTCGTATAAGTTGTCGATCCGTCCGTCCGTCTGACAGCACGATAACTCTCGAAGAGAATGAGATATTTTGATAAAACTTGGTGTGACGATTCTTTGGAGCAAGTGACAGGTCGAGTTCGAAGATGGGTTATGTAGCCCTACATGTAGGGGTGGGGGTTCGAATTAAGGGGCGAATAAAAATGTTTTAACAGCTAATGAGATAGTCGACTTAGGAGTAATAAGACATGCTGAACACGTATAGGAAAATCATTTTCTCGCTGGACAAGTAGTTCGCCCGGAATCCGGCCACAACCTGAAAATTTGTTAAAAGTAAGAGTTGTATTTGGAGTTGATTGGATGTCCGATAAAGTGGTATATATAGTTCGCCCGGAATCCGGCTGAAACCGAAAAATTTGTTTTGAGTAAAAGTTTTATCTGGAGTTGATTAGATGATCGACGTAGGGGTAAGGAGGCATGCTGATAACGTACATGAAAATTATTTTCTCGCCGGACAATTAGTTCTTTCGGAATCCTCTCAGAACCTCAAAATTTCGTTCGATACCGAGGTAAGGAGATATGCTGAATTCGTTTTATAGCTTTAGTTTTTTGCCGGACAAGTAGTTCGCTCGGAATCCAACCGAAAATGGATATTTTGGCAGAAGTTTTGATCAAATAATAAAAAATTTCAAGGAGTTCGGCGAAGACCGGATATTTACTAACCCAATTGTCTAGAATAAGTATTAAATTTTTGGGATCCCATCGAAACCTTTGGTCTTGTTATAATTTGTTATGTTGAAAGTCGTATGGTTCTAGTTTTCGGGCGCCAGGGAGATTGAGTAGAAGAGTTTATCTCCATGCAGGGTTTCAGACGTCAGAAAGCCATGGAACATGACAGTATCTGACCAGATCCTATGATATCTTTGAGTCAGCTGAAGCTGTGCGATATCGAGTTGCAAGAATTTTATCGTAGCTCAACCCGAAATCCAATCCAGTTCCCACGGGGTATTCGGCCACCCAGAACGGGTTGGTATTGGTATTTTTCTGATCGCGCTCCTGGCTCCTACTGTCTGAAATGTCTGGACTTCTGCTGCAACCTGATATCCCTTCACTGCTTGCGCTGTTGGTTTGTAGGTGACCGAAAGTAAAGCCTTGCTAAGCTCTCCGATCATCATGTTGAGTTTGACGACAGATTTGTTTCTGCTCTTCTCGTATCGCATTTGGTAGCCATAGGTATACGTATTTTATGCAGTCGGACTTAATATTCTCGAATAGGCGCGCGCCCCGCTTCCAAAACATTAAAACATTACGAATTATGTGTTTTATTCATTTAAAAGTATACGGAATTTGTTTTCCGTCAGCCAAAGCTAACTGCAAATTATATTTCACTGCGCTAAACGGATAATTCAGCTGATGTTCATCCTTTCAAATGAAATCACAGGCCCAGGGGCGTCACCCCCAATTCTGTCGGCCGGTCGGTAAAAAAAAAATAACCGAGCACCTTTATAGCGCCTTGATTTTTTGTCAGAATAGTTGATTTTTTTTTCATGAGAACAGTAGGTTTTTCTGAAAATTGGTCGATTTTTCGTCAAAATAGTCGTTTTTTTTAATCAGTCGATTTTTTTAAAACTGTCATTTTTTGTTGTTGAAAACAGTCATTTTTTCTGCAGAAATAGTCGGTAAAAATTACCAGCCAGTCGGTAAATCCCCCCCCCCCAAAAAAAAAAAAAAAAAAAAACATTTTGGCTAGTAATGCCTCTGAGCCTCACAACAATTCCTACGAAGTAGCTCCAGTCACACAGAAATCCTCAATTCTTGGACATGCTTTCCCAACGACTGGGTATCGTATTGTTTGGGCTCCATGACCTGCAGTAATGGCATGACTCCCTCATAAAAATCTGTTTAAAAGCAAAACTTTCATTTCAGCTTGTCAATTCAGCATGGAACCCTCATAAAAATCTTTTTTAAAGCAAATTTTCATTTCAGCGTGTCAATCCATCAGATTTTTATGAGGGTTCCATGCCCTTGCTAGAGGGCATGCATGACGTTGAAAAACCATGCTCAAATGTTGAGAAGTTCTGTATGGCTGAGTAGCACACCTTAAGATAGTTGTAGCTCCTAAAATTTCCATCTATTTTGTCACAGGCTTGTTTCTCTCGATTGCGCCTGAAGAGGACAATTGACAATTAACTGTCAGAAGTTTCATAACAGATTGCGCATAAAACTTTCAAGAATAACGCCTTTTCACTTAGAAATAAAGTGTTATTACCAATTAAGTATATACTATTTCGTGCCTAGATCTCCAACAACACCTTCAATAGGTAAAAAACACTACACTGTCAGAAGTTACATAAACGACAACAGAAGGATGCGCGGTTTCAACAGATAACACTTTGAGATCTGTTATGTTTCTTTCGTTCCCGTTAATATTTTTACCAGTTGAAGGTGTTGTTGGAGCTCTAGGCACGAAATAGTGTAAACTTAATTTTTCATAACACTTTATTTCTAAGTGAAAAGGTGTTATTCTTGAAAGTGTTATACGCTATCTGTTATGAAACTTCTGACAGTGTACCAAGAACCCTAAGCTGGCTAGAATTATTTGCTTTATGTCTGTTAGAAAACAGTTCTAAAACAATTTGTTTAATGCCCTAAACTGATAGGCTACATCAGCTGATATTTTGGCACCTCTTGGCAAGGGTCCTCTACAGGCTGTGGCTTCAATTACAAGACTATAATAAAATAAATGAAGTTTCTAGTAACCATAGATATCCTGTTTGGGGAGTTGCTACCTATGATAGTTGTACAACCGGAAATGATTAATACCTAGGACGATGTTGCTGCCTTAAAAGCGATGTTGCTCCTTAAAAACAACTACCAGCAACCTTTTAAAATCTCATACTCCGGTGAAAAATTTGTAGCCTGCGTAGTTGTACGAACAAGTTGGTATTAATATGTAATAGCAAAGATACTATCATATACTATCATTTAATGTGCCTCAGATCGACTGGGCCGATCTTAAGCAGTAGTGTCAAGTAGCATCCTGTCTTGCTGTAATAGCATCCAGTCTTGGTAATAGTAGCATGCAATAAAATGCACTAACACGGTATCCTTAAAATAAAACCATGTAGTAGCATCAGTTTGTACTGCGTGCTACTTTTTCGTACAACTTCATAATACTATTTTGAGATAAGATTTTCATCGGGAAACATGACGAAACTGCATGTTCAGTTCCTTCAGGTTTGACCTTGGAAGTTGCTAGCCTCTTTGCTCGCTCTTGAATACACTTGACGACGCCGGGATTCCTAAACCTCTACCTTGTGCATAGTAAATTATCATTGATCAATCATCAGCATAAACAAGTTCATCCTTACAATTATTTTGAATGTCTTGAAAGTTTCATTTTTTGTTGTTATTGCTCGAAACGAATAGGTAGGAGAATAATGTTTCGTTCTTCAAATCTTGGCTGGTGGTAATGGTGGCCCACAAGACAGCTTAGGTTTGTGTCAAGCAGCTAAGACTGGATTAGGATTAAATCGTCCAGGTTAACTTTGGTTTGTTGTGAGTTCGATTGTGTCCGATGCGAGTTGCAAGAATGTGGCCCTTTTTTTTTTTTTTTTAAGATAACGAATAGTATCTCGACTTCAAATCGTGAAACAACAGGGTGAAATCTAGTAAATTTTTGATTAAGTCTCAGTGGGATTGAAGGAAGAAGTTCGTTTCCTATGTGAAGTTTTTTCAGGGTCGCATGTTTGTTTCAGGCATATTATCACGCACGCAGCTCCCCATCTGACCTCGAAATGCTGGAACGTGACTTGCGCTTCCATCTACAAGCTCATTGAAGTTTCCGCCTTTCCACTGCAGCAGTTGGCCGTTGCTTTCTCAGTTGGGTCTGAAGACTATTATGGGGATATGGCGGTCGTCCAAGTAGCTGCAAGGTCCGCGACCGCAGATGCCGCCCGACTGCAATATCTCGCTTCCCAGGTAAGTTAGTGTTTGTTTGCGGTAATTATTTCCTAAGAATAGGTAATTACGCTCCACAAGGTTTTACCTTTTTTCTGTCACCTGCATTCCAATAAAGAAAAATGATGGAGTACAGCAACAAACACGACAAAACGAAAATACTAAACTTTCATGTACCATAAAAGAATTAGCAGTTATAAATTGAAACATCTCCTGTCATCAACTGAACATATTTACAGGGGCGTCGCTGTGGGGGAAAAATTACTTTCGTCGGGCGAATTTAAATATTTATTTAATTTATTTATTTATCACCCGTCATTCCAAACAGAAAAGAGACTGAGTACAAAAACGAAAAGAAAAACAAAACAAAAGCAAAACGTAACACTTTCATAGGAAACACACAAAAAATCGACAATTACTAACTGAGACTCTCTGACTGACTATAAACTGAACACGATTATATAGGCTTACATATACACTTAAACTCTGAGAATTTTGCTCCTAGGCTGGGACTAAATTTTTGAGTTGTACTTGCTAATCAGGTTAGAAATAGCAAGCTGGGGGTCTTTTATGTTATACACTTTCATCATTTTGGTATTTCTTGTCTATATGAATTTACATCAAAGAAACAACCTCAATTGATGCATTACAGTTAGTTTTAAGCAAAACTTCGCCTGCGACACATTTTGTAGTATTCTCTATTAGGAAGCACGATGTATTATTTAGTTTTCGTTTTAGGATATAAATTCTTGCGGTTAAACAAGTTAAAAGCCGGAAATTGTATGACACCATAGCTAAATTTTTCCGGAAAAAAATTTAGACTGCGGTGCTTGGTTCATCTTGTCTTGGTACAGTCGTTAGAACCACCGCTTTTTACCAAAAGCTAAAATAAACAGCATGTGAACTTTAAAATACGAAATTATATCAAAGGAATAATCTCAAGTGATGCAATACAGTTAATTTACAGAAAATTTCTCCTGCGGCGCATTTTGTAGTATTCTTTGATTGGAAGAACGGTGTTTCATTTAATTGGCGTTTTCGGATTGAAATGTGTGGGGGTCAGAAACAGGTTAAAAGCCAGAACTTGTATGGTAGGTTTAGCTAAATTCTTCCGGAAAAAGGCAGATTTAAACAATTTGGCCTGCGGCTCGTAGTTTAACTTGTTCTTGGTACAGTCGTTGGAAGCTTCGCTTTTTAGCCAAAGCTAAAATGAAAAGCTAAGTAGGTGAACTTAAATATATGAAATTACATCAAAGGAATAATCTCTACGGATGCATTATAGTTAGTTTTACCCCGGTTCTATTATGTGCTGGCGGGAAATGCAACGGCGCGTTTTGTAGGCACATTTTTGAGTCCGTCGGCACAAACCGGACGTCCCCCCCCCCCCCCAAAGGTGAAAGGCTATTGACGCCCCTGCATATTTATATGCATATACGTTTAAATTTCATAGAGCTAACAAAATGTTGTTTTACTGTGCTAGAAGCTATTATAACAAGATGATGTTATATAATTAAATTATTCTATAAGTAGTGAACTGGACGACAAAAATGCTCCTCAGCCAAGGCAGGCACCCTAACCATTTGAGCTACCGAGGGGCTTGCGAACAGAGTTCGCAAACCACTACACTAGTTTGTTAGAAGCCGGCCATAGGAACAGTGATTCCGCCCGAAGGCAAATTGATATAACCAGTTCACATCCCCATGTCACGGAAATTAATAATGATACCTAGCTGGCAGTTTAAACAAGGGACTTGTACCGTAACTAATAAATCAGAAACAATGTTTCTGAAGAAAAAACGATGTTTCTGGTTTATTGGTTACGGTACAATTAAGTCCCTTGTTTAAACAGCCATCTATGTATCATTAATTAAATTATAACTCAAAGGTGCCAATCGCCTCAAAGTAAAAATTCATGGTAACCTTTCAACGTCCCATCAGTGATGTGACAGGAAGTTTCGCATGTTGGTACCTTGTAATCGCAAAGCTGTGGCAGCATAACCGCAGGAACATTGACGACCTAATAGTTTCTACGGCCCTAGCCAAGCTTTAGGTTCAGGTTCTTTAATTTTTTAAAAAATTCGTAACAATATATTTCGATCACTAGGGGGCCGGCAGGGATGCGAGCTCGTTAGCTCGGCCCCATTTTAAACACTGACTATATGTAACTTACTTCTTAACTTCTGACTGTAGTCGAATATTTACGGACTTGGCATTTGGCATTACCCTAATTTTTTTTCCAATTTATGGGAGCTAACAAACAACGAGCTCATATGGCACTTGTCGGTAGGTAATACAAAAAAGTAGGAGGTAACAAAGCTCCCCCACCATAGTTGCCGAAACCGGTTCAGACCCAGAATTGAGGTATCTGCTCCGTCTGTTCATCCAACCCACCAAGTTTCGCTCGAATCTGACCATTCTGGAAATGTTCCGCACCCTCACTCGCACCGTCTCTTACCACCTATCAACTTTCACTCGAACTTGACCATATCCGGTACACCCACCACCGAGCTTGGATCGACCATGATCCTGAAATGGATCATCTAGAGCAGTGTCGCGTACCCCTAATTAAGGTTCAAAGTGGCTGCGTACCCCTTTTTGAAGAATCACTATTCTACTATTCTAATAAGATGTGTCACGATCAGAACGCCGCAAAGACGTCATTTATTGCCATAAGTGGCACTTGAGTCTGCAAGGTTGTCAAGTTCAGTGTTGTCCGTAAACTGGTCAAGGATCAGAAAGACACTTGCGCTGTTTCTTTAAAACTTCGTAAGCCAAAACTCTAATTTCTTAAAAAAAGCAAACATTTATTTTCGAATTCAGATATTTGGGACCTTCGCGTACCCCCCCCCCCCCCCCGGTTGGGAACCACTGATCTAGAGAATATTCCCGTTGTACCTTCCAAGTTTGATCACAGTCGCTCCACTCGTTTTATCCCTAGACGTGCCGCAAAGATTTCCGGGACCCCTGCAGATCTCCCCACGGCCGAATCCAGTTCGGACACGTAATTGAATCGTATAGGTCATCATTCTCTCCTCCCTTTTTTTTATTTTTTTTTTTTATTATCCCGCGTAGCTTCTTTTTCCATTTTTCCTGTTTTAGGTTGAACTAAAACAGTGGCTACGTCTCCACCTCCAACTCAGTGACGTTAATACCAAAAATACCTAACTCCCTTTGATAGCTTGATTTCGGCAAAACTTCGTAGTTTCACGCCGAAAAATTTTCATTTTCAGTCCGTATGAATGGTGCTCGATTAGGGCAATATTTTCCGGGCATTGTCATACTCGCTGCGGCGTAAGTACTGTTAATGAGGCAAAAAAGCTGGTACTACCAGTAATTGGTCAATTGAATTTGAAGCTCATGATCTACACCTCAAGGTTTCTTGTCGTTTGTTTGTTGTTCTTACCCGAGCCTTGTTCAGGTCTGGTGACTCGAGACTCAGCATGAGTCCGATTGCGCTGTTTTTTTTTCAGTCGAGCCATTCGACCATGCTAAGAAATATTGAGTTTTGAACCCGCCCTTTGGCAGCGATCTATATCTGGGGTCTGACGGCTGTATCTCAGTGTTCAGAGCTCTCCCCTTCATCAGATAAGGGTGCCATATTGTTTGGTAGTTTTTGCTCTAAACGATATTTTGGCCCTTCTTGACAAGGGTCTCCTTCAAGCCATAGCTAGAAGAAGCGAACCTGTAATCATCACAATATTTTATTGACAGCGGGAAAGCTCCTAGTCCCAGATCAGAATCTAAGAGGTATTAGATATTCCATCTGACCAAGCTGACTGCGAATCATATTCGAAGGTGCAAAACGGATAAGTCAGCCACATGTGATTAGAGCTATATTTCGGACCGTCTTGGCAAAGGTCCTCTTCAGGCTCAAGCCGCTCAAGCTGGAAAATTAACTTGTGAAAAAACAGTTAAAGATTCTTCCTTGGTCTTTAAATGAATCTTTAATTGTTTTTCACAAGTTCATTTTCCAGCTTGAGCGGCTTGAGCCTGAAGAGGACCCTTGCCAAAAGGACCGGAATATAGCTCTAATAAATATTAATTCAAACAATGTTTCAAAGTCAGCTTGGGCTCAAAGAATATTTAGCTCTAATAAAATGTAGCTTACTAATCCGGTTTGCACCGTCATATATACTAAGAGGTATTAACTCAGTAACTAGCTGTGATTGTTGAAAGCCTGTCGTTGCCTGTCCGCAGGAAAAGTACGCTTTTACTAAAATAATCACGAAAGTATTCACTCCAGCTGGCTGAAAGCGTCAGACATGTCAGTGGCATTAGAAAATGACGCTTTGTTAATTCGCTAATAGATTTATAACACGAAATAACAGAACCCTAGCTTAAGGCATTAACAATTAAAACAAACCCACACAACAGCACGATAATTTAGGGCAAGATAATGATTAGGAAAATCACAAATACCAACACGAAAATCTTAGGACAAGGTAAGTGCATTGAAAGAAAGCGGAAGAAAAACAGCAATGGTTTAATCTTTCTAACAATCAGAAACAAAAATAAATCAAATATAAACAGAGAGGAAGTTTAATTGTCAGATAACATGTACTTGTTTAGGTCCTTAAAGAACAAGAGCTGGAAGCTCATATGGCACTTGCAACGCTCGGTAAAAGAATGAAGGTAGGAGTTTGCCAATTCGTGGGTTTGTTGTCATCATTTGTACGCAAAAGCCCCGAGATAAGAATAACGATAAACCCTTGGAAATCATGAGAATGTGTCGTTTGGAAAAAAAAAATGTTGTTTCACTTGGCTGTGATGATGCGCACTAAGGGTGCTAGAAATTCATCTGTAATCAAAAACCTTAAGGCAAAAATGATCCTGGGCCCTGTAGGACCATGAATATATATGGTCTGGTTAAAAGTATTTTTTTTTTTTTACTTTTCGGTTAAGATGCGCACTTTAAGGGTGCTAGAAATTCATTTCTGAGCAAAACCCTAGAGGCAAAAATGATCATGGGCTCATGGGGATCAGGAAAATGTAGATTTTGCTTAAAAAAAAATTTGTACTTGGCGGTGAAGAGAATACTTTAAGGAATGGTCGGATCTGGAAAGTGACAATTTCTTAGTCAATCTTTTCAAGTCTCTAATGTTCAAGCCAAGTTTCGTCGTCCTAGCACATCTGGAATTACCATAAATCGCGATCACCGGAAATCAGGACCACCGTCCAACTGCCCCAGAGTGCACGAATCCGGTCCTGTTCTGTTACTGATGTGCCTAGGGCCCACGTCTGTTCTTCCCGCCAAGTGTCATCCCAATCGCTACACTCTAAGCGTGTCACAACCCCACCCCCCAGGTCCCCCATATTGATCGGATCCTGTCCGCACTTGACATCTGAGACACGAGTTCTTTCCAACTATCAAGTTTCATTAAGATCCGATCACCCATTCAAAAGTTGGACGTTTCTCAAGATTCCGGATTCCCACTCGCTCCACTCCCGCCACGATGGTCAAATCGGAGAAACGACTGTTCTTAAGTTTAAATTGTCGAGTCCCTGACATGCCAGCCAAGTTTCATCGTTCTAGCACACGTGTAAGCATCTTAACTCGGGATCACCTGAATTCCGCAACCCTCCCTCAAACTCCCCCCCCCACAGTGCTCGGATCCGATCCGGTCTTGTCAAGTGCGTATCCAGGGCTTGTGCTTATTCTTCCCGCCCAACTCCCCCCAAAGTCACCGGATCCATTCCGGACAAATATCAAGTTTCATTAAGATCCGATTCCCCGTTCAAAAGTTAAAAATACCTCAGTATTCTAGATCCCCCTCCCTCCACTCCGCCTATGGTGGTCGAATCGGTTGTGACTATGTCCAAGTTAGTTTGGTAGGGTTCCTAATAGTGCCTGCCAAGTTTCATCGTCCTAGCACTTCTGGAAGTACCCTAACTCGAGATCAGTGTCCTGACAGAAGTGCCATACGAACTTTTTCTTTCTTCTGAGATCTAATAGTTTAGGGTGAGTGAGTTCCGCATTTTTACACCGGCGTGACGAATTGAACAAGACCGAAGGTGTCGATGGGATCCCAAAAATCTAATATATAATGTAGACAAATAAATAATTTAATTGTAACATCTAATCAACTACAAATACAACTTTTACTTTTAACAAATTTTCTTGTTTTGGCCGGATTCCGGACGAACTACTTGTCCGGGTAGTCTTACTCCTAAATCGAACATCTAATCAACCTCAAATAAACTTTCCAGTTTGAGCCGGATTCTGGACAAGCTAATTGTCCGACAACAAAATAAAGCTCAAAAATGAATTCAGCGTATCTCCTTACCCCTTTATCGAACATTCAATCAATTTTAAACAAAAATTTAACTTACAACAAATTTTCCGGTTTCAGTCGGATTCCGGACGAACTATATGTCCGGCTAAAAAACGATTGTCATATACGAATTCATTATCTGTTTCTTGTTCTTAAATCGGAAATCTAATCAACTACAAATACAACTTTTACCTTAAACAAATTTTCCGGTTTTGGCCGGATTCCGGACAAACTAATAATCCGGGTAGAAAATGATTTTCACACAAGTTTTCAGCAAGTCTTCTTACCCCTAAATGAAACATCTAATCAACATCAAATACAAATTTTATTTTTAACAAACTTTCCGGGTTTTTGCCGGATTCCGGACGAACTATTTGTCCGGCGAGAAAATGATTTTCATCATTTTGTTCAGCATGCCTTCTTACCCCATACCCCTTCTTACCCCTCTCACATTAGCTGTTTCAAAATCTTTTGTTTGCCCCTTAATTTGAATCCCCTCCCCCACCCCTAAATGTAGGGCTACAAAGCCCAACTACGAACTTGACTGGTCCGATGACCCAACAAATCCTCACACCAAGTTTCATCAAAATATCTCATTCCCTTCGAGAGTTATCGTGCTTACAGACGGACAGGCGGACGGACGGACAACTTTTGCGATGTCATAGGTATCCCTCCACTTACGTTTTGGGATCCCAGAAACTAGATATTGCACAAGGATGTCGATTGGTCGAATGATTAGACCGTGGTTTCGTGAATATGGAACGTTTGGAAAATGACTCGCAGAACACCGACAAGAAATTGGCCACTCCCTCTCCAATGGGCACCGCCCGAACTAAACTTTGTAATCAGCACCAACCAAAATATCTTTTTGTAAACCCTTCCCACTCAGTACGTTTTCAAGAGTCTAAATTCTTGCAACATGCACTGGTATTTGACTTTATTTGACAGATACGTCAGCTGAGTTCTATTCTACAAATATTTCGTCCCTTCTTGGCAAGAATTCTCTTCAGGTTCAAGCTGGAATAAGAGCTATTCATTCAATTCAATTCAATTTATTTCTAAAACATGAAGCGGACAAGCCGAATATTCGTTTGGTCGTCAATTTACAGTCAACACTTACGAATTAATTTAAAATAAAAGTAATCGTCCAATACATTTAATAAAAAGTGTTAAGCTCAGGTACACAATTACTTAATACCACTGGCGTTAAAAACTTGACAAAGGAGGGAACAAAGCTTTTCAGATATCGGTTTCGAGACACTTGAATAGGCTGTGTGAGAGGTACAGATGAGAGGTAGATGCTCACATGGAACTTGCAAGGTTGGATCGGAGGATGAACCTGGGGGTAATCTGCTACTTCGGAATTTTATTAGAACTTCATATGAATGATGATGAATGATGATGAATGATTTATTTGCACATTAAAGCCATCCGGCCATCATGCAACAAAACGAAACAAAAAGTGAACAATCTTACATGCGCATATACACACTAACACAATCTTAATATTTTTAATTTACACTGAATACTTTATTAGCACTAAAAACACAATTTCCCCATCAGAAGAAATCTTTCCGGTGTTTAAAAGCTAACCTGAGGAACTTCCCAATAATTCTTATTTCTTTAAAATCTTTACTTCCCATCATTTTAATAATCCATTTCTTATCAGTTCCCCCCACCCCGAAAATCTCCTCCCTTAGTAACTCTCTACAATCACACAAAAGGTGGCATATATCCTCGTTCGTTTCTCCACACATAGGACAGAAGTAGTAAGGACCCGATCTTTCCTCTTTTTTCCCCATATACTTTCTTCTTGCACCGAGCGGCAAACCATCAGCCCTCATACTTATTAACAAACCCAACTCCTCCCTACTTAACCCTACTTTAAAATATATTTCCTCACCCCACGTCTCTTTTGCCGCAGCGTACAACCTCAGATTCTGACTTACTCACCTCGCACAACCACGTCTGTATTTCCTGGTCTTGGAGTGTCTGTCTAACCACTCTAGTCACACTTCCTAACTCCCATCCTGGACCTTCCCCTTCATTCCACAAATTACTTAAACCTGTATTATCTAAAATACACTTAATCTGGTGTGCCCACGACTGCTTCCTTCCATCACACAATGATTCTAGGTATGCCTCCTTTAGTAGTCTTGAATGGGGCATAATCAAAATTCTTTCCCAAAAATTTACCATACTCACTAGCCTCCTACTCCTTAGTGACAATAGACCTAAATCACCCTTTACCACTAGACCATTAATTCTATTATTTACACCTAGAATCCTTTTAAAGTAATTTAATTGCAACTTCTCCAATTTCCCAGCTACTGCATATCCCCATATCTCTGCTCCGTAATGGATTATCGGCACTACTTTCGACAAAAATATTTCTTTAACCATTCTTATTTTACTACTATTTCTCAATCTACTGGCATGCAACATACTTACGCACCTTTTACCTTTCGTGACACAATATTCTATATGCTTACTTGCTCCTCCACGTGCACTCATCTTACATCCCAAATACATCCATTCTTCCTTCACCGCGATTCGTCTTCCCTTAAACACAAATTCTGGGTTCTCCGATGTTTTACCTTCCTTTCTAAATATCATTACTACTGTCTTATCTACATTCAATTCTAGTCGTTTTTTGTCCAAATACTCACCCAGGATTTGGAGCAACTTTTGCAATTTTTGTTCAGATTCTGCGATCAGAGCAATATCATCTGCGAACAGTAGCAGACATAGCAACGTATTACGAAGTGTTACCATTGGCGCAGCTCGCTCCTCCATGAATTTCTCAATATCATTCAAAAACAAACTAAACAGCTTAGGTGATAGCGTACATCCTTGCTTCACGCCTACAAACGATCTTACACTCCTTGAAATTTGTCCCATCACCCGTACAACAAATTTTACCCATGTATACATTTCGCACACAATCAAAATAAATCCAACGGGTAGCCCCAACTGCAACAAAGCCTCCACCAGTAACTTACGACTTACATTATCGCTTCGCTGAAGTGCCATATACCGATCACTTTTGGGTCGGTCTGTCAGGCCACTGTTCTCGAGTTAGGGTACTTCCAGAAGTGCTAGGCGATGAAACTTGACAGGCGTTTTAGGACCCTACCAAAGTAACTTGGAATAGTCACATCCCCGATCCGACCAGCGTGGGGGGAGCGGAGGGAGGGGGAATCCGGAATATTGACGTATGTATAACTTTTGAACGGGGAATCGGATCTTAATGAAACTTGGTATTCGGAAGAGCTCCTGTCTCAGATGCCTTCAAGTCCGCAATGGATCCGGTGACTTTGGGGAAGTTGGGGGGGGGGGGGGAAATCGTGTGACATGTTCAGAGTGGCCGGATCGGGATGAAACATGGTTGGAAGAACAAGCAAAAGCCTTAGATACATAGTTGACAAGACCGTACCGTGTCCGAGCACTGTGCGGGGAGTTGGAGGGAGGGTTCTGAAATTCCGGTGATCCCGAGTTGCGACGCCTTCACTTGTGCTAGGACGATGAAACTTGGCAGGCATATCAGGGACTCGAAAGTCTTAACTCAAGACGTTCAGTCTTTTCTCCGATTTGACCATCGTGGGGGGAGTGGAGGGAGGGGAATCCGGAACATTGAAGTATGTCCAATTTTTAAACGGTTGATCGGATCTTAATGAAACTTTATTTTTTATCTCAGATGTCCCATTTCAAGTGCGGACAGGATCCGATCAATGTCGGGAAGTCGAGGGGGGAGGGGGACCGGAAGTTTTTTGACACGCTTAGAGTGTAGCGGCTGGGATGACACTTGGTGGGAAGAACAAACATAATCCTTAGATTCATCAGTGATAAAACTGGACCGGGTTCGGGCTCTCTGTGGGAGTTGGGGGGGGGGGGGCTGAATTCCGGTGATCGCGATTTAAGGTACTTCCAGATGTGCTAGGACGATGAAGCATGGCTTGAACCCTAAAGACATGGGCTTAGAAATTGTCGCTTCCCAGATTCAACCCTCCTGACAAACCATGTATAGAGTATCCATCATCCTAAAGGGCCCAGGATTATTTTTGTCTCAGGGATTTTAATTACAGATGAATTTCTAGTGCCCTTGCGCATCGTCACAGACAAGTGCAAAAATAAAATACTTTTTACCAAACGATATATTCTCGTGATTTCCAAGGGTGCACCATCATTCTTATCTCAAGGGTTTTGCTTACAAATGATTACAACAAACTCACGAATTAACAAATTTCTACTTTCATCCTCTTAACCAGCCTTACAAGTGCCATATGATCTTCTAGCTCTTGTTTTATTTTTAGTATGTATTGCTACGTCAAAACTGTATTTTGTGCGTTGTTACCTTTTCTCTACTTCTTTTGTCTCTTTATTCCGTCATTGAGTTTTGTGTAATAATGGGCAATAGACATATTCATTCATTCATATGTCATCTCGTTCAAACCGGGCTGAATGAAAGCGTACTCAGAAGATTTTCGTGTTCAACCATTCAAAAATTATAGTGTATTGTCTTTCAGAGAAACGTAGGAAATCAATTCAATCTTTGTTTTTTTTTTCCTTTCCCCCAAAAAGTCGCCTGCGTTTTGTCCGACGAGTTGAATTTTGTCATCGCATCGGACACTGCCACGAAACACAATGTTTTGCGTTGCTTGCCGCACGAATTCATCATTGTAACTGCTAATAAGTTTTGCAAAATTATACGCAAAACGCAGAATTTTGCG
This sequence comes from Branchinecta lynchi, assembly GCA_023053575.1. Taxonomy (NCBI): domain Eukaryota; kingdom Metazoa; phylum Arthropoda; class Branchiopoda; order Anostraca; family Branchinectidae; genus Branchinecta; species Branchinecta lynchi. Next base: position 11,088,002 of record JAKZAP010000006.1, read on the forward strand.
CGAAATCGCAGCGGAGTCATGGTGATGTTTAATTCCACTCATCTCGTCCATAAAGGGATTTGCACAAGACCGTGAACCCGATAATACCGTACCAACTTTAAGTAGTATTCGAGGTAGAAACTGGCGATTACTACAGCAACAGATTAAAGGACCTGTTTTACCTAAAATACAAACGCAATCTACTTCCATAATTACTCCACATATTTCTAAACCCGGAGATCCCAGTATTCTAACCCCTCTAACAAAACCACGCTGACTTTCTCACTTGCCGTGTTTTGATACCTTCGATGTGTATCACGCTGTCGACGGTTGTCTGCGAGAAGTTTTCCATCAGAAAAAACGGTTATGTAAATTGTTTCCCTGTTTTTGCTATAAGTCAACGGGTCTCGGAAAAGGCTTAAAACAGCTAAACCGTGGGTTGTTTGTTGAAAGCACAGACTAGTGTTAGAGTATGCAAATATTTAAAAAACTGTTAAGTTGAAGAGTAAAGAGTGCGAGGGGGTCCTTTAAGAAAGCAATGAGTTGTGTCGTTGACAAAATGAGCTGTAAAGTCCGGGCAATTAATGCTGAGAACGACATCGACGCTAAGCATTAATTATATTTAAGTTGATGAAGAAAGTCCATCATATAGATATAAATAAAACACGACCAAAAATTCTAGCTCGTCAACGAAGCTACGAATTCATCATTGTAACTGCTAATAAGTTTTGCAAAATTATACGCATTTGTGCAACCTGTCAGCTACTTCCTTTCGAAGCATTTTTTCATAGTGGGTTCTGATGCGATGCAAGAATTGCATTACGAAGTAATTTTTTTTAAGTTATAGTTAATGTTGGTATTTTTAAGCTATAAATAGCTAAAAGTGCCACGAAGAGTGTAATCTTAAAACGTTTCTTTTTAAGCGTAGGACCCCAACTCCGTCGGACATTTTAAACATTAGAATCCTCATAAATAATACTTGACTCGGTTTAGCCGTATTTATCTTAGTAGCAAATTTTAGAAAATAACATGAAGTGCGTTTTTTTGCGCAGGTTGACTAACCATAAACCCAACATCTCTTATAAAATAGACTACGCATAAATATTACCTGTCTCGGTATAAACTTGTGGTTTTAAGTAGCGAATCCTAAAAAATAATACTAAATTAAGATTTTCCGCATGATTCACCATAAATCCAATATTTTTGAGAAAAATAGACTATTCATAAATCGCTCTTGCCTCTGTCTAGCCTGTGTTTATCAGTGGCAAATTACTACTTAAAGAGATTAAATTCATATTTTTGCGAAGGTTTACTCGCCACAAACCCAGCATTTTTGAGAAAATCGACCACTCGTAAAGAATACTTGTCTTTGTCTAGCCTTGTGTTTGTCAGTAACAAATTAACAGAAAATAATATGAAATTCAGTTTCTTGTGGAGGATTACCCTAGGTTCACACAGACGTTCACACTGAGGCGATATCGGCCATCGCCGAGATTTTTGTCGCCAAAATCGGCGATTTCTAGGCGATTTTCAATGTTGGGAAAATTCAACTTTAATTGGGCGACAGTACGATTTTATGCACGTAACAGCAACATGGACGACCCCTTTGATGATTCACTTTTAGAAAAATTAATTTATTTTATCATTTTAATTAATTTAAGGGTTATTTTTAATTATTTTAATTATTTTTCGCGTTAAATTCTGTTGCCGACGAAAATTGAGTGTGAACATCCAGGCGATAAGAACCTTCTGTCGCTGCAATTGAAAAATCTCGTTCATCGCCGCGATTTGCTCTGTGTGAACCTAGGGTTAATCTTCACAAACCCAACATTTTTTGAAGATTAGCGTATAGCATAAACAATATTTGGTTCGGTCTAACCTTGTTTTTATCTGTGACAGATTAACAGAAAGTAGCAAGGCCGTATCCAGGGGGGGTTCCCTGGTTTACCCCCCCCCCCCCCCCCCCGAAATGTACAAAAATAATCATTTTTATAGACTTTTCCCTCTGATTTATGTCTTTCTTGTACTTTTTTGTCCGATCAGCAGGCACCCCCCCCCCCCCGGAAAAAATTCCTGGATACGGGCCTGGAAGTTTTTGCACAGGTTTACTTTCAATAAATCCAACATTTTTCAGACATTGCGTACCTACTCACTACCTTAAACCGCATTGTCCAGCGACAAAGGTGCCAGTACGGTGGTGCTGGTGTTATCGTTGGTTTGTGGACAAATAATGTCTGGCTAATGTCTCACAAACAATATTTGGTTCGTTCCCTTGTTTTATCTGTAACGGTCCAGCCTTTTGTTTGTCTATAACAACTAAACAGAAAATAATGTGAAATTCAGTTTGTTGCGCACGTTACTATCCCAAACCCAAGATTGTCCGAACAGTGGTGTACTCATTTTTTAACCCGCGTAGCATCTTAAAAAAAAAAAAAAAAAAAAATCAGGTTTGTAACTTTCTGGGCTACGACTCCTCGTTCATTTGGTGACGTTAATTTTCTTCAACTCCTTAACGTCACTTACTCTTTCCAAAAATAAAAAATCTTACAAGGGTAAACTTCAAAACTGTAATTACCATTTCAACTGTTTAAACTATTTATAAACTTACAGTCGCGAATCCAAATAAAGTATTTAATCGTTTTTACTCTAATTCTTACTAACGCTGATTTTCATCAATAATTTGCATCTTTTTTTTCGTATCTGCAAACCCGCAAGTCATCACAACCATAAATATAATAGTTTTGCACTGTCAAATAAATTCCAACCGTACCCAATTGCTATAAACTATCTCCGCCAGACCGACAACCACAAAAACTACAAAGACATTTCAAATCCAAAATTAGAACTCTATTTAATTTTTCACCTATATTATGAATTCTAATTTAAACATTTTTTTTATTTCCTTTATTTTTGTTTTATACTTCTGAGCAATTAATTTTAAATTCCATGTTCCAAACCAGGGTACTTCTATTCTAACTTCATTTAAAAATTCCATTTGCTCTTCCTGTTTCGAAGAGCCCTTCCTCCATAGGGCTCCTCTCTTTCGGGCATATCAGTCAACATTCATACTCCAAATGTTTCCCTCTTCGACGAATAGAACCAACAAAACAACAACAAAAATAATTCGAAATATCTAACTCGTAAAAACTCATACAAGCTCTAGTGTACCCATAGATGATATTTGGTTCGGTGTAGCCTTGTGTTTATCTATAACAGATTAATAGAAAGTAAAATGAAATTCTGCGCAGGTTTGCTCTCGGTAAACCCAACATTTTTCGAACATCTGGGCACTCATAAATAATATTTGTTCGTTCTGGCTTTGTGTTCATCTGTAACAAAGTAATAGAAAATAATATGAAATTCAGTTTTATGCGCAAGGTCCATAACCCAACATTTTTCGAACATTTTCGTACTTACAAATAATATTTGGTTCGGTCTAGAAAGTAATATGAAATTTTGTGCGCAGGTCTACTCGCAAATAATATTTGGCTCGGTCTAGCTGTGTGGTTTTGTGTTTATCTACCGCAGGAACATTCAGGATGTCATACCTATTTTTTTTTTTTAATTCCACGAAGCATCTTTTCTAATTTTTCTCGTATTTTTTTACTTTTCTTCTACACACGGTGACGTTCGTTTTTTCACACCTGTGTCATTTGAGCTGACGTTGGTCTTATCAGGCCAGGGGAAACCTGATTGCACGTGTTCGACCTTTACAAAAAAATGGGACTGTTATCGTTGTAAAACGGTGGGAATTTAGCTTTATCTGTGTAGAAAGTGAACAGCAATTATCACCGCAGCTTACAACTTAATTGTTCCACGGAAAATCAATATTTTTGAAAATTTGTAGTGCGATAATGCCGAAATGACATTTTGTTACAATTTCTGTCGCACGTGTAACAGTTGAATGTGTCGTCATGGAGATAAATTAGATCTGGATTGAATTGTAATTGAATTGAATGAAATGATAATGAATTTAATTGTCATAATATGGCAAATCGCTCAATTGTCCGATACTTGGCGACGCTGCTTATTTTGGGCATGGTTTAGCTTTGTTGACGCCTTCGCCTTCTTCTGGTCCGGCCGCAACGCAAAGTGACTAAGCTGCCTGTTTTTAAGACCACAAGCGGGTTCCACCCTACTTACCCGTAGTTACTACGCATGGCGTGACGAATTCTGGCTTTTTTCCGTCAAGGCTGGAACGATTTTTGGGATCCCAAAACGTAAGTGGAGGGATACCTATGACATCGCAAAAATGTCCGTCTTTCCGTCTGTCTGTAAGCACGATAACTGTCGAAGGGAATGAGATATTTTGATGAAACTTGGTGTGAGGATTCTTTGGGTCAAGGGTAAGGTCAAGTTCTAGATGGGCTCTGTAGCTCTACATTTAGGGGCTCTGTAGCTCTACATTTAGGGGTGGGGGAGGGGGTTTCAAATTAAGGGGCATACACAAATTTTAAAAGCTATTGAGATAGTTGATTTAGGGCTAAGGAGACAGACTAAATCCAAATATGAAAGGTATTTTCTTGCTGGACAAGTAGTTCATCCGGAATCCGGTGAAAACCGGACACAAAACTTGTCGACCAGTGTTCGGCTATAGCGGTCCTACCCCTTTATTCTCAAACGATTATAGCTCTGCGCACGTGGTCGCCAATCATGTGTTGATTCAGTGATGTAATCGAAGGTCGAAGGGGGCGAGGCGAAAGAGACATGGGGTGAATGTATTTATTTTATAGCGGGTTTCGACAGGGAGGAATTTAAATTATTAATTAGTATGCGTGTTGAAATTTTACCGCTGGGACGTAGGAGGAGGTACACGGTTAGGCCGATTGGGAGAATTGGTCCTTCTGCCCGATGTGTGGACTGTGGAGAGCGAGAGTGTGTGCGACATCTAATGTGTGATTGTAGGAAATGTAGTAGGAATAAGTGAGGGGTTATTCACTGAAAAAGGTTTACTTGTTAAGGGAGGGGTTGCTCACTTGAAAAAGATGTACTGGATAAGTGAGGGGTTGCTCAGTGGGTGTACTAAAGTTTTTTGGGGAGGGGGTGGGGTGAGCCGGTCTCAGGTACTGGTGAACCAATCCTAGGTGCAGGCGAGGGGTTAGGAATTGGGTGTACCCGTTAAAGGAGTACTCGAGGGGTTAGACACTTAAGTGAGCCAAGCGAGGGGGTTGATTCATGGTGTACCAAAGAGGGAACTGCTAGGGTTCGCGAGGGGCTACTCACTGAAAGAATGGTGAACTGGGTAAGTGAGGGGGTACTCACTGAAAAAAGGTGTACTTGGTAAGGGAGGGGTTACCCACTGGAAAAAAGATGTACTGGATAAGTGAGGGGTTACTCAAGTGGGTGCACTAAAGTTGCCCGTAAGCAAAAAACTTACAAAATGGTGACATTTTTGTTGTGGACTACATATTCAAGCGGTTGATTATGGATAAATAGCAAAAATGTTTAAGGGGTCTAGCGAAGACTTGGAAATGTACAAGATTCGATTGTCTGGATCAAGAAGTCAGATAAACATTAAAATGTTGGGATCCCATCGAAACCTTTGGTCTTGTTCTGTTTTCCAGCAGAATAGCATGCCACGGGCGAATCCGACCAATCACGTTACAGAGATGCGTAGTTACCACGCTTACTACGCTCTCGAGTCAGCGTAGTAACTTTTGACGAGGTTGGAACGAAAATAGTAACAGTTATTGTTAGAAGGGTGGAACACACTCCACGCAAACGAATTTCGGGTTGGTTGTGTAGTGGTTGTTTTATGGCACTTTAGCTTACTCAAGTGCCATATAGCGATCGTAATGTCTGTCTGTCTGTCGGTCTGTCCGCATTTTGCTAGTTTGGGCACTTCCACATGACCTAGGACGATAAAACTTGTCACGCATATCAGGGACCCAACCGGATTAACTTAGAAATAATCACTTCCCCGATCCGACCATCAATGGGGGAGTGGCAACATGGGTAATCCGGAAATTAGTAACATTCATAACTTTGGAACGGATAATCGGGCGTGCATTAAACTTGGCAGGTATCAAGAACAAATGTCTTGGATGTTCATTGTCAAATTCGGATCGGATCCGGTAACTGGGGGGGGGGGCTGGAGGGGGACACCCGAAATGGTTTTTCTAGTTTCCGTCAAACCCCTACCTCTTTCTTCGCTCTAGTATAACTCTGCGCATGGATCAGTCATTCTTTCATCGCACTAGTATAATTCTGCTCGTGGATTCTTTGCAAGAATTCGTTCGGAGAGAGATAGGTCAACCGAAGGTCGAAGGGGTTGGCAAAATATGTTCTTGGACCTTGGTAGGGGTTGATATAAATTAGGGGGTGCTAGGATGATGAAACTTGGCAGGCGTATCAGGGACCCGACCACACCAACCTGCAACCTGGAGATAATCAGTTTCCCGATCCGCACATCCTGGGGGAGCAAAGGGTGGGGGAATCCGGAAAATTGAGTGGTGTGTAACTTTCGAACGGGTGATCGAATTGAAATGAAACTTAATCTTGAATAAATGACATATCTCTGATGTTCCATTTGAAGTCCGAACTGGATTCGACAGCTATGGAGGAGTGGGGGGGGCCGGAAATCCCGAGAAACGGTTAGAATGGAGGGATTGGAGTGAAATTTGCTGGGAATAACCAGCATCTGCTCCAGATAAATCGTTTACACATTTGGACTGGATCCGGACACTTGGGGTGGAGGGTGTTTCCCAGAATTCCAGTGATGGCGGTTCTCGGGATTTTCACGACGAAACTTGGGAGGCGTATCAGGGACCCTATCAAACTGACTTGTAGATACATTTACTCGATCCGATAGTCGTGGGGGGTAGAGGAAGGGGGAATCCGGAATGGATAGATAGATAGATAGATGTTTAATTAAGCCCTTGGGCCATGAACAAAAAACACAAAACAGTACAACAGTACATTTACATTCGTTATACGAGCGAACTTTTAATCAACATAAAAAAACAACTCCCTTCAATCTCCAACTAACCTCACATACTTTTAATTAACTTATTTATATTGAGTCATGCGTAACTTTGGAACGGGTGATCGGATTTGAGTGAAATTTTGTAATTGAACAGAGGACATGTCTCTGGTGATCTTTCTCATGTCCGGACCGGGTCCGACAACAACTGGGGGGGGGGGGAATATGTGACCGGCTGAGACTGGAGAGATCGGGATGGAACTGTGTGGGAATAACTAGCAGATGCTCCGGATAAATCATTTACAGAACCGGATTGGCTTAGGCGACTGTGGGGGGAGTTTAAGGGGGAGTCCGGAATTCCGGTGATCGCGAGTAAAGGTACTTCCAAATATACTAGGACGATGAAACTTGTCTGGAATATTAGAAATTCGACAAGATTGGCTTAGAATTCGCCACTTTCCAAATCTGACCATTCCTTAAAGTACAAATCATGACCGCAAATTAAGAAAAATACTTCTAAGCAAAATATGTATTTTCATGATCCCCATGAGCCCATTACCATTTATGCCTCAAGGGTTTTGCTTACAAATGAGGTTCTAGTTCCCTTAAAGTGTGCATCTTCACCGCAAGGTCGAGAAGTACTTTTTATCAAACGATGCATCTCAACCCATAATCATTTGTGCCATAAGGGTTCTACTTTTGACCAAACTGTATATATCAATGATCCCTAAGAACCTGCTATCGTGTTTGCCTCAAGGGTTTTGCTTACAGGTGCATTTCTAGCGCCTTTAAAACGGGAAATTACGCAGCAACAATTCAAAGAAGAAACGTACTGGATATAAATGTCGAAACCATATTGAAGACCATTGAACCGCCCAACGAAGAAGAGGTAGGGGCGGATCCAGAGGGGGGGCGAGGGGGGCGATCGCCCCTCCTAGACTGGCTGTAATTTTTGGGATTTTGATGAAACTTGGTATGAGGATTGTTTGGGTCAAGGGTAAGGTCGATTTCGTAGATGGGCTCTGTAGCCCTATATTTGGGGGTGGGGGAGGGGGTTCAATTTAAGGGACAAACAAAATATTTTGAAACAGCTAATGTGATAGTCGATTATGGGGTAAGAAGACATGCTGAGCACGATGGTGACAATCATTTTCTCGCCGGACAAGTAGTTCGTCCGGAATAAGTTTGTTAAAAGTAAAAGTTTCATTTGAAGTTGATTAAATATTTGATTTAGGGGTAAGAAGACATGCTGAGCACGATTTTTCTCGCTGGTAGAGTAGTTCGTCCGGAATCCGGCAAAAACCGGAAAGTTGGTTAAAAGTATAAGTTTCATTTGAAGTTGATTAAATGTTTGATTTAGGGGTAAGAATACATGCTGGGCATGATGGTGAAAATCATTTTGTCGCCGGACAAGCAGTTCGTCCGGAATCCGGCCAAAACCGGAAAGTTAGTTAAAAGTAACAGTTTCATTTGAAGTTGATTATATGTTTGATTTATGGGTAAGAAGACATGCTGAACCCGATGGTGAAAACCATTTTCTCGCCGGACAACTAGTTCGCCTGTAATCTGGCCAAAACCGGAAAATATGTTAAAAGTAAAAGCTTTATCTGAAGTTGATTAGATGATATATTTAGGTGTAAGAAGAGACGCTGTGTCTGTATATAATGATAATTTTTTACCCGGACATATAATTAGTCCGGAATCCAGTTGTACCCACATTTTTTTTAAGTCAAAATTTTATTTAAAGTTGATTATATTTCTTTATAGGGATAAGGAGATACGCCGGCCTTTCTGAATTTTTCTTTTTTTGCAGGACTAGTAGTTCGCTCGGAATTCGGGCGAAACGGCAAATTTGGCAATAGTAAAGCAGGAAGTTTTGGTCAATATCGTCAAAATAGATATGGCTTATAGAGGTATAGATAGGTAGATAGAATATCTGAAATCGGTTTTCTCTGATGATGCCTGGCGAAGACAAGACCGAATTGTCTGCATCAAATCTTAGATTTTTGGGATCCCATCGGCACCTTTGGTCTTGTTTGTTTTGTTTTACTGCACTTACGGAAGTCTGCATTGACGCATGTTCTAACTACTGTAACTAGACTCTAAAATCTTTTTACAAGTGGAGCCAGGAGCTTGAATTTTTCTTGTAAACAGTTGTCAGTTGATCAAGTACAGTTTTTACCATTATTGTAATATATGAAAACCACATTTTCGTTAAATAAGAGACCGACAGGGACACTTAAAACGCGAAAAAAATCAGCCTTGTGGCCGACAAAAAGGACACTACCCCCACTCTTTTCGGTAAGAATCGCCCCCCCTAGAACGGAAGGCTGGATCCGCCCCTGAGAAGAGGAGTTCTAGAAATGCCTTTTACAGTACTTTTTACTTACTAGTGTATAATAAAATAATATTCGACTCTGTACAAAACTCCCAAACCAAAAACTCTCGCCAACATTTTGCTTAACTTGCAAGTGCCATATAAGCTTTCAGCTCTTGTTTTCTTTTCGAACCAACAACCATCCAAAAGGATGGTTTTTGCTTGTCCTCGAGCCAGAGCATACGGTGTGTGAAGTGAAGTGGAGTTGCATAGCCTATGTGAGAGAGGACTGTCTGAAGTTATGCAGCCAAGCTTTCTTTTCATCAAACCATGTTTCTGCTTTTGAGTGGAAAGCTCCGGTCTAGCAGGTAAGCAGGCAGGCATCAGTTTCAGATTGAAGATGGAATTTATAAGTGCTAAATATGTGCTGCAGTTCCCGCCGAAACTGGAAATTTGGCAGAAGTAAGGCAGGAAGTTTCGATCAGTTTTGTCAAAATAGATATGACGTACAGGGGTAAGCACACACGCTGAATCCATATCTGAACTTGGTTTTTTGGTTTCTCAGATGATCAGCTATTTAGTTTAATCTGTTTCTAAATTTTAATAGTAAAAATGTTAAAGGAGTCTGGCAAAGACTGGATCTGGTGAAGACAAGACCCAATTGTCTGTATCGAATATTAAATTTGTGGGATCCCATCAAACCTTTGGTCTTGTTCTTCCAGGTTTTCCTTCTGGATTTCCAACTTCAGGCGTACAGGGGTGAAGTGGACCCAAGATGTTTCACCTTTTTGATTTCCGAAACCAGTGATTTAGACGTCAGTACGGAAAACATCGCACCAAAAATTGTCCTGCGGATACCCTTTAAAACCATCGTGGTTTCCCTGCTTGCGCAGCAGTTGACGCTTCATATGATGAGGGATTTCCTTCTGAGTGATTCGGCCATCCTCTGGAATGGGTGAGTCCGAACTTTTTTTTCTACCGTGTATTCGTTATTGTTCATCTACCCATTTCTCCATGTGAATGAATGAATGAATGAATCTTAGTTGAAACCCATCGCACGGTCATTTGACTCAATACAGATTATTATGAACCACCAACAACGGAGTATAAAAAAAAGAAAGAAAAAAGAACAAGAACGGATAATATTTGAAATCTACGAAATGAAAAGCACGTATTTATAAAAATAATCCCTCCCGTCAGCGACTGTGTAGTCGTTGCAATCTGTCTCGAAAGTGCGGTTGCAATTGTAGGATCCAGAATGCCACATCGAGGGTTTTTGGGATCACAAAACCTAAGTGGAGGGATACCTATGACATCGCAAAAGTTGTCCGTCCGTCCGTCTGTCTGTCCGTGTGTAAGCACGATAACTCTCGAAGGGAATGAGATATTTTGATGAAACTTGGTTTGAGGATTACTCGGGTCAAGGGTAAGGTAAAGTTCATAGATGGGCTCTGTAGCCCAACATTTAGGGGTTGGGGTTGAAAATAAGGGACAAACAAAATATTTTTAAACAGCCAATGTGATTATGGGGTAAGGTGACATGTTGAGCACGATGGTTAAAACCATTTTCTTGCCGGACAACTAGTTCGTCTGGAATCCGGCGAAAACCGGAAAGTTGGTTAAAAGTAAAAGTTTTATTTGAAGTTGATTAAATATTCTATATAAGAATAAAAACATGCTGAACATAATGGTAAAAATCATTTTCTTGCCGGACAACTATTTCGCCTGGAATCCGGTCAAAACCGGAAAATATGTTAAAAGCAACAAGTTTTATCTGAAGTTGATTAGATGACAGATTTAGGGGTAAGAAAAGACGCTGAGTCGGTATTTGACACTCATTCCTTACCCGGAGATATAATAGTCTGGAATCCGGTTGTAACTGGAATTTTTTAAGTCAAAGTATTATTTAAAGTTGTAGATGTTCTTTATAGGGAAAAGACGCTGGATTTGTTTCTGAATTTTCTTTTTTTGCTGGACTAGCAGTTTGCTCGGAGTTCGGGCGAAACCGGAGATTTGGCATAAGTAAAGCAGAAAGTTTCGGTCAGTATCGTCAAAATGATTTGGCTTATAGAGGTATAACTGAACTTGGCTTTCTCTGATGATTAGCGTGGCCAAGACTGTCTGGATCAAATATTAGATTTTTGGGATCCCATCGACACCTTTGGTCTTGTTCGTCTGAGAGATTCGACCATCCTATATAATGGGCGAGTCCAAACTTCTGTTTTCACCGTGTATTCGTTATTGCTGATCCCTCCATTTCTGCATGTGAGTGAACGAATAAATTTTAATTGAGACCTGTCAGATGTTCATATGACACAAAACAGAGTAGTATTTGTCCGCCAACAAAGGAGTATAAACAACAAAAAGAAAGAAAATAATAAAACAAAACAAGAACAAGAACGGATAACATGTGAAATTTGCGAAATAACTGAAAAGCACGTATTTATAAAAATAAGCCCTTCCTACAGTGACTAAAATTTTGAGTATTTGCAGTCGGTCTCGAAAGTGCTTTTCGGTTGGAATTGTAGGCTCCACAATGCCATATCAAGGAATTTCCTTCTGAGTGATTCGGCCATCCCATAGCTATAAACATTTGTTAGCAGTAGGATAGTTAACAAAATTCGGGTCTTCCTTTTCTGGGTAGGCTCGTCCCTCGCCTTGAACTTTACCCATCGGACCGAGCACTTGATGCTCATATCGTCATTGCGCTTGAACTCCTTTTGGCAATTTGCATTATGATGAAGAACAGCAACCACGGTTCGAAGGAGTAATCATGGGATTTGAAAATATCGGATGTTTATACAATTCTTGACGCTTCGTGTTTCGTCTAATTTCACCGTCTATTCTTTATTGTTGATTCTAGAGCTGGTGGACTCGGACTCTGGACTCCTTTCGAAACGCCTTTTTCATGGACTCGGACTCGTCGTTCAGTGAGCAAGACTCGGACTCGTGTCGTATCGAAACACGGCCTAGTCACGAGTCCAAGTAAACGTCTCGGCCAGGCAATTTTAAAATAAAACGAAGTCTCCAGCGAAAATAAAGAGATCGACCAATGGGTGGTTAGGTCGCACCATTTTCAACAGGATTAAATCAAGTAATAACTTGCAGGGCTAAGTAATAAAACTAAGAGACATAGGTAACAAGGGTGTAAAGGCTTCTTAAAAATCACATTTGTGAAAACGAGCGAGTTCGGATTACAAAATTGTACAAACAGTGTAGTGGCAAGTGCAAATCCTGAGAGGATGTAAGTACTGAAACCTGAAGTGAAAGTAGACGAGCTCATGGCAGCTTAGAAACACTACGTCAGAGGTACAAAACTAAAACATAATTTTCTGCTTTGTTTCGTTATTTCAGTGCTTGACCCCTCTTCTCCATAATCCTTTTGTATTCGTTACTTTCAAAAAGAGCTATGTCACTTGTTATGAGTAGGGGCTAGTAGGGTTAGTTATAAGTTGGTCTGATAGGTGAGAACGTCACGAAAATATCCCCCCCCCCCCCCCCCCACTAGCCGCCTCTCCGTCGAAAAATGGGGTTTGGACCTTGAAATAGGGTATATGGGGGATCTTTCAACTTCAATCAGCAACTTTCACTCGAGTCTGAGCATTTTGGGGAAATGTCCGGTACCCCCCCCCCCCCCTTGTCCAACTCGCCTCGTGAAAACTCAAATCCTCCCGGGACCCCAAACGGCTCATCTAGGTTAAATGACTTTTTGTACCCTCAAAGTTCCACTTTAGTCGTTCCATTCGTTTAATAGCTAGATGTGTCAAGAAATTCTAGAATACCCCCTCCGGTTCACAATGCAGTGCAGAATCCGATTCGAGCACATAAATACGTTATTAAGAGCGTTCGATCTTACCACCCACCAAATCCTAATTGAATATGAGCATTTCTGGAAATTTTCCGTTACCTTACCCCTCCACCCCCACCTCCACCCGGCGAGGTCAAATCCGTCTGGGACCCGAGAATGGGTCATCTGAAGCATATGACATTTTCACCTTTCATCCCAATCGCTCCACTCGTTTGATCCCTAAGCATGCCACAAAATTTACGGAAACCCCCTCAAACTCCACCCACCGTGATCAAATGGATCAAATACTCTTCGGTCACGTACTAAAGTCATCGGTGGTTTCATCTCTTTCGATTCATCAAGTTTCATTCAAATTTGGATAGATTTCGAGAAAACTCCTGTGCCCCCAACCGTGGTAGATCTGGCCTGATCCTCAGAATATTTAATCTCCATATTCCCAGGTTTAAAGAAGTTCATTAATATCGCTCTGCTCGTTTGGCCCCTATGCGAGCCATAAAATTCCCGGGACTATCCCTCCAACTCCCTCCACTGTGGACGAATACGACTGGGACACGTAAACATCGGATCTCTGACATCTGTTTATCCATCAATCAAGTTCGGCTCAAATCGGAGCATAGCTGCCAATTTCTGGTTCCCCCTTCACCCCTCTCACTGTTGCCGAATCCGGTCTGGACACCAAATAACATATCTAGGCAAAGTATCTAGCTTAAAATGCGGGAAAATATTGATGCATGCTCTTCTCCTGGTCTGGTCAGTGGCTTCTCTTAAACCTCGTTTCTTTGATGACGAACTTTCAAGATCTTGTGTTTTCAAATATGTTGGTCTTATTTTGATGAAAATCTCTCTTTCAAACAGCACACCGATTCTTTGGATCAGAACCTGATCCAAATGACGGGTTGCTTCTACCTCAAACATCTTTTTCCATAATACATCCGTCGGTTGATTTATCTAACCAACTTTAAAGCAAACTATTGTTTTTAACAAATTTTCCGGTTTGTCCGGATTCCGGGCGAACTATTTGTCTGGGTAGAAAATGGTTTTCGTACAAGCTTTCAGCATGTCTTCTTACCTTGAATCGAATATCTAATCAACTTCCGATAAAACTTTTACTTTTAACAAACTTTCCGGTTTTGGCCGGATTCCGGGCAAACTACTTGTTCGTTGAGAAAACGTTTTTCATCATCTTCTTCAGCATGTCTACCCTTAATCGAATATCTCATTAGCTATTTAAAAATGTGTTGTTTGCCCCTTAATTTCAACCCCCTCCCCCACCTCTAAATGTAGGGCTACAGAGTCCATCTACGAACTCGGCCTTCCCCTTGACCCGAAAAATCATCCCAATAAGTGTCATCAAAATATATCATTCCTTTCGAGAGTTATCGTGCTGACCAGACGGATGGACGGACAGACGAACAACTTTTGCGATGTCATATCTATCCCTCCACTTACGTTTTGGGATCCCAAAAAGAGTTGAAAGATCAGTTACACTTGCAAGAATATTTGTATGTAGATCAGCCAAGGCTGAATGGCTCTTCCGGACCTGATACGGAATATCTAGAGCATCTGCTCTTGCCATCGATCGTTCTAGAATTATGCATGCCACAAGATTTCGGATTCACCCCCCCCCCCCCCCTCCCAGGATTGTCGGTTTCGGGTAATGATAATTTTCATAAGTAAGCAATGTGCCTGGCAAGTTTCGTCGTCGTACCCTATCTGGAAGTACCCGAAATCGTGACTGTCAAGTGGATCGACGGAAAAAAGGCTTTGGGCTATTGCTTGATTTTTCGGAGAGAGAGAGGAGTAAACAAATAAATAAAAACTTCCGTTTGACAACCACCCAAGAAGCAAGTCGTATCCTAGGGGGTGCCAAAAAAAAATTCACTAAGACAGATGGGTACTGAACAAACAATTAACTTCAAGTGTCTTAATTGAGACCACAAAGCGTACCTCACAAAAAAAAAGTATAAGATAATATTCATCCTCACAGTACCCACAACAAACAAACAAAATAACCTCAACATAATATAAATTAATACTGTTTCTTAAAGTTCATACTTACACGCTCTGTTGAATTTGACGCGTAAATAAAGATATATCACGAATGCTTTTCATGGCACGTGTAGCTTTGCTCAAGTGCCATGTATTGATCACTTTTCGGTTGGTCGGTCTGTCGGTTGGGTGGGCGGTTCACTGTTCTCGAACTAGGGTCCTTCCAGATGTGGGGGAGGAGGAAACCGGAATGTTGAGGTATGTATAACTTTCGAACGGGTGATCGTATCATAATGAAACTTGATAGTTGGAAAGACGTCACATCTGATAGCTAATGTCAAGTCCGAGCTGGATTCGATGACTATGGGGGGAGTTAAAGGGGAGGGGGGCGGAAAAAATGCTTTGAGCCCAAGCTGACTTCGAAACATATATTCAAGTAATGTATACAACGGATAAGTCAGCTACGATTCTTCATCAGCGATATTTCGGCCCTTCTTGCCCTTTCCCCTTGCCAAGAAAGGCAGAAATATGGCTGATGAAGAATAGTAGCTGACGTATCTGTTGTATACATTATTGAAATATAGGGGGGGGGGGGGGCGGAAATCAGCTGACAAGCTTAGAGTCGAGGGATGGGGATTAAATTTTAGTGGGACAATCCCTAGATACATTATTGACAGAAGGGTACCGGATCCGTGCACCTTGGGGTAGTTGGAGGGGTAGTTCCGGAATTCCGGCGATACCACGTTCAAGTACTTCCAGATTTGCCAGGACGATGAAACTTGGAAACCAGATGATTTGGAAATAGTCACTACCCCGACCCGACCATCGGAGGGTTGGAGGGAGAGAGAATCTGGAATCGTGTGGCACGCCGAACTTTCGAACGGGTGATTGGATCTGAATGGAACTTGAAATTTGGAAAGGTCAAGTGTATGAGATCTTTCTAATCAAACTGTTCATGATCCCCAAGGGCCCATGATCATATTTGCCTGCAGCGCTTTGCTTCGAAGTGAATTCCTTAAAGTACAAACAGTACTTTTGAACAAAATATACGCTTTAATGATCTCGATGAGCCTATCGGACCATCATTTTTGCTTCAAGGGTTTTAATTACAGATGAATTTCTAGCGCCTTTAAAGTGCGTATCATCACAGACATGTACAAAAATAAAATAGTTTTTACCAAACGATTCATTTTCCTGATTTTCAGGGTCCCAGGATAATTCTTATCTCAAGGGTATTGCTTACAAATGGTCAGAACAAACCCAGGAATTAGCGAATTCCTACTTTCGTCCTTTGACCCAGCCGTGCAAGTGCCATATGAGCTTCTAGCTCTTGTTTTTATGTCTTGAGCTAATTGGTTCCCAACGTAAACTTTTGCCTTCTGACTACACTGTCAGAAATTTCATAACAGACAACAGAAGGATGCGCGGTTTCAACAGAGAGTGCGTAACAGACAACACTTGGGATGTTATCTGTTCTGTTGTTAAACGTTATACATAATGTTTTAGGCATAACAGGCATGGCCAGGAAGAGCCAAAAAAGCATCTGTTGATTTTTGTTTTTCGTCATGATGTCAGAAAATCAGCAGATGATTTTTGGCGATTTTTCAGCTCGTCCTCGTGGCGCTTGTTACGCATAACATTTCAAACATAAAAGACAACATCCAAAGTGTTGTCTGTTACGCATTGTCTATTGAAACCGAGCATCCTTGTCGTCTGTTATGAAACTTCTGACAGTGTAGTAGTCAGTGTAAGATAGTATAATTACAAGAACGAAAATCGACAACCAAGAAGACAGCAAAATATTATGGCGCTTCTGAAAAGCTTTCTCACAAAAGCACAGCAAGAAACAGGAAAGTCATGGTTGATCGCTGCGAGATGACTTCTGGTCATTTGCAATTACGCCTGGGAACTTATCCCACCAGACATATCTGTTAGCGTGTTTATGTGTGACTCCTGTCCGGTCTTGATCGCTCTTGTCAGGATTACATGATATTATTATGTAGACATAGAGATATATATGTTTTTCCGACAGAGGAACTACCGTCTTCGTCAGCTGCGTATTCTCGCCGTTCCCCGAGGACTCCACTTGAGGAGCCCCGCGTTTTTTTTGTCCTGGGGACTCACTCTCCGTATTCTCGCGAGTCCCCACGGACGGGGAATGCTCCGATTATCATCACCATCATCAAAAAGGACTCCCTTTCAGATTCGGAGGTGAATCAATTTTTGCTGGTTTTGTTGCAATGTAAAATAATTAAAAACAATCAGAATAAACAAAACCAAAAAGTAAAGCAGACCCAGACTAATTTCGCCAACTACATAATTTTTTTTTTCGAACAAAACCCATTTTGGAAGCATTCCCGTTGTTCTCGCTGTTTCTGTACGCGGAGTCCGCATGGAGTGACTCCCTCCATTCTCGCCGGTCCCTTCGATTCCCTGAGGAGTCCTCGGGGAACGGCGAGAATACGCCTCTAGCTTTGCTGGCTTTTTTAAGCCGGTTATACCATCGCGAATCTGCCCCCGCCCTTCAGGAATTTGTTCCCTCCTAGAAATTACATTCCGCAAAGAAACAAGACCAAATATTTCTGTGGGATCCCGAAGGCGAATATTTATTTGATTTCTTCATTTTAATTATCCGATCTTGTAGATTTCCAGATTACATGTTAACTGTGGGGCCTTATGTGCCTCTAGTAACTACTTAACCAGATAAGTTAGATAACTCCTTTCTCTCTTTACTTTCCGATCTAAAATGCTAGAAGAAACTCATAGAATTGTTCTAGATCCACAGCACCATGTAGACACAGATCCAGCGTGTTTTCCAATACCCTATTTTGACACCATAACCTATTTCCAAAATGATTTTACTTAAAGAAATTTAAGGTTTCCGGCGCGCGAATTACTTGTCCGACGACGAAAAAAATGTCAGATATAGATTCAGTATGTAATTTTGCCACTATGTCGATTCTACAATCAACTTCTGATTTTTGTTCTTCCGGTGGAAAACACCAAGACAAGTGACCGATGTCACTCGGTCCGATGTCACAACAGTCTTTGGTTTCTCGTAAAAATAGTCGATTTTTTCTTAAAAATTGTAGTTTTTCTTAAAATCAGCCGATTCTTTCGTCAACACAGTAGTTTTTGGGATCCCAAAACGTAAGTGAAGGGGCAAACTAAATATTTTTAAACAGCTAATGTGATGGTCGATTATGGGGAAAAAAGACATGTTGAACAAGATGATGAAAACCATTTTCTCGTCGGACAACTAGTTCGTCCGGAATTCAGCCAAATCAGAAAATTTGTTAAAAGCGAAAGTTTTATTTGAAGTTGATTAGATGACAGATTTAGGTCGAAGAAAAGACACTGAGTCTGTATATGACAATCATTTTTTACCCGAACATATAATTCGTCCGGAATCCGGTTGAAACCGTAAATTTTATAAATTCAAGTTTTATTTGAAGTTATTAGATGTTCTTTATAGGAATAAGGAGACACGCTTAATTCGTTTCTGAATTGTTCTTTTATTTGCTGGACAAATAGTTCGCTCGGAATTCGGCCGAAAGCGGAAATTTGGCAGAAGTGAAGCAGGAAGTTTCGGTCAGTATCGTCAGAATAGATATGGCTTATAGAGGTATATCTGAACCTGGTTTTCTCAGATGATTAGCGTGGCAGAGACTGGATCTGGCGAAGACAAGACCCAATTGTCTGGACCAAATATTTGTTTTTTTGGGATCCCATCGAAACCTTAGATCTTGTTTCTCAATGATAGTCGTTTTTATCTGCAAAAGCAGTCGGTAAGAATGATTAGCCAGTCGGCCAACACTTGGGGTGTTATCTATTGTCGCGACATACCTTATGCCTAAAATGTTATTTGCCTCCGAATATAAGTAGAGGCTGGATGCAGGGGTAAATAGATATGCTTAATCCATTTTTTGGATCCCAAAACGTAAGTGGCGGGATACCTATGACATCGCAAAAGTTGTCCGTCTGTGAGCACGATAACTCTCAAAGGGAATGAGATATTTTGATGAAAATTGGTGTGACGATTCTTTGGGTCAAGAATAAGGTCGGGTTCGTAGATGGGCCCTGGTAGCTCTATATTTGGGGGTGGGGGAGGGGTTTTAAGTTAAGGGGCAAATGAAATATTTTGAAACAGATAATGTGATAGTTGATTATTAGTGTGAGGTCTCAGCGTCGCTGTCTCTCAAGTCGTATTCACAGTGGAAGAGAGTGTGGGGTGAAGAAGTGTATTTTAAAGCGGGCCTTAAGAGAGAAGAGCTAAAATCTTATCTGGGTTTAAGGGGAAATTTTCTGCCGTTGGGATCAAGAAGGAAATACCTGGGGAGGGAGCGTGCGGTAGATGGTCTTTACTCGTGCCCTATGTGTGGGGAGCCGGAAGAGAGTGTGGACCACTTCATGTCATATTGCCAGGAACTCAATGATTTAAGGTTGGAGCAGCTCCAGAGACAGACAGGCGATGAGGAGTGGCTAAATGGTCGATCATTTACTACTATTCAAAACCTGGCAGTGTATGTTCAGGTGGGGCTGAGACACAGGTCTTTGTTCTTTTGAAGTGTTTAACTGTGTAGTTAGTTTTCTTTGTTTTGTATTCAGAAAGTGTGTTGAATCTGTAGTTAGTATTTGATTTGCATAATATTTTTGTACCATGGCCCGTTGGGCTTTCCATGTACAATACATACATACATATATACATATTGGGTAAGAAGACATGCTGAACACGATGGTGAAAGTCATTTTATCGTCGGACAAGTAGTTCGCCCAGAATCCGGCCAAAACCGGAAAGTTTGTTAAAAGTAAAAGTTTTATTTGAATTTGATTAGATGTTCGATTTAGGGGTAAGAAGATATGCTGAACACTTACGTGAAAACAATTTTCTACCCGGACAAGTAGTTCGTATGGAATCCTGCCAAAACCGGAAAATTTTTAAAAGTTAAAGTTTTATTTGTAGACATTGACATTTAGACAAAGACTTTTTTTAATTTCATCAAAAACAAATAAATTATGCAAACAATTTACCATTAGCGGCCACTTTTAAGACAAAAAAGTCCTGATTGTGGCCGTAATTCTAACCACCATGAATCCGCTATATCATTCACTCATTACCTCCTCCCCCCCCCCTTTGGGGGGGGGGGAATAAATTATTTTTTTTTGTTTTTAAATAAATACCCTTTCCTCTTATCTCACTTCTTTCCTTTTCAAATAATGGGATTTAACCATTCTCTTGAATGATGCCAGACTTACAGCCGCTCTGACCGATTCTGGAAGGTCATTCCAGACGCTCACACCTATGTTCCTGAGAACAAATCCTGCTCTTCTTGTGTTTCTTCTCTCGTGAGCTAAATCCTCTGAATGTCGGGTAAAATAAGGGTGATAAAACGAGTTAATGTTAAAAAAAATCATAAAAGTACTCAGGGCTTACCTTATTTACACTTTGAAAAACAAAAATCGCTAGCTGGTAATCACGAAGCTCACCTACGTTCAAAATCCCATTCTTTCTAAAACACTCCGCAGTATTCTGAGAATTTTGAAATTCTCCTATGAGACGCAGCGCTTTGTTTTGTATTATTTGGGTTCTTTTATAATTGGCAAAGAAATTACTTGCCCAAACAGAACAACCGTACGTGATGTAAGGATGCACACTAGCACTGAATAACAGTTTGACAACTGCTATCGGGAACACTTTTTTCAGCCTCCTCATCACTCCCAATCCTCTAGCTGCTTTTGCCGATACTATTTCACCATGCTTCTTCCAAGACAAATTGCAACCAATATAAAATCCGAGATATTTATAAACAAACACCTGTGTTATGTTGACACCATTATATAGAACATTATCAAGAAGTTCGGGCAAACCAGTTCGACTAAACACCATAAAAAATTGTTTTTCTTGGATTTACTGCAAGAGAGCTTAGAGCTGTAAAAACATGAAGCCGACTCAGGACGTGGTTTGCTTTTTGCACAAGCTCTTTCGAAGTCCGGTCGAACACTGTGATAGCTGTATCATCGGCGAAAGATGTTAAAACTGAATCGTTTAGATAAAATCGAAGGGTATCCACATATACCAAGAATAGTAACGGGCCAAGGACTGACCCTTGGGGAACACCACAATTTATAGGCATAGCTGCACTAGATATGTCACTCATCACCACCTTCATTGATCTTCCGCACAAGTAAGACCGAAACCAACTTAATGCCGTATCCTTAATTCCAAGATTTCGCAGCCTTTTCAGTAAAATTTCAAAATCCACAGTGTCAAACGCCTTCTTCAAATCAATAAAAATAGTTAGAGGAATCAAATTATTTTCAAACGCACTATTTACACAATCTAAAAGGTGATGAATAGCATGCACTGTAGAATGACCTTTTCTAAAACCAAACTGCGAGTCTGACAAAAATTCATGCGAATTCCTGTACTCGTATATTTTTTTATACACTACTTTTTCATAAAATTTTGAGAATAGCGGTAGAATAGATATCGGTCTCCAGTTGGAAATGTCTCTTTTATCACCTCCTTCATGGAGGGGTATAACTTTTGCGCGATTTAGTTCGTCAGGAAACACGCCTTTTTGAACAGATAAATTGACTAGATATAAGATGACAGGTAAGAGATACGCAGCAACTGTTGTAAAAGCTTTGATATTCAGGCCATCAACACCAGCTGCATTGGATTTGATCGATTTCACTGCTTGGGTAATGTCATCCATTAGTACATTCAGTAAACTGAAATGAGTGGTGAAGACCACGGTCGTCGTCAAACTCCTCAGTGTCTAGCTGTCTGCTCTGATCTTTTGCCTCTTGGTTTATTTGCGATCCTATTTTGGTAAAAAACTTACAAAAGTCTTCACTGACTTCTTGCCTCCCACTCACAGTTCTTTCACCTACGGCTAACTGTTCAGTTGATGCTGAATCCTTACCATTACCGAGAACACTTTTAATAGTCAGCCATGTCCCTCTAATATCTCCTTTCTGCGAAGAGCTTAGAGCTGTAAAAACATGAAGCCGACTCAGGACGTGGTTTGCTTTTTGCACAAGCTCTTTCGAAGTCCGGGCGAACACTGTGATAGCTGTATCATCGGCGAAAGATGTTAAAACTGAATCGTTTAGATAAAATCGAAGGGTATCCACATATACCAAGAATAGTAACGGGCCAAGGACTGACCCTTGGGGAACACCACAATTTATAGGCATAGCTGCACTAGATATGTCACTCATCACCACCTTCATTGATCTTCCGCACAAGTAAGACCGAAACCAACTTAATGCCGTATCCTTAATTCCAAGATTTCGCAGCCTTTTCAGTAAAACTTCAAAATCCACAGTGTCAAACGCCTTCTTCAAATCAATAAAAATAGTTAGAGGAATCAAATTATTTTCAAACGCACTATTTACACAATCTAAAAGGTGATGAATGGCATGCACTGTAGAATGACCTTTTCTAAAACCAAACTGCGAGTCTGACAAAAATCCATGCGAATTCCTGTACTCGTATATTTTTTTATACACTACTTTTTCATAAAATTTTGAGAATAGCGGTAGAATAGATATCGGTCTCCAGTTGGAAATGTTGGAAAATAGTTGTTGGAAATAGATATCGGTCTCCAGTTGGAAATGTCTCTTTTATCACCTCCTTCATGGAGGGGTATAACTTTTGCGCGATTTAGTTCGTCAGGAAACACGCCTTTTTGAACAGATAAATTGACTAGATATAAGATGACAGGTAAGAGATACGCAGCAACTGTTGTAAAAGCTTTGATATTCAGGCCATCAACACCAGCTGCATTGGATTTGATCGATTTCACTGCTTGGGTAATGTCATCCATTAGTACATTCAGTAAACTGAAATGAGTGGTGAAGACCACGGTCGTCGTCAAACTCCTCAGTGTCTAGCTGTCTGCTCTGATCTTTTGCCTCTTGGTTTATTTGCGATCCTATTTTGGTAAAAAACTTACAAAAGTCTTCACTGACTTCTTGCCTCCCACTCACAGTTCTTTCACCTACGGCTAACTGTTCAGTTGATGCTGAATCCTTACCATTACCGAGAACACTTTTAATAGTCAGCCATGTCCCTCTAATATCTCCTTTCTGCGATTCTAATTTTTCTCTGAAATACTCTCTCATAGCCGTTCACCGTGCAGAGTTCACCTTATTTCTTGCCTTTCTGTATTCTTCCCAACTGTCATCACTCTCACAATTGAGATAATCTGAGAATAACTGGTCTCTCTTCTCCATCATTTCCAGTATCTCTTCCGTAATCCATGGCTTCCGCGGTTGGTTTTTCTTCTTAGTTGCAGTTTTTAATGGGCAACACTGATCGTAGATGGGTGACAAAATACTCATAGATTTATCAAAAGCAGCTGAGGGGTCTTCTTTTTCTGCCATAACTTCTTGCCATGATACTGTGGTGATTTCTTCTTTAAATTTTCTGAGATTTTCAGCTTTCATCATTTTCTGAATTGAAGCTTAGTAGTAGTTTTCTGTTTACAGCCAAACCTTTTAATGGTGCAAAATACTGGTAGATGGTCAGACCCAGGGTGTAAGACAACGTCAGCACGTCAATTGCATCCTAAGAAAGGAAGATATTGTCAATCAGGGTTGCCGAATGATGTGTTATCCTAGTTGGGATTGAAACTGCAGGATAAAGGTTATGTGAAAGCATTAGGTTAAAAAAATCAATGTTTACTCCTCCTAGATTTAAAAGATCGAAGTTAAAATCTCCTAAAAAAATACACTGGTGATTAGTACTTGACATCCTTTGAAGAAATCCATCGAAATCTCCAAAAAAATCATCTGGATTTTCGCTGGGCGGCCGGTAAACCAAAGAAATGATGAACTGTCTATTCGTCTCTAACTCTACTTCTATTGAGAAAGTTTCGAGCTTACCTTCATTCCAAAGAGTTAAGTCATCTCGAATTACGTAGTCCAAAAAGTTTGCTAGCAGAAAAGTCAAACCTCCTCCTCTCATTGAACTCCTTGATTTCGATACAAGTTTATAACCTGGAAAAAGGATGACAAGAGGAAAGTGTCTTGAGTTACGAACGACTCGCAATCCCTAATACTTCGACCTTATTTTTATAAAGATCTAGCAGACGCGCTACCTCATGGTGGTTAGAATTCAAATGACAATTCCACTGAGCCACAGTCAAAGATTCAGATTGCCCAGACATATCAATACCACTTGACCGAATATATTTGATACTCCGCAGCGGCTGAAATGGATGACCCGCAAAATCATTCGCTACCGATAACGACAAAACATCTTCAATACGGAACGGCGAATTTTGCAGCAAGTCCAAACGGGACTGCTGCATCTGCATATCATTATTTACTTGAACAGCCATTCATAATATAAGACAGACCGCATTTGACGGTAAGGAAATATACAGAAGAGGATAAGAGTAAGAAGAAAAGAACAGAAAACATGGTAAACTCCAATAACACAACAAGAAGATAAAGGCAAAGAAAAAAGAAAAAAGAAGTTGATTAGATATCCGATTTAGGGGTAAGAAGAGATGCTGAATCCGTGTATGACAATCATTTTTTACCCGGACATATAGATCGATGGGAATCTGGCTGGAGTCGAAATATTTTTTATAAGTTAAATTTTTATTGGAAGTTAATTAGATGTTCAATATTGCGGAAAGAAGATACACTGAGTTCGTTTTTTGCTTTCTTTTTTCCGCCGGACAAGTAGTTCCGGAATTCGGCCGAAACCAGGAAATCGGCAGAAGTGGCAGGAAGCTTCGTCAAAACAGATATGACTTATACCCTATAGGGGCAAACACGTACACATGCTGAATCCATATCTGAACTTGGTTTTCTCGGATGATTAGCTATTTGGCCTTAATCTGGGCCTGAATTTTAATAGTAAAAATGTTCAAGGAGTCTGGCCAAGACTGGATCTGGCAAGACCAAATTGTCTGGATCAAATATTGAATTTTTGGGATCCCATCGAAACCTTTGGTCTTGTTAACTTTAGTTTTTGGTTAGACTAGTTGTTCGCCCGGAATCTGGTCAGCACCGGACAATTTGTAAAAAAAAGTTGTATCTGAAATATTTAGCGATTCGATAAAGGGGAAAGGAGATACGCCGAATTTGTGATTGATAAAATGTTATGCAGAACAAGATTGCCAGGAAGAGCCGAAAAAACGCCAAAAACCACCTGCCGACTCTTATGATGATATGATGATATGTTTGTCGTCATGATAGTCGTCAACAGATGCTTTTTCGGCGGTTTTTTTTACTCTTCCTGGCAATGCTTGCTATGCATAACATTTCCCGCATAAGTTTGTCGCGACAACAGATTACATCCCAAGTGTTGTATCTTGCATGTTGTCTGTTGAAACCGCGCATCCTTGTGTTATGTGTTATGAAACTTCTGACACTGCAGTCAAGAACCAATAGCATTTCCACTTCAGTGTATCCCTTTACCTCGTGCCAGCCTTCCAATAAATTTAGTCTAATCATCTCTTTACTGCCTAAACTTATAAGCCCTCCGACCTCAAATCTTGAGGCAGTATGTCCAGCTATGAACTCGACCTCGATCTTAAACTGGAAAGTCTACAGACTAACTTTCTTCAAAATGTTCCATCCGTTTGGTAGTAGTAGAGGTCACTGACAGACGGAAGAACAGACTGTCAGATCACCTCTATGAAGTATGCAAAATTATGTTCGAAGTTCAAGACATGGACTTTCTGATCTTAATCCCATCTTCACCCTCTGCTCATACCAACCGAACCTCTGTTATGGTCCTTGGTCACGACCAGACAAGACACAAGTCGTCAAACATTCCTCGAGTAATAAAGATATTATAAATGAAATAAGCAAATTGTCCATGTTCCTGAAACGTTTGCAAAATGAGTCGAATACCCATTTAAAAGGCACCACTAATTATTCACACACTAATTATGTTGATAATTCCTTACGCTAATGGAAGGGGTTTGCGCATCCTGGCCTGGCGTAGCTATGGAGGGAGTGACGGGCGGAGAGTTAATGGGTTAGAGACTCTGCAGTAAGAACCAGAAAGTAGTGAGTTTCGCGTAAATAGCCGATTGTTTTGGCCGTCTTTAAACAGAGGCATTAAAGGAGTATATCATAAGCATTCTAGCACTTGCGACGTCTAGAACCCATGACCCATGAAGCCATGACTCGATCCGACCGCTGGGTCTTCTAGCGGCGCGGGTCGGAAGCGCCCGACATGGAGAGGCTGGGATCATAGTTTGACTATGGATCTACCAAAACGTTTTTATTGTTAAAATCAAAATAATTATTTGTATTATCGATGTCTTTTAAGTGTTCTGTTTTTATGGCACTTGCCTTCCGGCCAAGTGCCATATACCGACTACTTTTCCGTCGGTCGGTCAGTCCGGTGTTTGCGAGTTAGGGTACTTCCAGACGTGCTAGGACAAGGAAGCTTGGCAGGCGTATTACGGATAGGGGAGCCAGAATCCGGAATTTAGTGGCATGCATAACTTTCGAACGGGTGATCGGATCTTAATGAAACTTGATGTTTGAAAGACGTCATGTCTCAGATGTCCCATTTCAAATCCGGACCGAATCCGATAAATGTGAGGCGGAGTCGGAGGGGGGAACCGGAAATCATGTGACACGCTTAGAGTGGAGCGATCGAGAAGAAACTTGGTGGGGGGAACAAGCACAAGCCCTACTTACATCATTGACAGAACCGGACCGGATTCGTGCACTGTGGGGGAAGGTAGAGGGGGTTCAGGAATTCAGGTGATATGGAGTTAAGTTACTTCCAGGTGGGCTAGGACAATGAAACTTGGCAGGCAAGTCAGGGGTCCGACCAGACAAACCTGGAAATAGTCAACTTCCCGAACCGACCACCGTGGGGGGAGTGGAGGTAGGGGGAATCCGGAATCTTGAGAAATGTATAACATTGGAACGAGTGATCTTAACGAAACTTGATATTTGGAAAGACCTCGTGTCTCGGATGACTCATTTAAAGTACGGACAGGATCCGATGAACGTGGAAGGGGGGGGGGGGTCCGGAAATCTTGTGACACGCTAGGAGTGGAACGATTGCGATGAAACTTGGTGGACAAGTACTAGATACATCAGTGACAAAACCGATGTGAAGTACAAGAAACTTGATGAGAAGGACAATCGCAGGAATTAGATACGTCAGTGATAGAACGGGATTGGATTTGGGCACTGGGGGGGGGGGGGGAGTTAGAGACTGGTTGTCCGGAATTCCGGCTATCGCGAGTTAAGGTATTTCCAGATGTGCTAGGTCGATGAAACTTGGCTTGAACATTAGAGACTTGGCATGATTGGCTTAGAAATAGTCAGTTCTCCGAACCAACCGTCGTGGGAGTGGGGGGGGGGGGTCATGGAATCTTGAGGTATGTATAACTTTTGAACCAGTGGTCGGATCTTTACGAAAGACCTCGTGTCTCGATGTCCCATTTTAAGTCCGGACCGGAATCGACGAATATGGAGGATGGGGGGGGGGACGAATTAAGGATATAAACTAGATCACAATAAACAAACGCCGTTAATTGTACTAAATAAGTTATAGTGATTTCTTAAAAATTCTGAAATCGAGCTAAATAATATTCAGCTTCCGAGACAAAAATATGTCAAACTGGCCGATGACTTCTTCTTCCGACATATCTAAACGTCCACATGGTGAAATACTTTGTTGTTTTAATCCTCTTATACGCCACTCGCTCTTCTCCAAGATTTTAGTAATCTTTTGACCACCGCCAGGAGATCGATGAATAGTTAATTAGCAATGGCGAATTACTTTCAGGAGTGAATTGTGTTCAAGTAAAATATGGATAACATTGGCTTCCGTGAGGATTTTGGGGGAAACAAAGGTAACAGCGTGTTCGTAAAAATCCGACCCACCAAAAATTATGGTGTCTCCCACCTTCTCGGCCCACATGAATCAACAGACAGGGAATTTTGTCTTTTTCGAGAAGGTGCTAAACTGCTAGGCAGGTGTGGGTGTCTTGATTCCAATGACCATATGTCTTTGATCTTCACTTGGCCCTCCCTATACGACTTCCATGGCATTACGCAGACCGATAGGAAGTCGTGAGGTTACGCATGGGTACACGTGACAGGGCATGGTGTAAAAAAGTCATGTGGCAGATACACCTTCAAGATAGACAATCGTCAAGGAAGGCAAATCGCGTGTCGCGGATGCTTCCTCGTTGTTTTGCATGTAGTTGGCGTACCTCCGTGATTTGTCTCTTTTTTTACGATTAGGATTTGAGAGAAAGGTGCGGATTTCCTTAGTTTCTGTCCGTTACGGCACCATGTCTTTAACCGGTCGAACCCTCGTGTTGGGCCGTTAGGTTCCTCGGAGCAAGTTCTTGATTTTGTTGATTGATAGTACATATTATACCAGATTCCGAATTTCTTCAGAGGCGTTAATTGGTGTAGCAGAAAACGGCGAGAAACAATAAGCCATCGGCAGGAATGATCATAGTGAACAACATAAAATATATGAATATGATGAAAAATTCACCGATCATTATTGGCAAATGAGACTTGAAGACACCAGCTAGGAGCTGACTTGCGTCCGTACTGAATATGAACTTGATTTTCTCATATGTTTAGCCATTGGCCATAATTTGTTTGTACATATTAATAGTAGGCTAAAAATTTTCAAGGAGTCTGGCGTACGAAACCGAATTGTATGGATAAAATATTAAGTTTTTAGGATCCTATCGAAAGGTTTGGGACTTTCTTAGCAGGTGCGGCAAAATGTTTTGTACACATGTGTAAACTAAAATTTAATCTAATCTAATCTGATTTACATGGTGCGGTTTTTACTTTCTGGATTTCGCAGTTGTGCGGTTTTTCTATTGTGGTTAGAGAATTACTCAATTTTTGCCGGCCAGGATTTTCTGATCGCGATTTTTGTATCGTGTGGTTTCGCAGCGCGCGGTTTTTGCCCTCATGGATTTTACGGTATTTTGAGTTCGATCTTTTTTTTCTGCTCATGCAAAAAAGAAAGCCCTTGAATTCGTTTCACCTAAAACTTTCCTCTTTTGTAGCCCAGAATAATAGACGAAATGGTGTTTCGTGTGCCCATCCGCCGAAAAATAAAATAACAGGGGCACTGCATTTGTAGGCAAAACCCTTAAAACGCTCAAGGTGGATGCGGGCATGCTGTAGAACTTGCACCCAACCTGCCGACTGAAAAACCGAATACAACTACTACAATAGGGGTCGATGCTGCATCTTTCTCTTTTTAGAAGCGTGAATCCTGGTACGGCGTTCCCCTATTTTACTTGTTCGTGCTGCACCATACACTTCCGTTCCTTTCTCGGTTTATCCCCACCTATTCATGTACTTAGCGTAGCCTGTAGATGGCGCCAACAGATCATCCTATTTTCGTCCTGGTTTGAAATAGCGAGAGAATGTGGGTTTTGGATACAATGTTTCGGTTCTGAGCGTATTTTATCTTGGAGACATTTGAGCATGGTGGAAATGCCTGAGAAGGCATTACTTGGCATTTAATCTTATGGTTTGCTACTTTAATCCCGCTATATCATCTGAAAAATATGATTTTGTAGACTGGATGTGCTCAGCCCATCAGCAACGCCACTGTCTTGCAACTCAGCTGGATGTATGAAGTTGCTCACTTCCTCTCAGCTGAGCCTGCTGTGCGGAGCTCTAAGCTACTCCTCCCTCTCCGGGCTTGAGTTTGATGAACGCCCCGGGCTAAAATTCTTGATCCAGAAAGTCGCCTGCTTAGAAGCCGCTGGCAATGCGTATAAGCGAATGGGTTCAGCCTGGAGAATCAAGGCAGCAGTACTGCTGGAAATGAGCATCAAGGAAATCCGTGAAAATGGGTGGCAGCGAATGAGAACCGCCCAAGTTGCTGATGAGCTTAAAAAGTTGGAGTCAGTTGGAAAGACGAACCTAGCACTGCTAGCGGATCACCTTCGACTACTCGCTTCGCTTTACTTAAGCGGACAGACTTCCTCTCTGGCCCCATCCTCACCTAAAGAGATGGAGAGACAGGCTGAAGAGACTGGGAGTAATCATAGCAGCCCATCGAAAGAGCGGTTGTTAAATTCCGGCTTTAAGAAAAGCCCTAAAAGAAACGAGGAATTTATAAGCGAGTTTCGTAGTCGCAAGAAGTACCAGATGGATTTGCTTATCCTCCACAAAGAAGAACTCCAGTCTGTGAAAGCGGAGCACACTGAACCTAAAATCGAGGTTCAGCGTGAGGAGAGTCTCCTCCAGGTATGTGGTTTCTAGAAAACTTGTTCTGGTGTTAGTTTAAGCCTATAGGCTTGTTATAGCTTATGTTATTTTACTGCTTCCCTTGTTTGGTTCTAGATGCTGAATACTAAGTATTCCTTCAGCCCAAGCGGACTGCAAATCATATTTTATGACGCTAAACGGATATTTCAACCCTTTTTGAGAAGGTTCCTCTTCAGGCTCTAGCTGTAAAAATATTTTTTTGTTTTATCACAGGCTCGTTTTTCAAGCTAGAGCCTGTAGTGGATCTTTGCCAAGAAGAAACGGGAAATCTGTTCAGCGCCTTAAAGTATGATGCTTACTATTACTTTATTTCTGGAAGCAAGTGAAGGTTTCCTATTTATTAGTATTTCCTTGATAATATACTTAAGCTATAGCTTCTCTAACTTTGATTTGTGGTATTGTGGAGACTGAGCTTATTTGTGTAGGAAACGAAACCGCACACAAATGTTCCCTAGCCTATCTTCTGTGTTTTTATTTTGCTATTTTGTCCAAGTTATTCAGAACGATTGGTTACTTTTCTAAAAATCTCATCTTTTACGTCTGATTGTGATGCTAGGCAGCGTTGGACAGCGATAATTAGGTTTATTAGTGGAGTGTTCCTTGGAACAATCCACTATGCGCTGCAGCAGCTTTCGGCTCTCCGTTTTTGGTTTCCGGTTTTCACCGTATTTTGTGGAGCTCATAACTCGTGAACCAGTGCAAGTATCGAGTTCAAACCTGGTGCACTAGTGCAGTGATTCCCTAACCTTTTTCCTACTGTGTACCCCTAATCAAGGTTGACAAAGGTTGCGTACCCCTTTTTGAAGAATCACTGTTCTACTATTTTACTAAGATCTATGATGATCAGAACGCCAAAAAGACGTTATTTATTGTCATGACGACAAGGGAAAAATTTTGAAAATATATAGAAATAAATGGGATACTTTATGCTGCTTTGTAGCTGATATTTGTCAAATCTTGGCTCGATGTCATATTTCTGTGTTTATTTATTATCAATCAAATTGCTAGAAATTAAAATTCGTAACGGTAGGTAGATTCAGATTGCAGCAAAACAGACAGGACTATTCCGCGTAGTTCTTTGCATTCTCCTTGCACCACCAGACAAAATTATATCAATCAGACTTTCGGTAAGCGTGTCATTAAGAGGTCGTGTTTCCACTAAATATATATTGGTCCAGTCCCGAGTTCTATCTCATCTCGCAACTTTGTCAGATGCTCCCGAATACAATCACAAATTGTGTTAAGGTTGCAATTTCATTATCGACCGCAAACTGGTTAAGGGTCGGAAAGATACTTGCACTTTTTCTCTGAACACTTTTAAGCCAAAACTCTAATTTCTTGACGAAAGCAGACATTTTCAAATTCAGATATTTGAGACCTTCGCGTACCCCATACGAGGGTCTCGCTTACCCCCGGTTGGGTTACCACTGCACTAGTGGGTATTGGGGTCTAGTTCTGCCTTCTGTGCCCCCCCTCCCCTACCCGGTTCAGGAGCAAATGGGTCCAGATTGCCCAGTGAATAATGTTCATAACTTGACCACGATGAAATTCCTTGTACTTGTAGATCCTAGGGCTGGAAAATTGCTTTTAAAGTTGTACCTCGCCCACCCACCTCGTTCATGGGCAACTAGGCCCAGATTGCCCAGGACTAAAGTTCGTTACCCGTGACAGGAATTATCAGGTATCATGTTGAAGCTTGGTAGGTTTGTGAGCATTGGGGTGTCTTTTACTTTTTGTGGGTCCCAAACCCCACCCCCACTTGGTTCAGGGGCAAATGGGCACAGATTGCCCATTTTTTATTTGTTTAACTTGACAATAAACTGGAGATAAGGCGATGAAATTCCTTTGTGCTTTTGGACCATAGGGTATGTGACAATGGGCCAAAATTGCCCATGAAAAAAGTGTTTGACCCGTGCCTGGAATCAAACTCTAAGAGGTGTAAGTACGCATTTTGATGGGTCCCGACCCCCCCCCCCCCCCCCCTCTCCCGTTCATGTGCAGCTGGGCCAGTTTTGACAGGTCTCAAGTCCAACTCTTGTATATTTGGGGAGATATATGTATTGATGAGGATTTTGGTTTAACAGCAACAAATAAGACAACGCGACGCACTTTAATCTTTAATGAACAGTTGGAAGCTGGAATGTTTTGTCGTGGGATCGATGATATGCCACTCTTAATGAATTGTGACAAAGGGAGATTAGACTGCTACGATTTGGTTTGTTGCACTTAATATCACCTTGCTAATGGCAAAGAGGTTTAACGGGTCAGACTGGCAGGCAGACCATTGTTGGAACTCAAGCTATTCGTGCAAGATCTTCAATATTTCTTTGGATTTATACTTGCGGTTTGTTTACATTTAAAGCTTCAAATGTGGGATGATTACAAATTAGGTTATTGTAATACTTATTTGGTTATTGGGGATGTGAAATGTCTTGGTTCTAAAGCTGTTGGTATATAAAATGTGATAAACCTTTTACTTTCACACTCCACGTCTGAGCGCTTGTGCACTTGTTAGAAGCACTCGAGCTTTCGGTAAACAACCGCTGTCATTATCCCAGAATTCATTTACAGCCCCTCTCAGTTTCGAAAAACAGTTTCGTTGTTTCATACCGTTCATTGGAGAAAAACCTTACCGTCAATCTGGTATTTTTTTACGAATTAAGTCTGAAATAACTCCACTTTCTGGTAGGGTGTAAAACCTATTAAAATGTTGTGTTTTCGGTGTGTCTGTGCTCCTGTGTGGACAGTGCACAAGGAACGCCCGATTTTAGTACTGGCTCGGTGACCGGCTCGGTACCGGAAGCCCATGGCGCCGATCTACGCTATGTGCTTAGGACGCAATGGGATTAAAACAAAATCGTTCAGGTCTAATTTACTCTCGACTTAATAGCCAACACGGGTTTCTTTCGGATGCTTCCTGATGACAGAAGAAAACGGAAACACTTCAGCTGATTGCTCACACCAACCATGTGATTTTCTAGTTTGCGTTGTTACTATAATAACCCCATATCATTCGCAATATAGTAATCTCCATTAAGCAGTTTTGGTGTTTTTTGTTATGTAATTTGCGGTAGTTGCATGCAACTAGGCAAATATAACTTTTTATCTCGCGATGTGTAAAAAATGTATGTGAGAAAGAATAATATTTGTTTGCGATTAAACAGATCACTATCATTGGCTTGAACGCACAGTATGTGGGTAATATGAGTAAACTGATGATTGGATGACCTGACGGGACCAGTACGAGTTCCCAGGGTAAGATGCCTTTAAGAATCCGAATTCAGCAGTTATGCTTCCCCCCATGACACGGAAAACATTTTGATGAACTTGTTTTACTGTTCATCTTTGCGTTCATCTGGATAATAATTATGTCGGTCGATCAGGAGGGGCCAGCTAAATTTGGCCAATATATAAAATACATAAAGACATCAGAGATCGTGACACGTAAATGTTGGGAGAAGAGAAAAAGAGAATTGTCATATCGTAACGCCGTAAATTGCAGGGGAGTCACCCCAGAAAATAATGTAGAGCATACAATGGGTACCGCAGTTTAGATAAATAAATCGTTTTATTGACAAAAATCTGTCGTGGCTTTCACCGAATTAATGAAAATAATAAATAAATAAATAAAAATTACTCTCAGATGACGCTTCGTCGAACTATGTTGCAAAAGGGAGACAAAAGCCTATGCAAGCCTCTGATGGTCACTATAGGATTGTTTTAGAACATCGCAGGATTTTTCAGCTGGATCTTAGTTGGGAGTCTTTTGCCAGCTTTTCAAATGGAAAAGTTATCCTATAGATTGATTGATTTAAAGATGAACACTAGATTGGATGACTTAAAGATCAAATTAACACCAAACTCCATGAAGTTTCAGCACTCGGTAATGTAAGGGAGCATTTCAGATTTACATAGCAACTCTTCGTAGAACCTTTTAAAGCCGAGTTAAAGCTAAAAAAAACACCGAACTCCATTCAGTTTTAACACTCGGTAATGTAAGGGAACTATTAAAATTTGCATAGCAATTCTTGATAAGACCTTGTAAGCAGTGGGCAATATTGCCAGATTGGCGGACTTTACGCCAAACTTGCGGATTTTGTCGGAGACTGGCATAAATATTTTTGCGACTGGCGTGTGGCGTGAAACGTGGCTGTTTTCTTTTAAACTGACTTATATTTTTGGCATGATGTGATACTTTCTGAAGAAATATATTTAATCATCATTCAATCATCATCACTACATAGATTTTCCAACAGACTTGCAAACTCGCGTTAGATATTAGCAGGTAGTTGGGAGTTCAAGTTCAAGTTAGTTCGTTAATCTAATTCTTGTTGACAATTAATGAAAATGTTATAGAGTTTACTTTTCTTTTTGAATTATTGTTTACAGCTTATTTATAAATCTATCATTAGGCTAATTTTTTATATGGAAGGCTCTCGTCGAAACGGAAAATATGCCATTGGCTAGGGCTAGGGCGCAACATTAGTTGCGTTTTTGCAGATACCATGGTATCTGCAAAAACGCAATTATTGTAGTTGACAAAGTTCAAAACCGAGAGAAGAAGAAGATCGTCTGCAATTCTCTTCATTGCTATACCATAAAAAGTGAGTTTGCTTTACATGCCCCCCCCCCCCCCTTATTGCCGAAAATTGTTGGCGGGTTCTGTGTTGATAGTCCTTGAGATTTTGGGAGGTGTAAACGTTTCTGGCAGATTTTCAAAAGCCGTGGCTTTTTTTTTACCACTGTATGGCAACTCTGGCAGTGGGGGGTTGGTTTAGTTTAGTAATTTTGTGCGTAAAGCACTTGAATTAAGAAGGGCTGTTTCTTAGTTTGTAGTTTTCTATATCTTTAGTTATTTATTTATACTGTGTAAATAACTTCCAAGTTCAATACAGATAAGATAGGCCATATGCGCAATTTCAACAGATATTACTTTGGATGTTACCTCACAGGCGTTAAAGAATTAACATTGCAAAATTATGTTTTTCGGAATACTAAAAAGCTCCCAGAAAACAGCCGCGTAGTGATGTCAGTTGAAATCGCGTATCTTTGCGTTAAACGTTGCCAAACTATGACGGTGTGCTAGTTTGATCTTGGAGGAAAATTGGAGTCAACCTTTCTAAAACATTGTTTCGAGTGCAAGTGTAATGTACAGTGGTGATGGTTAGCGCTCCGTAGCGGTCGACTTGCACGCTTTTCAGTTCAGCTATGTAACTACATGGTTTCGGCTGTCTATGAGGGTGTAATCTGTCATTAGTCTACGAGACCAGGCTATTGGCACTCTCCAATTCATGCCCAAGTTAACGTGTGCATCATTTATATCATCGGATTCATTTGCTGATGCAAGTTCCCATATAGTCCTTTCATGGGCAATTGAGTTTGTTATTTTAGGCAACAAAGACAGGAAACATCATTTTTAAGGAAATTACACTTTCAAGACCGCTCCTCGCAATTACTGTGTCTTGCAGCTCGCTGAAAATGACACCTTGCCTGATATTTATGCTAATAAAGCCCCTGGACTCTTGATTATAACCGAGTGTGACTAAACGAGCTCTTGCGTTGAAAAATAGAAAAGTAAAATAGATTGCCCAATTTACCAGCGGAAGTACAGTAGAGGTATACTTCTTTGAAAGTTAGTTAACTTGGAACAATACGATTTTTTTTGCGAAATGGTAAAATGGAGACCAAAACGATCATTCAGGTGTTTTTAGGGGCCCTAATCCACTACCTGGGCTTACCGTTAGTTAACTTTTGTCACAGCATATGGATGGAAATGACGTTCAAGTTCAAACAAGAATACCTTTACTGTTATCCTGCTAGGGAATATTCCTTGAATTGATAATAAAGCAGGAATCTAAACCCCCCTTCATCAGCAGACACACAAGACCCCACGTGAAATTAAAGTACGATGGGCAAATCAACCCTTAGAATAATATATTTCATCAGAAATCAGGCAATTCTTTGAATTCTTATTTATTTAAGAACAATTCACTCTTGCGAGCGCTGTAGCAGCTTTCGGTTTTCGATTTTTGGTTTTCACCGTTTATGTGGAGCTCATGACAGATATCAAGTTAAAGCTCGGTATACTTGTTGGCATTTGGGTCTAGTCCCCACACCAATCCGGTTCAGGGGCAATCGGGCCCAGATTGCCCAGTGAATACTGTTCATAACTTGACCAGAGCTGGATATAAGACGATGAAATTCCTCGTACTTGAGGTTCCTAGGGCTGGGAAAATACTTTCAAAGTTCACCTCTCCCACCCAGAGCCGTTCTTAAGCAAATGAGCCCAGATTGACCAGAGTAGAGTTCGTGAGCCTTGACAAGAATCTACAGGTATCAAGTTGAAACTTGGTAGGCTTGTGGGCATTCGGGTCTTTTTTGCTTTTTTGGGGTCCCAAATTCCACTCGCACTAGGCTCAGCGTCAATTGGGCAAAGGTTGCCCGGGATTAAATATTTTCTCTTGACAATAATTGGAGATAGGACGATGAAATTCCTTGTGCATTTAGATATTAGGGATGGAAATATATATTTGGAGTTGAACCACCATCCCACCCTCCAAGTTTATGGACAAATGGGCCCAAATTGCACAGTTAAGTTTTTTACCGAAGACTGGAATCAAATTCTAAGTTGGTATATTTGAGGGTATAAAGGTCTAGGTATGCGTGTTAATGGGTCCCGACCCCCCCCCCCCCCCGTCCACCCTCCCGTTCGTGGGCAACTGAGTCCCTTCAAACCGCCCCTGAGCTCGTACATACGACTAGGATTCTTCTGACTTCAGCGCTTGCAAGGTATCGCATGTTCTACTACTATATGTGCGACGAAAAGCGATGTGGGTGGCAGGGCGTCAACAGCCGCCCTGCCATGCCCCCCCCCCCTCAAGTCTTGACTAGCGACGCCCTGAGCGTAGTAACTTTTCGGAGGCTGGAACGGAATCAGTAACTAATAGTTACTACTGTTAGAAGGGTGGAGCACGCTCAAAGAGGTAATGACAAGCAATAATCAGGAAACGGATTATTTCCGAAGCGCCATCTAGGGGAATTCAGTCATATTTATTTGTGAAACATTTCATGAAAAAAAGCATAATTAGTGCCCATTGTACTTTTATTAATTAATGGGCGGGCATGTTATTTACGACCTTTATAGAATAGAATAGAATAGTAATTTATTCACTCACACTTTCACGGTTACAAAAGCAAAATTGGTGAGTACTGTCATAACATAACATTTAAAAGCACGTACAAATGGTCAAAGGCTATTTAAAATTTCAACAATCTTTGGTATAAAACTGTTTTGGTAACGGCTGTGTTTGGCCGATACTGGTTGGAATACCGGGACCTTCGTAGAGACTGCTCGCTCTTGCCTTTCCCTTAAATTGTTGTATGGGGGAGGGAGAAACTCATTGTAGATGGGGTGCGAAATAAGTTTTTTACCGATCTCGAGGCATAGGTTCAGTCTCCGTTTCTCCAATGTATCAACTGTGTATGTTCTTAGAAGAAGGGAGTAGGGTACTTTTGGGCCTTTATGTATAATATGGAGAGCGCGTTTTTGGATTCTTTCAATACGTGAGTTTTGATCTGCAGTCAGACCAAAATGCCACACTGCGCATGCGTATTCCATTAATGGTCTTATGAAAGAGGTATAAATCCTGAGGATGTGTAGACTTGGGACATTTAACATGTTCAGGCTTGAGTTTGCCTTACGGAGTATTTCTACTGTATTATCTTCCCAATCTAAAGTTTCAGTAATAACTACTCCAAGGAGTTTTATTTTTTTTACAGCCAAATTTTCAATGAGCTTTGGTTCAAATTGCGGGGGTGATTTTAAAAATGAAATAGTTAAAACAGCACTTTTTTCTTGGTTGACTTGCATGTCGGACAAAGACGCTTCATTTTGAATGTCTTCGATGATTGCTGCTGCTGAACTTTTAATATGACGGTAGTATACTTCAATAGTACTCAAATCGTCAACATACTTCCACCGATCCGGCAGATCCTGTGCAATTTCATTAATCATAACCAAAAGAAGCAAAGGTCCTAAAAGAGTACCTTGAGGTACACCACAAAAAATGGGAACCGGGTCAGAAAAAACACTTTTATATTTAGTCATTTGTTGTCTTTCGTATAGGAAACTAGCAATTATTCTAATTATATGAGGGCTTACGTTGAATTGACTAGAAAGTTTACCAATTAAAATTTTATGGTTAATGAGATCGAAACCTTTACGAAAATCGATTGCAATCAAATTTATCCATTTTCCTGGTTCTTCAAGATTTTTCAGAATAAAGTCAATTAATTGTATTAGGTAATGGGTAGTAGAGGATTTAAGTATGTTACCGAATTGCCGTGGATCTATTTTTGATAAGATCTCGTTTTTAAGCCACGTTGCAACGAAACTTTCATAGATTTTGCTAAAAACAGGTGTTAAAGTGATTGGTCGAACCCCA
This sequence comes from Branchinecta lynchi, assembly GCA_023053575.1. NCBI lineage: Eukaryota > Metazoa > Arthropoda > Branchiopoda > Anostraca > Branchinectidae > Branchinecta > Branchinecta lynchi. Next base: position 11,126,722 of record JAKZAP010000006.1, read on the forward strand.
TTGAAATCGATTTTGCAATCTTTTTTAGGGATTGGCGTAATATATCCAACTTTCCAAACTTTTGGATACGAACCAGATTTAGTAATAAGGTTGATAACCTCTGTTAGCGGCGCGGTGAGTTTATCAGGAAAAGCTCTTATCAAATCGATTGGAATGTCTATTGGAGTTATACTAGTATTTTTCAAGTGTTTAAGTTTAAGAAGTACATCCCTCTCTGAGATGAGAGGAATTTGGTTTTCAGGGGTTTCAGTGACCACTAAATTCTCTTTTTTTTAGCGGGGGGAAGGACTGAGTTATTTTTGCAAAATGGTTATTTAATTCATTCGCTGTTACTGACTCGTTTTCATCCAGCCCAAAATCCACTGTCGCGCATTTTTTCCCACAGATTTTCTTAATACCACTGTTTGGGCTTAGTTACGAATAACTGTGTCACCTTTTCGGAATAAAATTTTTAAGCAGCTTTTCTTGTCATTTTTCGGATTTTGTTTTTCAACTTCGAAGCTTCTTCTCTTTTCCCTTGTTTGAAAAGTTTGAGTTTTAGACGGATCATCGTTTTTATTTCTTGCGTTATATATGGTCTGTCAGTGGAACAACGCTTCATTGTTTTAATTGGAAAACATTTTTCACATTCATCTCTCAGTTTTTTCTGGAGAATTTCTGCTTTTTCATCTGAAGTTGGAGCTGCATACAAATCTTCCCACTTTTCTTCGGTTATCCAAGAGCCGAACGATACGAGGCTATTATCCGTGATGGGGCGGTATTGTATCTCTTGGACTGTGTACATTATTTTGTGTGAATTTAGGGGGTTGAGGCTCAACATATAATGGTAGCTACCTCCCAACGGAGGCAACACAACTGGGGTATTGTAAAAATCTGACATATTAGTACAAATTACATCTAAATTAGAATTGCCTTTTGTCGTTGGTTGATTGACAATTTGTTTCAGACCATGATGGCTTAAAAGATGTTTAATATTCAGTTCGTTTTTATCGCCCAGTAAACAGATTCCGATTTGGGGGTATTTCGTCGTAATGTAGTCAAGGCTCAGCTGGAGCTTTTCGGTGAATTTGCATTTTTCTGCCACCGACTGTCCGGGAGAATAATAAAAAGTCCCAACTGCGATATTAGCAAAATTTCTCGGGAGCCGCTTCGGTCTAACCATGATCCAAATTATTTCATCATTTTCATCCAGACTTGGTACCTGAATTTCGGTAGACGCAAGTTGGTCATTACACAGCAGCATCACTCCGCCACCTTTTTTCCCGAGATAGTGACTATCGGGTCGTAACTTAATTATCACTGTATAGACGCCTATTTTTAACTGGTCTTTTGACTGGCGATGTACCTCGGTTACCGCGATGATGTCCGCTTTTAAAATGGACGATGTCGTTTCAAGCTCGGCCATCTTGTCCGAATTTAAACTTTCCGCATTTGTATACAAGAAAGAAGGGAATTGATACCGATTACTTGGTAGTTCTTTTATTACCGTCTTGATTTTAGTCTTTGGTGGTCCATGGTTAACAACAAAATTCCTATTTGGACGTTCAGGAACTGGGGGGAGGTTTTTAGCACTTGGGGAAAACATTTCCTTATCATGGGTATTACATATAGGGGAAGGAGTATCTGTTGGTTGGACTATCTTATTATTTAATTGGGGACAAATGACTGAAAATCTATTTGAAAGTGGGACATTGCTCGACCTTAGAGAAACGGGAGCCGAAACAATCCTCGAGCTAACATCGGAAGAAATCTGGGGGGGGAGGGGCGGCGGGGGTACTCTCGAAAAGAAATCGAGAGTTACTGGATGGAGGGGAGATGGGTGAACTGGTGCTTCTTGTGACAGCGCAAGTTTCCATCGTGACGTCGTTTCCTGTACATTCAATAAAAAACCTTTGAAGGCCCAGCTCTCCAAAACAGAATCATCGAATTTAATTACTGTTTTTGTGATCCCAAAACGTAAGTGGAGGGTTAACTATGACATCACAAAAGTTGTCCGTCCGTCCATCTTCCAGCACGATAACTCTCGAAGGGAATTAGATATTTTGTTGACACTTGGTCTGAGGATTCTTTGGGTCAAGGGAAAGGTCGAGTTCATAGATGGGCTCTGTAGCCCTAAATTTAGGAGGGCGGAGGGTGTTAAAATTAAGGAGTAAACCAAATATTTTCAAGCAGCTAATGAGATAGTCGGTTAAGGGGTAAGAATACATGCTGAACACGATTATGAAAACTATTTTCTCGCCGGATAAGTAGTTCCTCTTGAATCCGACCAAAACCGGAAAGTTTGTTAATAGTAAAAGTTTTATTTGAAGTTGATTAGATGTCCGATTATAGGGGTACGAAGAAATGCTAAGTTGGTATATATATATCTGTATTTGAAAGCGATTAAGCCATGTACAGAAAAACAAAACAAACAACAATCTCAAATAACAAACAACCTCACATTCTTAACTTAATATCCTACCGACTTTCTGCTAAACTAATAATTTTTCTATTATGTTGCCAAAACACAATATAGTCAATCAATTTCTACCTGGACATATAGTTCGCCCTGAATCCTGCTGAAACCGGAAAAATGTTAATGGGTTGAAGTTTACTTGAAGTTGATTAGATGTTCGAGATAGGGGTAAGGAGAATGCTGAATTCGTTTTTGAGCTTATTTCTTTGTTGGACAAGCAGTTTTCCCATGATTTGGCAGAATAAGGCAGGAAGGATCTGTTTCGTCAAAATAAATATATCTTATGGGGGTAAACGCACATGCTGAATCCATATCTAAACATAGTTTTATCAGATGGTATTCCTATTTCCTATATATCGAAACCTTTGGTCTTATTTCAAATGAAACCGTCGAGGCTATTCTCGGATTGTCTACAGTTCGGAATATCTGTTGCAGCATATTGACAGAGATAGACGTATGCTCAGGTAAAAGGGTACATTCTTGTGGGATGCCCACAGATCAAATGTCCGTAGACTTGTAATGTACGCCAACATTCTCTTTTTCCAGTAGACTACTTCGTAATTCTTTTTGTATAGGCCACCAATCAGTAGTTCACTAATCCAACAAGGCCACAGGTTCCGATGGGATCCCACAAATTTAATATTTGATCCAGACAATTCGGTCTTGTAGATATCTGGTCTTCGCCAGACTCCTTGAACATTTCTACTATTAAGATTTAGAAGCAGAAGAAGGTCAATGGTTAATCACCTGAGAAAACCAAGTTCAGATATGGATTCGGCATGTGTCTATTACCCTAGGCTATACGTCATATCTACTTTGACGAAACTGATCAAATCTTCCTGCCTTACTTCTGCCAAATCTCGGTTTCGACCGGATTCCCAGCAAACTACTTGTCCGGCAAAAACTAAAGCTCAAAAGCGAATTCAGCGTATCACCTTACTCTATATCGAACATCTAATCAACTTCAGATAAACTAAGTTTTAACAAATTTTCCAGTTTCAGCCGGATTCCGGGCGAACTATGTGTCCGGGTAGAAAATGATTGTCAAAAGCGGATTCAGATTGTCTTCTTGCCCCGAAATCGAACATCTAACCAACTTCACATAACACTTTTATTTTTAACAGATGTTCCTGTTTCGGACGGATTCTGGGCGAACTACTTGTCCGACAAGAAAAAGATGTTCATATAAATGTTTAGCATGTCTTCTTACCCCTGAATCAAACATCTAATCAACTTCATGTAAAGCTTTTACTTTTAAAAAACTTTCCGGTTTTCGCCGGATTCCCGGCGAACTACTTGTCCGGCGATAAAAATGGTTTTCATATTCATCTTCAGCATGACTTCTTACACCCAAATCGACTATCTCATTAGCTGTTTTAAAACAAATTGCTCGCCCCTTAATTTGAAACCACTCTACCTTTCCCTTGACCCAAAGAGTCCTCACACCAAGTTTCATCACATATCTCCTTCCCTTCGACAGTTATCGTCCTTACAGACGGACAACTTTTGCGATGTCATACGTATCCCTCCACTTACGTTTTGGGATCCCGAAAACGGATTCTGTAAAATGTTCTTGTTCCAAGTAAAAGCCTGTACGGCTAGTTTTATTGAAAAGCAATCGTCCAATCAAAGGAACCTTTCTTCCTTTGAGCCGTCAGTTCGCGTTGCAAAATGCTTCAATCTCATTACCGAAGAGAAAGACATAAGCTTTGTCTTCACCGCTCAAACACTCACAAGAGGTATCTGTTGTTTAGAATTCCCAAACCTATTGATTGGTTACTTGAGAATTCTTAACTATCCGTCCTTCCGTCTTTCAGGCAGTAGTCTGATCTCAGTTCTTCTTATTTCTCGTTTTCAATCACCTTCCGAGTTCGCAATTTGCTTGATTGTCGTTTTTGCTGAAACGGAGACCGTTTCAATTCTCGGTTCTACAACACCTGCGAGTGAAGCGGCGAACTGTGTTGCAGACGCAGTTCCCGGTCCGAGTTCGCCTGTCATGAATAAGTTAGCCCAACAAAATTGAAAGTCCTGGAAAGAGTGTTCGGAAATGGATGATTACAGCTTGTATATTTTGACTACAAGAATGGCCTTTTCACTGTCAAATGTAACTAACCTTTACTGAATTATTTAGACGATTTTATGAATGATCTGCCGGCATGCATATTTTCCGTTTTTATTCACCTGCGTCTTCAAACGGCGAAGGCGTCAGGCGAACAATTAAAAACGAAAATTAAGCTGTAACGGCGAACTCACAGGAGAGCTTACACAGGCGATCAAAAACGCAACTACTTTCAGTCCATCCTGCTTTTAACACGATAACTCTCGAAGGATATGATCTCCACCTCCGAAAAGGCGTTATCCGTACCGAGTCGGCGAGCGCTAACGTGGAACTCCCTAATTTCAGGAGTCAAGTAATAGTATTTTCGAAAAACAAAAGTTTTAGACCATTTTATTGTTAAGAAAGCATTTCTGGTAAGATCTATGCTTTATGAAGATTCTTTGGGCCGTACCGTAGATGGACTCCGTAGCCCTATATTTAGAGGTAGAGGGTTCAAACTAAATGATGAACAACAATATTTTAAAGCTAGATAGATTGTCGATCTCGTGCTCAGGGTATTCTAGTCATAATCTGGCTAGACCGGGAATTAAAAACAAAAAGGATTACATAATAGATTAAACGGTTGATAGGGGATAAATAATATATTTACAGGACATGGCCAAAACCGAAATCTCTGCGGTGTAGATTTCCGTCTGATGGAGGGAATCCTGTCTAAATCTTCAGTCTTGTCCCTGTAAGCCATTTCTGGGATCACAAAACGTACGTGGAGGGACACCTATGACATCGCAAAAGTTGTCCGTCTGTAAGCACGATAACTCTCGGAGGGAACGAGATATTTTGCTGAAATTTGGTGTGAGGATTCTTTGGTTCAAGGGAAAGGTGGAGTTCGTAAATGGGCTCTGTAGCTCAACATTTAGGGGTGGCGGACGGGTTTCAAATTAAGGGCCAACCAATTTTTTTAAACAGCTAATGAGATAGTCGGTTTAAGCGTAAGAAAGCATGCTGAACATGAATATGAAAACCATTGCCTCGCCGGACAAGTAGTTCGCCCGGAATCCGGCCAAAACCGGAAAGTTTGTTAAAAGTAAAAGTCTTATATAAAGTTGATTAGATGTTCGATTTAGGGTTAATAATACATGCTGAACATTTATATGAAGATAATTTTCTTTTCGGGTAAGTATTTCACCGGGAATCCGTCCGAAACCGGAAAATTTTTAAAAAGTAAAAGTTTTATCTGAAGCTAAGTAGATGTTCTGTTTAGGGGTAAGAAAGCATGCTGAATCCGCCTTCGGCAATTATTTTCTACCTGGACATATAGTTGGCCCGGAATCCGGCTGAAACCGGAAAATTTGTTAAAAGTGAAAGTTTTATCTGAAGTTGATTAGATGTTGGGTATAGGGGTAAGGGGTATCATCTTAAAAAAAATCGTTTTTGTGCTTTACTTTTTGCCGGACAAGTGGAATCCGGTCGAAACCGGAGATTTGGCAGAATTAAGGCTGAAACATTTGATCAGTTTCGTCAAAGTAGGTTTGACGTATAGCCTAAGGGTAAATACACACATGGTTAATAGATATCTGAACTTGTTTTTTTCAGACGATTAGCCATTGATCGTCTAGTAAAGATCTTAATAGTAAAATGTTCAAGGAGTCTGGCGAAGACCGGATATCTACAAGACCGAATTGTCTGGAACAAATACAAAAATTGTGGGATCCCATCGAAACCTTTTGTCTTGTTTGGTGTAGTGTTCGTTTACGAACAATCTACTATCGCGGCCGCAATAGCCTTTCTATGTTTGTTTGTTTTTTTGTGGAGTTCATAATTCATGGACCGTTTTCAAGCTGATACCTGGTGTACTTGTTAACGAGTCTAGATATGCTGTTGGAGTTTCCACAACTCTCATCCACCTGGCTCTACGGCAGAAGGGCCCAAATTGCCGAGTGACTTAAAGTTTGTAACTTGACCGCGGTTAGAGTTAGGACGATAAATATCGCATGCTTTTAGATCATAGGGTCAGAAAGAGACTACTGGAGTGACACTCCCCGTTCATGGGCAACTAAGCCCAGATGGTTCAAGTCCATCAAACATGACAAGTATCAAATTTGGATTTGGTAAACTTGTGTGTAATCTTGGGCTCGGTGTGTGTGTGTGCTGTTGTTGTGTTGTTGTTGTTGTTATTGTTTTGTGTGTTGTTTTTTTTTTTTTGGGGGGGGGGGTCTCTCCCCTTTTAGGTTCAGGGGAACTGGAACAAACTCATAACGAACCTTGATAGGTATATATTTCTGTGTGCGCTCGAGCTCTGCTCTCAGCAGCGGAAAGTGATAATGATAGACTTTTTTTTGCAAATAAAGATAACCTTGAACCTATCAAGCTGAAATTTTGGATTCTTGTAAGTGGGTCTAGATGTGCACTTATATTTGTATTCGTTCCATTTAGCCGAGTACAGATTTTAATAATAATAATGATTGTACTATAATGAAAAAATAAGCCATTGGCAAGGCCGAATCCAGGGGGGGGGTGTAGGGGGTTGAACCCCCTCCCCCCGAAACAGACAAAAATAATAATTTGTATAGGCTTTTCCTTCTGATCTATGTCTTTCTTTACTTTTTTTCCGACCCGCAGGCAACCCCCCCCCCCCCCCCCCGAAATAAATTCCTAGATACGGGCCTGGCCATTGGCCTCAATAGAAAGCCACTATTCTACATTGGCATCAATAGCTTTTGTACAAGCCAAAGGTCAGTTTAGGCCAAAATTTATCGGGGAATCGTTCGAGACTCAATCATCTTTATCATGAAAATCCGGAAGGGTTGGATCGACTGTGCGAAAGTGCCAGATACTTCGTCTAGAAGGTGAAGCCTGGATTTACTGTCGCTTTTAGCTTTTCCGGTCTGTGAGTTACACATTACCGTGTTACCAATCATCATGGCTTTAACACAACCAAATAATTTTTTAACCATTATTTCTGAAAATTGCTCTAAACATTAGCATAAATCTTTATGTCAGCTCGAATAGTTCTTCGAAATACAAACTTGTAGTCTGTTCCCATCGCGAAAATTACCTTTTGCTGAATTGGAGCAGCTAAAAGTCACAGGCGATGGTTGGAAAGTGATTTTTTGCTGAATTATGTTTTGACAAACTGTCATTGTTGTTTGCATAATTCTAGTAGTTACAGTTAGTAATCTAAATAGGTAACCGTCAGACTTGATGAATTCCCTCATTTACCTGGTTTGTTCATTTTGCACGCAAAACATGTTGCTTTTGTAATGGCTCAGTGCGGCATGCGTCGTGACTATAAACCCCACTTTTGTCTTCGGTAATTACAAGTTACCGTGGCTGATTTATCCATCATAACGATGTGGAATACTGATTAAACGCTTATGTTTGAATTGGTCTGGTTCACCCTTTCAACATATAAATCATCGAGCTTTTTTCCAATCATTTCCGGTAAAAACTAGAAGTGCCACGTTAAAGTTTAGAATCGCCAGTCAGTTTCCAGATGCTTTCGCACCGAAAATTACCAAAAAAAGTTAGCGAAAGTGGGCAAGGCCGGGTTAGGGGGTTGAAACCCCCCGAAACATACAAAAACAATCATTTTTATAGGCTTTTCCCTCTGATCTGTGTCTTTTTTTTACTTTTTTGTCCGACCCGCAAGCAAATCCCCCCCCCCCCGAAAGGCACCCCCCCCCCCTCGAAATAAATTCCTGGATACGGGCCTGAAAATGGGCTGTGCAATGCAACAAAATGGACTTTCGGCCGTTTCGCACCCCCGTAAGAGTCAGAAACCCCTAAGACAGGGATTGAAGGACATGTCGTACACATGGTAGTAATTGTGTTGCTCTAGCAACACTTTGGTTTTGTCGTGTTTTTGTTGTTTTTTTCTAGTACCCGGATTCCAGTGTATTGCTATAAAGTGGTAAGAGTCTAGCCTCTACGGTTTTTACGGAAAGTGTGGACCTTAGGCCGGATTGATGAATTTGACATAACATTTTGGAAAGCTCCGAGAACTCTTGCCTGGTACCAAAAAGGATGGTTTTTGCTTGTCGTCGAGCTAGGGCCTACAGTATGTCCGGTGAAACGAGTTGTATAGCCTATGTCAGAGAGGACTATCTGAAGTTGTGCAGCCAAGCTTTCTCTCATCAAACCATCTGTCCGCTTTCGAGTCGAAAGCTGCGTTCTAGCAGGCAAGCAGGCACACGCCAGTCTCAAATTGAAGATGGGCTAAATCCACGAGGTTAAATATGTGCGGCAGTTGCGCGACCCCACAGCCAAGATATCTCCTTTGAGTGATAAATAGAAAACTTTACAGAAAGAAAAAAGTGGCATTTTCCCATGAGTCCGAAAGTGCTGCCATCTATTGCTTCTAACCACTTCTGTTCGTGATATCAGCTGAGTTTGTCATTCCGTTTTTGCACTTGGGATTGAGGAAATGGTATCAGATGTGCCTTTTGAACTTTAAAAGTTCTCTCATAGCTGAAGAAATTAGAGCTTATCCTTTGCTCCTTTTTAAGTGTTAATATTATATTAGAAAGTTAAGTAAGGCAAAAAAGTCAACTTTTGAACTAATACAGATAGATTGTTTTTGGGATCCCAAAACGTAAGTGGAGCGATACCTATGACATCGCAAAAGTTATCCGTCTGTCAGCACGATAACTCTCGAAGGGAACGAGATATTTTGGTGAAACTTGGTGTGAAGACTCTTCGAGTCAAGGGAAAGGTCGAGCTCGTAGATGGGCACCTTAGCTGCACATTGGGGAGGAGGAGGGGTTTCAAATTAAGGGGTGAAAAAAAAATCTTTTTTAAAAGCTAATGAGATAGTCGATTACAAGGTAAGACGGCATGCTGAACACGAATTTGAAAACCATTTTCTCGCCGGACAAGTCGTTCCGCCGGAATCCGACTAAAACCGGAAAGTTTGTTAAAAATAAAAGTTTTTGCTGAAGTTGATTATATATCCGAATTAGAGGTAAGGAGACATGTTGAATCCGAATATGAAAATGATTTTTTCGTCGGACAAGTAGATCGCCGGGAATCCGGCCAAAATCGGAAAGTTTGTCAAAAATAAAAGATTATTCTGAAGTTGATTAGAGGTTCGATTTAAGGGTAGTGAAACATGCTGAATCCGAATATGAAAATTATTCTGTCCCCGGACAAGTAAATCGCCCGGAATCTGGCCATGACCGGAAAATCTGTTAAAAGTAAAAGTTTTATATGAATTTCATTAAGGGTAAGAAGACCTGCTGAATTCTTGTATGACAATCATTTTACACCTGGACACATAGTTCGCCACGAATCCTGCTGAAATCGGAAATTTTGTTAAAAGTTGAAGTTTTATCTGAAGTTGATTAGAGGGTCGACAAGGGGTATGGAGATACGCTGAATCCGTTTTTGAACTTCAATTTTTTTGCAAGACAAGTAGTTCGCCCGGAATCCGGCTGAAACTGGGAATTTGGCAGAAGTAAGGCAGGAACTTTCGTCAAAGTAGACATGACGCAGGGGTAAACTCACATGCTGAATCCATATTTGAACTTCGTCTTCTCAGATGAATACCATTACACATTTTTTGGGATCCCATCGACACCTTTGGTCTTGTTTTAATGGCAGTCTATAAACCTTGAATGAGCTGATTAAAGTCTGTGTCATTCGCTTTATGTACAAACGTTCCTTCATAAGATACAACAGTTTGATAGTTTGAAGGGGTTGGCAACTTCAGTAGTATGGTACACACTGAATCCAAAAATAGACCGATGGCAATCGTGAGACATGACTTGTAGGCAAGTCAACAACCGGCTGTTAGACCATAATCATCTTCAGCGATGAGGGATTTGAAACTTTTTCTAATTGGTTCACCTGTTAATCCTATTTTTTGTTTCCGGTGTATTTGATGGTAAGAATGATTTGGTACCATGTCTTTTAATTCGATTTTTTGCGCCGACAGTTTGGAATCTACTACCGATAGATATCCGGAATTCGACTAACCTCATTTCCTTCAAGCGAGCAGTGACAGGCGAGGCGACAGGTCATTACAGGATTTTTTTTTTTTTAGTTTTATCCTCCTTTAGACCCCCCCCCCCCCGTTTTTCTTTTCTTTTGTTTTCCTTCTTTCTCGTCCCTTCTTTCCCTTATTTTTTCTCTCATTTTATTTAAAGTTGAAACCATAGGTTATTTTTTTTCCTATCCTCCCTTTTTCTTTAAATATAATGTTCAGTTAGTTGATTCTGTTTGGTGTTTAAATTAATATCAGTTATTTCCCTGCCCTTAGCCAAGCACTACATTTGTGCTTTCCTGGCAGGAATATTAATTGTGTATCTTTTTTGTCTTTAAATATAGTCCAACGAAACTGAACTGAATTAAGTCTTTACGCAACGGATACAAATAATAATGTAAAACAATTACATAGTTTCGCAATAATTAATATAGTGGTATCTATGGTTTTTTTATCCTGAAAAGTTACAGATTGCTTTATAATAACAATAAGGTTATAAGATAGTGTTCCAGGTTTTCACCAGTAAGATTGAAAAGGATGAAGTTCCACTGGCTGCAAGGTCAATTTAATCCCTACTTCTGATATTCTTTTGTGTTTTTTTTCAATCGCTGAGGGATAGCTATGTTATTAGGGATTGTGCCATTAATTCAGAAAACAATTCTTCTTGGAACACCATTTTGAAATCTCGACGGGCTGACAACTTCAGAAACCGATAACGAAGAAACAAAACCAAAGTGTTGCTCTCGCAACATTTTAGTCGGCGAAATTGAATAAAGGTTGCTGCAACACTTAACGTTGCCCAGGCAACGTTAGTCTGGTTCATTCTACATTAGTAGTATTTCCATCCATTCTCCTTTCCGAGACTACACATCAGAGTTGTATCCTATCTCCTCTATTAGTAATACACTCATTATCACGCTTGCCACGTTCGTTTCCAACATATCAGGCTCCCTGTCCTTCTTTCCGAAGTTTGTCATTCAAGAAAAAGGACATCGATGAAGACTAAAAACAGGTGAAGCCTCGTGTATTTTCTGTAAACATAGTTAAAGTTTAACTGAAAAGGTAGCCTATTTTTATGGCACTTGAGCTTACTCAAGTGCCATATAGCGATTGTAATTTCTGTCCGTCAGTCGGTCTGTCGGTCTGTCGGTCTGTCGGTCCCGGTTTTGCTAGTTCGGGCACTTCCAGATAAGCTAGGACGATGAAACTTGGCAGGCATATCAGGGACCGGACCAGCTCAACTTAAAATTAATCATTTCTTCAATCCGACTTTCCCCGGATCCGGGAGTCCGGAAACTATAAAGCAAAAGTGGAGCGAAAAGTAGCAAAAAAAAGGGCTGCCCGAGTGCGGGAGCGAACCAGGAACCTCTGAGTTACAAGTCCAACGCTCTACCAACTGAGCCACGAGTCCATGTATGAGAGAGCGAATGCGGGTGAACAAACAAAGTGGATAATCTAAACAAATTACATTGTTAGGATAATGGAACTTGTCAGGAATATTGGATGTATTAGGGAGCGTATGCGGGAGTATATATTGTTAAAAGATTGACGACCTGATTAACCTGGACATAGTCAAGAAACATAAATAATAGTTTGGGCACTTCCACGCAAGCTAGGACGATGAAACTTCGCAGGCATATCAGGGACCCGACCAGACTAAGTTGGAAATAGTCACTTGCCCGATCCGACCATCGTGGGGGAGGGGGCGGAATCCGGAAAATAGGGACATTCATCACTTTCGAACGGGTGATCGGATCTTAATGAAACTTGATATCTGGAAAGATCTCGTGTCTCAGATGTCTCATTTCAAGTCCGGACCGGATCCGATGAATCTTGGGGGTGGGTCTTGAGGGGAGTGGAGGGACGGGGAATCCGGAAAAATATGGAAAAATTAAATATTTTCAGCTTACGAACGGGTCGTCGGATCTTAACGAAACCGAGGGGTTGCTCACTCCCAAAAACGATGTACACCAAGTGGCGCGTGCCGCGGTGCCGTGTCGGTGCCGTTCCGGTGCCGCGGTGCCGTGCCGGTGCCGCGGTGCCGTGCCGGTGCCGAGCCGGTGCCGTGCCGGTGCCGCGGTTTTTTTTTACTTCAAATTACAGTATTGTGATAAAGCACGATTTCTGATGCACATGTAAACAAATTTCATCAGATATTGGCCGAGAATGAAGTTGGCAATGTGTGTTGAATACAAGAGCTAGCAGCTCATATGGTACTTGCAAGGCTGGGTCAGAGGATGAAATTTAGGAATTTGTAAATTCTTGGGTTTCTTGTGTTTAATTATAAGCCATACCCTTGAAATAAGAATGATTGTGGGCCCTTGGAAATCAAGAGAATGATCTGGTGAAAAGTATTTTATTTTTGCACTTTAAGGGCACTAGAAATTCATGTGAAAGCAAAACCCTTTAGGCAAAAGTGACTATGGGCTCATGGGGATCACGTAGTTGTATATTTTGCTCAAACTAATGCAACCTATAATACTAATGCAACCTACTTCCGTAATCATTTCATATATTTCTAAACCCGGAGACCCACGTTTCGTGCGGTACATTCTAACCCCTCTAACAAAACCTCGCTGATTTTCTCACTTGCCGTGTTTTGCTACCTTCGATGTGTATCACGCTGTCGACGGTTCGAGACGGTTCGAGACGGTTGTCTGCGAGAATTTTTTCCATCAGGAAAATTGGTTATGCAAATTGTTTCCCTGTTTCGCTAGAAGTCAACGGATCTCGGAAAAGGCTTAAAACAGCCAAAACAGTTAGTTATTTATTGAAAGCACAGCATAGTTAAAGTATTCAAATACTTTAAAATACTGTAAGTTGAAGAGTGATTAGTGCGAGGGGTCCTTTAAGGGAGCTGGAAATTCATTTTGAAGCAAAACCCTTGTTTCACAAATAATCATGGGCTCATGGGGATCATGAAAATATATGTTTTGCTCCAAAGTATTTTCTGTACTTTGTGGTTATGATGAGTACTTTAAGGAATGTGGTTGGCTCTATAAAAGAATTTATGAACCAATCTTTTCCTTCCTTGACTACCTACTTAGGCTAACTGGTACATATATTTAGCCACAGCAAGTGCATGAAAATGGCAAAGTTCGAAGCACGAACGTTCAAATAAGCATACCTCTATTGCACTCCCAGAGTGTCTGATGGGGAAATTGACTTTTTCCAAGTTAAATATGCCTGCCAAGTATCATTCTTAGCACACTCTACAAATATGAAAAAAAGATTGGTCGCCACTGAATTACCTTCACCAGAAGCAAAATATACTGAAGCTGACTCAAGTTTTGGGCGATATTCGATACCGATAACGATATATCCATGTATCGGACAAAATATCGATATCGAAAGTAAATATCGATATCGATAACGATATTTGTTCATTCGTAAAGATTGCAATTAATCCAACATAACCCACACTTATATATACGAAAATGGAGCAATGTGTATTCCGCAATTCCTTTCTTATTTATCCGGAGTTCGAGATGATCCAGTATGCGATATATCGGATATCGATCGATCGATATATCGCACCAAATATCGATATCGAAACGTAAATATCGCTATCGAAAACGATATTTGTTCATCGTAATTATTGTAAATAATCCGAACTAACCTACACTTATATATCCGAAATTGGACAATATGTTTTCCCTAATTCATTTCTCTTTATTCTGAGTTTGAAATGATCCAAGATGCTATTTAATGAAAATTTGGTTCTTAGATTTTGGCGAAACGAAGCATGGTAAGCAAATATCAATATCGATATATCGATTATCGAATATCGAAAGTGAAAATATCGATATATCGATTGTTGAATATCGAAAGCGGAAATATCGATATATCGATTATCTAATATCGAAAGAGAAAATATCGATATATCGAAAAATCCAAGTATCGCCAAGCACCAGTACCAAACCATGGTTGACCACTTTGCGCATTTGGTCAACAGCATCTCCTCATATCTAGTTCAGCTTCTTCTTCGGTTGCATGTTTTCAATAATTCTTTCATTCAAGTACCTTCGTTATTGGGCGCCAGATACCAGATACCAGATACCAGATGGCGAAGAGTAATCTGCAGAAAATTTGTCCGTGGCCGGCGTATCGTGCTAGAGGCGCGCCGGTGCCGTGCGGTGCCGTGCCGGTGTCGTGCGGTGCCGTGCCGGTGCCGTGCGGTGCCGTGCCGGTGCCGTGCGGTGCCGTGCCGGTGCCGTGCGGTGCCGTGCCGTGCCGGTGCCGTGCGGTGCCGAGCTGGTGTCGCGGTGTTGCGCCGTTGCCGTGCCTTTGCCGTGCCGGTGCCGTGGTGCCGTGCCGGTGCCGTGTCGGTGCCGTGTCGGTGCCGTGTCGGTGCCGTGTCGAGGTGTACACCGGTGGCGGAGAGAGAGCAACCCCTCGAACGAAACTTGATATATGGAAGGACCTCATGTCTCAGACGCCGGTGACATTGGGGGGAGTTGGAAGGGGAAACCGGAAATCTTGAAAAACGCTCAGAGTGGAGAGATCCGGATGAAACTTGGTAGAAAGAACAAGCACAAGTCCTAGATACCTGACTGACATAACCGGAACGGATCCGCTCACTTTGGGGGAGTTGGGGGGGGGGGAGTCCTAATTTCTAGTGATCCCGCGAGTTCGATGCTTCCTGATGTGCTAGGACAATGAAAATTGGCAAGCATGCCAAGGACCCGACCAGATTAAATAGGAAATAGTCACTTCCCCTATCTGACCATCTGGGGGGGGGGGTGGAGGGACGGGGAAGCCAAAATTGAGGTATTTTTAACTTGCGAACGGTTGGTCGGATCTTGATGAAAGTTGATATTTAGCATGACCTCGTGTCTCAGACGTCCCACTTTAAATCCGGACCGGATCCGATGTCACTGGGGGGGGGGGGAGCTGGTGGAGGGAACCAGAAATCTTGACAAACGCTTAGAGTGCAGCGATCGGGATGGAACTTATTCGGCCACGGCAGGTGGAGATAGAGTGAGTACCGGAAATCGTGTAGCACGTCTAGGGATCAAACAAATGGATTATTGGGATGAAAGTTTGAACAGTCATGTGCATTTGCTGCAGACAATCGAGACGATGCCGGAACTGCTCAGAAATGAGTGAAACTAAATATCCTATTTCTATTTCCGAACCGCATTTTTGGATGGCGGGTGTATTTTGTGAGGTTCTCATCTACTTTCTTGTACAGCCTACTCGTACAAGTGCCATATGAGCTCGTAGCTCTTGTTACATCTATTTTTACACACTGAATTATTTTGACTCATCTAAAGTATTTTTTCAGCGGAGGATCTAGTAGTAACATTCAGAATGTATGCTGCTTGCACGACAACCGAAAATTCTCTGGAAAATTCGGATTTCCATCTATGACGGACGCTAACCTCGGAGCAACTCCTCTGAGGGGAGTAGGAAAGAGATGACAATGTCTTTTGTTGTATGTGTTGTTTTTTGGCAATGACTTACCATGGAGGTACCACAAATTTTTTAGAATAAATTCATTCGATCAAATAGATTATCTATGGATAGCGGACGAACGAAGTAATGCATTTTTATCGGGTTTTCAGGCCTATTTAAGTTAATAGGCCCCTGTAGTATCACTGTATAATAACTGTAGTTTCACTACGTGATTATTTTTCTAGAAAAATTCTAGCTCGGATTTTTAACACGGTTGCTCTGCTTCAGACTCTTTTAGTTTCCCCTTTCCTTATATATTTTACGTCGGGTAATATGGCTAGTATTAAGACTTCTTTTTTTAATTACGGAAAAGTTTTATGCCGGTTTTCGAAGTATGAGCGCAGTTCTTTTATGATTTCGAAGTATGGTTTAAAAGATCCTATTGAAGTTATGCAGCGTAAGCGTTTGCGGTTTCTTGAAAAATGCAAGATGTTTAGCCATTTCCTGTGTGAGGCTATCAGTTTTACTGAACCTGATTGATTAATGTATAGTGTTTAATCGTGTTATAGCTTATTTACTTAATATATTTTATACTCGTCGTGTACGGCGGATACAAATAAATGAAATGAAATGAAAATAAGTGAGGTGTAACTAGACTGTTGTATCCCAGTCCTAATCTCTTAAACTTTTAAGTTCTAAACAGTCCCGTATCCAGGAATTTTTTTCGGGGGGGGGGGGGGGGGGGTTGCCTGCGGGTCGTCAAAAAAGTACAAAAAAGACATAGATCAGAGGGGAAAGCCTGTCAAAATGACTATTTTTGTGTTTGGGGGGGGGGGGGGCAACCCCCTAACCCCCCCCCCCCTGGATACGGCCTTGGTTCTAAAGTAGTCACTATCTCAGAATGTCTTAGCAGAAACACTATGTAGTGTGAGGTGCCCTTTAAGAATGAGTCAGTGTATCATTAAGGACTCGGACGCTCATCGGCACTCCGCAGGCGTGAAAAACTGAAGCTTTTCGTCTAACACAATACTCTTTATGACTATCTCTCCCTTTCGATGCAATATCTCCGGGTACCTACGGAAGAAATGAAGAAACGGTGTCACAGCTGCGCTGACTCAGGATTTGAGTCGTTGAGTTTGAGTCGTCACGGAAACGTTTACTCCTTCTTCCTGAGGATCGTTTTGAATGTCAGAAAACACTCGTACAGTCAAGCTAGGTGGCTCAGTAATAAAGGGCCAAACTTTAAATAAAATCATAGAAGCTCGACGTGGTCCAGCAGAATTAGACTGGATTATTTCAAAACTGGGCAAGCTTTGGTCTGAAACCACCAGTAATGAATGGCCTGTTGATTGTCCTCAGTCAGCAAAGAGCATATTCCCGAAAGGATTCAGTTTCCTCTTGCGTGACGGTGACTAGGGTCGGCGTAGTTTAAAAAAATTGCTGAAAAGTTTTACTCGTCGGCGCAGAAATATGCACTTTTTGGTGAATTTGCTTTGTTTTTTAGTCTAGCAGACCAGGCTTTATAACTAAAATTATATGCTTTTCAGGATACAGAAGTTCGGAAGCAGCATGCTAAAAAGCTCTGGGGCAGCTTTTTTGAAGCACTGAATTCCATTGGACGCGACGCTCAGGATACGCTACATTGCTTGTATTGGACTTTGGCACAAGTCATGGACTATCAAGAACCAACAGACTCGGATCAGATGCTGAATAGTTTCTGGAAAGAGGGTGGTGGACGCCTTGGTCTTAGTCGTTGACTGTTCTCTTTTTCTTGGCTTAGCTGTTTTTCGTTTCGCCCTTTCACTTTTTTATGTGTATGCACGTGATCGAAGTAAAGTTTCTCAGACTGACCATTGACGCCTGACAACTATTTTTCACACGTAAAAACAGTCTGCGTTTTGGGCACCTCAAGACAGTTCTTTGCATTATTCTTCAGAAGTATAGGTGTCATACATAAAAATTGTAATTTAATTTAATTTTAATTTTTAATTTAATTCTATTAAAACGGCTAGCTTGGGCCATACTAAACAACTAACAATAAATATTAACAACTAACAATGGGTGTGGGCAAAAATATAAAAGCAACAAACTACCCAACATCAAATGCTGAATACAGCTCACGGTTCCATGCCATCCACACAGGTAACGATAGCCGCATGTTTTGGCCCGAGAGAATCACAAGGAGTGGATTGCTAGACCCAAGGATACAAAAGGGCGCTACATGGATAAGCCAGCTGAGACTTGCTCCAGCAATATTGTGGCCAAGCAAAGGTCCTTGTCAGGCCGTAGATAGAAGAAACAAACATGTGAACCAAGAAGCACCGATGGAAGAAGCACTGGAGAAAATCTTAGCTGACGTTATCCCTTTAGTGCCATTTTTCAAATATGATTCACAGTCAGCCGATGAAAAATTTATCTCAAAATAATGCTATGAAGTAGTACGAAAAAGTAGCATGCAGCACTAACGATGCTACTACATGCTTCTACTTCAAGGCTACCGTGTTACTGCATACTACTATATGCTACTATTAGCAAGACTGGATGCTCCTATGGCAAGACAGGATGCTACTGGATACTACTACATAAGATTGGACCAGTCTGATGCACTTAAATGATAGTATTCTTTGCTATTACATAGTATTACATGCAACTTTTTCGTAATACTACCATACTACTAAGCAGGCTACAAATTTTTCGTTGTTTTCAGCTGAAGCTTAGGCTGAAGGAGTAGCCTACTTAGGTTACCTACCGCAGTTATCCCAATTTTTTTCAAACTGTTTAATTCATCCAGACAATGTAATATATTGAAAATGCTTACGCTAAAAGGCACTTAAAAGTATACAAATGCACTTTGGGAAATCTTTGGTTTCATACCTTGCGTTACGCGTGTAACAAGATCATACGAAGACTTATTTAAATTGAACTTAAACAGGTATGCTTCTTTGAATGTTAGTTAACTTTAAACAGTGCCATTTTCATCCACTTGGTGTTACGAAAGTCTATTACCAATCAGCACGTGAGTTCTGGGTCTTCATTTTACCCTTTATCCCAGAACGACACTGTTCAAAGTTAACTAACATTCAAAGAGGCATACCTGTATGTATACGATGTCTAATAAGGTCGCCAGACTGAATACTCGGCACTTCTATACTGGTCACTCATGCTATCATCGTCTTGAGTGTTCGCAACCTGCTGATGATGGCTTCCTTGTGCCATGTCATTAGGAACTAGCACGGAAGCTCTTTCTACCTCCTCAGACGGGAGGTTTCTTCCTCCTTCTTCATTACCAGCCGGGTCGACGTCATTATTCATCTCTTCATTCCTTACTACTTCCCCACCAGTGAGATGTAATGCCGAAGACAGTCCGCTTCCAGCGGTGGGATACAAGTGGGGATAAATCAGACTAGATGGTGGGAGTATATTTGAATAGCCACTGGGAGTCTGCGCTTGAGTCGGATAGTATGGGGAGCTGTGGTGTCCAAACAATGGATAATTGCTGTACATGTAAGTACTCTGCTGGTAGTTGTTATTATTGCCAAGCACTTGGAAGGTCGTTCCAGAGCTGTCCGTCACTAAGTGGCTGCGTTCTAGTTCAGGGGCTGTATTCAGGGCATAACGTTGTTGTCCGCTTGGGTCACTCAGTGGATTGATCTGTCGAATCGAATAACTTCCGACGTGAGCATAGGTCTCTGACCCTTGTGCTTCTGGCTTTATAAGTGGGTATTCCGAGTGGTTTTGAATACCTGGAAAAGGGAAAAGGAAATCATGTTTTCGTCTGGAGGGCACTTGGGAAAAAATAAAAAAGCAAATGGTAATTTCCTTCATATTGTCATGAAATTATTGCAGCTGACCAATTTTATCCCACTATAGGAGGATCTTGAAGCTTACCAATATCAAAAATTACTGGGTCAGTCTATTCTAACGTTATGTTGCAACATAACACATTTTTTTGTCCAAGAGCAATTTATATCGTGTCAAACCCAAGGGGACCGGAAGCAATTACTTCGTAACACTTCAATACCCTCAATTTTGCTTCGATTTATCTTTAACTAGCCATTATTCTGTGACAGCCAAGAGCAAGCAAGAGAAATTTATTGAGCCCTGCAGCTGTTTTTCCTTAAAACAATTTCTTTTATTAATTTTTAATCTCGCAAAAGGTACACTTTTGTATTAACGGTTCTGTTGGTTAGGATGGAGAGAAACAATTTGGCATTGAGAACAACACACAAAAGAAGACCTAAGGTTTCGGTGGGATCCCAGAAAATGAATAATTATCTTGATCCAGACAGTCGGGTCTTGTAGGTTTCCGGTTTTCCCCAGAGCCTTTTAACATCAACAAGGCCCAGGGCCCAAGACATCACGGCCCAGCCAGCACATGACACTCTACATTCTTTTCTGGCCGATGAATGAATAATTGTATATTGTATTTGTTGTGTTTTATTTTAATTATTTTATTTTACAAACTCCGCTTTTGAAATGGCGGGTCAGAAATAAACTACTTACTTACTTACCTACATCTTACTATTTATCCATTATCAACGGCTTAAAAATGTAAAAAAAAATTTATACCGTATTGGTATTTTTTAACAAATTGCGGCCGAATAACTAACGAGATGAGAAGAAAAGTTTCAGATATGGTTTCAGTATGCATGTTTAGCCATATATCTTACCTCTAATCGAAAATTAAGTTAAGACATGGATTCATTCGGGGTTCTCACCCCAGATACGAACCTATAATCGAATTAAGAATGAACTTCAGTTTTTCCCGAATTTCCAGTTTGACCGGATTCCAGACAAACTTCTTGCCGGGTGGCAAAATTAGTTCCCGATCTGGATTCAACAATTCTCCTCGCCTTATAACGACTACCTCATTGAATTTAAAAATCCCTGGCAGATTCCGGTGTCGGCCGAATTCCGGGCGAAAAAAATTTCCGGTACGAAAATAAAGTTCAAAAAGGAATTCCGCATTACCTGTACACCGAACCTCTAATCAACTTAAGATAAAACTTTTACTTAAATTTCCGGTTTTGGACAGATTCCAAGTGAACTACTAGTCTGGCAAGAAAGTAAATTTCATATTCTGATTCAGCATGTCCCGTTACCCATATATTGACTATCTCATCAGCTGTTAAAAAAAAATTCGACCCTTAATTCGAAACACCCTCCCCCACCCCTAAATACAAAATACTAGGATAAATAAATTGCAATACAACATTTTGGAAAAATCGGTCTTTCCTGAGACCGTTTCCCGAACGTTTTCCCGTCTTTGACACACGTGTTCTTTGCCGCATAATTCTCTTTTTTTCAGTATTTTGTGTGTTTGGTTATTAGTTGTGGAAGTTGTCTGAGTAATGGCAGCTTACTATGAAACACGATAAATTTTGTTTTTTGTGTTAGTGACAAGTATCCTTCAATTTGGTCCGTTTCTAATCATCTCAAACAGGGCGTCATTTCGTAGAAACCAGGGTGGGGGCGCAACGGCGTTGTCCAGGACCCCTTCGCGTTCTTAGCGTAAATCTTACATCGGTGAGACAGAAACATAAGAACAAATAAACCAAAAGTAAAACAATATATTCACGAAGGCAACAAATCAACACATACTTTGTGTAAAGCGGATATAGGCTACACATTCGGTTTTGCGCCTGGTTAACTAGGTTTTACAGTATTTTTTCATGCATGGGAAGCTCTGGCCTCCTAGCTAGGAGGGCAGCTGCAGCCCCCTCCCCTGCTCCAAATGAAGCCCGTGGTAAGGTGTCGATGGGATTCCAAAAATCTAATATTTGATTCAGACAATTGGGTCTTGTCTTCGCCAGGCTAATCATCAGAGAAACGAAGTTCAGATAAGCCTATAAGCCATATCTATTATAACGATACTGACCAAGACTTCCTGATTTACTTCTGCCAAGTTTCCGAATTTCGGGCGAACTACTAGTCCAGCAAAAAAAGAAAATTCAGAAACGAATCTAGCGTATCTCTTTATAGCTATAAACAACATCTAATCAACTTTAAATAAAACTTTGACTTCTTACCCTTTAATCTGTCATCTAATCAAACTTTTGCTTTTAACAAATTCTCCGGTTTTGGCCGGATTCCGGGCGAACTAGTAGTTCGTAGAGAAAATGGTTTTCACCATCGTGTTCAGCATGTCTTTTTACCCCTAAACCGAACATTTAATCAACTTCAAATGAAACTTTTACTTTTAACCAACTTTCCGGTTTTCGCCGGATTCCGGACGAACTACTTATTCGACGAGAAAATAGTGTTCAGCATGTCTTCTTACCCCTAAATCGAACATTTAATCAACTTCAAATAAAACTTTTACGTTAAACCATTTTTACGGTTTTTGCCGGATTCCGGACGGACTAGGCGAGAAAATGGTTTTCACTATCGTGTTCAGAATGCTTTCTTACCCCATTATCGACTATCACATTAGCTGTTTAAAAATATTTTGTTTGTCCCTTAATTTGAACCCCCACCCCTAAATGTAGGGCTACAGAGCCCATCTATGAACTGACCTTACCCTTGACCCAATGAATCCCACACCAAGTTTCATCAAAATATCTCATTCCCTTTGAGAATTATCGTGCTTACAGACATACGGACATTTTTGCGATGTCATAGGTATCCCTCCACTTACGTTTTGGGATCCCAACAAGGATAGTCATTTAGGAAAGCTTTTGATAAGGTAATTTGACTAATTCCAGAGCAGGAGACGAGTTTGTTGACTGAAATTCGGGGCCGGGTTCGTTGGTGAAAATTCTCTCAGCGAACGAGGAACCTACTTTGGTCTTGAGCGGCGAACTCGGCGGCGAGTAGTTAGAAAAGCCTTTACCTACCTTGTGAAATAGAGGATTCAGTTGTGCCTTGGTTGCACCCTCCTGTCTCGATATCTGAATAGCCGAGAGGTGTCGAGTTGTATGGCGAGGTGCTTCCTATCGATGACGACGGACCGATGACGGGAGGAGTTATGTATGGAGCTGAGTAACTGCTTGTCACGTAGGGTGTAGTCCATGGTGTTTCCAGAGTGTGGAGCTCTAAAATTCCAGATACATTCAGGCTAGAAGTAACTGTTTTTTACCATGCTAGATTCCTATTTAAATGATAATAAGCTGCCCGAGGTCATGGCAGAAAAATACAAAACATACGAAAAGTATAGGAAGTGAACTCAGACAATTGGCCCTGTGCTCGAATGCCTTCCTCAGGAAAAAAAATACCCTTTTATTGCTCGCAAAACACTCATCCTTTACTAGTCTCTTCCAAAACGTGGATTAATGTTTGAAAAAAAAACTCATCGAAAACTGATAGATATGGCCTTGCTAGTTATTATCTGATTAAAACGTTAATGAGTGAATTTGAGAATCCTGTCCTCGCCGTGCTACGGAATAGAATGGCGTTCTTTGAACAGAGGGTTTAGAGACTGCAATTTAAAATGTTGTTTTGGCATAATCCTATGGCGGAAGAAAAGGTTTAGGCTACATGTCTCACAAACGAGAGTAAAATGTGTCCAGACGAACTTGGCAAGGAGGTGGAACCTTCCTCGCAATATGCAAAAGCTTTTCTGACAACACGGTAAAGCGCTGCCGTATGGACAATATGCCTTTGTTTCAAACAAGACAGAAATATGAGATGATCGAGAAATTACTGTCTTGCTGGTAAACGGTTTTCTCAGCAACAGCTGTGTTAACCATCTGGTATATTACCGGACACAGTAGCAATATTAGCTCTTTCGCCTACGGTAATGTCTGATAAATGGTCCCATAGGTACTGTAAACTTGCTAATTGTTTCAGGAACAAAAATTATAAATAGCAACTGAAGCGAAGGTGTTGTTTTTAACCATTATTTTATGACTCATGTGTCGAATTTGACTGTTTGATGATAAGTTTTATTAGATAAATAAATAATGGTTTTATTGACTCATCCTTCAGACGACAAAGAAAGCCATGTCGCCGTTGAAGTGTAACAAGGAAAATATAAATAAGCAATATTACTTTAACAAATATAGCGAGATCAGGGAATAGAGCTCATTTGAAAATAACATGAATTGACAATAATTATCTCAATGGCCCAAGTTCCCTGGGAGGCTCAGTGGCATGCTTGTAATAACAAGAGCTACAAGCTCATATGGCACTTGTTACGAGTAGGTGGTACAAGAAATTAGATGAGAATGTCAGAAAATCCCCTCTTCAACCCCCCTAGAACTGGACCTAGAAATAAGGTATCTAATTTCACGCGAGCCTGAGCATTTCGGTTATCGCCTCGGGTAATCTATGGCAACCATACTAGTTTGATCCTAGGAGTGCCGGTACTCGCCTCGCCGTCAAACTTCCGTACCCGGGCCAAATCTGGTTCAGCGACATATACGGATTATGTCGGATTTATATACGGATTTATGTCTTCTCGTACCTGCTATCAAGTTTCACTCAGGTCGAAGGTTTTTCCGGAAATCCCCCCTCCCAAACCGTGTTCAGATCAGGTCAAGACCCTAAAACATGTCATCTAGGACACATGGTCTCTATTCTTTCCAAGTTTGATCCAAATCACTCCATCCGTTTGACCCCTACGCGAGCTACAAAATTCCCCCCCCCCTCCAGCTATCCAAGCCAATGCCGCGTGGGGTTCGGAGACATGTTTTGCATATCTAGCTCATTAGTTCTTATCACCCATAAAGTTTCATTCGAATCGGACCACACGTTCGCAAACTCCGCAAGTCAGTAATTTCCGAATTCCCCTTCCCTTAACTCACCCCAAAATAGCCGGATCCAGAAATAGACATTTCCCTAGTGCATTGTGTCAGGTCTTTAATTCTATTTAGTCCTAGTTTCATCGCCCTTAGCACATCGTCCTATCCTAACTTGCGATCAGCCTAATTCCCGGAAGCCCCCTCCGACTCCCCCTTCAGAGCCCCGATATGATATGGTTACGGCTTATGCTGGTTCTACCCACCAAATCCCATCCCGATCCCTCGGCACTAGGCGTTTCACGAATGTTCCGGTGTCCCCCTACAACGCCTCCCCCCCCCCCTAAGTATCGAATCCGGTCCGTGCTTGACACGGAACATCTGAGAAGACGCCTCTTTCCACTTGCCAAGTTTCATAAATCCTATCGCCCGTTCGACAGTTATGAATGCCACAAGATTCCGGATTCCCCATCCCTCCACTCCTCCCACGATGATCGAATCATGCAAACGACTATTGACAAGTCAGTTTGTTTGAGTCCCTGATATGACAGCTCAATTGCATCGTCTTAGTACATCAGGAAGTACCGAACTCACGGATAATCTGAAATCCAGACCCCCCCCCCCCCCCCTCAACTCTCCCATAGTGCTCGAATCCGGTTTGTTATGTCAATGATGTATCTAGGACTTGCGCTTGCTCTTCCCACCAAGTTTCATCCTGATCCCTCTAGTCTAAGCGTTTCTCAAGATTTTCGGTTCCTCTCTGCAACTCCCCCCGAAGTCACCGGATCCGGTCCGGATTTTATGTGGGTCGCCTGAGACACGAGGTCTTTCCAAAGACAAAGTTTCATTAAGATCCGATCACCCGTTCAAGAGTTATAAATACCTCAAGATTCCGGATCCCCCCCCACTCCCCCCACGATGATCGGATCCTCACGGATAATCAGAAATCCGCCCCCCCCCCCAACTCGCCCCATAGTGCCGGAATCCAGTCCGGTTAAGTCAATGAT
Source organism: Branchinecta lynchi (assembly GCA_023053575.1). Taxonomy (NCBI): domain Eukaryota; kingdom Metazoa; phylum Arthropoda; class Branchiopoda; order Anostraca; family Branchinectidae; genus Branchinecta; species Branchinecta lynchi. The sequence goes on from JAKZAP010000006.1 coordinate 11,152,298, forward strand.
GTATCTAGGACCTGTGCTTGCTATTCCCACCAAGTTTCATCCTGATCCCTCCACTCTTAGAGTTTCCCAGGATTTCCGGTTCCCCTCTCCAACCTCCCACGAAGTCACTGGATCCGGTCCGGATTTTGTGTGGATCGTCTGAGACACGAGGTTTTTCCAAATACCAAGTTTCATTAAGATCCAATCACCCGTTCAAGAGTTATAAAATACCTAAAGATTTCGGATTCCCCCTCCCTCCACTCCTCCCACGATGCTCGGATCAGGGAAGTCAATATTTCCAACTTAATCATTTGGGGTCCCTTATATGCCTGCCAAGTCTCATCGTCCTAGCTTATGTGGAAGTGCCCGAAGTATGAAAACCCGGACTGACAGACCGGCGGACGGACAGAAATTGCGACCGCTATATGGCCCTTCGGCCAAGTGCCATAATAATAACAATAATAGCTTATTTCAGCCAAAGGCCTTATAACACACCACAAAAAAAAACACAACACAAATTAACAGACACTAGAACGCATTAAGGGCACACGTCCTTGAGGAGCGAACTAAGGGCACATGTCCCTGGGGAGCTCACTAAGGGCACAGGTCCCTGAGGAGCGCACTAAGGGCACACGTCTCTGAGGAGCGCACTAAGGGCACACGTCGCCGCGGAGCGCCCTCCTCACAGGAAAAAGCTGAAAAGTGGGTTGAGCGGTATTCCTGACAAGAAAATTCTCAGGTTTGCAGGTTTCGGTAAACGTTTACGACCCGCTATCTCTCACCGGCTGGTTTGAGGAATAATCTTTCAAGCCAGTCTGGTGAATTTACTTTCATTACTGTCAAGAACCCTCCTTGGGAACTAAGGTCAGCAATGGCGGAGCATAGTATCTTGAAGCTCTGAAACTGATAATGCTCTAATCTCTAGCTACCTCTGGTCATTAGCAAGAGTGATGAGAATCATAGAAGATCAACTTTACAACCCTGCTAATGTGACTAAGACCCCTTTGACAGCTAGAGCCTAGCCGACAGTCCCTAGCATAGACTCGTTTCTAGTAACTGATAGGATATACCGAACGCCTGGCGTACAGCTCGCCTTGTATTGTCATTGATTAGGTCGACATTTCAGTGGTTTCGCAGTTTATCTGTTTGAGTTTTATCTCTTAACCGCATTGACTTACCGCAAGTAAAACCACGAGATGGTAAATAGCAAATCTATAGGAAACTGTGCGGCCGCGAATTATCAGTTTAAGGCCCAATCCGCAGAAATAGTCAAATGTTAACGTGTATTGAAAATCAGACTCCGCAAGCACGAGCTACCTGGTTTTCGCCCCAGCTGGCAATCCTCCACATCGCAAGTTCGGAGCCACAACGCGTGTTTAAAGGACACCTGAAGAGTGAAACCATGGAGAATGCATTTACAGACATGGCCACGGAGAGCATTCTTCTCCTGAGCGTGACGTTTTCGAAATAGGGATGTTTGTTTCTGGAAGTTTACTCATGCAGACTCCAAGACGAAAAGCGCAATTCATTCAACTCTTGTACAGCGCTGGCCGGATCGTATTGGAATTTCTTCTACATATACGTTTGGGCTTAACTGGTTAAAAAATGTTCCAGAAGAAGGGTTGATTGGAGACATTTGTTCATTTCTAAAGTTGTTCGGTACCGAACTAAGGACAGATGCAAAATGGAGCAAAAATCATAGCTTGGAAACACTATTTCGTATTTCGATTGGGTTTTCTGCAGGCAATGTTAACGGAAGTCATACAGATAGGGATGATACTTGGTACTCTTCATTCAGGTGTCCTTTAATACATATTAGTCCCTAATTGATCATCACCCTCATCGAGAGGTGCGGACTCCCTGATGATGGGAGTATTTTCCTTCCTTTAGTTAAAAATGTGAGAGCTTCCGTTTTCTATTTATTACGTTATGGGTCTAGTTCAATCTCTGTGTGATGGATGATGACAGTGAGGCAAGGAGGGCAGAGACTAATCCCCTAGGATATGTCTAAATATGTATATTTGTCTGACGGAAATAAAAAGAAAACAGAAGAAAGTAAAGAAATATGTACACGCACTAAATATGTATATATATTTAATCTGTGACCCACCAAATGCTCAACGCGACAGCGGAGTAGAAGGAAAAAAGGAAAAACAACACGAGTAAAAATCAAGATCAAGCAGGACAATTCAGACTTAATTACTAACGGGGCCAAATAAAATTAATGAAAAACATCATGTAGATGATGTGCTGCATGCAAGGCCGTGTCCAGGGGGGGGGGGGGGGTTAGGGGGTTGACCCCCCCTCCCCCGAAACATACAAAAATACTCATTTTTATAGTCTTTTTCCTCTGATTTATGTCTTTTTGTACTTTTTTGTCCGACCGGCAGGCAACCCCCCCCCCCCCCCCCCCCCCCGAAATAAATTCCTGGATACGGGCCTGGCTGCATGAATAGATGTTTTCAGTACAGATACCGCCGTCCTCTCCAATGACGGAATAACATCTTGCGCACCGAACTTCTGAATTAACTTACGTTACGACATGAACGAGTACATTAAAAATGTACAGCATTAAAGTAGGACGTCTTCAAAACTTTAATATCGTTTTTCCGCAGAATGTGGTACACACCAGAACAGTACAGGATGTAAGGCGCGCACAAATATGAATACTATGAGCAAGAATAATATGAGCAACGGCCGATGTATGTTTTTATGGTAACTGACGCCTCCACTAGAAGGGTGACGCGGCGATCTTCTTGACCCCCCCCCCCCCTCCGGTTCTGCTAGGTGACGCGCAGCAGCGACGAAATCATATGGAGTAAATTATTGGGGGGAGTGTTTTGTGGGAGGAAATGTTAACAAATCTGATTTGAGATAAGTGCTTTGCAGTAGCTAGTAATTTCGCGGTGTTCGTCCGGTTAGCAGAGAAGCATTGGGAGGATGTAATGCAAGTGTTGTTACATTAAATTTAGGATTTTCGGTTAGTTTATTATTTTCTTATATATGATTGTTTGTGTGGTTGCTATGGCCAGTTGGCGTTTTGCAATTATTATCTATTTATCTACGGTGGATGGAGTGCTCTACTTTGGACAGAAAGAAATTTGATTTTTTTTTTTCTTGCTGAAATCAAAGCAAAATAAAACTTACCGAAGTACTTTATTACTTTAATTCGCACTTCGGGCGAATAAAGTACATGATGGGTCTGTTACGCTGCGGTTTTGATTGGATGTTTTTTAGTGGAATGTTCATTTATGAAAAATCCAATCTTGCGAGCGCTGTAACAGCTTTCGGTTTTTGGTTTCCGGTTTTCATCGTTTTTTGTGAAGCTCATAACTCGTGAACAGTGCAGGTATCAAGTTCAAACTTGGTACACTTGTGGGAGTTGGGGTCTTGTTGTGCCTTTTAGGGGTCCGACTCCCACCGCCGCACACCGCCGCACAAACACCCGATTCAGGGGCAAATGGGCCCAGATTGCTCAGTAAATAATGCTCATAATTTGACCAGAGCTGGACATAGGACGATCAAATTCCTTGTACTTGTAGATCCTAGGGCTGGGAAATTACTTTTAAAATTGCCCCCCCCCCCCCCAAACCACCCACCCCGTTCATGGGTAACTGGGCCCAGAGTACCCAAGAGAGAAGTTCGTGACCCGTGACAGGAATCAAGAGATATCAAGTTGGAACTTGGTAGACCTGTGAGCATTGGGGTCTTTTTTTGCTTTTTGGGCCCAAACCTCACTTCCACTTGGTTCGTGGCCCATTGGGCCCAGATTGCCAATTTTTGTAATATTTTTAACTTGACAATAGCTAGAGATAGGGCGATAAATTCCCTTCGCTTTTAGATCTTAGGGATGCAAGTGAGTCCAAATTGCCATTGAGTTAAGTTTTTTGACCAGTGACTGGAATACAAACTCTAAGCTGGTATACTCGAGGATATCTAGGTCTAGATACGCATTTTGATGTGTCCCGACCCCCCCCCCCCTCCCGTTCATGGGAAGATGGGCCCAGATTGTCCATGAGTTAAGTTCGAACATGACAGGTCTCAAGTCAACTCTTATATACTTGTAGATATATATGTAAAGATGTGGATTTTGGTGTAACAGTAACAGATAAGGCCACACGACGTACTTCAATCCTCAATGCAAGTTTGGAAACTGGATGGTTTTGTCATATGATCGATGATATGCGGTTCTTTATGAAGTTCTGACGAAGTGGGTATTAGGCTGCTACGATTTGGTTTATTGCACTTCTTATTACCTTGCTAATTGAAATGAGGTTTGAAGAGTCGGACTGGCTGGCATTCAGTATTTAAACTGAAACTGTTCTTGCAAGATCTTCAAGATCTCTTTGGATTAGTACATGCGGTTTGTTTACATGAAAAGCTTTTAAAGTGAGATGATTTCAAACTAGGTTATATCTATACTTGTTTGGTTATTTCGGATGTGAAATGTCTTGGTTCTAACGCTGTGTGCATATAAGATGAGATACATATTTTACTTTCACACTCCACGTTTGAGCGCTTGCGCACCTGTTTTTACTTATTCTCTCTTACCTAAAACATGCCCTTCATCTCCATAGATGCAGACCATGGTATACCAAACAGCAGGAAAAGGGCGGTAAATAAAGGGGGGAGAAAGTCGCCTTACAAAAGGGAATCAAGTACTTGTGGAACCAATCCTCTCGTCTTCAGTTCAAAAATCGTCCCATATCACTGAAGCTGGAAAAGGATCTATGACTAGATGTGCTTTAACAGGACAGACCTTTGTGGATAACCAAGGCATGGACAAATTATTATTCAATTTGTCAGTTTCACTTGACTATTGTTTAAGCCCTTGATATGATGGATATATGAACGCTTCAGTCTCTAACCATTAAAATTAGCCCTCTTCGAACCGGATTAGGGCACACTTACAGTGCGAACACAAGGATTTCCCGGACGGATTTTCTTCACTTCCATCATAAAGCTGAAAAATCCAACTTTTCCATATGGAAGTGATGATGGTGTCCGAGATCCAGGCAGGAATTTCAGCCCGGGAGCATCAGACCCTGATCGCGTCTCCAAGGCATTAAGGTCTATGTGGTTACCGCTGACTTACCATGAGATGATAGGGACGACTTGAAGAGGGTGGGGCTAACTGAGTTCGATTCCGGCTTCCTCCGGATTCCGTCGAAGTCTCGGATATGGTCGCTGATGTAAGGCCTTTGACCAAGACTGATTGCTCGGAATTGAGTTTGCTGCTGACCTGTAAAACGACCTATATGTTTATGCAAACGTTGGTGTAACTTAGTTTAGAAGGACTTGGGGTATCCTGATTTCTTATGTACTATTTAAGTTTTCCGGTTTATTTCCGTCATTTGCGGGCACCATGGTATCGGAGCGGTCAATGGCTTAATCAGCCTATATACATGCTATAATTATACTATATCTGAACGTTTTTTCCTGAACAGATAAGACGGGAACAAACCTGCGACGACCGAGCATTTAAACTGTATGGCCAGGGAACGTCAGCGTCTCACTTTCGTTGTAGGATAGAAAGAAAGAAAATAAAAAGAGCAAGATTCAGCCAACACCTCTACATCATACAAAAAAAATACACAAGTTTTTGCTCCTCCTCTGTGCTATTCCTTGCTTGTTTGTAGACGATTCTTAGGAAGAAAGACACCAGTCGAATACGATGATATTTCTTCAAATATCTTCCTTTTCTTCTTTACCTTCCTCGCCGCACGCGCAATCATTGAATCACAGAGAAGTTTTCTGTCTCGGACCCAACTATCAATTAAAAAGAAATAAGTGAACAACTTCTGCCACCATCCGGCCGCCTTCCTGCCCATAGCCCAATGCGTCAGCTAATTCAGTAAATTTTCGTGTTTCGATGTGTATTTCTTGTTAAGCGTTTATTTATCTTTTGTTGTTGTATGTATACCGTTCTGTATTTCTTGTTAAGCGTTTATTTATCTTTTTTTGTGTATACACTGTGCAAATGCGTATTTACTAGGCTAGGCTTCATTCACATTATTGATGTAAATTGCTGATGCACGTCTGCCATATTTCTCAAAAGCGAACAATGCCCAGTTGGTCATAAACATACACTGTAAAAAGTTTCTCCGTATAAAGATTAAAGTTAACTGCAGTATTTACTACTCGAATTCATCTTATCTCTATTTGGTATTAATCTTATCTGCGTAGAGATAAGTTAATTTAATTTAATTCCAAAATAAATGCGGCACAACATTTCATGCGCGAGCAAATTAATTGGCACTCGTCATTAATCTATAACTAAAGCATATATACAATTGTCATAAAATAAACAAGAATAATCCGAGTAGCAAATACTGCAGTTAACTTTAATCTTTACACGGAAAAACTTTTTACAGTGTAGTCTGCGATGTGAAGTTTATTTACGTGTCTATAGCGCATTCTAGCGGTTAATTCTAAATTAAGCTACGGGTAAAGATCTATGCAACTGGAACAAATGAAGCACTAACTCTTCACATAATGTGTCAAACTTGCGCCTTAGATAAACAACTCTCTGTGGTTGAAAGTTTTACACCATCACTAACTAATAATTTTAGACTTGCTATGGTTAGTTAAATAGATTTATAGAGACAAAACATACATATTTTAGTCAGGGGTCGGAATTTCCTGAAAAATACTGAACAGCAGAGTTAACTAACCGAGTAAGCGAACTTGATAGAATAGTTTTCCCAGTATTATGTGTATACTCTCAGACAAAATGAATGCATTTCAACAATAACACTATTGATAGTGATAAAATAATAATCTCAGTTTCAATATTAGGTCATTAGTACCATCATATAGGAGGTCAGAAATAGCCAGTAATAGCGTTGAGAATTTCCGGGATCGGATGACCTAATGACCGGGGATGACCGAGATGAACGGTAACGCCATAACAAGTATGCTGTGTTCGAAAAGCTGTGGAAAACATAGAAAGAAGAATCAGGAGGCTTAGAATTTTATACTTTTGTAAGAAGAGCAACTGTCAGGACATTCAGCTTCGTGCGTTAAACTAATCGGATTTTCTTTTCTGTTGAAATAGCGATAAGTCGGGACGGTTGTTATTATTACAATTTTATGTGTAATCCACCATTCGCTTCAGCCCAAAAGACACAACCATAAAAGAAACAAAAATAAATGGAAAAGCAAACAGAGATATAGACAAAATAATAATGCCCAAATGGAAAGACTTGTTCCAATTTAATAGTGTACGCTACAGTTAGAAGGCAAAATATAGAAAAAATAATAATGTCCAAATGGAAGGAGTAGTTCCACTTGAATAATGTAAACTAAAGTCCTGTTTATCTTTGAGTCGCCGAGTCGCAGGTTTATCGGTACCCTCCCGAACTTGAACTGGGTGAATGCAAAACTAATGGGTCATGGAAACAACAAAAATTAAACAAACAGGATGTGTCGTACTGCAGCAGTTAGCACACTGGTGCAAGAGACAAGGACTGTATCGTGAAAATCAGGTGATCTCTTTTAGTTATAGCTAATGGAAATTAGGCCAAAATCATAAAACTGAGCTTGCTATATTGGGCCAATTACACTTGCTTGCATCGACAATCTCCTGCGCTTCCGATTTGGTTCATTACAACCGTAATTGCTTCAATATGCTGCTTGCGGGTAGTGACCTGAACGATGTAATCGGTAGCAATTGGGTATAACGCTGTTGCAGTGTAGTCAGTGTTCTCCCATCGAAGATCATCAGCCTCGGAGGCCTTCCGGTAACTTAGGAAATTACACCATTTGCTTCAAGAAAGTCTCATGTATGAAACGTGACTGAAGGAAATTACAACTTTTTTGCTGTTGTGAGACTGATTTAAAAGTATATAGGTTGTAAAACTGCAATTTGAAAGTAAATAACTAATTCAGACCCAACTCCATGTGAAGGATGGCTGAGTAAAGAAGGTCGTTTTTAAGAAATTTAAGTGTTTTGGAAGGAAACCGAGCTCTTGAAATTTATGTTGTGTATGCCCAAAGTGGGAGCTGGGAGGAGGAATACTCAGATCAGAGCTCAGGTGGATACGATAACTTATACAACAGAATAAATTATCTAAAGTATTAAAGGAACAAAAAAAATGAAAGATCTGCGTCTGCATTGTCTGTTGGGTCTAATTTGAGTATAAAATCATAGATGTTAAAGGTAAGGTCGATTAAATGGTAGTTTCGTAATTTCGTTACGGCCCTTCGGATTGTTTGCGGATGATATTTTGAAATCTCTTCACCATGTTTAACCTCACTAACGTACTGGAATGGTTGTTCAGAGAAACCAGTAGCTATACCAAAACATATCAAGTCAGCTTGATTTCGTCTAGTTTCGGCCTCGTCTTTTGTTTCGCCGACTTTCTTGACAGCGGCGCCATCTACTGATAGGCATTTCCGTTGTCTTGTGTTATTACCGAGAGGCCTGCACGCATTTCTTATTTACTTTGTAAGCTAATTCAGTTTTTTTTAGTCTAGTTTAATACTCTTTATTATATAAACGAGCTTTTAACTTTTCTTCAACTTTTGTTTGACATGCTGACATAAAGGAACAGTTTGTAATCTGGTTTTAAACCAAAATCTTTGTATTTTAGCAGAAAACAGGCTGATTTTTTTAATCTGTGCCTGCTGCGCTCAGTTTCAATATAATTCGGTGTTTGTAAGATGTTTAAGATGTTAACCCCATATCCAAACTCAAAAGATTTTCTGAATCTGGGTCTACTTCTCGAGATCGCGACAAATCTCGATAAGGTTTCGATCGAAAGCCTCAGAGGGTCTAAGTGGCTTATTCTGTCAAAAGGGTAGGTCTCAATCTCCAGCTCACAGCAAGCTCCAATGAAAAATTTTTGGGATCCCAAAACCTAAGTGGAGGGATACCTATGACATCGCAAAAGTTGTCCGTCTGTCCGTCCGTCCGTCTGTGCGCACTGTAACTCTCGAAGGGAATGAGATATTTTGATGAAACTTGGTGTGAGGATTCTTTGGGCCAAGAGTAAGGTCAAGTTTGTAGATGGGCTATTTAGCCCTAAATTTAGGGGTGAGGGAGGGGTTTTAGATTAAAGGGCAAATTAAATATTTTTAAACAGATAATGTGATAGTCGATTTTTGGGACGATAGTGAAAATCATTTTGTCCTCGGAAAAGTAGTTGGCCCGGAATCCGGCCAAAACCGGAAAGTTTGTTAAAAGTAAAAGTTTTATTTCAAGTTGATTAGATGTTCGATTTAAGGGTAAGAAAACATGCTAAACACGATGGTGAAAACCGTTTTTTCGCCAGACAAGTAGTTAGCCCAGAATCCGGCCAAAACCGGAAAGTCTGTCAAAAGTAAAAGTCTTCTTTGAAGTTGATTAGATGTTCGATTTAGGGGTAGGAAGCCATGCTGAACCCAATGGTGAAAACCATTTTCTCGCCGAACAAGTAGTTGGCCCGGAATCCGGCCAAAACCGGAAAGTTTGTTAAAAGTAAAAGTTTTATTTGGAGTTGGTTAGATGTTCGATTTAGGGGTAAGAAGACATGCAGAACACTTATGTGAAAACAATTTTCTACCCAGAAAAGTAGTTCGCCCGGAATCCGGCCAAAACCGAAAATTGTTAAAAGTTAGAGTTTTATTTGTAGTTGATTAGATATTCGATTTAGGGGAAAGAGATGGTGAATCCGTGTATGACAATCATTTTTTACCCGAACATATAGTTCGACGGGAATCCGGCTGGAGCCGGAAAATTTGTTATAAGTTGAATTTTTATTTGAAGTTGATTAGATGTTCAATATTCGGGAAAGAAGATACGCTGAGTTTATTTTTTCGCCGGAAAAGTAGTTCCGGAATTCGACGAAACCGGGAAATTGGCAGAAGTAACAGGAAGTTTTCGTCAAAACAGAGATGGCTTATTGGGGTAAACACACATGCTGATTCAATACCAGAACTTGTTTTTCTCAGATGATTAACCTGTTTTTGAATTTTAATAGTAAAAATGTTCGAGGAGTCTGGCGAAGACAAGACCCAATTGTCTGGATCAAATATTGAATTTTTGGGATCCCATCGAAACCTTTGGTCTTGTTATTTGTGAAGGATCTTTGAACAATGCGTGACTCTTGCATATGCTCATTATGGTATATTTTAAAACTGCTTCAATTTTACCTTAAAAAAACAGTTAAAGTTTGCGTTTGAACAAAAAAAATCTAGGATGGGGGCCCAAAATGGAGGTTTGCCCCCCCCCCCCCCCGAGGTTTACTCAAATGGCGCCACTGACTCTTCATCTTTCGGGAGTTTACTCACTGCTATTCTTTTCACTCTCTACATCCTTTCTAGTCGAGGAATGAAAAATTGTACACTCTGTTTTGTTGCGTTTTATTTAATTCTTTTATTTTACTTTAAATACTCAACTTTTCAAATGGCGGGTCAAAAATAAATTACTTACTACTGCTGAAGAAAAAGGACTGGACACTGGAAGGATTGAAAGATTGCGAGCTCTTTCTTGATTCGGTGAGTGGTGGTGCAGGGCCGTTCTTAGTTGGTGGAGCGACTTGTCTGGTCAATTCTGATAACGAACAGAAACTCTAGCATGCTAAATAGATGACGTACTTTCGGGTACGTTACTCTTCTTAGAGGGACAAGGGGCGTCTAGCCATATGAAAATGAGTAATAACAAGGCTATTTCGTATTTCCTGTTTTGTAAATTCCTCCCTTGCTTGTCAATTTTGTCGTGAAATCAGTCAAGTTTCAATCAATCAAGTTTAAATACATTTTACGAAATCGTATCAATACATTTTCTGCCACTAATATACGGTAGCCACCAAAGTGGACGAGCTGCATAGAAAGCCCTCGATTGTAGCGTTTTTCCGCACCACGTTCTTGTCCGTTTGTTTGAATTGTAATCTTTTGCTCTCATCCAAGTTGCTTCTTTTCTTTTTTTCTATAATCTAATCCACTATTCTTATTTTGTAGAAGTGTGTAATCAAAGCATTAATTTGATCTGTAGATGTACTGTCAGGCTTCTCATCAAGGATTTCTGGGTGACTTTAATCGTAGCCTATGTTCCAACCCCTTCAGAGTTTGATGTCCCTCGTGTTGGTAACAAAAATACAAGAGGCGCATTGCAAAGTAAACAGAAACAAAAATTAAGCAAGCCTCTCAGATAATAGGATCCGGGTAACATTGTAATAGGAATAAATAATATGTATAATAGTTATCTAGTTAGACGTTCAAATCCTCCAAGAACTAGTTAATTGCATGTTATTAGTGTGGGTTTTTATGAGACATAAAATATAAGGCGGTCCAGCTCAACTGCAATACCTGTGCAACCCGAAAACCACAGAAGTTACACGACTCTTTTATTCGTTTTTCCCCATAAAAAGCTGTCGTTGACGACTTGAATATCCTTAAAATTGTCTAATTGGAAATTGTCTAGTAATTCCATGACGGCCAATACAAATGATTTAGTTTTAATTTAGAAGATTAGCGGTAAGCAGTTCGAAAAGATCTCAGCATGGTACTAAAACCGCGTAGTAAATCTAAAAATCACTTTGTGTGGTTCTCTGATTTTCCAGTGGCTGCGCTGATTAGACCACCTGCTTATTAATCAAGTTATGACAACGCTGGAAAAATTACTTGACTTTGAGGAAAAGGTTCAGGCTAGCACCCTGACAAACGATTACAGGTGACAAATGATTTTACCGAGTAGATTGTTGCGGTGCATGAGACCGGAAAGATTTTTACAGACAAATGCGGTCCTTGAAGGACCGCCGTACCTACACTACCAATGTAACCTATTTTCGTAATTGCATTCGTTAATTCTTAAAGTTTAACTGAAAAGCCAACTTATTTCTGTGTCATTTAATTGATACACTGAATATTTCGATTCGGGAAAGGGATTTGTTTATTTTCCATTATCTTCTCTAGTTAAGACGTTCAGAATATCTGCGGCCGTCACTACAACAAAAATTCGACCACGACACGGGGCATTTTAATCGCAACACAAACGCGGCTTCTCAGTCGGCAGTGGTAGATTGGTGAAGATTGCTTAGTGCCTGAATAAAACAAAAATCATAGATCTTTCTCGCAAGGTATGCAACAAAAATACAAGCGCTTGGAGGTACCACAATTATCACACGGAAATTTCACTATTAGAAAATTGATTATTCGTGAATAGCGGAACAACGAAGTAAAGCATTTTCAGCGGGTCTTCACACCAATTTTAGCGAATAAGTGATGGGTAACGAGATTATCCTATCCCCGCCGTATTCGGTTAAACTTTAAACGAGAGACCCAAATTTCGTATTTTACATTGTAAACCCGCTAACGGCAACTCCGTAATTTTTGCAGATACACTATTTTCTGTGCGCATATGCTCCCGAACGAGTTTTCGCATACCATGCTATTGATGCGTAAGACCGATTATCTAAATTTCGCAGAGTTTTTTGCTAGAAGTCAGTTGGCCCGGAAAAAAGCTTAAAACAGCCAAAGCCGTGGATAATCTTAAAGCAGAATCTAGTTCTACAGTATTCAAATAGTTTTGAATACTGGGACATAAACAATAAATAGTGGGATACTGCTTTAAGAATGAGGATTAGGGTTATTTAACTTCAGATAATGCAGTATTTCCTTCAAAAGCAAAAATATCCTAGTCAATAATCCTAGGAAGCCTTAAAGACAAGTTGCAGTGGAACACTGTTTCTGTTTTCCATAGCTGATTACATTAAAACGGTGCTGTTTCAAAAATTAAACATGACTTCAATTGTTTTTACCACACTGTAGGCCCGTGGCATTGATCACAAACACGGCAAGATTTGTAGAAAGTGAATTTTTCACAATTTAGCGTGGAAACCATAATCAAGAGTCTCGTACGGTACCAAACACGGCAAACGAAAAAATTAGTGGATCGCCGTTAAAAGGTGGAGAAAATACCGCGTGGGATACGATCACGTATGTAATATACTTCCTTTTCCCTTTCTAAATAGCAACTACTTTCGAGCCAGAAACATAATAAAACTGAAAGAAGGCATCCGATAAATTCGTAAGGACAAAGTATTTACGGGTTAATATCCGAAACTTATAAGCTTGGAAGGAATTTCAGAATCTCGGCGACCCAAAGCTCCAAAATATACAGGCATGTCATGAGCAGACGAGTCAGATACTCTGCAGTTAACAAACTGAAGGAAGTGAATGTCTGCATTGCTTTGTTCACCATTTCGTTACTGTATAGTGGAAGAAGAGCTAGAATGTCTCACAGAACAGACAGTAGAGTTGGGTTCGAGCAGGAAACAGCCTATTTTAAGGCTTCAAGCAACCTCTGTTCACTTTCTCTTTCTTCTCTTTTTTGTTTGCTTTTGTCTTGCGCATCCTCCTTTATATCGAAATCTCAGCGTTTGTTTTCCTTCTTTGTTTATACTGTAATATTCCCCTTTTCTTGTCTAGTGCGTAATAAAATTTCCTCATTATTATCATCTTGCGTTCTACGTCTGTCGGAAGTTGGCCTGCGTAATTGCTCATTCATAAAACCTGTGGGATATAAGTAAAAACTTACGCGTCTTACTTCTCGGTTCTCTGGGTCCATCCACTGTCACTTTTATAGCCTTTGCGTAGGTCGCTACTTGAGGGGGGTTGGTTGCCACACTGATGGTCAACGTAAAGCTTTTACCTGGAAAACGGTAACACTCTCTCAGAGGCCTTACTAGCCAAAATGTTTGGGGGGGGGACGAGGAATTTACCGACTGGCTGGTAATTTATACCGACTTTTTCTGCAGAAAAATCGACTGTTTTCAACAACAAAAATTACATTTTTGAAAAAAATCCACTGATTTTCGGAAAAACCGACTATTTTGACGAAAAATCGACCAATTTTCAGAAAAACCGACTGTTTTGATGAAAAAAATCAACTGTTTTGACGAAAAATCGCGGCGCTTCGCGCAGACTCGGTTATTTTTTACCGACTGGCAGACGGCATTGGGGGGGGGCTTCCCCCCCCCCAGTCGTGACGCCCCTGCACTCTCTGAACAGACCAGTCAGTCAGGTCACAAGTAAGTTAATATCTGAACTGGTCAATCAGTCTAAGAACGTCTGGTTGTACCAAACCCGTCGGGTTTACTAGATGACACACTACTAGATGATCAATTATTATTATAACACAAACGAATTGTGTATAATATTTATGTACCGTATTAGCAATATTTTATTATTGACTAAATTAAGAAACCAAAATTGTATATTGCATGAAGATTATGTAAAGTAATAGGTATTTTACGATGTACTTCCATGTCAGTGAATTTGAATTGACATTTTCCTATGCTATTTTTCGTAAAAACGAAAGTAAAATGAAATACAGTTGACAAATCTTCATTGGTGCTAAAATTTTATCGGAGACTTAGAGCAGTTGTGTCATGAGGAAAAGCTCCTGCCAGGGGCGTACTGAGGGGGGGGGGGCGGGGTTTCGGTCAATTCGGTCAAAACGGGCATTGCGGCGAAGCCGTGATGCCCTTTTCATAAATCGTTTGTCCTCGCATTTCCAAATTGGGTGATTTAAGGTGTTTATTGGTTCCCCTTTCTTTAACGAATTTGCTAATTCATCCAACTTTTGTTCACTCCTCCTCGATTTCGCCGCATTCGGTCCATCCCTTCGTAAATTCGGTTATTTAACCTGTTTATTTGGTCTCATTCGTTAGCGAATTTGGTAATTCACGGGACTTTTCTCAAGTCCGTATCTGTTCTATCGCATTCGGTCAGTCCATTTCAATATTTGGTAGTTAATCAGATTCATTTGTTCCTGATTCGTGACCGAATTCGATAATTCACCCAACTTTTGTCCGAATCGATGTCGCCGCATCGGTCCGTCCGTGCGTAAATTCGATGACTGAACCGGTTTATTTGGTCTCATTCCTTAGCGAATTCTCTCGTTCACCGGAATTTTCTCAAGTCCGTGTCTTTTCTGTCGTATTCGGTCAGTCTATTTCATAATTCGGTCATTACTCGGATTCATTTGGTTCTGATTCGTGACCGAATTCGATAATTCATCCAACTTTAGTTCAGTCCGCATCGATTTCGCCGCATTCGGTCCGTCCCTGCGTAAATTCGGTGGTTTAATGTGTTTATTTGGTCTCGTTCTTAACCGAATTTGGTAATTCTGTCGCATTCGGTCAGTACATTTGATAATTAAATTCAGCAAGATTAATTTGGTTCTGATTCGTTACCTAATACGGTAATTCACCGGGTTTTTCTTTAGTCCGTTATTATTATTAGACTTGCGGAATTCGGTTGTTTTCGGTGGTTCTAACAAGAGTTTTAATCCATTACGAAATTCGGTTTTTATACCGCTCTCGATCTGTTCCTTATTTTTTCAGTTAGTTTTTCGGTACAGTGCGAATTCATTATTTGCTTCAACCCAGTTACCCCTTCAACCCTGTAATTTAAGTGGCATTTATTTAGTTCTCTTTCTTTACCATTTTGTACTCTTTACGATTGCAGTATTTGCCCAGTACTTTCTTTACTCCGCTGTAACTAAAAAGCGGGTCATAAATAAAAAGAAAAAACTTCATGGGCACTTGGTGATACCAACTATTCTAAGGGACTTCAGCCCTACTTTTATGAAAAGGTACTAACCTCTTCCACTTCGTCCAATAAATCTCAAGTCATTAAAACGAGCCACTCTGTTCTTAATTAAAGCCGTTGCATTCCTCAATTCTGCACTCCAGTTTTCGTCATTGCCGGCCTTCAAAGTCACAACGGTGCCGTCTTCAACAGCACTTAAACAAACAACCCTAAATGCGGTCGGCAGAGTTTTATTCGACCTCCAATGCGTCGGCAAGGCTGAGCACACTATCGCCGGACTTCCAGTTCGCACCAGGTCAGTGCCATTTCCGGCAATATATGCCGCCATCTGTAGGGGGTCCACCCCTACCGGATCGTCCGGCTGACTAGTGGGTATGTATCCGTCCGTGGACATGTTAGCACTTGGTAAATTTTCGGTGGCGAGCAACATTCTACCGGGTGGCTGTTCTCATTGTGCCTCAACCTGCAACTACCTGTTCAGGTAACCGAAGGAACAATGCAACAAGTGGTCAGCAGGAGAAAAGCGCGCTGATTGGCTGCAGGTGCGCCGCAACAGCCAATTAGTGCGTCTCAATTAGGAGCTGGAAGGCATTTGTTCCAGAATCTAGTATGGCACTCGTAAATAGGAATAAACGTGTTGTATGGAATTAAATAATTTAGGGTAGCCTCAGAATCGAAGTCTAAGGCTGCAGGGTATTACCCTGTGAAGGTTAATTTGGATGAATGAATGCAAATTTATTTACACTTGACAAGGCAAAATAAACTAAAACGCAAGTGCGTGGACAAAGAAAAAGTAAATGGCTATAATGGCCATCGCGCCGTTTACTGGATTTCCTTTCTGATAAAAAAAAACCCATAGATAACCAGGTAGTGGTTAGAGCCGTGTTTTCATCAATTGGGTATAGAGTGACGGTTTGCCATCAATTGTAAATTGGGGAGTTAAAATTATAATCAATTTTTACCTGATTTTCAGCAACAGTTTTGGAATACCCAACAACAGCAACTATTTAATATTTTAACTATTAATGGCTCGAAGAACTAACTCGCAACATGACGAACAGACTGTAAACGGGAATACACACAAGGAATAACATTTTCTTCAGCTTTTTTACCCTTTTAAAACGAAAAAGGAGCACAATATATCGGAACAAGGACAGACTAAAATTTGATGAATAAAATATTGACGTCACTGAGCAGATTGGCTAACTTGATTTACTGAGATGGTTGACAAATATTTCGGGCACATAATTAAGGTAACAAGTAATTGAAAAGGTTCATGATGTATTATGCTCTTAATGCAAACGACACATAATTACCTAACGCGGTGATTACCAAAATTAAAAATTCTGAACCAGAAAATTTTCTTTCTCATGAGCAGCCAAGACGAAATAACCGGTGCCATAAATACAGCAAATGACGCAACCCTTTCCAGGAACATTACGAGAAGATATTATTTTTTGTTCGTGTCCCTTGAGACATCGTTGAGGTTTAAAAAAAACGACGGACCAAGAAACCTCCGTTGCGGTCTGCGCAGACTCGGCTGGGACTTGACTTAAATCCCATCCATAGCAGAATAACACTACCCGATGAGAAATTTGTAGCCTGCGTATATAGTTGCACGAAAAAGTTGTATGTATTGATATGTAATAGTAAAGAATACTATCATTTAATATGCCTCAGGCAGGGCCAACCTGGTAGTATCAATTAGCACCCAGCCTTCCTAATAGTAGTAAGAACGGCCCTGCACCATCGCCCAACGAATCAATAAAGAGCTCGCAATCTGTCAATCAATGATAGCATGCATTAGAATTCAGTCACATGGTACCCTTGACATCGAACTATGTAGTAACATCAGTTCTTACTGCATGTTACTTTTTCGTACAAGGTCCTACTACTATTCTGAGATAAAGTTTTCATCGGGTAGGGATTAGCACCAAGACCTATGTTTTCCATGCGCTGGAAACGGGCCTTACTCGTCGCGCGGCCCACTATGCTCGCGACATTCAAGACGAGACAAATTTTCGTGCTTAGAAAATTCTAGTAGAGCTGAGATGCGGTTCGCACACATCGCTGCAAAAGGAGAGATTGTAGGCTTTCTTTGTTTGCTGTGTTTTGAATATGGACTTAACGGAGCCAGCGCTGGTGCATGACTGATTGAGTTTCGGTGACGTTACCTATCCCTATTGGTTCTAGTGGCGCTGCTATTCCAGTGTGTCACTTTTTCAAGTCTTGGCGCTACTCGCTTGTGTTATTTTGATGGGATCCCATCCGTCCTCAGTGGCCGTCTCAGGGCCTCTGTCCTCGACAGAGCATATATGTGCTGCATGTACTTATCTATTTTCTGATCAGGGTTGCCACATGTCGTGCGATAGTGTGAATTGTCATGTATATTTGTGTCACCCTTGTCCTAGGTATGCGTAAAATTCAGCATGTTTTAGAAATTGCCAGAAAGCGGCCAGATGTGTCATGTTTGCAAAAGAAATTCCGACCTTAAGTGGCCATTTCACATTTTTTCGTGAAAATAGAATTCAAATTACGAGAACATTATGAGAAGGTATGTTGCTTGAGACATCGTTGAGGTTTTTAAAAAAAAACGAGAAGCTCATATGGCACTTGCAAGGCTGGGTCAGATGATGAATGTAGGAGTTTGCCAATTCGCGGGTTTGTTGTGATCCTTTGTAAGCAAAACCTTAGAGATAAAAATCATGATCCTGGGCCCTTCAAAACACGAGTAATGTATCGTTTGGTAAAAATGTTTTTTGTTTTTTTTCACTTGGCTGTGGTGATGCGCAATTTAAGGGCGCTAGAAAGTCGTCTGTACGCAAAACCGTTGAGATAAAAATTGTGATAGGCTCATCGGGATCTTGAGAATTTATGTTTTGTTCAAAAGTATTTTTTTTCACTTTAAGTAATTCACTTGTAAGCAAACAAGAGCTATAAGCTCATATGCACTTGCAAGCGAGTTAACATGTATTCAAGTTCTCGAACTGGGATGTGAATGAAGAGTCGCATGTCACTGATGTACAAAGGGCTTGTGCTTGTTCCTCCCACCAAGTTTCATTCCGATCGCTCCACTCCACGCGTGTCACAAGGTTTCCGGTCCCCCCTCGACCCCCCTTCCACCTTCATCGGATCCGAGCCGGACATGAAACGGGAAATCTAAGACCTTTCTACATATCAAGTTTCATTATGATTCGATCACTCGTTCGGAAGTTATACATACCTCAAGATTCAGGAATCCCCTCCCTCCAGTCCCCCCACGATGGTCGGATCTATTTAATCAGTTAATCTGATCGGGTCCCTAATTTGTATGCCAAGTTTCACTGTCCTAATCCACCTCGAAGTAAAATAACTCTGTATCACCGGAATTCCGGACCCCCCCCCCCTCCAACTCCCCCCACAGTGCACGAAACTGGTCCGGTTCTGTGAGTGATGTACCTAGGGCTTGTGCTGGTACCTCCCACCAAGTTTAAGCGTGTCACATGATTACCTCCCTCCGCCTCCGCCTCCCTCCCCCCATATTCATCGGATTCGGTCCGGACTTGAAATGGGACATCTGAGACATGGCATCTTTCCAAATATCAAATTTCACTAAGATCCGATCACCCGTTCGAAAGTCATGCATACCTTTAAATTCCGGATTCCGGCTACCCTCCCTCCCCCACGATGGTCGGATCCGGCAAGTGACTATTTCCAACTTAGGTTGGTCGGGTCCATAATGTGTCTGCCAAGTTTCATCGTCCTAGCGTAATGTCTGAATTACCCTAACTCGCAAATACCGGACTAACCGACCGACAGACCGACATGCTGACAGAAAATTCGGTATATGGCACTTGGCCGGAAGGCAAGTCCCATAAAAATCTTTGCAGCATAAATGATTATAGCTCGTGGGGGTCACCAAAAAAGTTGTTTGTACTTTGCGGTTAAGATGAGTACTTTGGATGGTCGGATCTGGGAAATGACCATTTCGTCAAGTCTCTAATGTTCCAGCCAATTTTCATCTGAAAGTACCTTAACTCGCGATCATCGGAATTCCGGACCCTCCCCCCCCCCCCCCCCCCCCCCGGTTTTCTCAGTTATGTATCTTACAGGGATTGTGCTCCACTCTAAGCGTGTCACACGATTTCCGGTTTCCCCTGGCCACCACTACATTAATCAAATTTGGTCTGGACTTAAAATGGGACATCTGAGACAGGAGGTCTGTCTAGACATCAAGTTTCATTAAGATCCTACCACCAGTTTGAAAGTTATGCATTTTACTAAATTCCGGATCCGCCTCTCCTCCCTCTCCCCACGATTGTCGGGTCGAGCAAGTGACTATTTCCAAGTCAATCTGGTCGGATCCTTGATATGCCTTTCAAGTTTCTTCGTCCTAGTCCACCTGAAAGTACCTTAACTCCGGGTCACCGGAATTCCGGAACCCCCCTCCAACTCCGCCCACAGTGCCCAAATCCGGTCTGGTTCTGTTAATGATGTACTTACCCAGTGCTTGTGCTTGTTCTTCCAACCAAGTTTAATTTCCTATCGGTCTAATCTGAGCGTATCACAAGATTTCCGGTTCCCCCCGTCCGACCCCCCCCCCCCCCCCCCTCCCACGTTCATCGAATCCGGTCTTGACTTGAAATGGGAAATCCGATATACGAGGTCTTTCCAAAAATCAAGTTTCATCATCATCCGATCACCCGTTATGCATACCACTAAATTCTAGAATCCACCTCCCTCCCTCCCCCCATGATGGTCGGATTGGGCAAGTGCTATTGCCAAGTTAATCTGGCCTGGTCCCTGATATGCCTGCCAAGTTTCATGGTCCTAGCACATCTGGAAGTACCCTAACTCGCGTTCACCCGACTGACCGACAGAGCGACCGACGGAAAAGTAAGCGGTAGATGGCACTTGGCCGGAAGGCATCATGGTGGCCTGCGAGGCAATCAAGTTCTCAGGGGATTTGTGGTAGACTACTTTCCCTTCCCCTCTCGAACTAGTTCGAGTTCGAGTTTAGGTGAGCTGCTACGAAATCTCCACGTACCAAGTTCCATCCAAATATCTAGATTTGCTGTAGCTACGGTGACCGGACTGACAAAATTACGATGATTACGTGACATTTTGAATAACAAAGAGCAGTTAGGATTTGCACATTCATCATTTGTTAGCTTACCAGCTTTGAAATCAGGAAATCTCGTGCGCATGCTTTTAAGTTCCGGTACCGATTTTAAAGTGGCTAATTACGTTGCTTATTTGAAAAGTAACCAACTGTTAGCGTGATAAGCTGGTTTCTGGGTTTTCAGTTTGAGCAAAGGCATGAATAATTACTGCAAAAATAAATAAAAAATGTAAGTATGCCTGGATGCCTGTCAAACATATCTACAAGAATTGTTCAGCGAACGATATTTGTGATTGACGGTAAGACAGTCTGGAAGTCCACCTGCTAGAAACCAATTCGAAGGTTTTGCTTCAGGCCGTCTTTGACATTTGTTTTGACTCGTGCTGCTACCTAACAGTCTTGTTCCGGGACAGCCTCTTGGTTAAAGAGAGCAGCCAAACAAACTTTCTGAAGATCGCGCTTGCGTTTGCGTTCGACCGGTTCCCATCTGAAGTGTGCGATCTGAGCTGTCATCTATTGGACTGATGAGGAATGTTGAAGTTTATTTATTGATACTAGACGACTCAGGCGAAGCGAAAAATCCTTTTTAATGGAAAATGGGATCTAAACTAAGATTGCTCGTAATCTATGGCAGCTGTCGCGTGGAGGTCCAAAACACGCCACTGACCCTCAGGAAGAACGAGAAAACGTCGCCCTAAAAACTCAAACCCTTTGTCAACCAATGACGGGCATCGTTGGGGACAGCTACGGTCAGTGTGGTGCCGCTTCCGGCTGTTCCGTACACGGCGATTTTGCATCGGCAAGGAGAGTTAGTCATCAAGAGTATTGACAAACTTAATGAAGTTTTCCGAACAAAATAGACGCAGAGGCAATTTAATCACTCTGCATGGCAGAGTGCAGGCTTGATGGCCTAAGCGGAATTGAAAATAGCCAACCAAACCTGGAGTACACTAAGAAGTAACTTGTCATTGTTTACTTTATGCTAGTGCATCTAGCTGCCAAAAAAGAACTAATCTCGACAGAATTTTGTGAAGAAAATATCACAGGGAGACCAGATGTTTCAATGTTTTTGGGATCCCAAAACGGGGTCAACGCAACATCGCAAAAGTTGTCCGTCTGTCCGTCCGTCCGTCCGTCCGTCCGTCTGTCCGTCCGTCTGTAAGCACGATAACTCTCGAAGGGAAGGAGATATTTTGATGAAACTTGGTGTGAGGATTCGTTGGGTCGTCGGACCAGTCAAGTTCGTAGATGGGCTTTGTAGCCCTACATTTAGGGGTGGGGGAGAGGTTTCAAATTAAGGGGTAAACAAAATATTTTGAAACAGCTAATGTGATAATCGATTATGGAGTCAGACGACATGCTGAACACGATGGTGAAAACCATTTTGTCATCGAAGAAGTAGTTCGCCCGGAATCCGGCCAAAACCGGAAAGTTTGTTAAAAGTAAAAGTTTGATTTTATGTTGATTAGATGTTCGATTTAGGGGTAGGAAGACATGCTGAACACGATGGTCAAAACCATTTTGTCGTCGAACAAGTAGTTCGCCCGGAATCCGGCCCAAACCGGAAAGTTTGTTAAAAGTAAAAGTTTTATTTTTAGTTGATTAGATGTTCAATTTAGGAGTAGGAGGACACGCTGAACACGGTGGTGAAAACCATTTTCTCGACGGACAAGTAGTTCGCCCGGAATCCGGCCCAAACCAGAAAGTTGGTTAAGGTTAAAAGTTTGAGTTGAAGTTGATTAGATGTTCGGTTTGGGCAAGAACACATGCTGAACACTTATATGAAAACAATTTTCTATCCGGACATGTAGTTCGTCCGGAATCCGGCCAAAACCGGAAAATTGGTAGAAGTTAAAGTTTGATTTCTAGTTGATTAGATAACCGATTTAGGGGTAAGAAGAGATGCTGAATCCGTGTGTGACAATCATATTTTACCCGGACATATTGTTCGACCGGAATCCGGCTGGAGTCGGAAAATTTGTTATAAGTTAAATTTTTGTTTGAAGTTGATTAGATGTTCATTATTGGGGAAAGAACATACCCTGAGTTAATTTTTGAGCTTTCTTTTTTTTGCCGGACAATTAGTTCTGGAGTTTGGCTGAAATCGGGAAATTGGCGGCAGTGGCAGGAAGTTTTTCTCAGATGATTAGCTATTTGGCCTTAATCTGTTTCTGAATTTTAATTGTAAAAATGTTCGAGGAGTCTGGCGATGACTGGATCTGGCTAAGACAAGACCCAGTTGTCTGGATCAGATATTGAATTTTTGGGATCCCATCGAAACCTTTGGTCTTGTTCACTGAGAAGATTTAGCACGACATAGATGTCCAGGCGGTGTGTCAAGAAAGTTTGTGGACAGAGCATAGTTGAGGAGATGGACACTTTTAATTGACTTTTGGGGGGGGGAAGGAAGACGGAGATCGCTTTTAAGAACGATTGTAATATGTGGACACGAATAGACTAGACACGAAGAGACTTTCTCGGCAGACTTGTTGACTGAAGTGCTTCCTACATTTATTTTGTGCCAAGTCATGGAAGTGCTCGTAGGCTTCACCTGACAGACTTTCAGATAGCTAGTGCTTCGGCACTGTCAACCGGACATTCACGATAATGATGATGCTAATTATGCTATTCGTCGACATTTCCCGAGTGTTCTCTTCAAAGTTCAAATACCTTTTGCTTCTTAATCACAACTTACTGCTTACTGCTACGAGGCCCTTTTCTTCCTATATTTGCATATTTATTTTGTCTCTCGGATGTGAAGCCTCTATGCGCCTTCCAAACATCCGTCCAACACCCCGGAGCTATTTTTCCCCTTGTTTCCCATTCTGTTTCATTCTTCTTCCGTATCCCCATTCCATATTCCGTATGGGTGTTGCGAGGATGCTTATTATTTATACCCGTTTCATTTTATTTTGTGGTTTGGTGTTCTTGTCTCGATTAGGACAATCGGAGTTATTTTTTGTTCAGTAGTTATTCTACGTTAGTGCAGTTTATTTTTTGCTGTCCCCTAGGACTACACTGTAAAAAAAAATCTTGCAGTATTTGCTACTGGGATTAACCTTATCTTTATTGAGATCCCTAATTCGGATTAATATTATCCCAATAGAGATAAGATTAATCCCAGTAGCAAACACTTCATCCTTATTTGGAGAAACTTTTTACAATGTAGGTTACTTCTTGGGGTAGTTGTCAAACGGAAGTGTTTTATTTGTTTATTCAATCTTTTTCTCTCTTCGGAAAAAAAATCCAGCGAAAACCCAATAATATATATTAGTATATGTTGCAAGCATATGTCATTTCAGTTTCCACACTACAGTGAAAGTACATGCAACCTGGATTGAGTTCATATGTAGCCGCTCATGTGGGTTCGTACCACCTCTGGAATATGGGTCTTTAAACCTGTCAGTAAACCTTCAAGTTAATGATCGCATGATCATATAGTTTCTCACCTGTTCAGACGTTTATTCACATTACAAAAACCGCATTTCTTCCAGGAAGCATGTTAGTCAGTAAGCACATATATTTTTGTTCCACAAAATGTTTTCCAACTATAGAAATGAGAGTATTTAACATCTCCTTACTATTTAACACTGCCCTGCTCCAGAAAACTCCTTGAACAGGGACTCAAATGTGTGTGTTTCATACGGCTAAGTGCTGACACAGAAGTTGGCTTGAAATTGTATATTTGCAGTAATCGCAAGTTTAGTTCTTAACCATGATATAGTATTTGCAAATGACTAGTCTATCCATCATTTTTTTCAGTATCGCCCTGCTCCAGAAAACTCCATCAACTGGTCTAGAAATTTGTCTGAGGAATCGATTAGCTCTCGCCGTGATTAATTGGTTTGAGCCAAGATGATCAACGGCACTCTTATCTGCTGGTAATTTCCTGACCTGGCTCCCGGGCGCTTTTCGTTTCTCCGCAGCGGGCTCCCGCACGACTTGGCGCGCCCCCGTTTCCGCTTCCGTTTGTGAACTTGATGGAAACACTCGTAAATAGAGCGACAAGCGGAACGGCCGGAAACCAAGTTGAAGCAAATAAAACTTCGCTAGCCCCACTGAGGTTCTGTTGGCTTACAGGAGGAAGGGAGTCGATGCTTCTTCCGTTGGTCGTCTACTCCTTTTAAAGTTTCAACGAATGGGGATGAAAAACACAAATCTAGTTAAGAATCCTTTGCGGCACAAAAGCCATGTCCTCGATTAAACTCAAATTGCTCAGTCTAACTGTGAATTTGGTGTTTTGGGGAGTGATCGAATAAAAGAAGGCACGAGTACTAAAAAGAGACATGGCTACTAAAAAAGGAACGGTATGATAAAAAAAAGACATGCTAATATGGTTCTATACACTATTCCTCGGTTCTGATTGATTTAAATGAAAACATAAATAAACAGACACTCTAATCCGTAAGTCTCCGTCCCTATGATCCCATGATGGTTCGTGCTTCAGAGGTTATGCTTACAAATGCAGGACCGCTGTTGTTTTTAGCTTCTGGCAGGAGGGCTCCATGGGCTCTTTGTGAAAACGATAATGTAGAATTTGGTTAGAAGTACTTTATTTCAATGTGAGTGTGAAGATGCAAATTTCAAGTGTGCTAGATTTTCTTTTGCAAGCAACACCCTTGAGGCACAAATCGTCAGCTCCAGAGACCATGAGTTCCGCTCTAACATATTTTCAGCGCACACTCGAGAACTCCGGAGCCTAGAGGACGGCATGTACTGTGCGTACTTTTCTGTCTTGTTCGTTAATTATGCCTTCTTGTGTAAATAAAAAACCTCCGTCTTTGGTCCCATGCAGCGACTATGGATACCCCGACAAAACTGAGCGGAGCTAGAAGTACTTGCTGTGAGGTTTGAGTTGATACCCGTCTACTTCCCTCTTCCAGCCCTCTCGGCGCTGCGCATACCACAGGGGTGGACCTACAGGGGTGGAAAACTCGGACTGCAGCGAGTTAGACGTGACGTCACAATGGTAGACAACCAATCACCTGTAAAGTACAACTCAGACGGCGTTCATATTCTTCTGCGGGGTTCTTCTGCGATATAGCTGTTTTTAGAGGTAAAAAGTATGATGTTCTGCGTAGCTCCTCCTCCGCTCACTCGCTAGGGTATCAAAATATATTCGAATCCGCATGGTTGTATTAAAGAGGTAGGGGAGGCGGAGGTCATTCTTGTGATTATTTGGTTTTGGTAAATATGCCTACTTTAGTATGATGTTCCTTTGTTAGTACCCGCGCCTCTCTTTAGTGCTCGCGCCCCCAGCACCGTGCCATACATAGTGGTCGGACAGGGACGATTAAAAGAAGCACGGGACAGAGTTCCCGTGTCAAAATTTTGCAAAAACTACTAGTTTAGCGGGATTTCTTGTTATCTAAGCTATAAGTATATCAGCCTCACTTAAGCAAATTTTTTTGTCACACACTACTTGCATTAAATCTTTTTTTTGCATTAACTACTATGGCCAAAATACAATGGAAAGAACTCTAGTTGGATATACCATAATTGGTTCAAAGTTGTATACTTGTTTTGAAGCTCTCTGCAGAGATTATTGATATTTTTGATCAGAAATTTTTTTTTATTCTTCGGACATAAAAATTGCTTTCCCGGAATTAAATTCTGCTTCAGTTTTTGTTTCCTGCTAAAATATGAGGTTCCTGTTGACTGCAGTATCTGGCTTCGTTAATCGTTTGTCTCGGAAGATGCTATTGATTGCTCATGACCGCTGTGTAGCCTGCACATGTCTGTCTACCACACTAGTTCATCTCATCAGATTATTCCGCACATGCTGTGGTTCAGTAACCAACTACACCCCTATTTTCTGAACACATATTCTTATAGGTTATTCTTTCCCAACACTCTTAAAATTTTCGTTCAATGATTGCCAATATTCTTTCCAAATTGGTGCTGATAAACTCCCCCCTCCGTTCCGTCGTTGCCTTCGGCGACTGATTGACTCCGAAAGTGAAGGGAACAAATTTGATTTTTCCCCATACGCTTCATGAATTATTATAAGTGTGAAAAGGTGCGACGTTCCCGGTTTCATTCATGGGTTTCTTCGGAAAAAAAATCAAAAGAACGAAAAGTGGGAGGTGAGAGATTTATGCTTTTGTGTGAAACAAATAAGGGTGGCTTGAGTGGAAATCTACTAGTGTTCATATATAGGTTTTTTATCTTCTCGCACGTCAGTAATGAACGAATTTTGTTTTTTATTGCCAAAGAATTTGAGTCTTGTTTTTGTTTTTGATGTAGTTGTTTCTGCCACCACTGTAGACGTGCCCTATGGTGGAAGGGCACCTCTCGGCGTGGGTTGTGCTCTTATGTTTTGTTTTTTGTTAGGTTTTTGTGTGTTTGACAAATTCATTTTGTATGTTTTTCATTGATTTTGATTTTTAATAGTTTTTATTGTAAAAAGTAAAGGGGAATGTATTAAGGTAAATGTTAAGTTATGAATAGAATAGTAAAGATAATCGAATTTTAAAATAAAACTGGAAAGAGTAACTGCCACACTTGTGTCACTTTTTCTGTGTTTTTTTTACTTTCTTTCTTTTTTTATACTCCATCATTTTCTCTTTCTTGTATGATGGGTTAAAAATAGACATTACATTACATGTGTCACTGAGTGGAGGAGGATGGAAACAAAAAAATGGACGAATATTGTGACCGTATAAACAGGCATCACTTTGGCCAAGTGCCGTCTAGTTATCGCTTTCGTCGGTCGGTTCCATGATCGCGAATAGGGTACTTCCAGATGGGCTAGGAGGATGAAACGTATAAAGGACCTGACCAAACGTACTTGAAAACTGTCACTTCCTAGATCAGACCATTCGAGTGGGAGTGGAGAGAGGGGAATCTATAATCTTGAGGCATATATAACTTTCGAGCTCAGGTCTGAATGAGAATTTATAATTGGCGAGAATTGATGGTTGTTTTTTTCTTTTGCATTCTTCCTTCATTTCTTTTTGTTCTTCCTCTTTCAGTTTTCTTCTCTTTTCTGAAAAAGTATGTGAAAATTAATGCAAAGTGAAGGTTTGTTTTTTACTCCCCCCTCAGGCCCATCCGGGCTTTCCTGCAGTCAGAAGTATCAGCTACATGTATAAAGGATGTTAAGAGGGTTACAAAAGGTGTTCATGTAGTTTAACATGTAAAAGTTGGTGGGAATAATAACGAGTATTAAACTAAAGAAAAAAAACTAAAAAAAGCTGAAAATGTGGTGGAAACCAAATTACATAGATCATGTTTCGCGCTGAGCTTATTCGCTATCTATCTGTATTTGTCTATCTATATAACAAGTCTCAGCAACGTATCAGTAACGATACGTCATCAAAACAAAGCTCAGCATTGTACAGTTCGTTATCACCCTGGAACTATAAATCACCTTTCACGTTCACCATTCCCTTGTCTGAACTGTCTATTTCGCTTGTTGAATGACTGCCATAACCACCTTTCATCCGGCCGAATAAAAACTTATCAAAAATTATATTTCCCAGGGCTGCGCAAAAATTCATTCCATTTCTTGTTTTCATTTCTCGAGAGACCAGTTAGAAGTCCAAACTCTGGGCGGCGCGGAATAGTTCTCGGGCGGTAGGTTTAAGATGAAGAGCGGACTCCAAGTTGCCCAGATTTGCTGACGGCCCCCTTGGTGCCCCTTCTAGAGCAAGTTCGAAAAATTGGTTGCCTGTTCTTCTTTTAATCGGGATGTAACAGAGCCCTCGGGGAGATGTGAGAATGGGGCGAAAGTTCCGATTAATTTGATAATAAAGTTACGCAGGGGCAGGGATTTATGGCATTCTTCTTCTTTTTACAAGGGGAAGGGGCTCGGGTCTCTGGAGATTGAAACTGCTGATATCCTGGTTACTACAGTCCATTCCAGAACTTGGTCTTCGGGGGACTACACAGATCCTATTGACCTTTGAAGTTTGCCATGCTCCTTAGTGTTGACTTCTTTGACTATGTAAACAAGACCAAAGGTGTCGATGGGATCCCAAAAATCTAATATTTGATTCAGACAATTGGGTCTTGTCTTCGCCAGGCTAATCATCAGAGAAAACCAAGTTCAGATATACCTCTATAAGCTATATCTATTTTGACGATACTGACCGAGACTTCCTGCTTTACTTCTGCCACGTTTCCGGTTTCGCCCTAATTCCGAGCGAACTACTAGTCCAGCAAAAATTCAGAAACGACTCCAGCTTATCTCCTTATCCCTATGCAGAACATCTAATCAACTTTAAATACAACTTTGAATTAAAAAATTATTCCGGTTACAACTGGATTCCGGACTAATTATATGTCCGGGTAAAAAATGATTGTCATACACAGACTCAGCCTCCCTTCTTACCCCTATATCTGTCGTCTAATCAAACTTTTGCTTTTAACTAGTTTTCCGGTTTTGCCCGGATTCCGGGCGAACTACTTGTTCGGCAAGAAAATGGTTTTCACCATCCTGTTCATATATCCTCTTACTCCTAAATCAAACATTTAATCAGCTTCTAATAAAACTTTTACTTTTAACCAACTTTCCGGTTTTTGACGGATTCCCGACGAACTAGTTGTCTGGCCAAAAATGGGTTTCACTGTCGTGCTCAGCATGCCTTCTTACCCCAGAATCGACTATCACATTAGCTGTTTAAAAATATTTTGTTCGTCCCTTAATTTGAACCCCCTCCCCCAACCCTAAACGTAGGTCTACAGAGCCCTTCTACGAACTTGACCTTACCCTTGACAATCAATCCTCACACCAAGTTTCATCAAAATATCTCATTCCCTTCGAGAGTTATCGTGCACAGACAGACGGACAGACGAACAGACGGACATTTTTGCGATGCCATAGGTATCCCGCCTTTGGGATCCCAAAAAGCGATTGCATTTTATGTTCCTGACGAGAGGGCAAACATTCGTTTTTTTTTATTAATATCTTATTTTGAATAATGCGGATTGATTGATTGGTTGATTGATAGTAGTTTCTGTCACGTAATATGTAGGCTAACCACCCTTTGGTGGAGCCTGCAGTAGAGTAAAGGTATACTTCTTCAACCTTTCTCTGAATTTTAGACCAATTTTAGACACCTCAGTTTTATACTTAATATCAACAAAGTTACAGGTGTTTCATCCGTCTTGTTACATAAAAAAATAATTAAATTCTCCCTTTTGAATTCTTGCTTCTTTTTCAATGTTCTTTTCTTGTGCTGGAATACTACTGGCTGTCATGAAAGTAATGAGAAACTATTACAATTCCCTGAACAAAGTATCGTGGCTGGAAAATGTTGCAGAAGAAAGTGAACAACATAGGGCAAATCATTTAAAACAAGAACAGGATAACAGCGACAACAACAATACTCTGACAGCACCCTTCTTTTGTATGCTCCGCTTTCCAAAATGACGGGTAACAAATAAATTACTTACTCAAAGGTACGAATGACAAAAAAGAATTGTTTGTGCCCATTATTCTGCACAGATATTCCGATCGTCTATTTTTGGGATCGCAAAACGTAAACCAAAACGTACGTATGACATCGTAAAAGTTCTCCGTCTATCCGTCTGAGTTCAAATTAAGGGACAAACAAAACATTTTTTTTTCATTCATTCATCCATTTATTTGTACTACATAGACTACATAACATAAATATAATGCGATAAAGAAGACCCCCTGAAGCTATCGTGTTGAAGCTATCCAGCTAACGAGATAGTCGATGAAGCGGTAAGAAGACATTCTGAATACGAATATTAAAACCATTTTCTCGCCGGACAAGTAGTTCTCCCGGAATCCGGCCAAAACCGGAAAGTTTGTTAAAAGTAAAAGTTTTATTTAAAGTAGATTAGATGTTCGATTTAAGGGTAAGAAGGCTGAACGCTTATATGAAAATCATTCTCTACGCGGACAGGTAGTTCGTCAGCAATCCGGCCCAAACCAGAAAATTTGTTAAAAGCAAATGTTGTATTTGTAGTTCATTAGATTAAAAAGAGGTTCATTAGGGTAAAAAGAGATGGTGAATCCGTATATCACAGTCATTTTTTAGCTGGACATTTAGTTCGTCCGGAATCCGGCTAAAACCGGAACATTTGTTATAAATTAATTCTTCATTTGAAATGAATTAGATGTTGGACATAGGGGTAAGGAGATATGCTGAATTTGTTTTTTTAGCTTTTTTTTCGCCGGACAAGTGTCCGTCTGTCTGTGAGCACGATAACTCTCCAAGGGAACGAGATATTTGGATGAAACTTTGTGTGAGGATTCTTTGGGTCAAGGGACAGGCCGAGTTCGTAGATCGGTTTTGTAGCTCCCGAACGGCCGATATCCAAGCTGGATGTAAAATCAGTTTATTGGTGCCCTTAACCGGCCTTACTTATTTTATCGGATATTTGTTTCCCTTGTTTGTTTTCCTAGTTAGCCCCCCCCCCCCCCCCCCCCGTCAAAATAGGTATGTCTTATAGGGATAAACACACATTCTGAATCCATATCTGAACTTGGTTTTCTCAGATGATTAGCTATGTGACCTTAATCTGTTTCTAAATTTTAATAGTAAAAATATTCAAGGAGTCTGGCGAAGACTGGATCTGGCAAAGATAAAACCCAATTGTCTGTATAGAATATTACATTTTTGGGATCCCATTGAAGGATTCAGGATTCAACAACTTTACTAAAAAAAAATCATTCCGGCTTGACGACCGGTTACACACAAAGCACATACGTGCTTGAAAAACGCAACCAGTACACATTTACTATTCTAATCAAACCTTCACTAAAATAAACTAAAAAATAATTAATTAACTTGTCAATTCGTCCTCTCTCGTCTTCCAAATTCTCAACTCACCAACTACCCTCAAGGAGATGTTTCTTTAACCGATTTTTAAATAAAATGAAACCTCTGGTCTTGTTCTTCTGATCATATTACTCGGTGCTATCCCCCCAAATATATGCCCCTACTCTACAGCAACCGGTGGTGTACAATGACCCACTGAATCGTAATTTTCGAATTTTGTGCGAGGTTTTGAATATTTTGTAAGCGTCGCGCGACTGGCTTCCCAAATTGTTGGTTTTGTTTTGCATTGCGTGGTTAAGAAATAAATAAATGATGTAATTGGTGTAGCCCCAACAAAAAATGGCGTTTGTGGCAGACTGAAAAAGGAGTCATATGTCAATCTAGCTCTGCTCAGTTTGTGATCCAGGCAGCATTAGCATCTTATCGCCACCTTTTTTTTCTGCAAAACTAGCATTCTGCAACAATATCAGCAACGAGGCACACTTAATAGAAGTGGCGTCATAACGACGGATAAACGATAAATAAGAGTAGTGTAGGAACAACATAAACACAGATAGCGTTACGATCACAGCGTTAAGTCCAATAAATCCACTTACATACACTATGCATGCATTTATCCCTCGTGGCACTTGCTTGCATCGGGATCGACTAAAAAGAGGCACGGCACGGCACAACATAGTTTAGGAAGCACGAGTACTAAAAAGCAAAACTTAAAGGGACCTTTCACGCTTCAGAGTGAGAGATAGGAACAATGTTCTAACGTGCCTTCTTTTAGGCTCTGGAGTTATGAACTCTCACTTACATGTCTGCCTCTATTACTTACTAATCTCTTTTTATTACTCGTGCAATGACAGAAGTGCACCATTTCTAGTTCTGAGCCTAGGAAGGTAGACGCGGGTATTTTGTGACGTTCTCATCTAGTCTACTTTCTTGCACCGCCTATTCGTAAAGTGCCATATGAGCTCATAGCTCTTGTTTGGAAAAATAACCGCACTAACACTCTTTTAATTCAATCGTGGGTATTCTGAATCTTGGGTATTTTGAGACGTGGGCAATCTGAACCGTGGGCAATCTGAACCGTGGGCATTGTGAGTATAGCGGGCATTTCTGGTGGGGTATTTCGAGTCGCGCGCATTTTGAGTCTTACCCGTAAGATGTACCTACCATCTAGGAAGTGAAAATGCACTCATGGCTGACCCACGAATAATTTTAGGATCGCAGTATAATGTCCCGTGAACCTCGCCTACCAAAAACAAACTCAGTCTCACCTGATTACCTGGATTGCCGCTGAGCACAAGGTTGTGTCTAAATTCTTAGAATAAACTTATATTAGTGATGGTATGGCCCAATATATATTTTATATATTATTATTTTTGTAATGACCGAGAATCCTTTAACATCTATGACCGGCTTCGTTGAAAATAAATTATTGATTGACCATTCCCCTAGTACGCGAAAATAGAAAGATACAGCAATAGCTTTTTATTGGCGTTTGTCCAGGTCGTGAACAATTGATGTGGTCATGTTCGTTGTTTGGTGTATTTTTTCTTATTTAATCTTGGATGACAGGAAGTGCCGTCT
Source organism: Branchinecta lynchi (assembly GCA_023053575.1). NCBI lineage: Eukaryota > Metazoa > Arthropoda > Branchiopoda > Anostraca > Branchinectidae > Branchinecta > Branchinecta lynchi. The sequence continues at coordinate 11,185,253 of JAKZAP010000006.1, forward strand.
TTTGCTTTTGGTGGAGCCTAGGCCATCCATGGATTTCTGGTCCCTTTTCTTGAGTCAAGACCATAAAAAGGCCAGCCCCGCACATGCGATTCTTGGTCGAGCAACACTGAGTGGTATTCCACCCTATTTACAGTAGGTACTACGAATGACGTCACGAATGCCGTCAAGGCTGGAACGATTTTTCTATTTTCCAGCAAAATATCATGCAACTGGGGAATCCGGCCAATCACGTTACAGAGATGCGTAGTTATCGAGCTTATTACGCTCCCAAGAATGGTAAGCAAATAGTTACTATTTCAAGAAGGTTGGAACGGTCAGCGTAGTAACTTTTCACGAGGTTGGAACGAAAGTAGTAACTATTTTTTACTATTGTTAAAATGGTGGAACACACTCACTATGATCACATCTCAGCAAAATTTCGTTAACGTAAATGACGAGAGTGTAACATAGCTGGTCACACCTGGATCGTAAGGAACAATCTAGCAACCGTAGCCTGATTTCTCGCCAATTTACACCGGCCGCTTGGCCTCTCGTTTCCCCTGGCTCCCCATTACCGGCCTAAGGCTAATTCGGCACTGATGACAATCCCACTTGATTATGTTCTTATTAACCTTCATAATGGCCTGACGAGAAACTTCCATGGTCGACAGTTCACTCTGCTGCAGGCTTTATGATCTTTACGACACCCGTCCATCTATCGGCGGCCCTTTTGAGGAATTAGCGGTAAATCAACTCTTTCTACGGCCACTTTACTGTCGTTATCAGGTTGTTCCTGACAAGAGCCTCACTTGGGCACTTGGGAGAACAGTGGTGGAGCACAATATCTCGAAACTGATCAATCTACAACGCCGTAGTCCTTTTGGCTACCCTCCACACATGGTCCTGCTTATGTGACAATGGGGAGAGCCCTTAGCAGCTAGGATGTAACCGACACTCTCAAGCATAAGCTTTTTGACAGAAAATTAGTTGTGAAAGATCGTTCGACAAAAAGATCACACAGTCATTCGTCGTTAACTTTTAGCAGCAAAATTCGTGATAACAGCTTTAGATCATATTACTTATAGTTTTAGCAGACCTGGTCTGGTTAGTCCTGACCTAAAGTTGCCCATTACAGTCAAACGGAGTCGTCTCTTATGGCGCAAGAAAAACAGTTTTATTTACAATATAAAAATCCAACTACCGACATTCCTCTTACTATATACTATTCCGATACGAAAACGAATCTTTGGCAATTTATCTAGGATACACAAGAACACTGTTTTTCAGCCTGAATAAATGAAGATTAGACAAACGAAAAAAAAGGTTGGCAAGGAAGTTAAACACAATCTAAAGCTTTAATTGTTCCACAGGTAGACTGGTGGCGTGGCTATTGACACTGTTCTATATTGGATAGCGTCCCGAAGTGTGACTTCAACGTCAACGCCAATTTCAATTCTTCTGCTTCTTCTGGTGTTGGGTGATCAATGAAGAAACATGCTAGATGGCAGGTACGGTAGGTCTTTATTACGTAGTTTCGGCTTCAAGCTTCCGCCTACGGTTTTAATAAGGTCTCCAAACTGCTTTATGATTTAAAGCGCTCCCCACTAGCCCTGAGCTGGATTTGCTCTCCTCGCCCCTCGGGCTAGCACTTTCACATTGATGAGATTTAGGCCTAACATGTTGAAAGGCTGATTTAGTCTCTGTGTCCGAGTCTGATCCGGACTGGGCCCTCCCGGGCGAGCTAAGGGATTGGGAACGCACCCTAACTGTGAGCGCCGCAGTAGAGGAACCTTGCGGTGACTCGGGTAGTGAGTGTTCTGAGCTTGGCCGGGAGTCATTTTTATCACTGGGGGATTTCGCACTAGATGGTGCGCTGTTCAGAAGATTGTGAAGAGCGGAACGGGGGTCGTTTGCTCCAGTTGGGATCCCAGGCATACACGGAAACATGGACCTCGCTCGAAGGTACGGGTCTTGGTTATTCATGCTTTGTAAAAGAGACAGGAAGGGTAGTCCTGGTGGTCGATTGTAGGGTAGGAGTCCGTGACCGGGTAGCGTTGGTTGAAGCTGAGACATGTGCTGGGCGACGGATCCGCTGAAGAGGATGTCCCCACGAAGGTTCTCGGATATCGAAGGGAGGTTAGCAGCTGCTGCAAAGGAAAGTGTATTTTCAGATTGTGTTAAAACAATAGAGCAGCATGGGCCATCGAAAACAGATAAGTACAAGTGTCCCGACTATGGTGAATTTGTTTGTATTTTGTTGCTAATAAACCTGGCTTCTGAATGCTATAGCTTTGGGGTTCTCCGATTTCTGAATGGAAAGATGTTAAATCCACTCTACTGTCTATTCCGCAGTAGGCCTACTCGTAATATTTTCGTCCAGCAAAATTTTCGTAATTTTTTTTTTATAGAACTACATATGCTTTCAGTTTCGGGTTTCTAATTGAAGGATCTGTAACCCGTTTGGTCAGCGCCTGTAACTCTCTTCGCTTGGTTTCGAGACGGCAAGATTCCGGAATTCCATCCCGTAGCACAAACAAAACCTATTTGTGTAAATATATTCTGTTTAATTCTATCAATACGAGGCCGTGAGTAGACACACCGAACCAGTACAACTAAAGGCCTTTTTCCGCGACACAATTGTCGGCCACACTCTTCTGAGTGTTTGTCGCGGAAACACGATTCTGTGCCACACAGTCGAGCCACTACTTGAAACTCGCGGAAACGCCTATTTTTTTGGCGGTAATTTCAAATATTTGAAAACAAAAATAAAATTCATGTAAAATCTCAATAAATAGAACTCCAGGCTTATTTCCATACCATTCAGTACAAAAAGTATCCTCAGTTTTAGGTCTATATGCTTGAAAAAGTAGTTAACTTTATTGTTTAGACACTATTTTGCTGCTTAATTTGAATTTCCCACCAGAATCGAGCAACAAAATCAACAATCACCTCGCCAGTTGTTTGTCCAATTTGAGCCACAAAAGTCTTGTTGGTGGCGGAAACACACTTGTGGGTCGCACAAAAGACCTCGGAAACACTCTTTTCGAGCCACAGTCAACCCACAAACTGTTTGTAGGAGCACGGAAAAACGCCTTAAGTATATCTGGTTGATGTTGATGGTCTGCACATTACTGAATAATGTAAGAATGCTTCTCTTTCAGTGGAAAAAGATTTGTCTGATTCCCTGCGTATTTTATTTCATTTTATTAAGCCAGTCGTCTACATTGCGAGAAATTCCTTCAGTACAATTATAATGAACTATAAGCGTAATGTCAGTAAGAGGCTGTGAGCGGATAAAACGAACCAATATAATTAAAATTAATTGGTTTTCGGGAAACAACGGACCTACTCCTCCTTTCGAAGTCCGTCAGTTATGCTATTTCATTTCGAACTTGTCCCCAAGTTGCAAATTTCTCAATTTGCTTTAAATCAAGGAATTCCCTTGTCTGTTTGCCCCTCTAGCCCTCCGTTGTACGTGTTAATTTTCTACTATAATCCAGGCCCGCCTTACGTAGGTAAACACAAGTAAACTTGTCCTACTGATTTTACGCCGGCAGGGGATCAATTGGGACGTTCATCCTTGGGGCATTCTGTTTTGAAGCGGAAATTTGCAGGATTATTCGCAGACTACAATCTGATTTTGCCAAAACGGACCTAAAAGCGGACCCTTGTCTGCAGGTCTCAGCAGATAGATTGGATTGCGGGAATATCCTCGTTTCCTAAGCGCCAAGCTGCTCGGAATATAACGTACTAATACTTCAATTAATGACTGAATGGCAACACTGTAAAAAGTTTCTCAGAGTAAGGATCAAAGTTAACTGCAGTATCTGCTACTGTGATTAATCTTACCCCTACTGAGATAAGATTAATCCGAATTAGAGATAAGATTATCTTTTTAGAGACAAGATTAATCCCAGTAGCAAATACTGCAAGATTTTTTTGTACAGTGTTGGTTTTTGGCGTTTCCACAAAGAGATAAAAGGGTTTCCATGACTGTTCGTGTGGCCCGCACTTCCCATCACGTCTGCAAGATTTTTGTGGCTCAAATTTGGCTCAAAGCCTCGCTCAAAGCTCTGGAGGGGATTTGTAATTTTTCGGTGTTTGCTTGGGGGGGGGGGCATACCGTCATAGTATGAGCTTCGAAGATAATCAATCTGAATTTTAAATTATGGAGTTGTTGTACTTTCCAGCCAACCTGGTGTGTATTATGAAACGGCAAAAGTGAACATCCGCGGTCCTACCGAAACTGGTTTGAGCTAGAGACTTGAGTGTGTAGGTCATCTAGACACTACATATGCGATAATGCTTCGTAGGGAACTCTGTCAATGGCAACAATTCTGCTTCTGTGCAAAGTTGTTGACACAGACCTTACTTTTTATTTCGTGTCTGGTTTCCAAGCCGAACATCTACGTTTCTGAGGCTTCCGGGGTCAGCTTTATCTTTGCCTCGGTAAGATGCGAAAACGAGTTAGCAGCTGTTCAGTCCAACACATTACTGTACTGGGAAAATAAGACAAGGATTTTTAGGGGAATTCCATGATTGAGCCAAGGGCTCCTCGTACTACGTAACGTTTGCATTTTTGTATTATTTTTAGTACGCTATCCATACGGCTGCGACAGATTTGAGCCTGTCCTAAGGCCCGTTAGCTTCGTCGAGAATACGGCCAAATTCGTATAAGCGGTCTTCCTCACCAGTGAGCTTAAAAGAAAATAAAGAAAGGCGTGTCTCAAAGTCAACAAAATACGCCAAGCGTGGAAGTAAGTGTAGTGAAAGCAGTACGAAATAGAATATATCGTACCAATTTCGATATCGCGCAAGTTATTATTATTATTGAGTAGTGATTATACTCGTATAAGGATGAACAATCCACGCTTGCTGCCGTTGTAGCCAGTTTTGGTTATCGGTACGATCGGGTTTGGTTATTGTACAATTCATTAAAAAAGAAACAGTACAAACTACATAATGGTTCAGCTTGTACCTTCAACAGCCAATGGTTTTAAGGATGGGTATTTTGAGGTGCAGTAGTAAAGCCCGTAAAGGACAAGCAATGAGTTTTGATTTTCTCTTGGTCCCATTCTGTTGGTGGTTCATGGAGTAGGAAAGGTCGAAGGTTATAATCTGTTTTCTTACCTTTAGCTAGGGGTCCTTCTGATGCCGCCGCTCTTCGTAGGTAGTCTAAGGGTAGTCCCATTTGCTGTCCCATTGCGCCGAGGTTCATGTTAAAGTTCATACTGAAGTAGGCAGGGTCCAACCAGGGAGAGTGAAAGAAGGGGAAAGGGCCGAACGGTGGCTGATGCCCTGGAAGAAACACTAATAATTAATAATTTTTGCTAGACTTATTTCGTGATGGCATGAGGACCGTATTTGTCTGAAGGCACCATAGAATCTGAAGGCTCTATTTCTTTGTTTTGCTGACGATCTAGATTATTATACAAAGCGCTGACCGACCTTGAAGACAAGACAACAAATTCTTCTTAGATTCCAAAAGATTAAGGATATCTCTCGAACATTTTCTTGGAAACACATATTGCAATTCTGAAATTTTGCGTTCTGAGAAGACGTTAAAGTACATTCTGCATTCCAATATTCTAACACAAGGGAATTTTTTGAAACTTTGCCGGGTTTTAAAGAGATTACAAACCCGTCAGGGCTGTTACCAGTCTCACTCAACTTGAATGAGAAGCACGCAAAAACTTGCATGGCCAATAGTTCTGACCAATAAGCTCCTTTGAAGCAAAAAGCGGAAGCCTGATACGCCCCGGAAAGAGACAAACATGGTATGTGTAAAAAGGAGCGCAGTGACTTGTGGGCAGAAAAAAACGTCAGAAGTTAAAAATCTACGAAATGAGAAAGGTTGGTTCGATTAGGGATGCAGAGTAAAGCAGTAATATAGGTCAGAAAATACCTTTCACCTCTTCTTAAGAGTCACACCCGGATTTATTGTCGAATCCTTCTTTTGCAAAAATTAAGCCCCATTTACCAGGGGCGTCGCTAGCCTTTTACCTTTGGAGGGCGACTTCCGGTTTGTGCCGACGGACTCAAAAATGTGCCGACAAAAAACGAGGTCGCGGCAACGGCGTACATTTCCCGCCAGCAAAGAATAGAACCGGGCTAAAACTAACTGTAATGCATCAGTTGAGATTATTCCTCTGATGTAATTTCGTATTAGTTCACATATTTGGCTTTTCATTTTAACTTTCGCTAAAAAGCTAAGCTTCCACGACTGTATCAAGAAAAAGTGAACTAAGCGTCGCAGGCGAAATTTTTTAAATCTGCCTTTTTTCCGGAATAATTTAGCTATACCTACCATACAAGTTCTAGCTTTTAACGTGTTTCAGATCCCCACAAATTTCAATCCTAAAACGCCAACTAAATGAAACACCGTTCTTCCAAATAAAGAATACTATAAAATGCGGCGCACACAAAATTTGTGTGTAAACTAACTGTAATACATCAGTTGAGATTATTCCTTTGGTATATTTTGGTATAATCTGCCTTTTTTCCGGAAAATTTTAGCTATAGTACCGTACAATTTGCGGCTTTTAACGTGTTTCAAACCCCAAGAATTTCTGTCCAAAAACAAAAACTCAATGATGCACCATTCTTCCAAATAGAGAATACTACAGAATGCGCCGCAGGCGAAGTCTTGGGTAAAACTAAGTGTAGTGCATCAGTTGAGATTGTTCCTTTAATGTAAATTCATATATTAAAATTCACACACTCGGCTTTTCGTTTCAACTTTCGCTGAAAAGCGAAGCTTCCAACAACTGTACCCAGAACAAGTTGAACTAAGCAACGCCGGCGAAATTTCCGGAAAAATTTGCACCCGATAAATGTTTGCAGTTGATTTCTTACGTATAAAAAAGCCCGACGTGCCGACAAGAATACCGACGCCGAAAAGCATTCAGAATTCGATTTCATTTGTGTTTTCCCCGACAAGACAGTAAAGAACTTTAATCTTTACGTTGTGCGATGTACCGACGAGACTTGAACTTTTCGCATGCGCCCGATAAAAATTTACAGAATTTCGTGTTTGTGTAAAAAGGACCTGATGTGCCGACGACAATACCGACGTCTGACAAAGCCATGTGCTGACGAGAATACCGAGGCGCGACACAAAAAATACGAAATTCGATTTCTGAAAGCATACAAAAAGAACGCGATGCTTTGCCCTACAAATGTTTGCAGGATTTCATTTCTTGCGTATAAAAAGAAGCCGGTCTTCCAACTAGCCAACCGGCGCCCGACAAAAACATAAAGAATTTACTGGATTTCTTATATATAAAAGAACCCGATGTGCCGACGAGACCACCGAGGCATGACAAAAGCATGCAGAATCGATTTCTTCAGTGTTCTGCCCGACAAATGTTTGCAGGATTTCATTTCTTGCGTATAAAAAGAACCCATTGTGCCGACGAGTCGACCGACGCCTGACAAAAGCATACAAAATTTTATTTCTTCTGTTCTTCTGGATTTCTTATGTGTAAAAAGAACCCGATGTGCCGACGAGATAACCGAGGCATGACAAAAGCATGCAGAATTCGATTTCTTCAGTGTTTTGCCCGACAAATGTTTGCAGGATTTCATTTCTTGCGTAGAAAAAACGCGATGTGCCGACGAGTCGACCGACGCCTGACAAAAGCATACAAAATTTTATTTCTTCTGTGTTCAGGTGATCTTTCGCCCGACGAAAGTACTTTCTCAAGACCTTTTGGGGGGGGAGGGAAGCCCCCCCTCCCCCCCCCATAGTGACGCCCCTACCATTTACTTTTGAAAATATAAACGCTACTTTCTTGTCTGTTTGTTTTTTCCTTTTTTTCGTGTTGAAAACGTATGTCGCTGAAGATAAATGTACGCAGAATCTGGAACAATGGGCTGAAAGTTTGTCTATGAGCGTGTTCAGCCCTTCTAACAATAGTAACAATTAATTACTATTTTCGTTCCAACCTCGTGTAAAGTTAACACGCTGACGTCCACCTTCCCGAAATAGGAACTAATAGTAACTATTATAACTACTATGCGTTAACTACAATCTCTGTGACGTGGCTGGCCCGATTAGCCCGTGGCACGATAATTTGCCGAAAATAGACAAATTCGTTCCAGCCCTGAGTACAGTAACTACAGTAAGTAGGGTGGATATCTCCCGTGTCTGTACACTTTAAGCTTGATCCTCCGCGGAATCTGCATTTCCCGGTGCTCCAACCCGCAGGGACTTATCCCCCCATGATGGAAAAAGCACATCCACAAAAAGGGAGCAAGGGATTATGAATCCATTTTCTATCCCAAATCTGGGAACCCCAACAGACGCTTTTGGCTTCCCCATTCGTATATCAGTCCCTATGTCAAAACATCTTGACTTTCTCCGGATATCAGTCCTGGGGCAAAGTAGGTCAATTGACGCGAACGACAATCTCCTTCGACGAATATGTTGTCAGTGTCACTGTCCATTAGACAGGACAGGGGTCTTGCAAAAAGCTTGTCACTTAGTTATACGGTAGCCTATAGAATAGGCGGAGAATAGATGAATGCTAAATTAGAAATTATGGCGTTTTACACAGAAGAAGAAGAGACCAAAAGGAAAGTTATGGTCTAACTTTAGTTTTGGTGCGAATAATACAATTTGGCATTGTTTGTTTACTGAAAGACAAAGAAAAAACATAAATGGCAACGATAAAACATATGTTTGAACTGCATGCTAAAAAACTGCCCCATAAAAAGCATGAACTTGTCACGACTGCGACCTAGTCTTTGATAAAGCGTGAGCTCAGATTTTTATTTGCGTCTCCCCCAAAAATTTAATCTAACGACTAATCAAGTTAATCTGTTAGTTTATTCTTCTAAAATATATTTTTCTTCTTTTAAATATTAATACTGAGTGTCCTGCTCTTGCGCTTTCCTGTAGGATTAGCTTATATTAATTGTGTGTTTTAGTTTAAATATAGAAAAATCAAACTGATACTAGTTGCGTTTTTGATCGAAGTTTGAAGTTACCTTCAACCTCAAAGGTCTCTGCTTAAATACCGTTTTTGGTCGCCGGTTACAGTTCCTTCGTCTTTCAAACTCTGACCGTCGAACTTCGTTCGCTAGCAAGTTCGAAGTTTGCTTGAATCGTCGAAGAAATGTCGACCTGGCAAGGATCGCCGGAGTCGTAAAAACACTAATTAAGCAAAAGGTGAGCTTTGACGGCGTTCAAAAATGGAAATTAAGCAACCGATAAGCGAACGGCGAACAAAACTTCGATCAAAAACACAACTACTGTCCGAGGTTTCACGTAATCGGAAAATCTCTTCGTCGGTATACCTGCTGATCTCAAAACTGAGCGCTTCCGTTGACCCCAATCACTTTCGAAGCTGACAGCCACTCACTCGGGTCGTTTCTAATCATCCTCATATTCCATTATTTACACTTGCACTATTTGATTGATGTAAGCCAAGTCCCAGGCTCCAACAGCCAGCGCCCCCCAACCGTGGGGCATCTGCTGTGTCAATCGATCGAGGGGTGAAATCGGGGGCCCACTGACACTAAATGAGCTGTGGTGACAGTAGGCCCAAGAACATTATTTGGAAATCGGGATCCAATATTCGTCGGTCGATGACAGAGTGCTTCCATGGTCGATGGGCTCAAGACGTATGAGGGTGGGGTCAAGAGCCGATTCGGGATTCATTACGGAGGGGGTTAATCGATAGCATTATGTCGCGAATGCCAAACTGAAGGAACAGGGCTTTTGATTTATAGTGAACACATGTTGCAATTTCTTTGGCGGCGCATCGGTGTTTGAATGTGTGAATTGGTTCTTGGTCATTTCTTGTCAGTGCTAATTATAAAACTTGAGTAGAACAACGTCTCTGTTATTCAAATTGTTTCGTCGGTATTTCTATGCCGTTCTAGATTCCCCATCCCGACCCCCAAAACAAATGTATAGTGCAGTGCATTCTTACTGAAATTTCTGCTTTAATTTTTTTTTCCGTTTTGGCGGTGGTTTGGTTATTTTTTCTTCTTTTTCAATTTTAGCTATATCCTCCGAAAAAAATCAGAATGGCAAGACGATACAAAATATAATTTTGTTTTTCTGTCACCAACATTGCACCGCCAGCCCAATCACAGTACAGGTTCATTTTATTAGCTTGAGCTTGACGAGGACCCTTCTCCAGAAGGGCCGCAATATCGCTAGATTAAATCTCAGCTGGCGTATCCATTTAGCGCATTTAAATATGCAGAAACGCAGTATAATGTGAGAACCAAAGGAAAGAAAAGAAGAAGAGAAAAAAGAGAAAAAACCTGCTGGTATTTTGGTGATTGGAGGCGAGCATCATACTGAGGAGAAAAACGCCTGCTAAACGCTCGGACCTTCAATGCCGAAATGGGAGGTTCAGGAGGTTAGGAGGTTTGAATGAGGATGGTCAATGGTTAGGGGTCAGAGAAAGATAATAGAAGTATTTCTCCACAACAAGGGTCGTTCCGAACCCAAAAGTTCTTCTGCTGAAACAGCTTTAAGGTTTCCGTCGCGGGTCATAGGTATCCCGCCACTTACGTTTTGGGAACGCCTGCTAAACGCTCGAACCTTCAATGCCGAAATGGGAGGTTCAGGAGGTTCAGCTCGAGGAGGGTCAACGGTTAGGGGTCAGAGAAAGATCTCATGGACAGCTCCTCTAAAAGAAAACAGAATAAAGTTTTCTCGCCTACACTGTAAAAAGTTTCCCCGAATAAGGATGCAGTATTTGCCACTGGGATTAATCTTACCTCTATTGGGATAAAATTAATTCCGAATTAGGGGTAATCTTATCTCAATAAAGACAAGATTAATCCCAGTAGTAAATACTGCAAGTTTTTTTTTTCACAGTGTACACGTCTAAACTTGTAATAGAAGCATTTCGCCACAACAGGGATCGTTCCGAACCCAAAAGTTCTTCTGCTGAAACAGCTTTAAAGTTTCCGTCGCGGGACATTTGTCCTCGTTCCAAGAGTAATTTTGGTTCTTTCCCTTGGACAGCCATAACAATGGCCCCTCATACATTCTGGGGAAACAATTGCCCCGCTTTCCCAGACCGGGCGCCCTTTTTTAGTTACAGTATCTGGTTGGCAGTTCTTGGGAAATGGTGACCTGGAGACAACTAAAAAAGTTGCCAAATTATTAATGAATCGTCATTGTCCTCTCTCGTGAAATTGTGCTGTCTCTTCTGGTTTAGGTTCATTTGTGTCACGACATAGGTAGGTAGTTAGGTTATTTTTGTGTTTTATATGTAAATAGTAATTAACAAAACAATCCACTTCGCAGCAATAAGAAAGTCACTTGCGTTGCAAATACTGATGACCGAAAAGCAAATAAAGAAAATAGTAAGTAAGTAAGGAAGTAATTTATTTGTGACCCGCCATTTTGAAAAGACGGAGTAAATGAAGAAAATAAAGAAAATAAACAAAACACATAAACACGCAGAAAAAGAAACTTAATTTTCAATCTTCGGTCAGGAAGCAGTGGACGACGTCGTGCGCTTGTTGGGCCCTGTTGTCCATGATTTTTTAAAGCGATGAAAACATCCAAAAGGGTAACACTTGCATCTTGAATTTCTCCGTCGATGTATGGTTATGACATAATTTCGACCAGTGGAGCAGGTGCTTCGCTTATTTAAAATAACAAAGTCTCATCTTTTTAGTCTCCTTCTTTCGCAGAACATGAGTGACGCCAGAACGAAATAGTATAGAATGAGCGCAGAAGGTGCTGTACAAATTTCCCAAAGCTTTACGGTTATAGCGCCCCCGGTTGGGGACGATGAAATACACAACCGAAATCACGACTGTTGACTCCAGGTTCCACCCCTCATCGCCGAACAAAACAAGAGCTACGAGCTCATATGGCACTTGTACGAGTAGGCTGTACAAGAAAGTAGATGAGAACGTCACAAAATACACCCGCCATCCAAAAATGCGGTTCGGAAATAGAAATAGGATATTTAGTTTCACTCATTTCTGAGCAGTTCCGGCATCATCTCGATTGTCTGTAGCAAATGCACATGACTGTTCAAACTTTCATCCCAATAAATCCATTTGTTTGATCCCTAGACGTGCTACACGATTTCCGGTACCCACTCTATCTCGACCTACCGTGGCCGAATCTGGTTCGGAATATAAAAAATCGACCACCTAAAGCATCTTCTTTTATACCATCTATCAAGTTTCACTCGAATCTGAGCATTTTTGGAAAGTTCCGGTACCCCCCCCCCCCCTCCCACCAACGTTGTCGGAGCCGGTTCGGGCCCAATCTCTTAATTCCCTGTTCCTGTCCCTCAAGTTTTACTGAAATTGGAGCTTAGCCTATCTTCAAGTTTCCAGTACCCCCCCCCCTACCTTGGCGGAATTCGGCCCGGACGCCAAATAACAAATCTAGGCCGCATAAACTCGGCACTGTCGAATTTGCATCTCATTCGGTCCATCCGTTTGGTTTTTGTGGATGTCAAAAGTCCCCCCACCCCCAATTCCCCTAATCGTGGTCGCATATGGTTCGAACGCATGTTTTACATGTCGAGGCCATCGATTCGTATCACCCATAAAGTTTCACTCGAATCAGACCACTCGTTTGCAATTTATAGAAGTCAATTTCCATATTTCTCTTCTCGTGCTCCCCAAAAAATGCTCGGATCTAGGAACGGAATTTCCCGGGGTGATGTTATGTCAGGTTCTTAAGTCAAGAAAATTCGGGTCGCTAATATGCCTGCAAAGTTTCGTTGTCGTTTTACATCTGGAACTATTCTAACTCACGACTACCGGAATTCCAGGAAACCCCTCCAACTCCCCCCACAGAGCCCCGAAACCATCTGGCTCCTTCAATTTCATCTAGGCCTAATGCTTGTTCCATCCATTAAGTTTCGTCCCAATCCCTCTGCTTTTAGAGTTTCTCGAGTTCCCCCCCCCCTCCATCCCCACAGGTATCGGACCCGACCCGGACGTGACACTGAACGTCCGAGGCGATAGCTCACCAGACAAGTTTCATTCAAATCCGATCATCCGTTCAAAAGTTAAGCACGCCACTAGATTCCGGACTCCCCATCCACCAACTCCCCCCACGATGGTCGGGTCGGGGAAATGGCTGTTCTCAAGTCAATATGTTCGGATCCCTGACATACCTGCCAAGTTTCATCGCCCTAGGACATCAGGAAGTATGCCGAACTCGCGGGATCGCTAGAAATCCGGACCCCGACCCCAACTCCCCCACAGTGCCCTGATCCGGTCTGGTTATGTCAATGACGTGTCTAGGACTTGTGCTTGTTTTTCCCACCAAGTTTCATCCCGATCCCTCCACTCTAAGCGTTTCTCAAAATTTCCGGTTCCCTCCTCCAACTCCCCCCAGTGTCATCGGATCCGGCCCGGATTTAAAGTGAGATGTCTGAGACACGAGGTCATCCTAAATATAAAATTTCATCAAGATCCGATCACCCGTTCAAAAGTTATACACGCCACTAGATTCCGGACTCCCCATCCATCCACTCCCCCCAGTATGGTCGGATTGGGGAAACGGCTGTTCTCAAGTGAACCTGTTCGGGTTCCTGACATACCTGCCAAGTTTCATCGCCCTAGCACATCAGGAAGTATGCCGAACTCGTGGGATCGCTAGAAATCCGGACCCCCCCCCCAACTCCCCCAGAGTGCTTGGATCTGGCCCGCTTATATCAATGACGTATCTAGGACTTGTGCTTGTTCTTCCCACCAAGTTTCATCCCGATCCCTCCACTCTAAGCGTTTCTCAAGATTTCCGGTTCCCTCCTCCAACTCCCCCCAGTGTCATCGGATCCGGTCCGGATTTATAGTGGGACGTCTGAGACACGAGGTCATCCTAAATATAAAATTTCATCAAGATCCGATGACTCGTTCGCAAGATAAAAATACCTCAAATTTTGGCTTCCCCCTCCCTCCACTCCCCTCCCCCCCCCCCAGATGGTCGAATCGGGGAATTGACGATTTCCTATTTAATCTGGTCGGGTCCCAGAGATGCCTGTCAATTTCCATCGTCCCAGCACATCAGGAAGCACGGAACTCGCGGGATCACTACAAATTCGGACTTCTCCCCCCCCCCCAACTCCCCCAAAGTGAGCGGATCCGTTCCGGTTATATCAGCCATGTCTCTAGGACTTGTGCTTGTACTTTCCACCAAGTTTCATCCGGATCCCTCCACTCTAAGTGTTTTTCAAGATTTCCGGTTTCCCCCTCCAACTCCCCCCAATGACACCGGATCCGGTTTGGATTTAAAATGGAGGGTCTGAGACACGAGTGCCTTCCATATATCAAATTTAAGATCCGATAACCCGTTCGTAAGCTAAAAATATCTCATTTTTCCTAATTTTTCCGGATTCCCCCTCCCTCCACTCCCCTCCAGATGGTCGGATCGGGGAAGCGAGTATTTCTAATTTAATCTGGTCCAGTTCCTGATATGCCTGCCAAGTTTCATCGTCCTAGCTTATCTGGAAGTGCCCGAACTAACAAAACCGGGACCGACAGACCGACTGACGGACAGAAATTACAATCGCTATATGGCACTTGAGTAAGCTCAAGTGCCATAATAAAACCTAAGAAGATACAACTGAGTTGCAGCAGTGTTACCTTTACTTGATAGAAAAGCAGAGCTTGAAGCTTAGGCAATCCAAGGGTTAAAACTTGTATCAGAAAAGCGTCAGACGCCAGACCAGAGCCTCGTTTTTGTTGCAATAGCGCTGCTGCAGCACTTCTTTGCTTTTGCACAATGTGCGTTCTTGGATTCAGTTTCTTCTTGGTTGAAGCGGCAGCGCTGCAGCACCTTGCAGGGAAGCACGGACTTGGTCGGTGAGCAAGTCCGTGATTCTTGAGAAGTGCTGCCGTCTTCCTCGGAAGCACTGCAGTGCAAAAACTGATGTAGAAAGAATCAGCCGAGAAGTGGACTTGCAGCATGCAACAAAAACGAGGCTCAGAAGTGACTGATCCGCACAGTGCAGACAATTTAAATCAATTTAATTTCAAAATACTTTCCACGGACATGCCGAATAGCAGTATTGTCGTCAATGGCCTATACCAACAGCATTCTAACGCAGTTTCTTATATTTTCGGTTAGTAATTTCTTTTTTAATAATTTCTAATCAGTAAATTCTTACAGCTGAAAGATTAGTGTTTTCTCGCTGTCAGTGAAACAACAAATTGTTTTTATCACCTTACCGTGATATAATTTATTTTGCACTAAATTTAAATATATAAAAAGAAACAAAAAATAGGGATAAGATGGTAAACCTTAAAAATACAAAAGAGTAAAAAAAATAGGGAAAGATGATTATTTTGTGATCGTTTCTACCCCTTCACTGCTGTGTTTTGTTACCATAGCGATTCACGCGAATTACTCATGTCTCTGAAGTACCGAAAGTGTTATCAGACGCGGTATTCGTACGCCTATACATTCAGTTTTTTTACCCCGATATTATCATTGGTTAAAACACATTTGGTCTGCAAATCAGTTTAGCATGTATGAACTCTGATTCTAGAAAGAAACACTGGCTTGCCACTTTGCATCAGTGTTGCCACATCAAAAACATTCAGAGAGTGGCTTTTGGCCCAAAACAGAGAGTGAAATGGGAGTGAAATTTTATACTCATGAAAAAATCGTGAAATAGTCCCTTTTGGGCGGAATCGCATCTGCAAAATGACACATCGTAGTTTATTTTCAGAAAAAACTTGAAATAGTCGCATCTAGTCGGAATCCCACTGCAAAAATGACACATCTGGACGTTTTATAAAATAGAGTGATTTTTATTTCCTACGTAGGACAATAGTGACAAAACAAAATAGAGTAACAATTCACAATATCGTACGACATGTGGCAACGCTGCTTGGCACTTTGCATACATCACTTCGAATGAGACAGAAAATCGAAGACCAAGTGGAGCGAGGTCGTGGCTTTAGAGGCGAGTGACTTCGCCAGCGCCTTGGCCTCGGATTCCGCCGCATGCGGTTTGTTGGAATTTGAATTGATTGCGTTAAATGCACTGGAAAAATAAATGGATGCCAGAAAACGGCAGAGCGAGGTCCCTTTATAGTCACCAAGGGAAATGGCTGGTGAAATCGGGGAAATGATGTGCAGTAAACTTTCGGGACTAAACTGGAGGGGAATTTAGCTGATGTTTGGGGATCTTGGAGCCAAGCTTCTGCTGCCAAAGCAAGTCTTGGCCGGTTTATAGGAGAGGCTATCAAAGTTTGTTAGAAAGGAGGGATAGTTCTTGAAAAAACTCGCAGAAAGGAAGCCGCAGAGCAATGAATGGCTTTGTGAAGTATTAATTTAATGTAAGTGAATAAAAAAGTGTCAATGCAGTGCAATTGTACATGCTTGTACTTGCACCTTCCGATCTGCCTCGTTCCCTGCCCTATCGTAAAAAATAAAGTTGAAGCAAGTAAAGTTATATTAGATTTTGTATTTAAAACGGGCTAGAAAAATTGCGTCTGACGATGATATGGACATTTTTATTTAAATGGTGACGTGGTTTGGGAGGGGACTCGGTGATTCGTGGTGAAAAGGGGCTTATGGGTTTAAATGTCTAACATGGAGTTATTGTTTAAATGATTCTTTGCCGATTTTGAGTCTTTTTTTTAAAGTCAGGACTAGACAAGCTATAACTGTTATTGTTTTGTAAGCTATGATTATTATTATTTTGAATATATTAAATCTGTGAAATATAATAATGAAGGTTGATGCATAAGTTTCGGGTCGAAAAGAAAAGTTACATTAAGGTGCTGGGGCTAAACCGATTTTTCGGCTAAGATTTAATTTTGTCCCGTCTTGGCAACCATCCTTTTCAGGCATTAGCTAATATATAAATTTTGTAAACCTATAGCTACGGACTGAGAGGACCCATGCGAAGAAGGTTTCCGTATCCAGGAATGTATTGGGGTGGGGGGGGGGGGGGGGTGCCTTTCGGGGTGGGGGTGCCTGCTAGCCGGGCAAGAAATTACAAAAAACACATAAATCAGAGGCAAAAGCCTATACAAAATATTATTTTTGTATATTTATTCAAACAATGTTTACACGGATGCGTCAGCTCTGATTTTTCATCAGCGATATTTCGGCCCTTCTTGGCAAGGGTCCTCGTCAGGCTGTCAATCTTCTTGTTCAACTTCGGGGAAGGAAACAAACCTGACAGGTTTGTTTCCTTCCCCGAAGTTGAACAAGAAGATTGACAGCCTGACGAGGACCCTTGCCAAGAAGGGCCGAAATATCGCTGATGAAAAATCAGAGCTGACGCATCCGTGTAAACATTGTTTGA
Organism: Branchinecta lynchi; assembly: GCA_023053575.1. Taxonomy (NCBI): domain Eukaryota; kingdom Metazoa; phylum Arthropoda; class Branchiopoda; order Anostraca; family Branchinectidae; genus Branchinecta; species Branchinecta lynchi. The sequence continues at coordinate 11,202,499 of JAKZAP010000006.1, forward strand.
ATAAATGTTTCAAAGTCAGCTTGGGCTCAAAGAATATTTATTTTTGTATGTTTTTTTTTTTGTTTTTTTTTTTAGGGGGGGTCAACCCCCTAGCCCCCCTGGATACGGCCTTGATCACCGAATAAAATGGTTACAGGTTTGTTTCCTTCCCCGAAGTTGAACAAGAAGATTGACAGCCTGACGAGGACCCTTGCCAAGAAGGGCCGAAATATCGCTGATGAAAAATCAGAGCTGACGTATCCGTGTAAACAGTGTTTGAATAAATAAAATTTCATCTGACTAATCGGTTTAGTAGCACTAAACATGATTCGCAGTCACCTTGGCACGGACACATTTTTATATAGTAGACGTATGCTGACCGTCGCCTAGCTTTGAACGGCACCAAAGCATCTGATCAAATATAGACCTAACAAGTTTAACAACTAAACAAACACACTAAACTAGAATTCAAGTAAAATAGAGTAAAAAAAAATTACTGTAACATTCGTAATCGTTTGCTCATTTTTGCTCAGCTGCTTTTGCACCCTTAAACGACAAAATTACGGCGTCAGAAGTGTTGTGAAAGTCCAAATTAAAAAATCAGATGAAATTGAACGAATCTGATTTTATTATATGTGTATAAAATCTGAAACATCTAGTTTCTAGCAGATATTAAGTTCTTAATTTTTATTTTCATTTGTTTGTTTTAGAGGCGAAAACAAAACCAGGAGTTCATACCAAGCGTCGTTCATAGAAGCATGCATCTACCATACGTCCTGAGTATTTGCTGGTCGCTGTGATGGTATAGATTTTCATGAATGGTTCTAATCTCTTCCGGACTCTCTTCTGGTGGCATTATATCACGAAACAAATTGACACATCTGATTCAGTGTGTGCAACAAGCATGTTGAGATTCGGTTTAATCCTCCGCGCTGGATCACCAGCCCGCCAAAGCTCTCCTTATTTGCGTATTAGAGCTTTTATAGTTCCTTTTGTGCGGGAACGTTTCAAAGTCTGTTTATTTGTAAAGTAAGGGACAAAGGGAGCCGCTCAGCTCCGGCGGTTGGCTGACACACATCTGTAGCCCCTGGGGAACTTATTTAATGCGGCACGGTTTTTGGACCCGAAAAGCGGGGAAACGTCCCTCGTAAAACCGGATACTGGGACCGGTGGTGGTCCTGACTGGGACAACTATATAAAGGATGTTTATGACGTATACAAGTCGTAAAGAGATGGATTGGTCTGTCGGTGAATTCGAGATGAGCATATACACAATAATAGGACAAGAATACAAGAGAAGACGGCGGGCGTAGTCGCGACAAAGTCTAGCTCGAACTGGCAATGTTCGTGAATCATCGGCCCATTCAGAAGTTGCTGAATGGACACAATTTATGAAGCTGAAGCCTAGTTTTTGAAATCTCAAAGGCAGCGACTGAGAATCTACGATGGAATAAATCTGTCCGTCTGTCTGTGATGCTCTGACAGATTAAGATATGGTGATCAAAGTTGGTGTGAAGATCCTCTACGTTATGTGACAGGCGCTTTAAATGAGACGGGTCCGTAGCCATGTATTTTGGGGTAGGTGAAGTTTAAAGGATGGGAATATGCCTTTATCAAGTTGACTGGCATAAACATATACGATAAGAAGGCATGCAGGATCCATACCCTCTTCACTAAGGCATTTTCATCCAGTTTTTTCTTTTACCCACTTACCCAGAACAGTCGGATCCAAGAAAGTCATTTTAGTACCCCCCAAAAGTGAAGTCTTGAGGGCATGACACAATTAGATATCCTCGGATCGCAAGTGCTGGTTTCGTGCATACTTCATTCACACTTAATTTAATTAAAATTCCTCCGACATATCCACGCCTGGAGAAATGATACTAGGCGGCTAGCTGGATTCCGACGATTAGGAAAAAGACCCGAACGAAGGTGACTAATGAAATGCCATTCGTGTCATCGCTTCGGTTTTCAAGAGATTGGGATAGACTGGACTCGGGAAAGATATTAGTCTAAATGCATTTTCTGCCTGTTATTTTTCGTGTTTGAAAATGTTTGCTTGGAGGAGTGGTCTAGTTCATGTTAGCACGGGCTTCGTATTCGGCCGATGCTGTTAAAGTTCAACTGAATAGCCAGCTTATTTTTTTGACTTGCCATATTTGAATATACTAAATTATTTTGACTCAGCTGAGTAAAAGCTAGGCTTCACCTTACAGATTTTTCTTCCGGATTCCAGACAGCCGTTTTCATCCAGACGGATCTGGAAGGTGAAGTGAGGCCAAAAACGTCTGGAAGTCCGATGTATTAAAGCGAGGCTTCACCTTCCAGATTTTTCTTCCGGATTCCAGACAGCCGTTTTCGTCGAGACGGATCTGGAAGGCGAAGCCAGGCCAAAAACGTCTGGAAGTCCGGGGTGTGGGCCACCCCTGATTCCGGATGTCTGGAAGGTACCATAGAGGCAATCCATTCGAGAGACAGAACAAATATGCAAATATAGGAAGGAAAGGGAAAGTGATTGACAGTTGTGACTGATGGATGCAAGAGATATTTGAAATGCGAAAGGGACATTTAGGAAATGTTGAAGAAAGCAAAACTGGATGTCATCATTATCAAGAAAATCTGGAAGGGTTGGCTTGACTATGTGGAAGTCCCGGACGTCTGGTAATCTGGAAGGTGAAGCCTGGCTTTTAGACACCTGATTCCGGATGTCTGGAAGGTGCCATAGCGGCAACAAGTTCGAGAGACAGACAAAATTTGCAAATGTAGGAAAGTAATTGACAGTTGTGACTGGGATGTAAGAGACATTTGAAGTGCGAAGGGGACATCTAGGAAATGTTGAAGAATAGCAAAATTAGCCATCATCATTATCATGAAAATCTGGAAGGGTTGGCTTGACTATGCGGAAGCCCCAGACGTCTGGTAATCTGGAAAGTGAAGCTTGAGTTTAAGTGTAATTGTTTCCAAACACAAATCATGCTTAAGCTGAGAATTTAGACGGCGGCATGACTGGACCAAATCCAGACCGCGCATTTGAATTGCATGGGGGTCGTGCCATCGTGGTAAAAATCTCTCTGTAAACTCGCCAACGACAAAAATGAAAATAAATAAATGTAGAAGTACCATAACAAAATCTGACGATATCTATCCGCGATAAGCATTTTGCACTACAGCTAACGTACATTTTGTGGCAAAGATTATCTACTAGGTATTGCTATCTCTTATCATAGTACTGTACATAATTTTCATAACACAAAATAAGTTGAACTAGCAGCCTAGCAAGTTTATTTACCGACAGCAGGCAATTTGGTGCTGTGTGTATCTGAAATATTTCAAATAACATAGAGGTACCACAAGTTTGAGAGAACTTTCACATACAAAAAATTGTGGCTGGGGAATAGAGCAGCAATACTAATGCATTTACATCGGTTTTCAAGCGGTTTAAGTTGTGTTCGTATTTTCATCCCTAGTTGGTGAAAAAAAGTCTTAGTCATATAAAAACAAATATTCTGTTGTCCATTCCTTGGCATCTTCCCCCTAGAGTTCGGATAATTTCCGTCCACCACCTGGTAGTGGGACTGAAGTGCACTTTTGTCGATAGAGAAAAGTACTTCGTTCGTGGAAGTCCATATCTTTTTATTTCCGTAGGACCGACTCGATTTTCTATCCGTCGAAGCAGATTGAGCAGAACATTGAATGCTTTTCTTTTGTAGCTGCGTGGCATCTAGTGGCCACTGGGAAACTTAATACTGGGAGAAGATAGCTCAGAATCGTCATAGTTAGTGAATAAACGTTATGGGCTCTAGATGTTAGTGGAATACTTTCATACTCACATTCACTTGAAAGGGTAAGTAAGCATTTGACACAATAGTGTATATACCTTCAGATAAATTGTATAACCGTTAGACGTTTAAGTTTATAGGCTCTAAAATTCAAGTTATATTTCTAGAACTGCCGCAACCGCAACATTTTGTTGTTGTTTTTCCGCTATCTCTTGATGCTTTTACTCCATCTATTATTTCCTTATGGTCTGATGGGTAACAAATAAACATCGCATTTGATGCCGCGGATCCAAAAAAATTTGTTCCCAGATGCGTTTACTCCATCTATTATTTCCTTATTGTATGATGGGTGATAAATAAACATCGCATTTGATGATACAGATCCAACAAAATTGTTGATCTTTGTTATTTTAACGTTAACACTTTTAGATATCTTCGCCTACCATGACTAGGAAAATCGTTGGTATTTATCCCCCCGTCGTAAGCCTGACCTCCCGCTATGCTAAACCACAAACCCCACAGAATCACAACACTTTATGACGCAATGACCTGAGATAGTCTTGTAAACATACTTACTTGATTTGGTTCTCGGTTCGCGCGGTCCATCGACGGTGACTTTTATTGCTTTATTATACGTGCAAACTTGGACAGGTGTTGTGCTGATGACGATTGACAGGCTGAAACTCTTTCCTGCAATTGAGACACAAATCAGTAACAACTACACGGACTTTAGGCAGATGGGTTGCTGAATCCTGACGCCGAGATGAACCCACTTTCAACTTGAGGTGTTTTCCCGCGGTTTGGCGGGAAATTCAAATTTAGCGGCAAAATAAAATCTACAGGATCCCAAAAATCTATTACCCAACCTCGAATTTATATAACCTTGAACTTGGCCTAGTAATAATACACTAGGAAACTTCTACACAGTCCTAAATTTACCCTAGGAGTCAGGCCTTTTTCATTCAGTGACTTTTTAGGTCCAGTACGAGCTTGTAAAAATTAGAGGTTCGACACCCATCCTGTAAATACTAAAATTAACAACTTTCGCAAGCATTTAAACATAAAACTATTTTTTCACAGTGAGGACGTAAGCTTAAAGTTGAATTTATCTAGATTATATTTCTATGTTTGGATCATGCCTCATGACCGAAGATTCTATAGAAGGTTTCGGTTAGACTTAAAAAACTGACCCCTGGTAACAAGATTTGAGTTTCAGACCAAAAGGGTTGCCTAAGTAAAAAAAAAAAAAAAAAATTTAATTCGAAGGGACTCCCACCTATTGATAAATCAAAACACTACCGAAATTCGAAGACAGTTGCTAGGACAAAAGCTTGCCATGAATTTAGGCTACGCGCTGAAATATGAAATTTGGGAATGTGCATTTCCTCGACTCTTTATGAAGTTAGTCGAAGTTAGTCGCCGCCTTCTTTCCTTTAGCCGATCAACTCAGCATCGATTTCTGACAATATCGTAGAGTTAGCTAATAACCCCGATTTTCTCTACGAACAAAAAATACCCCCTCAGGCATAAATCACTTCCAACTGTTATCATGCCTTAGCCCTAGGAGAAGCCTCAGCAACAAAAAAGAGCCAAAGACAATCACTCCAATTGACTAGGCAACAATCAATGACGTTAGCCTGCAGGTCAGGGGAAAACTCTCCCTCTAATCTCCAGTCCCCCCATCCCTTCGCATGTCATAGTTCTCCGAGTTAGTTACAGTCGACTTAGAAATAAAAAAGGGGATATAGAGAATTTTCCAGAGAAAAGGATTCCTTGATGCACAGTATTCATAAAACGTATATTTCACAACGCATGCGACGTTTGACGTTCACGTCAACATCACCCTACAATAAAATCAATCAATTCGTTATTATAAGGGTCAGAGACAACATCAAATAAATTCAACGACAGTAATTACTAGTTTTGCTGGACGTTGTACAGCTAAGAAAAACTGGAACACAATCTTTTGATGTCTGTGCATTGTCAGGAAGGGAGTCAATTTAGGAACTGTTTGGTGTACCAGTTCCTAAATTGACTTGGACTTGGTCTAGAATTGCTTCTTCCGTGATTGGTTATAGTCTTTAGCCAAGAAATGATTAAAAATGGAGAAGAGTAAGAGCATCTTATGAACATTAGCACATAGATCTACCCGTTCACCTTCTTTTCAGGTATCACGGGCACTTGAAAATTTCTCACCGAATTTTTTAATGTTATTTTTTTGCAGAATGTCAAATGTCCAAAATCTATGATATATAATAGCGAAAATGTCTTCTCCATGCCAGAAAAGTAGTCAAGCCAGTGCTGATAGGTTTTTGTGATCCCAAAACTTAAGTGGGTATAACTCTCGAAGAGAATGCGATATTTTGATGAAACTTGGTTTGACGATTCTTTGAGTTAAGGGAAAGGTCGAGCTCATAGATGGGCCCCGTAGCTGCATATTTAGGGAAGGGGCTGGGGTTTCAAATTAAGGGGCAAAGCAAATATTTTTTAAAGGCTAATGAGATAGTTGATTAAGGGGTAAGAAGGGACCAGTAGTTCACCCGAAATCCAACCAAAACCGGAAAGCTTGTGTCAGAAGGTAAGGAGATATGCTGAATCCGAATATGAAAACTATTTTCTCACCGGACAGGTAGATCGCCTGGATTCCAGAAACAAACGGAAAATTTGTCAAAAATAAAAGTTTAATCTGAAGTTGATTAGAGTTTCGATTGAAGGATAGGGAAACATGCTGAATCACAATATGAAAATCATTTTTTCGCCAGACAAGAATATCGTCGGGAATCTAGCCAAAACCGAAAAATTTATTAAAAGTAAAAGTTTTATGTGAATTTCATTAGATGTGCGATTTACGGGTAAGAAGACGTGCTAAATTCGTGTATGGCAATATTGTCAATCATTTTCTACCTGTAAACATAGTTCACCACGGATCCGGCTGAAATCGGAAAGTGTGTTAAAAGTTGAAGTTTCATCTGAAGTTGATTAGGGGCTCGATATAGGAGTCAGGAGAAACGCTGACTCCGTTTTTGAACTACTTCGATTTTTTGCAAGACAAGTAGTTCGCCTGGAACCCGGCCGAAAATGGAAATTTGGCAGAAGTAAGGCAGTAACTCTCGTCAAAGTAGATATGACGCAGACTTTAGGGGTAAACACACATGCTGAAGCCAGCTTTGAACTTGGTGTTCTCAGATACCATTTGCCTCAATCTGTTTCTAAATTTTATTATTAAAGTGCTCAAGGAGTCTGGCGAAGACTGGATCTCCACAAGACCAAATTGTCTGGATCAAATATTAAATTCTTGGGATCCCACCGGAACCTTTGGTCTTGTTTTCTTTCTTTTCTTTTTGATTGTAGATTAAGCAGGCTCACGGGATTCTAGTCTTGGTCAGTTTTGTATTTATCGAACTGATTGTTAATTGACTGATATGTTGTTGTCTAACAATTTTATATCTACTCTTCATTTGTGAAGGATATTTGTGAAGAAATAATAATAATAATCGTGTGCAGATAAAACTGATATGCTTCAAGACTGACTTTCTATCGAACACTGCTGCTCTGAAGCTTTCTTGCTGGTCACTTTTTCATTTTTTCTACCAAGTTCGCAGAATGAGTTGAGCAGGGGCTCATGCAGATAAACGTGGAAAAGTTGATTTTGCCATCTAGTTCCCACTAAAACCTTTTATAATTAGAGTAAGTAGCTGTCCCAATTTCCATACTAGAGAGCTGTGAGGCAAGAGAGGCAGCGGAAATCTGAAATTGTGTAACTCGGCGGAAGTTTGGGGCGCAGTATGGATGCCACAAGCGACAACTAAGCCCACAATTAATTTGACAAGTTTAATCAGGTCTATTTAGACTGCAGCTCATGGGCCAAGGGATAAACTTGGAATGGAATCTCTATTTAGGCAGAGAGAGGGGAGCCTGAGAATTTCACAAGTTAGGCATATTGACGGCCCGCATCAACTACTGAATTAGCACCAAGGAGTACTGGAGAGTTTGCCGAATGCAAGGCCCAGAAATTTGAATAAACGGGCATGAGTTGGTCGACGAGTTTGCACAATCAGTGAGAGCGAAGTTTGACATTTGAAAGGGAAACTTCGGTAAATGAAATATGGAAGCGCATTAGGCCTGTAGCAAACAGTGGCGAAGGGGGAAGTCATCTGGAAAACCAATTAGTGATTGGTCTACTGCTGCAGTTTGGAAGGACAAAGACGGGGATGGATGGCATATCTAAAGCGACTATAACGCCAAACTTTGGGCAGCAGTGCTAATATCATCGTCTGAAAAACAGTCTCCTCCCAGGTATCCTTGTCTGAGTGGAGATGAGCCACGAAACCAGAGCCAGAACTTTTAGATTGCATGCGGTGTTATCCTTGCTGTTATTATTAACAAAGGAAAAGGGTTGCTATTATTTTCCAGCGACGGCAGCTCCCAGTTTTTGCGATGCCAAGCGTCGCCCCCGTTTTTGCGATTCCAAACGAAAAGAATTGAAACGGTCAAAGATCCGTCCACCCCGCTGTCCGAACGTCACGATAATTCTCTAACGCACTGTGTTGGTATGTAGACTGTCAAGAGTAACGTTAGATAGCTACTAATTGAAGCATTGTATCACGTCAGTAACTAACTACACTTGCAGTATATCTTGCAGCATTTGCTACTGGGATTAATCTTGTTAAAGATAATCTTATCTATTGCAGTTAACTTTAATCCTTACTCGGAGAAACTTTTTACAATGTAGCTTTACTCTTCCTTGCAGTATGACTATAGCAAGAATATCGGACGCCCCAGTCCAGTTCTTCTTCAAGGTTCGATCTTGCCGCTTTCAAGCTACAAAACTTTTTGTCGTCACGTGAGATATAGTTCTTGGAATCTGCACTTACCTCTTCCGCTACGTCCAATAAATCTTAGATCGCTGAACTTCGCAACTTGGTTCTTCATAACTGCCGTGTAATTCCTTAGTTCCCCACAAAAATTATCATCATTGCCTGCACGTATGCACACTACAGTTCCGTCGGCGACATCTCCTAGGGCTACAACCCGGAACGCCATGGGTAGAGACTTGTTTGACCGCCAATGATTCGGCAGGGAGGTGCAGAGGACGGCAGGGCTGCCCGTTTGAACTAGCTCGCCCGTATGTTCGCCCATGTAGTCATAGGGGTTCTGGGGTATGCGGTCTTGACCAAGCATGCTCTCCATGACTTCACCAGACCTAGAAGTATAGAACTGATGATCTCCAGAAGTTACAGAAATAACTAACAGTCCGAAATCAGCATGTCCTTGGCGAGATTGGCGAGTTACAAGATGTCATTTAAAGGACGCGTCGTACTTATGGTAGTAATTCAATCTACTTCAGTAGTACTTTCAACCATTCTCGCTCCCGAGACTCTACACTTCAAAAGTATATCTTATTAGCATTGCACTGATTATTACGCTTGCCATGATTGTTCTTTTTAAGTGATGTACCATGCTCCCAATCATTCTTTCCGAGAAGCTTATTGGTCCAAAGACTCGTTAAGCAAATGTTGCCAAGATTGCCCTCCCAGGCAAGGAACATGGGAAGAGGCTAAAAACAGCCGAAGCCCTGTGTAATTTTCTGTAAGCACAGCCAAGTTTTCAAGTGGTCAACCTTCTCAGAACATCTTAGCAGAAACAGTATGTAGCACGAGATGTCCTTTACCCGAGCACCGAGCGAAAACTGTCGGACTGCTTGTCCACTAAATATTCTACGCTATAGAAAACGAGGTTTCTGGAGGATTGTGGGTAGAAGGTAGGTGGTTTTCAGACCTGTAGTCGCTATTTCCGGATTGTTCCTATCGGTACCTTAGAAGCCATTCCCAGCCGAACCAACATAAAAGCCGGACCCAGTAACCAGTAGAACTTTTACTCTGGTAACACCAGAAACCCACGTTATAACAAAAATTAAACCTAATAAAAACAATTATTAAGCTATACGGGCTTCAACGTGCAGCTGCAGAATTAACACGACCTTCTTTGAGGACGTTCGTTTGAAAATATACTGGACAGGGTATTTTTTGGAAGAATTTGATACTTTTTTTGGTCTGTGAGGTTTTTGAGCCGAAAGTCTTGTGAGTTAGATGCCTGAAGCGAGACTGAATCTGTGTGGTTTCTGGCATTGCTATAGAGACCAGCTCTATCGGTCATTTTAGGTCTTTTCTGTTTTGTTTTAGACACAATTCAGTTGGAAATATGCTTTTCTTCGATCCGGATTATGGAGCCGGAGTGAAGAGAGGGCAAGTTCGAAATCGTGTAACTCACATAAAGAGGGAGCCAGGGGCGTCACCATGTGGGGGGATGCCCCCCCCCCCCAGAACCAAATAACCGAGTCGGTGCGAAGCGCTTCTGCTTTTCGTAAAAACAGTTGATTTTTTCGTTAAAACGATCGATTTTTTAGTGAAATCATTCGGGTTTTCTGAAAATCAGCCGATTTTTAATCAAAACAGTAGATTTTTTTTCAAGTTGAGTTTCTGAAAATCCGTCCGTTTTTTTCTGCAAAAACAGTCTGTAAATTTACCAGCCAGTCGGTAAATATCTAGCCCCCCCTAAACATTTTGGCTAGTAATGCATAATACTCTATATGACTAAGTCCAAAACACGCCAGCGATCCTCAGGAAGAAGGAGTAAGCGTGTTCGGACGACTCAAATCCTGTGTCAATCAATCATAGCGATCTTTTGCAGCAGTTGTGACACCACTTCTGCAATTCTTCAGCTAGATACCCGGAAAGGCCGGAGATTTTGCATCGGCAAAGAGAGATAGTCACGTATTTGTGGGTAGAAATGCACTTACGCTAGTTAGAGCTCAAATGATATTACAGCAAAGACTCCCGGACATATACTTTGCCTGACGACACCGAAAGTCAATAAATAACGCGAGTATTGTAAAGTTTATGGCAACCACTCGACCATAATCCCCCTTTTAATTGTAGAAGTTTCCTGGTGTCACCCTCGACACTGTCGCCAGCTTGTTCAACCTGAGAGAAAAAATACTGACGAAAGCAAAGGCAATAAAGGTTCCAAGTTCCTAATTAAAGGAGGCTTGGGGACTTTCGGTGAACCACTTTCCCTGAAATTCTCAGAATATATTATGGATAAGTGTTTGGTATCTCAGCACTTAGGACTTGACGATAGGACTCTAGCCACTCAGGCGGTGGAAATTGCAGGATTTCAAAGCCATATTTGTTTATTTCGGCCCCGACTGCGCTATCAGGTATCTCTTGTGCAGTTGAATATGCAGTCGATTCCACTGAGAGGAAGGGGATTCAAAGCGGAAATATTTGTTCAGCAATGGTCGCACGCGAACATAGCTGCAACGGGCACGAGCCTTTTTCTAATTTTCTTCTTCTTCTTCCTTATGAGTTTAGAGAAAGGATGTTTAATTAAAATTCTTCTAATCACATTTTAGTCGAGCCACGAACAGAGATGGACGAATCCGTAACCGGATTCAAATCCTGGATTCATCAGATCCGGATTAGAATCTTCAGCTTGTCGTCCTTTCGTCCTTTTGGCCTGAATCAGATCCGGATTATAATCTTTCTGCTTGTGAAATTGTTCGGAATTCCAAACCCTGAATCTTAGGAATCCGCTCCAGTTTATAATCTTTTCCCAATTTTTAGATACTGTGCTTAAGGTATTGGGCCTAACTAGCCCCAAATTCATTCCTGGTTGTTGAGGGAATGCCCATACTAAAACATCTCTAAGGGATGAAGAAGAAGAAGTGTGCTGCAACCGGGCTCCTGCCGAATCTTAGGAATCCGCTCCAGTTTATAATCTTTTCCCAATTTTTAGACACTGTGCTTAAGGTATTGGGCCTAACTAGCCCCAAATTCATTCCTGGTTGTTGAGGGAATGCCCATACTAAAACATCTCTAAGGGATGAAGAAGAAGAAGTGTGCTGCAACCGGGCTCCTGCCGAATCTTAGGAATCCGCTCCAGTTTATAATCTTTTCCCAATTTTTAGACACTGTGCTTAAGGTATTGGGCCTAACTAGCCCCAAATTCATTCCTGGTTGTTGAGAGAGTGCCCATACTAAAACATCTCTAAGGGATGAAGAAGAAGAAGTGTGCTGCAACCGGGCTCCTGCCGTTCGTCATTTTCCGCCGCGGATTTCACACTCGATCACGATACCCTACTTTTGAAATAGTTGATCCAAAACCAATATTGCATTATTGTCGCTTTAGAGATCGTAAAAGATGACGGGTGCGCTTTGCAACTTTTTTGTGGCAACCTTTGTATTTGTTTTATTGATGTATCCCGGTATCCTGCGTCGAAACTGGATGCGATATGGCGCCATCTGAGATACTTGTTTTATTATTTGAGGATATGCATATAATCAAAGACCAACAAGGGGTCGCTCATCCTTTGAACTACCATGATCTCTGGTCGGTATTTGCGTTCTAATTCCCTCTCTGTTCGCGAGATGACATGTGGCTACGACAAGAAAGAAATTTATTTCCGAATATTTCTTTAAAAGATTTTGTCGTCTTATAACCTTTTTTTTTGTGGACTGATGCTAGTTAAGTTTACATGTATTATGTGTCGTTATGGCTAAAAGCAATACAAAAAGAAGTTGGTAAAAAGAAGACGATGCCGTGCACACTCTGCTTTGGACATAAGAAAACGTGTTCGGTCTTAACAGACTCCATAAATGACCCTAAATAAAGGGGGGGGGGAAGGTTTAAAGGGATGAGACCGCTTTGAATAGGTAATGGTAGGCTTTTGTAAACGAATTCGTCACGAATTTGTTTGTAGATTAACGGATGTATGGATAGATTGTTTCGTCAAAATATCTGTCTTGAAAATTCTTAGCGGCTCAGGTTTAATTGGCGGATCCCCTAGGGGGGGAATAGGTCTCTGCACGGGGTCTCCTCAAGTGATTTTGACGTGATTTCGGCTTCCCCATTTGACAAGTACTAGCCGACATTTTGATATTGTATCCCGTCGGAGCGACTGTTGATAGATTATCGAGGCGAACAATGTTCTCGTTGGGGGATAAGCGGAGAGAGGGCACCCCAGACTTTTTCCGATAATCGAATCGCGGACAAAATACAGTTGATTACCATTTGAGAAGCGGGGTCCTTTATGATTCCGGCCATGTACGTGGGGAGATTTGAGGATTCAGGTCGGTTGTCCGCAATAGGCGCCCGCTTTTGGACCTCTTTTTATTGTTGCCAAATTGGGGGATAGACTCGAGAGAAGGAAAGAAACTAAAACAAGTATATTTTTTATTCGTTCGAATTGTTCGCAATCTATTAGCGAAATTTCGGGTAACTGAAACTAGTATCATTTGAAAGTAAAATTTTGTAGTCTGAAATTTTGGAATTTCAAGTTCAAATTTTTGTAGTTTGTGACATAAAACTACAAATATACTAAACAAACACTTTGCAGGACAAAAATTCGAACATTCAAAGCTTGTCAATGTTTGTCAATTGAATGCATTCAATGCTTTTGAAATGTATTTGTTGTTTTCATGGTATTTTTTTTTTAATTCTCCTTTACTGAATTCAATAAATAAATTAGTGTTTCAGCTAAGGTCGTAATTATTAGGTGTGGTTGTGATGATTTGCTGATAAGAGGTTTAAATAGAGCAAACCTTCTTTTAAAGCGAACTGAAATAACGTTAATATTGCTGCTTTGGATGAGATTAAAAAGTAACAAGAAAAAGCTCATAATTATTGGACCATTTGTGCATAGAAGTAAGAACGATAGATGTAAAACATGCCATGCGAAAACAAGATAAATAACCTATGGCAGACTGACAGGTTTGGATTCTGGAAATAGCCTTGCTCTACGTGTAGTTCCGAAAAAAAGATACGTCATTCGTTTAGACGATTTCGTGTGCCACGACTATCCTGATCGGTTGAAAAACCGCCTTCCCACATGTACCGATTACTGGCTAAGCTCAGTATCGTGATAACCCAGTCAATTTGGGATTTCTCTGAAGGATGTTTAACGACACCACAGAAAAAAGTGAGTTATGATGACCTGTACAGTGCCCTTGTTTTTACGCACTTTTCGTAATTATTGGAGTCATTATGTTTAATTCCCGATGGAAGAAAGGGACGAGCAGGGATTTAAAAGCACGATATTCTGTCATTTGCGGCCGTTGGTCGGCGGCGTCAAACTGTCGTCAGTTTCTTACAGGTGCTTGCGCTTACACAGACAACTGGCGCTGGTGGAATTGGGAGTGGGATGGCTAAGACCTTTTTGCCAATGTCCGCATTTGGTATGTGCATAATATTTCTGGAAGCGGATGCTTGTTTTTACGAAAATGTCTTCGTGAGAAGTCACCCGAGCTTGACAACAGGGAGCATAACGGGGAAGTTTTTGTATAAGTAGCTTCTGGATGAAGTAACAACTGGCAGTTAGTGCGCGAAGAAGGATGAAGTAACCGGTCCACGAACAGTCATTTCGGGGGGCCAGGGGCCAACAGAATTGCCCACTTTTGGCCATTGTATAATAGTACTAACTTCCTGTATAACAAATTCGGAAATAAGACTGAATTTGTAATAGTGGATCCAAAACCTAGGCCATGAGCTACATTCATTGAATCTGAATGTAAGTGGTTAGCAGGAAAAAATCATTTTCAAAGATTTTTTTTCGAAAAATTACAGTTATCAGGTTCTAGCAGGACAAAAAAAAAATCGAAAGAGTAAAGTTAGCAAATAAGCTGGAAAAAAAAATGTTTTTGAAAAAAGTAAGGTTAGCAGGTTTTAGCGAAAACAAATAGTTTTCAACAAATTTCTCGTTTAACCCTCGGTTTAACCTTCAGATTCACATAAATTTTAACACAAAGTTTCCCCCCCCCCTCCCCACATACTAAGATCGAGCTTGCACCAGAACTACTTTCGTTTACTAATTTACCTTGCCAGTTAGAAATAGTCAACATCGATCCTCACTTATACAGTGTAATAACATGTTTTATACTCCCACTCCCCCACTGGCGAGAAGCACAAAAAGTCCGGTCGTCATCACATCACTGATCCAGTAGCAGCAGTGGGATACAAATAGAAAAATACAGTCAAAATACTGATCACAACTGGGAATTTTTATTCATTTAATAAAGTTGTAATTTTTTTCTAGTTTTTCCGTGATTTCGTTTTTTTCTTATATTCACTCTGTCTTCTTACCGTCTGCCGGGTTTAAAATAAAACCGGCATCTTCATCATTAAACAGGAAACGAAGAAGAGGTAAAGTAGCTGATCCAGAGATGATTTCTTATTCATATATGGAAATATACATTCAAGTATAAAACGCAGTAAACATATTTCCTGTTCCAATATTGGAACATACGTGACCCCTCTGAAACTCCGCTGGTTCTCCCAGAGATTGCAAAACCATCTCATCTGTTTTCAGCCTCATAAGAAACACGGACAAACTGCATAACCCGTACTGCTAACCAATCAGCTTCCCGAAGCGATACATGGGAGCCTGACCTGGCTCAAAACGAACCGAACACGGAAAAATACAAGAATCATGCTCCCAATGATTGTTCTTGAGAAGCTCATTCGTCAGAAAACTGGTTTTGAGATTTTTCCCCTGGTTTTGTAGAAGTCACTGGGCCTGAAGAAAGATTTAGAACAGCGAGAGGTCAGGGTTATTTGTCAAAAGCAGAGGTCTCCTTGAAGTTTATGTTCCGATTCTGAATTCCTCCTAATTAGTTGTATATTTAGTAGTAGCCTACATGGAGACCATGCGTGTAACAGAAACAGAGTGCCAGAAAAAGGCAAGGACGTGGAAGAATAAGAGTAAGAACAACACTGTGCCAAGCGCCGAGCCAAGTCAGCTGGAATTCTTATAGCTCAGAAGTGTCAAACGAAGTAGGAGAACAGCGGAAACATAATCAGGAGGGAGAACTCTCGAATCCCTTTATCTGAATTAAACTGTGCACAAATTAAGACCCGGACTTGTCGTGGTGCCACTATTGGATTCTGGTACTCCTACATTCTTGCGTCCGCGCAATGTCCTCCCAGTATCTCAGTTCTCATCCCCGGCTAACGATTATCCGAGAAATATACCCGCCGCATGGGCTGACAAGAAGCCGCCTGTCACCCTAACACGATCAATTAATTCTTGGCGCGAAGTTCGTATACCATAACCAGAGGGATATCCAGGGTGCCGACGGCGGATCAGGGTTGCTACATGTCGTAAAATAATACGAACTGAGTGAAATATTTCGGTAAATATTCAGATATGTCATTTTTGCAGCAGGGATTCCGACCAGAAGGGACCATTTCACATTTTTCCGTGAAAATTGTTTCACTCCGTTCACTCTGTTTAGGGCCAAAAGTCATTCTCTAAGTTCTTTTGGTGTGGCAACCCTATGGGGATCAGTTAAAGCCCGTATCAAAACCTGGGCATACTTGTCCTGGTCCAATCTGCAGCTTCTGCTTGACACAAACCTACCCTCTCTTGAGAGTCACCGTCACCAATTCACCAAGTCACCAATTCTGGCATTAAACATTCATGTCCTACATACCAACCAGTCCGAGCAAGAACAGGGATATAAATCAAAGAAAACATCGAAATATTCGCAATGGTTACAGGAGAAGTACCCAACAAGATTTCCAATTTCTTCAGAGAAATTTATCCGGCTTAAAAAGGAATTAAAACCATGACAAAATACTAGAGTGAAGCTAATACAATGGCTTACTTTCCGACTTAAATTTTAGAATTAAATTTTAGTTCAATTTTTCTAGTTAAACTTATTCTTATTTTCAAACAGAATCACGTCATTCTTACCTGAGCTCGAATTCCTTGCCGTGATTTACAAAGTGATGAAAAAGGTACAGTTACGAAAGTTAATAACCAGAAAATCCCTTTTTTAACCAGGTTCAAAACAAAGAAAAGGCATATAATGAATATTTGCAACTGTTAAAAATATCAGACTTTGCCTTTTGAAAATCAGACATTTTAAGATTTTCGCGGCAAAGGTCGAGGTTGTGTAAAATCGAGGGCAGGTCCATGTTATATTTCGAATTATCCAGTCATCATTCAGTATGCTTGTGGAAGTACATTAAGAATCCCGGTGTTGCCAAAATGCATCTAGATTGTAAGAAAAGGCTTATCTACTTGGCGAGTACTAACCTGAAAGACGTGAATGTACGGACGTTTATTGTTCCTTTTTTGTTTGTAAATTAATTTGTAGTTGCAATGTAATGAATGTAATTGCATGTTGGCTAGATTTTGGGATAGCAAATACAATAACTGTGCTCTGACGCTGGATACCGTGATACGTTCTCCTTTTTACCGTCGGCTTCTGAATCTATTTCGTCATTTGCTCGCACGTCACAGCTATAAACAAACAAAAGTAGAACACTTAAGTTGCGTTTTTTCGGGTGTATAGTTTTGTTCTAGTCACTGTAGTTCGACGTACTTTGTTTTAGTTATGAAACTACAGTATCTGGAATGGACAAATAAAAAGCACGAAGACAACACGAAGCGAAACTTTTGGACGAGCTAAAGAAAACAAAAGTGAAAATCCACCGAAACTTCATCCAATAAAATCCGACCTTAAAGTAAACTACAGGCCACTTTTTGCACTAATATACATGGGAAAAAATACATGACAATAATTAAAACAAATAATACACGAAAAATTATGTACGTACAAACAAAATCAGACAGTCCGCTGCTAGTTCTCTGGGTAAAGCTATTTCAGCTGTAGATTTGAGAACTAACCAAGTTGATCCCCCACACAAACATAATCATTTTGATAGGCTTTTACCTCTAATCTATGTGTCTTTTGTACCTTTTTGTCCGACCAGCAGACACCCCCCCCCCCCCCCGAAAGGCAACCCCCCTCCCCGAAGTAAATTTCTGGATACGGGCCTGAAATTTACTAGTAGGTTGACAGGGAGGTAAAAGAACAGGATGACCGGAATCGGTAGGAAAGCCGGAAACTAGGTTTCTTTCCACCGTGCTATGTCCCTGACTTGAAGAAACTGATTCTGCTTAAGAAATTAAGATTTATTATTGTTTTCTGCTCTTTTTGGGGAATGTGACATTTTTTTCTTTTTAAACTGCAATTTACCGTACGCCTTACTTTACAAAGCCGATCTAAACGGTCCTGTAAGCGCAGAGTGGAGTAACGAGAATGTCGTGCAAGATTTCGCTCAGTTTCAGAAGTCAGTCATCAGTTTGGTTATTTCCCATGGCAAATCTCCTACCGTCTCTATAAAGTAATAGACAAAATATTTGTACAATGGCTATCACCTTTTCTTAAAGCACAACTCTTACTAGAAATGATCTTTTTCCTATAAAATGGATCGGAAAAAAGGTTTTCAAAAATACCATTACTTTCCACCTGAAACTAGCGATTCTCTTGTTAGCACTTGTCGATTATATCCAGCCTTCCTGCTCTCCGACGTGGCGGCTGGGCGCAAAAGATTTGAAAACTGAAGGTTACTTTGTTAAAAAGTGGGAAAACTAAGCAAATAAAAGAAGTAATAAATAGAAGATTATCACATCCTTATGTGTGAAAGAGTTGTCAGCGGACAATGAAGATTCCGGCAAACTTTTCGTTGGGTGACGGGAAAACACGGCAAGGCCGAAAAACGCTAAATATTCATAGTTACGAAACGAAACAATGGAGAAAGGTGGAGATTTTAGAAGCTTATAATTCCATATTGGAGCTAAGTATATTATAAAAAGCCGAATAAGCAAGTGGGGTCCTTTAAGGTGTTATCAAAAATATTTTCCGTTTCAGCTTGCAATGAAAATGATTCTGGACGCTCTTTACCTTTCTATTCACGGGCTGCTCAGTAAGGCAATGAAATCAAAAGCATTCTAGCATTTCTAGATCCAAGTCGTTATTTCAGACAAGCGACTATGGCCGTCGGATCACCTAGTGGCTCCGAAAGCACAGCTCAAAATAGATCTCGAGAAGAAAATTAGACAAAAGGAAAAATATTTAAATGGTACCCTATATGAATATAAAGTAAAAAAAAAAATACATATTAACAACTGGAATTTTTTTTTTTTTCTTTCAGTCATATATTTTGAGACTTTTACGCCATTGCGCCTAACAATTAGCCAAGTTTTAGAAGAAAGCTAAATCCGCTAAGCTGTCGTACACTGTTTGACTCCCTGAATAACTGAGGGCGGAATTGACTGACTCGTTGCCATAAAGGGTTGAATATTTTGTTCTGGTATTTGCGGCTAAAAATAATAGTAGTAAT
Source organism: Branchinecta lynchi (assembly GCA_023053575.1). Lineage (NCBI taxonomy): Eukaryota > Metazoa > Arthropoda > Branchiopoda > Anostraca > Branchinectidae > Branchinecta > Branchinecta lynchi. The sequence goes on from JAKZAP010000006.1 coordinate 11,221,446, forward strand.
GATAATATATTTATTGCCCGTCATAGTGCACAAATGCACAAAATGACTGAAGAATTAAACATAGAAGAAGAAAAAGAACAAAGAAAGAAAGAAAAAAGGAACATTACTGGCAACAACAATAATGGAGAAAATGCAAGAAATGTAAAAAAGTTGTTGCTGGTGTTATAAGTTGTCACTTAGATGATTAGAATAATCATCATGTCGACATGTAATACTTTCTCTCCTATTTTGTGCCATATCAGTTCGCTCATTTAGAATTTCTCTCGGAATTTCTGTGAGTCAAGAATGTTTCAGAGGGATTCAGTCTCTGCACTTTCATAACCTGATTCACCATTCACATTTTTGCAGATAATGAGTCACAGTATCATTAATTTTCTTCACGGCATAGCAATGAAGGTATAATTTATTTTCCGTTTCAGCTTTTATTGGAAATGGTTCTGGACACTGCTTACCTTTCTATGTACGGATCCTCCGAGTTAAGCCGCCTTTCAGATAAGATCTTCCCAACGGGGTTCAGTCACTGCACTTTATAATCTAGCATACACCCTCTACTCTACCACCTTTGCTTGGTATCTGGAAAGCCGCAGGTCCCGGCCAGGGAGGATTCCACGAACATGTCCCAAGTACAGGCACTATTGTGGCCACAGATCGCTGAGAGGCGGGACCACTCCAGCAAAGGTCTCTGCTGATTGGTCACGCTTTTCCGTGACGTCGACAGAGGTGTGCGCTCCAGCTTAATGAGTTCATAGTTCTGGAAGGTGCAGTGCTGGCTGGCATTTATAAAAAAAAAATCATATGGCATTCCATTCCGATTCCGCGGAGGAAAAAGTGATCTCGGTGACGGCGTGTGGACCCTGAGTGTCTGCAGATTTAAAAATCAGATTCATTAGTGTACCTTGGTAATTACAAGTCACGAGATCCCAGAAATCAAGTACAACACCCGCCACAACAACTACCCGTAATCGTTCTTCACCATTATCCGAAATGTTTAACCATTGTAGTTTGACATGCTATCCTGTGAATGCGTTTGCATTCAAAATAGAAAATAATATAGTTTCTGCCACAACCCAGTCAATCACATCACCTTCTTAGGTGATGTGACATTACTTTTGAATAAGGTTATTAAAGGACCTTTCTTACCTATAATACTAACGCAACCTACTTCCACAATAACTCCATATATTTCTAAACCCGGAGACCCCAATTTCGTCCGGTACATTCTAACCTCTCTGACAAAACCGCGCTGATTTTCTCACTCGCCGTGTTTTGCTGCATTCGACGTGTATCACGCTGTCGACGGTTGTCTGTGAGACGTTTTTCCATAAAAAAAACCGGTTGTGTAAATTGTTTCCCTGTTTTCGCTACAAGTCAACCGGTCTCGGAAAAGGCTTAAAACAGCCAAAACCGTGCATTATTTGTTGAAAGCACAGCCTTAACTTGAAGAGTAAATAGTGCGAGGGGTTCTTTAAGATAGGTTAAATTTAAATTTTTGGGTAGGATTTTTAATCCAAAATAAAAACAAAAATCACCTTCTTAAGAATCGGTGGAGAACCCTTATGTTTTTTTTACCGGAGGTGAAAGTCGGTGCTGACATTTTATATTGCATATGGCTGCAGCTTTTGGTCTCATCATTGTTGTGGTTAATGCCTTGAAGAGATGATCAGGGTTGGGTGGTCGCCAGGATTTTCGGCACCATCATCATTTCCATACGTTAAAGCTGTTATTTTATTCAACTTGATGACGGAAGTGCAGAAAAATCCGGCCAGGGGAATCCTTACCATATGTTCGAACTGTGACTGAAAATGGATCTTTAAAGGACCCGTCGTATCTGTAATTCCGATGTCAACTAATATCGTAATGAAATTAATTGATTCTTAAGCCTTTAGACCCAAATTTCACATTGATTCTAAGCGCCAACAAACTATTCTTTGCACTTGCCACGATTCACTATTTTACATGCGCGTGATGCTCCCGACGAGTGTTAACGGATCATGCTCTTGATGCTCAAAACCGGTTATCTGAATGTGTACGAGTTTTTGCTAGAAGTCAATGTGCCTAGGAAAAGGCTTAAAACAGCCGAAGCCGTGGATATTTCGTTAACAGTAATTAGTGCGAGGTGTGCTTTAAGTTTATACAGCTGTCCAACCCTACCTTCTCGTCGAACCTCTTCTTCACATATACGCTCCAGCACGATGTAGTCACAGACAATGAAGAAGCACAAACACGAAGAAGGCAAATACTGTAAGGCAAATACTGTAAGGCAAAACACTGTAAGGCAATACACTGGTAAGAAGTGTCTCCTGCATCAGACTTTAGTAACTGTGCATCACCGAATTCAGAGAATTTTATTCCACATTTGGATTGTCCAAATCCGATGAAGGATTAAACGGTAGAATGCAAAATACTGCAGAAAGCGGAGAGTTTTTTATACAGCGTAATCATATGGCATACCGATCCGATTTCGCGGAGAAAAAACGGCCCGCTGACGGTCTGCGATATCGGAATCGGCTTTTCCCCGGAGCGGGAAAATTAAAATGTGTTCGCTGCTGATATTAAAAAGCCAAGCTGGAGGAATGAGCATTTGTCGCCTGGGGGGATTTGATTTATCAGAGACTTTATTAAGCCGGTGAAGTAAGCCAAGCGGCGGAAATTTCGGGGAGTCGCAGGAGAGCCAAACGCGACGTCTGTCTCACCGATTATTGCCCGCTGCGGAAAAAAACTGGGATCTGGAAGCTTTGAGGATTAATCAAAAAGAATGGAACAGGCTGCGAAGGCGATATCTCTCTAGACAGAGATTGAAAGTTCCTCGGTATCGTGACCGACATCGATTATGAAGATGCTGACCATGCTGAAGAAAACAGGCTTGATAAAGAAAGTGTCGTGGAAACCGTAAATTATTCCTTGTAGGCTGGGTTGGGTCCTTCCGCCCAAAGATCACTGATTTTATTAGGCAGGATTTTATTGTTTCCCTCTGAAGATTCGCCTGTACTTTGACCCGAGTAACATAGCAATCATCTGGAAATCACACGGTCGAAACAGCTGTTACAAAATATTTGTGTTCTTAGTATTGTACCAGTACAAACACAAGCCTTCCCTTCATTTCTTCATCTAGGGAAATTAAGTTTAGAATCAATAGTACCAAGAACAATCTCAATGACAACTTTATTCTAATCAAGTAGCGAAATTACAACAGATCCTGACTGGAATGTTTAACTTGAATGTTTATTCAAGTTTGCTGAAAATAGGCGTTTACTTGGATAATGTTCCCGTTGAATATTACAGTCAATCTGACCGACCGTATACAAATTGCAACAGAAATGATTTTTGCACTGACCGTAAACAAGTTGAAACAAAAACGATTTTTGCATATGACCGGAAAGAAATGCGACATTAATGTTTTTTGCAGTACAGCTAGAGGTAAAAGGTGTGTCAACATGATACTTAGAAGTGATATAAGAAGGAGTTGTAATTTAAAGGTATTTAAGGATATTTTTAATATGAAAGTGCTGCCGGCAGTCCATTATGCGGCCGAAATATGGGGTTTTTGTCAGGGGGAAAAGCTAGAACAGTTACAGTTAAGTTATTTTAAAAGGGCACTAGGTTTAAGTAATACAGTTAATGGATTGGTGGTTAGGGGGGAGTTAGCCCTAACGTCGCTACAGAGTATTAGATTAGTAAAAATGATTAAGTATTGTGAACAAATATTAATATTGCCGGGTGAAAGAATACTAAAAGATACGTATAACCGTAACAAATTGAAACAGAAAGATTTTTTGACCATTCTGAGCAGAAAGGAAAACTGTGTTACACATCAAAAGTTGAGAAACCTAGCCCGATGCAAAGTTCGTTTTTCTAGCGTTTTTTCTTTAGTTTGCTTTGTCAGCTGAAATTTTCGATTTTTCTTAATGCTTAGCGTTTACGTCATGGGAGAAGTACTTCCAAGGTTGTTCTGTGTGCTAATTCGAATATCACTTCAAATCCAAGATACAGTCAACCTATTGTGGTTCACATTCATCGTCAAACAAGAAATCCACTTTTTTATTACCGTATCTTCTTTTATTCGCAATTCCGCGCAAATTAGGACCCAGATGTCGCTGGATAATTTAGAAGTGGGTGAGATTGATACGATTACAGAATGTTCAGAACATTCTGAACACTTACAGAATTCTCCACTCGGTAGATAATTTGGACAAAAAATAGTTTTCCGAGGTTTAGTTCATATTAGTCCGACCGCCAGCTCGTCAAAAGACGCTTAGTTTCGAAAACACCCGACCCAAAAGGTACAGTAGGTTTAATAGTGGATTCCGACCAAATCGAACACGCTGATTCCAAATATGCCGGGAACTGGTTCCGGAAATGATGGCTTAAATTAGAAATGAAGCCCGATGCTGTTCCATTATTTCCTCTCAAAAAGAAGTATCGCTCTCAAACACTGTCAGTTGAAAAAAATGAATACCGACCAAATAGAACCCGCTGATTTCGAATATGCCAGGAATAAATTCCGGAAAGGGTGGCTTAAAGTAGAAATGAAGCCTGATACTATTCCATTATTTCTTCTCAACAATGAGTATAGCTATCAAACACGGTAGGTTGAAAGTGGCTTCTGACCAAATCGAACTCGTTGATTATGAATATACCGTTAATAAATAAAGTAGACCTGGAACCTGATAAGTTATTCTTCTCCTCAGTAACTAGTGCCATCATCTGGTGTAGTGGGCTGCTGTCGGCAGAAAAGTTTATTCTAACCAAATTGAACCCGCTGCTTACGTGTGCCAGGGATAGCCACTGGTTGCTTAAGGATGAGGTGCGAGTCTGTTCTAAGTTTGCTGAAATTCATCAACGACTACAGGAATTACAATTGGATCAAATAATATGATCTTGTTTTGAAATGTTACAAGAAATATCTAAATCACAAAAAGGCGAGTTAAATGGACACAGAAGTCTCAAACTTCGCCAACATTGCGTCACAAAATCAAATTGTAATTTTGAGTCGACAGAACACCTGCCCCGCACGAACATTTTCGCGGCAACAATCGAGCTAGTGCAAAAACGAGGTCGGGTACCCCTTCTGTACGTAAGAAATTAAATTTTGCAAACTTTGTCGGGTTTATCCGAGAAGTCGAAGTCTTGTCGGTACAACAAGTTATTTTTACACTTTTGTACAGTCCAGTCGGGCAAAACAGAAGAAATCAAATGCTGTATTGTTTTATCGGTCTTCACATCAGGTTCTTTTTACACTTTCTTCTATTTACCCCAAACCTGCATTGTTCACATTAAAGTAACTGTTCAAATAATAAACATACCAGACAGACTGAGCTGCAAACATGGGTAAAAACCATCTTATTATGCCAAGTTTGGCTACATTATTTCCACTGTTAATAATCAGAAATCAGATGTTTTGCATTTTAAGGCGCTAAATTCTCTAAATAATTAGCAAGAAAGTCTGATCTTTAAGTTGCTTTTACTCTTATGTTTGTTTCGCAATTTTATTTCTTATTTTATTCGGAATCAGCGGGTTTGATTTGGTCGGAACCCATTTTTCAACCTACTGTGTTTGAGAGCGATACTTCTTATTGAGAGGAAATAATGGAACAGCATCGGGCTTCATTTCTACTTTAAGCCATCGTTTCCGGAACCAGTTCCCAGCATATTCGGAATCAGCGTGTTCGATTTGCTCGGAATCCACTTTTAAACCTACTGTACCTTTTGGGTTAGGGGGGTGTCACATTTTCAGGACCTGGCGGTCGGACTATATCAGTCCACCCGTCAGCAGTCTTTGAGGTTATAACCACAAAAAATCAACCGGAAAATTGGTCAACGATCATGCTGCCACCGTGCATGCCAGGCATGGAATGGTTTATCTGAGGAGACAGTTTCCCAACCTAATTTTAGTTTCATTCAAGCAACATCTTGCAGGTACAAGGTTCAGCTATAGCGCGTTTGTGAACCCTTTTTCTTTGTTGTATGTTTATAAGTGTATAGTGCAGTGTTGAAAAATGTAGTAAAAGCTTATGTGCTTCTAGAGACAGAAGCTTAGGCTTAATGTCTTTTTTTTTCTATTAATAAATAAATACTGATTCAGTAGAATACTATTTTCTGGTGTTAGGGTTTTGCGGAAAGTATATGTTAACAATTGGTATTCCTATTTACTGGAAATGGCAATTTTTTCCTTTAAAATACTCTTATAAAAATTAATGATCGGCCAGTACCTTCTAATTTTTCGCAAAACCTCGAGGGTGGTCTAAAAGACTCCCTGTCGCGTTCTGCAGTTTGGAACATTTTCTGACAAGCCTATGAAGTAGACAAAACTAATATAATCAAAGTGTCCTGTAAGCCGTTCGTAGACATCCTTTTGGGAACCCGAGCTGATAAGAGACTTGAAAAACTTCAAAAGATTCCTAAGCAGAATGTAACTTGAAGGAGCCTCGGACGGTCCATTATGCAAAAGAGGGTTTTCTGGTGAAAACTTGGAGATACTGATATCCCTAGGGAGACAGGCAGCGGGAGTGTCGTTGACATATCGTGGAAATCCAAGTTTTCTTTGTACCTGACTCTCGCATCACTCTTTCTGGAAGTATATATAAAAATATAAATTCGGTGGGGCTGGAGCTTCAGATCCTACGGTGTATGCGACACACTGAGAGTAGAAGTGATCTGGGACACTTAATGAGGGAGAAATGGATTTATTTGTTACCCTAGAGTAAAGGTGTAAACAAATCTAGATCAGTTACAAACTCCATAATTTCGTAAAAACCAAAGGCTAGACCTTGTTTCGGTAATCATGAATATCGCAGAATGATTACAAATTTCGCCTATTCAATGAAAATACAATCAGAAGGAAAGATTTTGCGTCTTCAGATTAGGCAACTTTACAAAGAACTGTGGAGCTTTAAGGTTTTCTCTTGAACCAGGTCGAACCGTTCGCTGCCGCTACGAACGCACAAAATCCGACAGTTTTCCCACACGTCAATTATCCTTTCCTGTTTCATCGTGACGCAAAACAAAGCTGTCGTATCTCAACTAGCTTCTAAAGATCTTACTTAATTTTCACCATCATTTAAACGCGCCGGCTTCTTCTTATTAAGAAGCCCCTGGTCCAGTCTAGTTTGTTTGACTAATGGGTGCGTCAACAAATTGTAGGCGAGCAGGAGAGTGCGTCTTCAATCGTTCAAACTGACGTGTTGGTGACCTAACGCGTAGGCGAAATGGCTTGTGAAGGAACTGAACTATGAGTGTAACGTGCGGGTGAACTGACGTGTGCGCGAACTGTCGGAAAGTCTGGGCGTAGTGACGGTGTTTCAGGGGAACGTATGTGTGGGTGAACTGACGTGCTGGTGAGCTGATTTGTGAGATTAATTTAAAATCAGCGTCAGCATGACTTGCGGTTACACTTCACTAGTCACTCCAACCAGCTAGGTTTCTAGTTCCGGTTTTTGTTCTGCAGCCAGTCTCCATTTTCAGGCAGAAATACACTGTAAAAAACAATCTTGCAGTATTTGCTACTGGGATTAATTTTGTCTTTATTGAGATAAGATTGTCCCTAATTCCGATTAATTTTATCCCAACAAAGATAAGATTAATCCCAGTAGCAAATACTGCATCGTTATTCGGAGAAACTTTTTACAGTGTATTCGCTCAAGTCGGAAGTTTTTGTCCGACCAGCAGGCATCCCCCCCCAAATAAATTCCTGGATACGGGCCTGACCCGAGCCCTGAATGTTGAGGCACTTGGACTATCTATAAACTCAACCTCGCTCCTGGAATGAGTGCACCTACTGTCTCCAAAATATCTCAGTCTGTGTAGGCGTTGTCGAGGTCACAGACAAACGGGCAAAAAGGATGTCATGTGTATCGCTTATTTGTGTTTGGGATCTGAAAAGGTCGCGAGTTACGAATACAGAAACATCTTTTGGGCCACCCTCGAAAAGTGTTCTGTCGTAGCGGAATAAAAACCTACTTTCAGTATGTCTCGGTACGTTGAAAACGCACGTTAACCTTTTAGATCAGGCATTAAGAAAACCAAAAAAGAAGAAAAATTACCAGGACAATATAAATCTTACAACTCGAAACTCTTCCACTTAAAATATTAAGCACAAAAGAACGTTATGTGTATAAACATTTATACAGTAAACTTTAACTTTCAACCCAATACAATAATATTAAATAACTTACGCAAGAATGGACGTTATGTTTGTAATAATGTTATATACAGTAACTTTTGTAGTATAACAAGAAGATCCTCAAATCTCTGCAGGGCTGCCCTGCATATATAGCGACAGAATTCTCGTCAACTCTTCAAAAATTCGGGCAACCAACAAAGCACACTTAACGCACCAGATTGTTATCCCAAATCATCAAAGAACCATCTGCGCTCACAAATCCGCTACAAAAAACTACATTCCGCCCCCTCTCTCCCTATTCACCCTCATCGAGCGCCCCCATTAATAACCGAATCACTCAAACGGTTACATGACCATTATATCCTTGTGGGCCTCTCCTACCCATGTGTCATATCTAGTTTCAGCTACTGTGTACTGCTCAATAGCAAAGCCCTTCACCTGGTATACCGCATGGATGAGTCGCATTTAAAGGGATAATGGAGTGAAGAGAGCCTGGATATAAAAGGGCCTACAAACCGTGCGGTATTTACATTGACAGACTTGGAGAGAAGATCTCAATTCGGAGGAATGCGACCCGAATGCCGCGATGAGAAAGCGATGCATTAAAGGACACCAGAGTGTTTATGTTAAAGATCTTCTAAGATAATTAACTAATTAAAAAAATATCGCTCTTCTGATACCAAATTACACAAGGCTTCTGCTGTTTTTTGCCACGTTTTTTGCTCCTCTCCTCGGACGACAAGCGCGGCAAAATTTGCATGACCGGTCTTCCGACCAATAACCTTATCGAAATCAGACACGGGAACGGAACACTGACTGTAAAGTGAATAGGTGGGATAAAATAGATCTGTGAAATGCAGTTTCTAGGGAGTAAGAATGGATGGAAAGAGTACAGGAATTAGCGTGAGCTTGCATTGCAAGTTCAACGGGTCCTTTAGGGAAGAATCAGGACCTTTCTTCTCTGATACCCCGACTTTTATTTGAAAAGTCTTATTTTTTGGACGATTTTTCTGTCGTTCGGATTAGATGTCCGAAATTGCGGAATCTAATATTCTGTACAAAATTACCGCACCATAACTCTGATCCGGACACTTCCAGAGTCCAATCTTTCTGAGGTGTAGTTTTTTTTTATTAGCTCCTTAAAGCAGAGCACTTATTTCCTGATGTCCACTGTCCTTGTGTAGTCCTGTCTTTCTGGGGGATGTATCATCTTCCAGTCCCGCGTAGCAGTTACTGGAACTGTGTATACGTCCCAGGCCTCGTTTCCAGGCCTTTTTAAATCTCGGTCAAAACAAGACCAAAGGTTTCATGGGATACCAAAAATGTAATACTTGATCCAGACAATTGAGTCTTGTAGATATCCGGTCTTCGCCAGAAGACGCTGACCTTGAACATTTTTACCATTAAAATTTAGAAATATATTAAAGCCAAAGACTAATCGTCTGAGAAAACCAAGTTCAGATATGGATTCATCAGATGTGATTACCCCTATGCGTCATATCTGCTTTGACAAAATTGATCAAAACTTCCGGCCTTACTTCTGCCAAATTTCCGGTTTCTGCCGGATTCTGGGCGAACTACTTGTTCCGCAAAAAGCTAATGCTCAAACATGAATTTTGTATATCTCCTTACCCTTATATCGAACCTCTATTCAACTTCAGCTAAAACTTTAACTTTAAAAAAATTGGCAGGTTTTGGCCAGATTCCGGGCGAAGTATTTATCCGGCGAGAAAACACGGATTCAGCGATTCATATAAGGATTCAGCATACCTTCCGGTTTGACGGTGTAAAACGGATAAGTCAGCTACATTTAATTAGAGCTATCTTTCGGCCTTTCTTGGCAAGGGTCCTCTTCAGGCTCAAGCTGGAAATGAACTTGTCGAAGGAACATATACATTTTATTGGTTTCAGCCGGATGCCGGACGAACTATATATCCAGGTAGAAAATGATTGTCTTTTACGGATTCTATGTCTTCTTTCGAACATCTTTTCGATGTTCGATGTTCGACCGATGTTCAACGATGTTCGTTGTTTCAATCAACTTGAAACAAAACTCTTACTTTTAATAAATTACCGGTTTTGGCAAGAGCATGCCTCCTTACCACTAAATCGAACCTCTAATCAACTTCATATAAAACTACTTATAACAAATTTTCCGGTTGACGGTGCAAAACGAATAAGTCAGCTACATTTTATAAGAGAAATATTTTGGCCTTTCTTGACAAGGGTCCTCTTCAGGCTCAAGCCGTTCCAAGCTGGAAATGAACTTGTCGAAGGAACATATACATTTTCTGGTTTCAGCCGGATGCCGGACGAGCTATATATCCGGGTAGAAAATAATTGTCTTTTACGTATTTAGTATGTCTTCTTTCTAACATCTCATCAGCTTCAAATAAAACTCTTACTTTTAATAAATTTTCCAGTTTTGCCGGATTCCGGGCGAACTACTTGTCCGGCAAGAAACTGATTGTCTTATATGTGTTCAGTATATCTTTTTACCCCTAACCGCACACCTGATCAACTTCAAGTAAAACTTATTTTTTTTAAACAAATTTCCCTTTTTTTGTTCACCCCTTTATTTGAACCCCCTCCCCAATCCTTAAATGTAGGGCTACAGTGCCCATCGACGAACTCGATCTGTTCCTTCACACAAATAATCGTCAAGCCAAGTTTCATCAAAATATCTCTTCCCTACGAGAGTTTCTGATAGACGGATGGACAGACGGACAACTTTTACAAAGTCATAGCTCCACTTACGTTTTGGGATCCCAAAAACAACTAAGCTTTGTATCTTTTAACTTTTTCTTTTAATTTTACTTACTTTCACTTCAAACGTTTAAATTATCATTTAAAATCTGTCATAGTGTAAAAACAGAACAAAAAGAAAATCTTTGCTTTTTGAACATTATTTGTAATTCTCCTTACATTTACTGTAATAATTTATAACATACATCATATAGACCATAAGTAGAAACATGTGTTAATAATCCTAATGCAAAAAACATCCATCAACTATTTAAATCTGGTTATTTTTTTAAGGGTGACCTATTTTCTGTCTCTGATTGTGTGGTCTTCTTGGCAGTTGGCGATTAGTCGATCTTTTGGTATTTCGAACACCAGAACTTATTTCGGATCTGACCAGAACAAAGTTTTTTAAAATCCTAATTGGGTATATAATCCACACCATTTTTGGGATCCCAAAACGTAAGTGGAGGGATACCTGTGACAACGCAAAAGTTGTCCGTCTGTCCGTCCGTCTGTCCTTCCGTCCGTCCGTCTGTCAGCACGATACCTCTCGAAGGGAATGAGATATTTTGATAAAGTTGGAGTGAGGATTCTTTGGGTCAAGAGCAGTGTTTCCACTCGAAAATTTTCAAAATCATGAGCAGGAGTAAAAATAATGAGATACGCATGAGATTTGTGCTAGAAAATCATGAGAAAAATCATAAGATTGTTTGGTGAAGATAGACGAGAAAATCATGAGATTTTCGGAAAGTCATGGGGATTTTAGCTAATTAGCAGAACAAAATTGTAAAAGTTATATTTAACTTCTTCGAACCGGAATTATCATAAGGATTCAGCGGGGAGATGACAGCCAGCTTCCGTCGCTCCCCCTCCCAACAGTGGTTTCTGACGCCATGCATGACAAAATGAAATGACCGCTGCAGGCAATTTTTGAAATCAGCCTTTTTTCTGGTACAGCTTTCTACTTCTCGTAGAATACAAACTTCTCGAGCCCAATAGCCCAAGCCTGCCCTTCAAGCAAAAAAACTACTTGATGAAAGGCGCCTTAAGACGAAGTTCTTGTGAGCAGAGCTTTTATCTTATCTCAAGGAAAAGTAAGGACCAAGGTAAGCGCACCTATAAGATCACAGTACCGCCATATTTGCGAGATAAATCATAAAAAACAGTGCGACCAGCTCCGGCAGCGATAGATTTAAATCACTGTGCCCGAGTCGAAATTAACCTGAGCGCCTGCGCGATTTTTTTTTCAAATTTGCTTTTTTATGTCAAACCTAGCAGAGAAATTGTAGCTTTTTCTGTGAATAGACGGTCTAACCCCAGGCACTACATAAATGACGCGTACTTCTACTTCTATTCAGCCTTTCCACCAAATGAAGGCTACAACTAAAGGCGCCACATACACAAAATTTCAAAAGTATCTATCTATGAGAGCTCCATTTTGGCATTCCAAACGACCCGTGTCACCTAGTGAAATACAAAAGCATCCAACCATGAATGAAAGCTATCAGACGAGTTTTCTGAAAAATCTAGAATTAAATACATCTAGCCTATTCAGAATACATGTTACATTAAGTTTAGCATCGGAGTAAAAAAGAGGAGAAATCCTGAAAATCATGAGTTTATCATGAAATCATGAGACTGGAAAAAAAAACCATGAGATTGAAAAAAACATGAGATCTCATGTGAAATCATGAGAAGTGGAAACACTGGTCAAGAGTAAAGTCGAGATCGTAGATGGGCTCTGTGGCCTGTGGGGGTTTAAATTAAGGAGCAAGCAAAATATTTTTAAACAGCTAATGTGATAGTCGATTATGGAGTAAGAAGACATGCTGAACACGATGGTCAAAACCATTTTCTTGCCGGATAAGTAGTTCGTACGGAATCGGCAAAACCGGAAAGTTGGTTAGAATTAAAATGGGGTATGAAGACATGATGTACACGATTCTGGAAACCATTTTATCGTCGGACAACTAGTTCGTCTGGAATCCGGCCTAACAGCCTAACGGCCTTACAGACTTAGGGCTAAGAGAATACGCTGAGTCTGTATATGAAAATAATTTCGACCCGGACATATTATTCGTCCGGACTCCGGTTAAAACCGGAAATCTTGTAAGTTAAAGTTTTATTTGAAGTTATTAGATGTTCTTTATAGAGATAAGGAGATACGCCGAATTTGCTTCTGAATTGTTCTTTTTTTGCTGGACAAGTAGTTCGCTCGGAATTCGGCCGAAACCGGGAATTTGGTAGAAGTAAAGCAGGAAGTTTCGGCCAGTAACGTCAAAATAGATATGACTTATAGAGGTATATCTGAACTTGGTTTTGTCAGATGATTAGCGTGGCGAAGACTGGATCTGGCGAAGACAAGACCCGATTGTCTGGATCAAATATTAGATTTTTGAGATCCCATCGAAACCTTAGGTCTTGTTTTTCTGAAGGGTCAGAACCATTACTGTGATGTGTCCACTTTCCTTGCATATGTGGCTAGGCTATTCATTGGTCTTTCGGCTTATAAAGCACAATTTAAGTTTCCATGCGATAAGCTGTAACTGTTTCAGCACCGGTCCTGGTCCTCAATAAGTAAGTAAGTAAGTAAGTAATTTATTTCTAACCCGGAAAAAGCGGATTAAATGAAAGAAAAAAACAACAACAGATAAACACACAGAAAAAGACACTTAATTTTCAATCTTCGGCGAGGAAGCAGTGGATAACGTCGAGCGCTGGTTGGGCCTTGTTGTCCAAGGTTTTTGAAAGCGATGAGGAAACATCCAAAAGGGTTAAACTTGTATCTTGAACTTTGAACGTCTCCGCCAATGCATGGTGTAGGTAAATTATGGTGACATAATTTCGACAGTGGAGTAGGTTTTTTTATTTTGAATTTCGTCCGTTTTCAAGCCTGGACGTGTTAGTCCTAATTCACTGTCCAGATGTTGCTTCAAGCAAATCGTCAAGATGAGAAAAGCATGCTCACTATGGTCGGTGTAACCGATAGCAGAAGATCAAGGATGTTTTTTGTCGAGCAATTTTTTTTCTGGCCGAAACTGGGTCAAGTACATGAAACAAGAATTCAGATCCGAGTTTTAACTTGCCATATTCCGCTGTAGCCAAAACCTCATGACAGTGGGTCACATTAGGCTCGGTCCGAAATAATCCCATGTCTCCACTCCAAATTCCATTCCAAAAATGGAAAACAAAAGTTTCACCAGAACTTATGATGTCACAAATAAATTAAGAACCAGAACGCAAAAATAAATACAAGACTAAAACGAACTCCTAACTCTGATCAATCGGCCTGACGGCCTGAAAATGACGAAGGCAGAAATATAAAACTAACAAAAAAAATGCAAAATGAAAACTAGATAAAATTTTCGCCCTGGCAGTCGAGGGGTTGCTCGCACCGAAAATGTGTCTGCAGTAACTAGCTGTAAGTGTCCAGTGCACACGATGTCCAGCCGGCTTTTAGGTGTGCTTAGCCACTACCTATGCAATGCTCAGGTGTGCCCAGTCAGTGCCCACGGAGGATCCAAGCTAATCCACGCTGACTTAACGGATACTTCAGTACTAGCGACATATCAGCCCTTCTTGGCGAGGATCCTCTTCAGGTTCAAGGTGGAAACATAGCTGAAGTTAATTTTCCAGCTTCAGCGGCTTGAGACTGAAGAGGACCCTTGCCAAGAAGGGCCGAAATATAGCTCTAATAAAATGTAGCTGACTTATCCGTTTTGCACCGCCAAACAACATAGCTGACGTATGCGTTTAGCACAGTCAAATATGATGTACAATATCGACCACCCTGTGATCAATCCCTTATTTGCAGTAATAAAATTAAGGTGAAATAAGTGAGTTATAATGGTATAGAAAAATGTTTAACGCTAGGCTTTCTGGTCCCATTTAAAGTTTTACCCGCAAAAGGATTAACAAAAAAATTGAATCTAGACTAGATAGAGATCGCCGACTAGATAGAAAGAGATCGCCGTTACCTTGAATTACAAATGTCCCTAAATAATTTCCCGCTAGAAGGGCGGGGGGGGGGGTGCTATAGAATGTGTCTGCTTTCAGCGGCTCTCCAGCCACTTATAATCAAGACATTTTTCTTTGTACTTAACTCTAGAGGGACATGTCAGAAAACCCAATTGACTAGCTCGCCAATCCCGTTAAATTCCAGTAAATAATTCATATCGCGTATGTTGTTTTACCCCAGCTTGTCTATTATTCTTCTTCTTGTATTCGATTCGCTTTTTGTATGCCAAAGAAACCATTCAGTGAACCGACTAAAGAATTTTTTTTGTAATTTTTCAGCAAGCTTCCTTCGCTCTATTCATTGGGTTTGTGGGACCCCAAAGCCCGTCGTCCCCCTTCGCTTGTCAACTCGTAACATATTCAATTGCACATGGTGAATGGTTTAGTTGAGCAACTGAGGCGTTGAGAATTTTTTCGAATTACTTTCGGGCGACTGAGTGCTCTGTGAATGCATCATACGGATGTCATAAAGTGGGCAAGTCGGAACATTTGAATTCATAATCCTGGGCCCGAGGAACGACTGGACCGGAATTGTGCCGCTTGGTGATTGTTGGCACGGATCCAAAGCCGACAACGTCTCTCTTTTTCGGTTTGTTCTTCCGGAGCTGGATGTTTGAAGTTTAACGGATTTCTTTCTCGGGTTCTCGGTTGGCAAGTCGGAACATTTGAATTCATAATCCTGGGCCCGAGGAAAGACTGGACCGGAATTGTGCCGCTTGGTGATTGTTGGCACGAATCCAAAGCCGACAACGTCTCTCTTTTTCCGTTTGTTCTTCCGGAGCTGGATGTTTGAAGTTTAACGGATTTCTTTCTCGGGTTCTCAGTTGGCAAGTCGGAAAATTTGAATTCCGGGCCTGAGGAATGACTGGACCAGAATCCTGACGTGATTGTGGCACGGATCCAAACACTTGAACGTCTCTCTTTTTCGGTTTGTTCTTCCGGAATTGTCGGTTAGAAATTTAACGGATTCTTTCGACTGATTTAACTCACTGTCGTGATCTGAAAAATAAGTGACCCTCTTGCTTCAGTAAAACAACTTCAGGGGCATAATGCGATCGAAAGTTCGTTCAGACCAACGGTAAGCAAAACAGGTTATCAACTCCTACAGTAGAGATGCTAACCTCTATTGCACTATCAGAATTTTCATAACAAATAACACAAGGAAGCGTGGTTTCCACACACAACACTTGAGATGTAATCTGTTGTCGTGACAAATGTTATGCATGAAACATCGTGCATAACAAGCATTGCCAGGAAGAGCCCCCTCCCCGCTTGAGAGGGTCAAATGACGCCTCTGTGTGGTTCCTAGTTTGTTTCTTTGTAAGAAACTCATATACATGTATATATACATAAGCAATGTTCGCTCTGAAGCAAATTTTATTAGTTTACACAGGCTTTTGATATTGAGTGGATAAGCCTTTGCAGCCGTACTTCGCTACTTTTAAATCATTGATTTTTAAATCAACTAGATACGCTCGGTACTTTTGTACTAGATTACACATTACATTCTTTAGTTTGAGTACCAAATTTCTCTCCGATAAGGTTAAGGCCCAAAACCAAAATTCCAAGAATGTCCCGACTAGCCAGAAACTACATCGAACAAGCGAATCCAAGCTTAGTTATGAATAATTATTTTTTGTTGACTGAACTAAGTGCTAACTAGGGCCACTCACACAAACATTCACAAATTAAACAAGACCAAAGGTTTCAATGGGATCCCAAAAGTTCAAATTTGATCCAGACAATTGGGTCTTGTCTTCGACAGACTCCTTGAACACTTTTATGTTTAAAATTTAGAAACAGATTAAGGCCAAATAGCTAATCATATGAGAAAACCAAGTTCAAATTAAACTTTTTCAGCCGGATTCCGAGCGATCTATACGTCCGGTGAGAAAATGACTGTCATACGCGAATTCAGGATGTCTACTTACCCGCAAATCGAACATCTTATCAAATTTAAATAAAACTTTTACTTTAAAAAATTCTCCGGTTTTGGCCGGATTCCTTCCGAACTGATTTTCTGGCGAGAAAATAATGTTCATATTCGGGGTCAGCACGTTTCCTTGCCCCTAAATCGAACCTCCAATCAACTTTATATTACTTTTCACAAATTTTCCCGTTTTCACCGGATTCCGGGTGAACTATTTGTCCGGCGAGAAAATAAATTTCAGATTCGGATTCAGCATGTCTCCTTACTCCTAATTCGACTATTTCATTAGCTTTTAAAAAAAAAATTTATTCCCCTTAATTTCAAACCCCTCCCCCACCCCTAAATATAGAGCTACATAGTCCATCTTCGAACTTGACCTGTACTTTGACAGTCCTCATGTCAAGGTTGATCAAAATATCCTATCCCCTCGAGAGTTATCGTGCTAACAGACGGACGGACAGACGGACAACTTTGCGATGTCATAGCATCCCTCCACTTCGTTTCGGGATCCCAAAAATAGATAGCGAAAAAAGAAAAGAAAATACGTCATCAAACATAAACAAGAAATGGTGCACATCAAATTTGTTGTGCGTAAATCTTGCCAGACCAAGTCCGCCAAAGGGGCATTGGCAGGCGAAAAAGCAGCCCCGAGAGCACCAGAAGGATTTTCCGAAGCAAGAATCCTTGTCTGGATTGAAAAGGAGGAATAGCTTACATGTTTACCAGAACTTGAGGCTCATATGCTGGTCTGGGAGAGACCTGGGCTTTGTGGCATGTTTTTCTGTGCTCTAAGTAAACCAGGCATTCACCTACGATCATTAAGATCTGCCCCCCTTCGCATAACGTAAACAGTCGGCCGTATGTCGGAAATAGTCTTCGCATGGAATCTTCTTGTCTCACTCTGCTTAAATGGTCTGTTAAAGACAGTTTTATCACTTTATTAGCCATTGATGAATGGATGGATTAAGGTTTTCGCATTTTGCATGTAAAAGGGGTGTCACTTATCTTGTATTTCTTGACAGAATTCTGTCGAGGGGAAATTTCCCCTATGACCAAATGTCACCGCTATGGCCGAGAAGAGATCTTTCTGTTTGGTGATCGTGACCGAGTCGCTTTCCAGTTATCATTGAGATAATTAACTACAACCTGTTCATTCTTCTTCTTGCGGTCTGCCGTTACTTGTTACTTAACCGTTACTCGATCTTTCAATCTCCCTTCAAATTTCCTACACTTCTGTTGCTGACTAGCATTAGGACTTGGTTGTTGTCATATTTCTGAACTAACTTTCTTGCTTTTTCCTTCTTCGGTTTTCCATTGCCTCGTCGCAGGTTGCTGATGTTTTAACTGAACTTCCTTTTTTTCATTTCCCCTTTCAGTTTTACTTTCTTTCTTTCACCAATACTGAAAGTAGGAAAAATAAACAAGACCGATTTCGGGCGCGAAATGGCAGATGCCCAACATACCCTAACCTTAAGAGTATGAAGAACAAAAGAAGACAGGCAAAACACGAAAACCATTTTACGTAAAGATGAAATTTACACAAGGGACTTAAACCGTGACAAAGAAAATTAAATAATTTTCTCAAGCCAAAAGCCGCGATTTCAAATCCCACCCGAGAAGCAATTTTGAACGTATAAGAAACTCGAAAAGTATATGACACACAGTGTATGCTGTGAACAATAATAACTACACATATGTATTATACCCCCCCCCCCACTCACACACACAGACACATACATACTCTTTGTCCGAGAATACGAAGGAACTAATAAACAACACAAAACAAGCCTAATTGTGATATAATTCATAAAAAGGCTTACAGCCTTTTTGTCTTCAATTCAATTCAGTTTGTTTTAAAAACCAATACAATAGTCATTTTCTGGTTATCGTCCACATTAACACTGAAAATATCAAATTTAACAAAAACAAATCAACAGAGTACAGCCTGAATAATTTACAACGATTTGAAAGTCAAGAACGCGCCAGGTCTCGGGGTCGCTGTCCCGTTCTCGTTGTGTAAGGTGAGGGGTAAGAAATCTATCTTAAATTGGGCCTTAATAGAGAAGTCGGAGGTTTAAGAGGTTTTTTCCTCCCTTTGGGGGTAAAAAGAAAGTATTCAGGGACGGAGCACCCGAGACGGCCTTCAGATCGTTTCCCATATGCTTCAAAAGAGACTGTGGTAGACAACTAAGCAAGGAGTCGCTGAATACATAAGTAGCTGAGAGATCACTATTTAGCGTGCTCAGTACCGGGTCTTTTATCGCTATTAACTGCCTTGTATTTCATGTCCAGATAGGTTGGATTGCTAGTTTTTTTGTTTTTTTTATTCTTACCTGTGATGCTCCGCCATGAATTTTCGTGTACTGTCCCAGACATTCCCTGAACCTGTGTTTACACTACAGTGTCCTCGCAAAGTCATTACATAGCAAAACAAAAAAGGACGAAGTGGCAACCCAACCGACATCTCGGTTATATTCTTCCTTTAATAGAGGAACTCCATCGGCAAGTATAATACACAGAGAAAAGCACAAGAACATGCACATCATTAAAATAATACGTAAGCATATACCGGACCTCCTTCCTTCTATACTGTCCTCCTAACCAAGGCCGTATCCAGGCTAGGGGTTGACCCCCCCCCCCCCAAAACATACAAAAATAATCATTTGTATAGGCTTTTCCCTCTGATCTATGTGTTTTTTCTACTTTTTTGTCCGACTAGCAGGCAACCCCCCCCCCCCCCCCCCCAAATAAATTCTGGATACGGGCCAACTCCTAACTATTCGTTAATGATGAATAACAATTTCAGTACAATTGCGCCAAATTAGCAAACGGCTTTTAAGTTTGTTTTCTTTCTTATTTAGAACAATCGTTAGATCTTTCGTATTATAATCGATAATCGTTACTGTATTGGATTTGTAACGATTAAACCGACAAAGAAACTTTCCAAAAATAAAGTCTCCTAACTTCTCTATATTCACAAATATTTTCTTTTTTAGTATTCGCACTTGCCATTTGTTGATTTCATCTTTGCAGTACATATACACTAATAAATGTCGGCACCATTTTTTTCTCTGTTGCTTAGAAGGAAGGCACCCGCTGGGTTGTAAGTTGACAACCCTCCGTCGGCTTGTATACTGTAACGTGCCCATCTGATCACCGCACTAGGGTCTGAACTTGGGCAGTTACACGGTTGTTATGACTTGACCACATGCAGTTATTCCAATGACGTTATTTATGACGTAATTGACCCGAAACCATTATCCGGTGCATTTAGGTTTTATTTGTTCCCACGTTTGGCCACGTTGACAAGAGGAGGATTTGGCGAGAAGAAAGACAACATAGCAGTAAATAGTGGAGAGGGATTACGTCACACTGGGGGTTAATAACAGGTACGGGAGGATAGGTGGGTATCCTTCTAGCTCTGCAAATTCGCGGAGGTGGTCTCTTTCCAACCGCTTGATATTCCTCTCTTTTAACATTCTCCAAGTGAGGAAACCTTAGAGAAGCCAGAACTTTTTCTTCTGAAATTGCGAATTTCCTCACCTTTTATTGTGCACGACCTTCACGTCTCGGCGCTTGTATCCGTTTGGGATTTTAAAGTGTTAGTGACGGATCCGTATAACTTGCTGTGTAGGATACTTAAGAATTTAAATATTCCTTCAGCCCAAGCTGACTGCGAATCATATTTGACAGTGCAAAATGGAAACGTCAGCTACATATCATTAGAGCTAATATTTCAGCCCTTCTTGGCAAGGGCCCTCTTCAGGCTCAAGCCGCTCAAGCTGCAAAATGAACCTGTGGAAACAGCCATAGATTGATCTTCCATTTATTCAAACAATGTTTGCAACGGATACGTCAGCTATGATTTTTCATCAGCGATATTTCGGCCCTTCTTGGCAAGGGTCCTCGTCAGGCTGTCAATCTTCTGGTTCAACTTCGGGGAAGGAAACAAACCTGTAATCTAATGTAATGTTTCCTTCCCCGAAGTTGAACCAGAAGATTGACAGCCTGACGAGGACCCTTGCCAAGAAGGGCCGAAATATCGCTGATGAAAAATCATAGCTGACGTATCCGTTGCAAACATTGTTTGAATAAATGTTTCAAAGTCAGCTTGGGCTCAAAGAATATTTGATCTTCCTTCAGCCCCCTGTTTCCACTCTGAAATTTTCAAAATCATGAGCAAGAGTCCAAAATTAATGCGATACACACGACTTTTGTGCCAAAAAATTATGAGAAAAATCGTGAGATTTTAGGGTGAAGATAGACGAGAAAATCACGAAATTTTCGAAAAAGCATGCTGATTTTAACTACTTATGAGAAAAAATTGTAACAGTGATATTTTAACTTCTTCTAACCCGCGGAAAAATAGTAAGGATTCGTAGGAGAGAAGAGAACAAGCTTTAGTCGCTCCGCCTGCTGGAGAGTGACAGCGGCTTTTGAAGACTCTATACAGGACAAAATGAAACTGAGCACCGCAGGCAATTTTTTTTAAATAAGCCTTTTTTTCTGGTAAAACTTTCTACTTCTCATATAAAGCAAAATTCTTGAGCCCCAAAATCTCAAATCTGCCGTTCGAGCAAAAACAAGAGCAAAGGTTTCGATGGGATCCCAAAAGTTCGAATTTGATCCAGACAATTGGGTCTTGTCTTCGCCTGGTCCAGTCTTCGCCAGACTCCTTGAGCACTTTTACTATTAAAATTTAGAAACAGATTAGGACCAAATAGCTAATCATATGAGAAAACCAAGTCAGATATGGATTCAGCATGTGTGTTTACCCCTTTAAGTCCTATCTATTTTGACGAGGCAGATCGAAACTTCCTGCCTTACTTCTGCCAATTTTCCGGTTACGGCGGAATTCTGGAACTACTTCTCCGGCAAGAAAATAAAGCTCAAAAACGAATTCAGCATGTCTCCTTACCCCTACATCCATCCTCTAATCAACTTCAGATTAAACTTTTACTTTTAACAAATTCTCCGGTTTCAGCCGGAATCCGAACGATCTATACGACCGGTGATAAAATGATTGTCATATGCGAATTCATCATGTCTTCTTACCCGCAAACCGAACATCTTATCAAATTTAAATAAAACTTTTACTTTAAACGAGTTCTCCTGTTTTTGCCGGATTCCGGCCGAACTAATTGTCCGGAGAGAAAATAATTTTCATATTCGGACGATTTATTGCCTCTAAATTGAACCTGCAGTCAACTTGATATTTAACTTTTAATTTTCACATTTTCTTCCGGTTTTCGCCGGATTCCGGGTGAACTATTTGTCCGGCGAAAAAATAAATTTCATATTCAGATTCAGCCTACCTCCTTAACTCTAATTCAACTATCTCATTTGCTTTAAACAAATATTTGTTGTTCCTCTTAATTTCAAACCCCTCCCCCACCCCTAAATATATAGCTACATAGCCCATCTTCGAACTCGACCTGTACTTTGACCTACAGAGTCCTCGTGCCAAGTTTGATCAAAATATCTCAACCCCTCGAAAGTTATCGTGCGAACGGACGGACGGACAGACGGACAGCTTTTGCGATGTCATAGGTATCCCTCCACTTACGTTTTGATCCCAAAAACAACAACTACATCATGAAAGTCGCCTTAGGCGAAACTTCTGTGAGCAGAGCTTTTATTTTATCCCAAAGAAAAGTAGGGACCAATATAAGGGCCACCTACAACATCACATGTGCCCCCCCCCCCCCGAAACAACATTTTATAGGCTTTTCCCTCTGATCTACTTTATTATATTTTACTTATTTGTCCGACCCGCAGGCAAAAAACCCACCCGAAAGGCAACCCCCCCCCCCTCCCCTGAAATAAATTCCTGGATATCGGGCCTGCCTGTCACGTAATAAAATACAAAAGCATCCAACCACGAACGAAAGCTATCAGACGAGTCTTATGAAAAATCTAGAATTATAAATACATCTCTTCAGAACACATTTTACATTAATTTTAGCATTGGTGTTAAAAAGAGGAGAAATCCTGAAAATCATGAGATCATGAGACTGAAAAATAAATAGTGAGGTTGGAAACAATAAACATGAGATCCCATGTGAAATGAAGAGCACAGTGCTTCAGCCCAAGCTTACTGCGAATCATATTTCACGGTGCACAACGGGTAAGACATCCACATTTTATCAGAGCTACATTTCGGCCTTTCTTGGCAAGGGTCATCTTCACGGTCAAGCCGGAGCAAGAGGATTCTTGCCAAGAAGGGCTGAAATATAGCTCTAATAAAATATAGCTGACTTATCCGTTTTGCACCGTCAAATATAACTAATGATTCTTCATTAAGTATCTGATTTTGTGAATTTCTACCCTTAAAAATCCTTGGAGTTAAAGCTGCTGTTGTGATTCAATTTTGGACACAGCTGCTGTTTTTTCTACTCTATTGTGCCGTTGAGAAGGTGGAAATTCTTCTGCATTCTTCTTCTTTCCAGTTGAGATGAATACTTGTCGGCGGCATGTCTGGGCGATTTAAAGTTCTGCGCTTCGGTGACAACTATTCCTTCAGCCCAAGTTGACTGCGAATCATATTTGACACTGCAAAACGGGTATGTCAGCTACATTTTATCACAGCTATATTTCCGACTTTCTTAGCAAGGGTCCTCTTCGGGCTCAAGCCGCTCAAGCGGGAAAATTAACTTGTGGAAAAACAACTAAAGATTCTTCTTTAAAGATCTGATTTTGTGAATTTCTTCCCGGAAAATTGCTTGGAGTTAAAGCTGGTGCTGTGATTTCAATTTGGACACCAAGGCCCAGAATGCAATCTTCTTCGCTTCGTTTCTCGTCGGTCGAGTTATTTAGCGGCAAACTGGGAAACAACGAAAAATTCCTAAATGTTTGTTAATCAAGTTTTTGGATTTGCAGATACAAGGGAGAGAAAATCTGCCAAATCTCTTTTCGATTGTTTTCTCATCACGGCTTTCTTGTCTGCAGTCACTTTCTTTTCCAAGTTAAGAAACGTTATCTAGAGCACATCACACATGTTAAATTAGCTCTAAGTTATCCCACTAGATGGGGGCATGCACAGGGTATTCGGCCCTGGAAGTCAACGCATATCCCAGTTCTGGATCCACAGGAATCTTTGTTTCACAATGATGAAACATTGAGACCAACAAGTGAAGACGTCATTGAAGACGTTGCAGAATATTTAACGTACTGTAGCATAATTTACTTGATAGATAGACACTTCAGTGCGAAAAGGAACTTTCACAACATTTGACTGCTGAACTTGTCGCTTTTGTCAGGTGCATCTTAAATAACATAAAGCATGGCAGGCACATTGTAAATATGATTGATTACAAGGCAACAGTTAGGAAATTACCCGTCATACTAAAACACCAAAAAGCTAAAACTTTATCGGGCATACATTCGTCATTTATTTAAGATTTCAACTAACGCTGGCAAAAAGTTCTTTCAATAACGCTCGGTTCTTGCATTGATGGGGTCATGAACCATAACTCTTTGTACTTTAGCCCAAGGTAATCGATGTTTTGTGTATGGGGCTGGAAATAGGTGCTTAAACTGTGGGTGATAATGCAGATTATTTCCAAACTTAGTAGAAGGAGTAAACCTCTAGCTGCTAAGGTTGGGAGGCGGCATTCTTTTGAGGAGGAGCATTTAAGGCCCTGGCAGTAGATACGTCTAAGGGTCCTGTTCTCGATGGTTTCTAGCTTATCCTCAGGCCGAAGTGCCATATCGAACAAGCCTACTCAAGCAGTGGGCGAATAAAAGAAACTTAAGGGTGGAGCAAGAGAGATCGAGAGGGAAGCAAGAGGGAATCGAGCAGAGGGATCAGAATAGGACTTGGAATCAGGTCAAACAGAAGCTCTATGGTTGTACTATTGTTGCAGATCAGGACCGGAGCCAGAAATTAGGGGGGGGGGCGAGACGAAGGGGGTTATCGCGGAAATCTTGTAAGTTGCATAACATTCTCGAACCTGATTCGGAAGAAGCTTGAAAGCTGGAAAGAAACAGGCTCTAGATTCCCTGTTTATAATTCCTTACTGGACCCGGCCAGTACGGGGGGGGGGGGGGAGGGGCGCGGAAATCTTTTGAAATGTATTACTCTCAAACAAGCGGTCCAGTTCGGGTGGAACTTGATAGCTGGCGAGCTCAAATGTACTTGATGTTCAATTGGTCCAGTTACAGGTCAGGACCAGAGACGGATGCCATTCGGCGTTACGCTGCGTATACACGATTCCGTTTTCCGACAGGATTTTCTTCCCCTTGGTGAAAAAATGGAAAAATCTGAACTTTTCGTTATGGAACTGATGATGGCGTCGACAATCCTGGCAGGAACTGGTAAGGATCCTGATTGGCTTTCCGCAGCATAAATGTAAATGCCCCAGGAAAAGCGCAGCTAGATTGCACTCGCGATTTCGAGTAAAATAAGTGGTCACATGTATAGACAAAATTCCATAAAAAGGGGGGTCCAAAGTCACATTTGAGACAATGCCTTTTGAAATTGGGTGGTCCTCTCTCAGACTTCACCAAATCCCTTTTGTAATTGGGTGGTCCTAACTCACAGTTCGCTTTATAATTTTTAGTGGGTGGTGCTTTCCTGTCCAATTTAGAAATGGTCCCTTTTTTAAGCATGACGTCTCCCTTTTAGGTCTCTGTGTCCTCCTGGGTATTGGAGGAGTATATGATGTCTTTTTTCGAGAAACTTACGGTCGCGACACTGAGAATTATTCAAAATTGTAATATTCTAGCTTTACTAGCAAGATCTTTGAGTCGTTCCATTGCACTAATCTTTATATTTCTTCTGGATCTTTCCAAGTCAAGTTTCAAGCAATGATGCCCACATGGTAAAGATCTTGCGTCTCGTCTTCTCGTCAAAGTTTAAAGCCAGGCTTCACCTTCCAGATTAAAGTGCGAACACACAATCAGGGTTGGGAGCTCCCGGACTGGAATTCCTGTCCGGAATTTGGCACCATCATCACTTCCATATGGAAAAGTTGAAATTTTTTCAACTTGATGATGAAAGCGCAGGAAATCCGGACCGGAAATCCTGATCGTGTGTTCACACTATTACCAGACGTCCGGGGCTTCCGCATAGTCAAGCCAACCCTTCCAGATTTTCATCATAATGATGACATCCAATTTTGCTGTTCTTCAACATTTCCTAGATGTCCCCTTCGTATTTAAATATTTCTTGTATCCCAGTCACAACTGTCAATCACTTTCCCTTTCCGTCCTAAATTTGCATATTTGTTCTGTCTCTCGAATGGATTGACTCTATGGTACCTTCCAGACATCCGGAATCTGGGGTGTGCAATACCCCCGACTTCCAGACGTTTTTGGCCTGGCTTTACCTTCCAGATCCATCTCGACAAAAACGGCTGTCTGGAATCCGGAAGAAAAATGCGCAAGCCTCTGCGATGTCCACATGGTGAAGATCGTGCGTCTCATCTTCTCGTCATAGTTTACCGAGTTGCTGCGCGTTTGGCCTCGCCATCTTGCGCCAAGCCTCTGCGGTTTCTGCGGCGCTACCAGATTCATCGCTGTAGTTCCAAGGTTTGAGGCTAGACGACTCTGACACATTCAGTTATCGAGTGTTCGGTCGGAACTAGATGGCATGTCTCCTGTACTTGGGTTTGTTTGCGTGCGACTGGGTACATGCGAGGTGCAACAGCAAACGAGTCGATGGACATCTAGTTCTAAACACGAAACACTGAGCCAAAGCGAAAACGAAACAGCTTGCAGTTCCTGGATTTATCCACAATAGTTGCGATTTTGTTCGGCTTTTGCCTTTCCCTTTTCAGCTTTGGCTTTTTATCATTTTTAGGCCTTTTTTAACATTCTCGCGTTTTCGCAAATTGCCGTTACTACTAAGGACTTTTCACTTTTCTCGGATGAAAACGCTATTTTGACAAATGCCGTTTTATTTGTATTTTACATGCACTTCAAATTTTTCATCTTTAAGATCCGAGACAGTCTCGAAATACTGATTTTCACCTTGAATCGAAGTCTTCTTTTATTGGATTTTAGGATAAACTGGCTAAAGTAGCGTGGCGAAAAGCCAAAAGGAGAGCGTAACTTGGTCACCTACCAAGTTTGCCTTTTGCAAAAAGCCGAGGGAAA
This sequence comes from Branchinecta lynchi, assembly GCA_023053575.1. NCBI lineage: Eukaryota > Metazoa > Arthropoda > Branchiopoda > Anostraca > Branchinectidae > Branchinecta > Branchinecta lynchi. The sequence continues at coordinate 11,248,355 of JAKZAP010000006.1, forward strand.
AGGCGAAAGTCGGCGTTTGCCTTTTTGACAAAAACGGGAAATTGTCAAACAGTGCTTAGGACCATTTGACGAAAACGTAAAAAAAAGTAAAAAGCCGTCGAAAAGGCGAGTGAAAAGTCGAACAAAAGCGCAACTAATATCTACTTTTGAGATAGGAATAGATCTGTCAGAAATAGTATATTAGTACGAATGCGTTCAGAACACGATTCAGGTAAAAATAGATGCATAAGGTAATATTCCTTTTTAAAACCTATTTTCCTCTGTGTTAGTTATGGTTGGAATTTTTCTGTTTGAAACAAGAATGGTACTAAATTCAATAAGTATTAAAAAAAGCCTACAGTGAATTATTTTGCGTATTGACAAAAAAGTAAGAATTATTAGTAGAGGAAATGGCGTAAACAAAATTACAGTTAACTAATTGAGCTGAAACTGAAATGAAGAATGAAGAATGACTAAAGTAACTTTTTATTTTTAAGAGTATGTGACGTTCTAAAGGTTCACAAAACAAAAATTAACAAAACATGACTGTTTCATGAAATGGAATAAAGAAATGAAAAACTCTAGTCGCTTCTTTCAGCTTCAATTTGTCCTTCGACATTTCTTGAGGGGCATATGACTAAGAAAAAACTCAACACTGGAGCCTTGCTAGTTGAAAAAAGTCCAAACAATTTTTGAAAAGAAAAAAAAAACACTTTGAAAAGCGGCCACAATCACAACGAATAAGGCTCCGACTTGGGGTTCGACTCTGACGAGTTTCTTCATCTTTCTATATATTTCTTGAATTCAGTCTGAGCTCTGTCACTAGTTCGATTAGCTTCGATCCCCATTCTCTCGTGAGAAAAAATCCCCTCAGATGGTCAAGCAGATCGACGGAAAACAACTCAGTGATTCTGTTTGTTCCTTTTTGTTCCTCATCTTATTTCACGGACACGTGAACCCGACAACACTTTAATGCTTTTTTCCAGCCATAAATCCCGGCCTTTGATGGCCTGTTACGCGGCAGAAGAGAACGAACCACTCTCCGGTCCTGACCGATATCATCGCCCAATTCCATTATTGTCCGGGAGCAGAGGTTTTACGAGGTCGGCCATCATTTTCAACAGTGGGAGTTATGCCGACCCGCTTTGGGGGGAACAGATGGATCTTATAGCAAGATATGTACTGACTGAAATATGGTTAGTGCTGGAGGGGGTATGTTCGTGATCTTTGAGCGAAGTATACATTGATCATAAAGGTGTCATGTTATGGATTTATCATGTTCGTAATCAAAGCAAAAGTGAGAGAAAGTTTATTCGGAAATATAATACTGAGGGTGCAATTATCACAGCTATATAACCCTTAAGCTTCCAGTGCAAAAAATGACATTGAAACTGAAAATATTTTGAAGTCATGACATACTGATATTTCGACTCAAAGCCTTTATATTACTGGCTAATTTTATTGTTTTATTTATTAATTTATATAAATCAGCAGAAGCCATATCGACATTCTTTAAAACACTCAAACGTACGAACAAAAATAAACCCTGGACAGTAGAATGAACGAATTAAAGCTCATCGTTGATGATTTTGACGATTGAATACACTCATGAAAGTAAATTAAAATTCCAGCGTCACCGACCTGCATCTACCTAGAAAGGAAAGGGCTACGTACTTAAAGGAACAGAAAACTTGACTCAAACTTGACTCCGGGAGCTAGCTGACATACCAAGAATGTACCCTGAGTCGATATTGAGAGTAAGAAAAATTCTCCTTACGACCATTGCCGTTTCCAGGCAGTTTCCAAGAATTCGACTTTTGAGTTAGTAGAAAAAAAAGCAAAAGGATAGTGTGCCGGGAGTAGGAATCGAACGCACGACCTCTTGACTACTGTCCCGATGCTATGGCAGAAACACGGCCAAAGGCGAACTTTTACAGTGCATAAGTGCACAATAACAGTGCATAAGGGGCAAGGGCCTGCCAGCTAGCTTTGGCAACACTAAAGAGGGGTTTCGAGATAACAAAGAAGGGGGGTCCTGTCGACAATAAGTCCCTGTATCTTTATCTAAGCCCCCCAGGTCGGTTTGATGGCCGAAAGTTGCGTAGTCAAGTGTTCTGTACCTTTAAGAGTAGAACAACCTGAAGGAGTGGATGTCTGTGCGGTTACCTCGGTGTTAATAAGGGTTAACTTCCGACATTGAGGTAGATGTCGGAAAATAACATCAAGACGGCTATATAGAATAACCTATCCGAGCCGAAGGAGAGGTAGGTTCTGAAATATATCTAACGATCGCAGCGAGGTTAATATTTTTTAATGACCATCGAGCTCTTTATTGCGATATCAACCGAGATGGAGGTATGTTAACAGTTATAACTATTTCAAACAGAACCATCAACAGTAAACCATTAACAGAACTTTAACCATGCAGATCACTCCAAGTCTCTAATGGAGATAGTGTTAGAATCGTCACCCAAAAAGGTGGAGGTCGACATGACTTAATATCAACTCCAGAGAGGTTGATGAAGAGGTTGATGTTAAGATTATCGTCGTATAACTGACTGTGAGTAATAGGATGATGCGCATTACATACCTGTTAAAGAAAAGTTATTGGCGCGTTTAGGGAAGGACACAATTGTATGATATCACGGAGCTGAGCTGGTTTAGGCATTTTTTGTGTGGCCCTATTTAAGCATACAGGAGATCGATAAGAAATCATCCTACTAAATCTGATTGGTGGATGAAAATAGAACACGGAAAGAAAATGCGTTTCGCCACCTTTGCGGCTCGTACTTATCCCACCGCAATGGCGGATTGCGGCAAACCACCCATTCGTGTTAACGCTTCATTTTCCCATCTTATTTGAAGAATTAATTCGGGTTTTCAGGGCTATAATCAGCCCGTTTGCGGTTAATTTCAGCGGCGCCACCAAGTGAACTAAAACCGATAATGAGATAACAAACCCAGATCAGCAAGGAACTGGGCGTAAACGCCTGGCTGTTGCGAGACATTGTTTCTTTTACGCTTTTTTCTTGATGTCGTTTGTTTCTCATGGTGTCACACGTACTTGGGCAGGGCCAGAAAAAACGACAATTCAACTTTGAACGAAATCCTCTCGGTTTATCGTGATACCAGCAACGGTTTCCTCTATATTTATGGGTGGGGGAGGAGGTTTCAAATGAAGAGGATGGAAAATGTTTTTAAGCTGAATCCGATAGTCCGTGTAGAGGTAAGGAGACACACTGAATCCATGTATGGAACTTATTTTCTCTTGACAAGTTGTCCGTGCGGAATCCAGCCAAAATTGGAAAATGTCTTAAAAATAAAAATACTATTCTGAAGCCAATTACAGCTTCGTTGTAGGGATACAAGTACTTGCTGAATCAATATTTGAACTTCATTCTTGCTGGACAAGTGTTTGCCTGGAATCTGGCCAAAACCGGAAATTTGGTACAAGTAAAAGTTCAGAAAAGTTTGTTCGGAAGGCCATAAAAGCTTCGACTTAGGGATAAGAATACAGGCTAAATATGTTTGTGGAATTTTGTCTGAATATGGTTAGTGTCAGGTTAGAGTATCGAACTAGGGTATCTTCACTTTGTATTCCTGCCGGACGATATTGGGCCGGAATCCCGCAAAAAAAGGAATTTAGACAGTACGCATTTGTTGATACGGTCGTTTAGAGTGTCGAGAATGGGATAAGCTGACGTGATGAATCGATCTGTCTTTTCTTCCCTGCTTCATCTATACCACGGACGGAATTCGGTAGAAAACGCAAATTTATATAGGCATCGTGTCATGTCTTAATCGAATATTTTCAATTTCGACCTAAGGGTATATGAAGGCATAGGAAATCGATCTTCCGGTTTCGTTTTCCTTTCAAGTCAATCGTTCGGCCAGACCCTTTTGAATTCAATAAAATGGAAAATCTTTAGTCCTAATAATATCTTTGTCCAGTTGTTCATATTTAGTTAATATAGTGATAATAAGACGACTCATCCATCTATCTACTTGACTTTCCTACCCGGTAAATAGTACGACAAGAATTTGATGTAATCAGGTCATTTCGGAAAGAACAACGTCCTCTGATAAAACTTATAAGGTGGTGGATTTCAAAATAAAGAAGAGTTGGAATTAGGGTGTTCCCCCAGTCGTCAAATTGCATTGAAATTTGAGTCGTAATCTGACCTGGACGGGAAATTAAAGGCAGAACCTGACGGATCTAGTTGAAGGGTTACGGGGACAAACAATGTGTTTTCGTAATCACGGGAAGACGGAAAGTCCACAAGACCCGATTATTTGGATGAAGCAGTACAGTAAACATCACCCATTGGGATTCCATCGAAATCTTTGGTCTTCTAATGCTGGGCAGCCTTTTGATTATTGATTAATGGCTCATTTTAAAAGTGCCGGCAGATGATCAAGCTTTTCCTTCAGAATTTGCTGCACTTCCAAGTTAAAAGTTAATAGTTGGGGTTCAGTATATTTGTACAGAAAACACTTACAGGACCTGTCGGGCAGAGGTATCATTTCGCTGAAACCTAAGGGGTGGCAGCGGTGGCGTAAGTGATTGGGCGCGGGGTGGATACCCAAAATGTACTTGTCGGAAATACAGCTCAGCTGAAGAGACACACGGTTTAGAAGCAATAAACAAGAAACGTACAGCACCACAGCTGCAAAACTAAACCAATTTCAAGAAACCAGTTTGTGAAAGGTAAAGGTCATGCATAATAACAGGAAGTCGCTGGGGAGCTAAGCCCCCGCAGCAGCTTCTAACGACTGTGTAGTTTTGGATTTTGGATTTGCATGTTTTCTAAAAAAAATTAACTACTTCACGAACAGATTTTAGGTTTTAAAAGGGCCCATCCCTAAAACTGTAACCCCAAATAGAGCGTCCGCAGGCTAAAATTTGGAAATTCCGTATGATCAAAGTTTCTTTCGGATCACAAATCAAAGCAAGGGTCACTTAAGGTTTAAAACATTTCTTACCGTTTTAAAAAATAAACAAGTTGGGGTTGGGTGGAAAAGGCACTGTTTGCTGACCCTCTAGTGTAGATCTAGTATAGACCCTCTAGTATGACCCTCTAGTATGACCCCCCTAGTATAGCTCTGCTCGTGGCTGAGCCATTCTTTGCTTAAATTCGTTCGGAGAGAACTAGAGCAATCGGAGGTCGAAGGGGTTGGTATAATATGTTATTGAACCTTAGTAAGGGTTGATATAGATTAGGGGGTGCTAGGATGATGAAACTTGGCAGGCGTATCAGGAACCCGACCAAACCAACCTGGAAATAATCAGTTTCTCGATCCGACCATCTGGGGGGGGGGAGGGAGTGTAGGATGGGGGAATCCGGAAAATTGAGGGGTGTGTAACTTCCGAACGGGTGATCGGATTGAAATGAAACTTAATACCTGAATACATGACATATCTCTGATGTTCCATTTGAAGTCGGAACTGGACTCGACTGCTATGGAAGAGTTGGGGGGGGGGGAGACCGGAAATCCCGAGAAACGGTTAGAATGGAGTGATCGGAGTGAAACTTACTGGGAATAACAAGCATCTGCTCCAGATAAATCGTTTACACATTTGGACTGGATCCGGACACTTTGGGGAAGGGGGTGGAGGGGTGTTTCCCGGAATCCTGATGATGGCGGTTCTGGGGATTTTCATGACGAAACTTGGGAGGCGTATCGGATACGCCTCCCAAATAAGGATGTAAAAAACTGACTTGTAAATAGGGATGGAACTTTGTGGGAATAACTAACAGACGCTCCGGATAAATCCTTTACGGAACCGGATTGGCTCCGGCGACTGTGGGGGAAGTGAAAGGGGGAGTCCGGAATTCCGGTGATCGCTAGTATAGGTACTTCCAGGTGTGCTAGGACGATGAAACTTGGCTGGAATATTAGAAATTCGACAAGATTGGCTTAGAAATTGCCACTTTCCAAATCCGACCATTCCTTAAAGTACCAATCATGACCGCAAATTAAGAAAAATACTTTTAAGCAAAATATGCATTTTCATGATCCCCGTGAGCCAATTACCATTTTTGCCTCAAGGGTTTTGCTTACAAATGAGGTTCTAGCTCCCTTAAAGTGTGCATCTTCACCGCAAGGTCGAAAAGTAGTTTTTATCAAACGATACCTTCTAGCTACTAGCAGGCGAAACCCTAGACGAAGGAGAGGTCCGTCTCCTCGAAACGGGAGATTACGCAGCAACAACTCAAAGAAGAAACGTGCTTGATATAAATGTTGAAACCATATTGAAGACCATTGAACCGCCCAACGAAGAAGACGAGTTCTAGAAATGTCTTTTACAGTACTTTTTATTTACTAGTGTATAAGAAAATAATATTCGACTCTGTAAAAAACTCCCAAACAAAAGACTCCCGCCAACATTTTGCCTATTCTTGCAAGTGCCATATGATCTTTCAGCTCTTGTTTCGATACGTCGCACTTCCTATGTAATGTTTATCCACCCCAACAGAGTTGAAATAATTCTTGCATTGTTCCGTTTGGAGTTATTAGGAACACACTTATGGATGTTCATTGGACAGAAATACTGGTTATGCACGTTTTTCGATGTTGCTCGAAAGAACCAAGGGGGCGAGTGAGGCTAACAGGAACTGTTATAAGCTCATATGGCTCTTGCAAGGGTAGCTAAAATGTATATAGGTAAGGTTAGAACTGTTGAGGTCGGATGGCTCTTCTGACCCCCCCCCCTCCTCCAGCTCTCGCGAAGGATATGACATTTCTCTATGCCAAGATCCTTCCCGATCTCTCCGCGCCAAGTGCCACAAGGTGAGGTCCGTAATATGTAGGCGTTGCCAGTTATCAAGTTCCATTCGAATCGGATCATTGGTTCAAGAGTCCGGCTCGGTGCCTCCCTCCAATTCCCCCCCCCTCATAGTTGCTGAATCCGATCCAGACTTGAATTGGCACATCCGGAACCTGTGTCTTACAAATTGTCAAGTTTCACTTAGATCCGATCACCTGTTTGAGAGTTATGCACGCCTCAAGGTTCCGGATCCCCCTCCCTCCACTCCCTCTGGATGGTCGGATTCGGGTAATGACTATAAGTCAATCGGTTCAGGTCCCTAATTTGTCTGACAAGTTTCATCGTCCTATCCCATCTGGTAGTATACTAATTCGTCACCACCGGACTGACGGACGAAAAAGTGATCGATATATGACACTATAGCCGAAGGCTGCAAATGCCGTAAAAACAGCTGGACGGGTTTGAAATTTCTTGATTTTTTTTTGTTCAAAGCAGTGAAGTTTAACTATAAGAAACAGCAACTGCATCTACTGCGACTTGTACTTAAATTTTGTTTTAAGTTTTAACCGAACATGGCTGAGACTGACAGTGTAGTTACACTTCACATTACTTACTTAAACAGGTCTGAAAACCCGATAAAAAAAAGCGTTACTTCATTTGTCCGCTATCCACAGATGATCGACTTCATAAAATGAACTTATTCTGTCCGATTTCTGGTGCCTCTATGTGCTTCGTCCCTCTATGCTTGAAATGTATAGCAACTACAAAGGTAAGCCATTGCCGAAAAAAACAGTCATAACAAAAATACATGTCTTATCAGCTAGCTTAGCTTCCGTAACACATGGAAATGTAGGCTTTTGTTGAAAATCGATAAATGTTGGGTTGTCGTGCAAGCAGCGCACATTTTGGATAGTATTGCCAGAGCCCCAGGTGACAAAATACAAAATTCCTTAAATGAGACAGAATAACTCAGTATATTAAAATATCAGAAGTAAACATAAGCTGCCATTTCAGTTAAACTTTAAACAGATTAGTTTAGATTGAGGATGCTGAAAATGTTATTTTGTTTTGTATTACATGTTATCTTTGTCGCATAGCCTTTCGGCCAAAAAATGTTTTTTGTTATTATATTATTCTTATTTGACTGTACAAAACGGGTAAGTCAGCTACATTTTATTAGAGCTATATAATTTTTTTAAATATAGCTCTAATAAAATGTAGCTGACCTATCCGTTTTGTACCGTCAAGTGTGATTAGCAGTCAGCTTGGGCTAAAGGACTGTCTATTTTATTCTTATAAGATTGAAAGTTAACCTTTGAAGTACCCATGAAGTTGAACTCACTTTTAATATAAAGTGCAAAACGCTACTCCTTCCCGCCAACAGGATATAGATATTGCAGGAAATAATTGTTCCGTGGCTGTGACCAACCTACCGACCTTACTTCCGCAACCAGAAGGGGCGTGGGGCGGCCTTTCACTTCAAACCCGAAGCCCCTCCAAAAATCAATCGTAATTAGCTAAGTACCCATTTATCACTCGGGTATTATAGGACCCACAAAACGAATTATACCCAATTTCGAAGCCGCATGTGACCAAATCTATCCACTAAGTTTCGTGTTTTGCGCCCATTTAGAATCGCGCCAGGGAGTGATTATTTGCTTTTCTAGTCCCGTCTTTATACTGGTGTGTGATCAGAAAGGAGAGCCGGCCAACACGCCAACCAACAATTACAGGCCACTTAACCCCCGCAGACGTCTCAGTGGCGCTTTCGGGATCTAATTAGACTAATATTTGCAGACAGATCTAATTTGTAGTTTGGTGTGTGTATGATCTAGCTCGTGCGAAAGCTCTTTCTGTGTGGTGAGAACTTGAACCAACGTTACACCTTGGTGGTTTGACCCCTTCTTAGTCTTGTTGCTCTCGCAGTTGTCGGCTTGTGTCGTCAGTTGTTTTTTTGGTCAGTTCTGGGAATGGGCACGGTACGGCATGGTTTGTGTCACTTGCACAATGTCACATTTGATTAAGACGGTGATGATACATTTATTTCCGATTTGTATGACACAAATCGTCTTGTGAAAGAAGAAAGACAAAAAGGAACCAACAACAGATCTATATTTGCTAAATACATGAAACAAAAAAGTAAATCCACCATAAAAGGATACGAACTGTGGCCAGTAAGCCCGCCGCAAACCGACTACGGCGGTCTTCTTAGATGCTGATTTGGATCTGGAAGTCCGTATTTATTTTTTCTGACGATCTTAATAATCGTGCCCTGACTGTTTGCTTTAAGATGGAATTTCTTCGAGAGTTTTAAAGCATCGCCATCAGCAGAAATGGTTATGTCGTTTTCTCGCCTCTCATTATGTACTACCAGTCACTAAATTTCCAGATTCATAGAGTTTCTTTTTGTACCCGGTATCGCAACCAGTCTTTTCTATACCATCTACTTGGCAGAACAAAATAACAATAGGGAGTAGCGCCAAGACCTATATTTTCTATGCTTCGGTATCGGGCCATACTTGTAGCGCCGCCCACTCCCTTGTGGCATTTAAGGCGGCACAAACTTGCGGATTTAGAAATTAAGCTAAGATGCGGTCTGCAGACATCTAAGAAACAGGGGAGGTTGTATCTTTTTTTTGCTATGTTCAGAATTTGTAGTTATTGGACCCAGTGCTGGTGCACGGCTGATTTAGTTTCAGTAGGGGCGTTCTCTATCACTAGTGGTGCTGGTGTCGCTGCTATACGAGTGTGTGTAATTTTTTTCAAGAGTGGCGCTACTCCCTAGTGCTATTTTGCTCTGGTACGTAGTTAAGCAACAAATGTTAGCCAGGTTGGCCTGATTAGGCTCGGACCCTGGACTAGAAGGAGAATCGTGAAATGAATGACGTCAAAATACCAACTAAAATCACAGGATTTATTTAGCATGATAGTTTTATGTGCATTCGGAACTATAAGCAAAAGGAGATAAGTGCAAAATAATTCTGACCACTTAAGTCGTCGGTTCTAGTACGCAGGCCGTCACTAACTCTCCAAACAAAATGTTTGGTCAGGAAAAAGGAACTAGCCATCTGTCGGTCAGATGCTTATCGCGTAACGTAAGAAGTGTCAAGGATCTTCGACTTCTTAAGATTCGCACTTCCTGGACCGGATGTTTTTGAATAATCGGCCACGTGAGAACCCTCCTTTTTTAAAACGACCACTAGCCCCATTCTTGATTACCTGGGATAAGCTCGGGCAGGGTTGCCACAGGTAGCATAAACGTTGTATTTTTGACACTTTTTCTGTAATTAGTGTTGGGCGATATTTGGATTTTTTCGATATATCGATATTTTCACTTTCGATAATCGATATATCGATATCAATATTTCTTTACCATGTTTCGCTATACGATACGTCCATACGTCTCGTTCCGCCAAACTTTAAGAACAGAATTGTCATTAAACAGGATCTTGCATCACCTCCAACTCCGTAAAAACAAGAACTGAACTACGGAAAACAAATTGCTCCGATTTCGAATATATAAATGTAGGTTATGTTGGATTATTTACAATAATTATGAATGAATAAATATCGTTTTCGATATCGATATTTACGTTTTGATATCGATATTTCGTCCGATTTATCGATAAGTCGTAATCTACAATGGATATCGCCCAATACTATCTGTAACAGTAGAAATAGTAGTATGGTAGAACAAAGAAAACTAATTTTTTCTACTTTTTGTCAAAACCAGAAAAGCAAATACCCTGAAACTTTGGTACTAAGTTAGATCACTAGAAGATAGATGTTATCAATTTTTTTCCGACTTCAGTGACAGATTTTGATATTTGTTTTGCAGGTGTCCAGACCAACCTCGTGTCCGATCCAACCCCGAGCTCCCCTATACTTGACTGAATGATCCGTTGATCTCGTGGACGGGTATACGATAAAAGTTCCAGCTTAAGTTTAGCAACGTAGAGCAGTAGAGCAGTCAGGCCCGTATCCAGGAATTTATTTCGGGGGGGTTTGCCTTTCGGGGGGTTTTTGCCTGTCGGTCGGACAAAAAAGTACAAAAAAGACATAGATCAGAGGGAAAAGCCTATAAAATTGACGATTTTTGAACGTTTCGGGGGGGGGGAGGGGTCAACCCCCTGCCCCCCCCCCTTCCTGGATACGGCCTTGAGAGCAGTAGTAACTTAGAGCATTTCCAGTTGCCTAAATCTCGTGCGTTTCATCTTTTCCTATCTGTTAAGGTCCACTTCAAAGGCCGTACAAAAAAAAAAGCTAATAAGCTAGTCTACTTGGGTGTAATATACATGCCAAATCCACGTCTGAAACTTATTTAGTCCAAGGAGTTTGCCCGGGATCCAGCCAAAACCGGAGACTCGCTTGTTCTGGGCAAGCACTGATAAATTAGAGTGTGGCTCGTCACCATTAAGAGGCACGTTGCGTGAAGTACGCACGAAATGAATATGTAATAGTTGACAAATTAAACGAGGCTTACATAGATGAAGTTTAATTGTAACTCTGACAAACGAGCATTGGCTGTAAAGTGAGAGTCATCTGAAATTTGTTATGGATGCGAACCACTACATTGTAAAAAGTCTCTCCTAAATCGCACTTTTTTAATTGTGCACAGGCCCGTATCCAGGAATTTATTTCGGGGGGGGGGATGCTTTTCGGGGGGGAGGGGGGGGTTGCCTGCTGGTCGGACAAAAAAGTACAAAAAACAGATATACCAGAGGGAAAAGCTTATAAAAATCATTATTTTTGTATGTTTCGGGGGGGGGGGGGTCAACCTCCTACCCCCCCCCCCCCCCCCCCTGGATACGGCCTTGATTGTGCATCATCGAATTTGGAGATTTTTACTCGGATTTTGGAGAGCTAAAATCGATGGAGGATAAAACGCTAGAATACAAAATACTTCAAATTAAGTTATTTAAAAGCACACAAGATTAGCCTACGTGTAGCAGGTAAGTATGAGAGAGATGTTGTGAGTACTGAATCTTTGTTTCCTGGTGAAGTCAAGAATGCGGCAAGTCTATAGTTGCGTTTTTGCAGATACCATGGTCTAAAGTCATTTTTGCAGTTATCGTCGTATCTGATACCACGGTCAAAAGGCGTGTTTGCAGTTATCGTGGCATCTGGCCAGTTGGCGTGGTATCGGATATTCAGATACTACGGTCCGACCGTGTTAACTGGTCGTGGTATCTGAAAAGTCATCTCACTCCCATCAAATTTTGTCAGATTGGTGAGAAAGAAGTTTACCACTTAGTGATGTGACTGAATATCTGCTTTTCTGTTGGGATGACTTTGAAAAGTGCCATTTCGGCAATTGTCGTTTTTGCAGAGCAACCGTATATCAGATACCACGGTAACTCCAAAAACGACTAATTGCAGATCCAATTACCGCGGTAACAGATACCATGGTATCTGCAAAAACGCAACTTATGTCAGTTCAAGGCGCGACTGAAGTAATATGTCGTGACAGGCCACGTTGAGAAAGATTGGATGATTCTGAAACGGCTGCATGGTTCTCATTTTCCGCTTCTTATCTATTAGTGTAGATGTAGAAGTACATAGATGATGGATTAATTTAAAGTGAAAATGTAATTAGAATGCCCCACAGGTTCAGGTTCATTTATTGATATAACTACTTCTACAAAATATAAAATTGCACAAATCCGGTGGAGCGCAGAGCACGAGAGGGCCGTACCTTAGAGAATTACGGACTATAGGCTTGGGTTGCCAAATGTCGCACGATAGTGTGAGTTGTCACTCGATTTTGTTTTTGTCAATCTTGTCCTACCTAGGACATAAAAATCACTCTATTTGAGATTACGTTCAAATCTGTCCCTTTTGCAGCAGGAATTCCAAAAAGAAGCGACTATTTCACGTTTGTTCGTGAAGACTAAGATGCGTCGTTTTTGCGGAGGCAATTCCGACCGAAAGTTACCATTTCACGTTTTTTCGTAAAAAAAATTTCACTCCCAATTCACTCTCTGTTTTGGGCCAAAAGTCACTCTCTAAATGTTTTTGATGTGGTAAAGGCCCATTCACAACGGGTTTTATAGCTTGTTCACACGGGGCTGAAACAGCGGCCGATTCTCGATCAGCGGCTGATTTACGCGCGTAAATAGCGGTTGAAAAAATTCCAAAAATCAGCCGCTGATTTTCCAAATAGGCGCTTATTTTCGTCGCGGTCACCGATCGGGATAAACTAAATCCTTTGGAATGTGACCTTTGATGACTCTAGGGACAGTAAACAGACTGTAATTAGGGGAATTAGTCAAGATTGGAGAGTTTTAGGTCAATCCAGTTCAAATTCTGTCAGAGCAATGTGAACATAACATGATTTTTACATTGAGCAAAGAAGGAGGATTTCGAAAAAAAGGTAGAATAATTTTCTAATTTCAATAGCGTATGTTCTGTTTATGTCTGATACTTTTTTCAATGTTTTTCTTAGATAAAACCTGGATAAAACAATAATTTGAATTATCTTCCCATTCAACCTTCACTGAAAAGTGACTGAACAACACTAAATGATTGCATTGTATTCTCGTATTATTTATATCTATTATTAGTTATATTTGATGTTCAGTTTCAAAAACGAAAGTATTTAAATTAATTGTATTTGCTTTTTAACTTGAAATTTAGCGATTCGCCTGAAATCTGTCAATATTCAATTTGTAGCTTTTATCTACTCTAAAGACTACAAATCAACTACATTTGACTTTGACAAACTCACAAGATGTTTGTGTTAATTTTATATATTTTGTTACAAACAAAAAGAATATTCGGAATTAGGTTTTTCTTTTTAATTCTCCCGTCAACCCCAAACAGTGATCTGTCGTCTGAACAGATCAGTCGCTGTTTACGCGCTTATTTCGGTCCCGTCTGAACAAGCTATTAGCTAATACTCGGTACCAGCCAGTTCCAGAAATCGCTCTGAGACCGAGAATTATCTGGGTTTCTTCCGTTCGCAATCGATACTGGTGACAGTTCCAGGTACCAGCTAGTCTCGCAACCAAGTTGAAATCAGTTCAACTTTTCAGGGTACTAGCCAATCACATTACTTAGGGGAATTCTCAGGTATATTCCGATTGGCTAATGCTAACCACGTCAGACCGAAGAACAACGACCTAAATTCCCTTTCGGTTTTCGAGACAGTATTACGACGACTGTATTTGTATGTGAAGAAGCACTCTCAACCTGATGTTATGGCGAGGGGTGTAGTAGGCCGGACATAGATGGTAAATGTCCATATATACAGTCATCGGAGTCAGGACAGCCTAGGGCTCCTGGTGGCCTACTACACGTGCAGACTTCACGGGTTCATTGTAGATTCGCCCGATCGATTCACACTAAGGTTTGCGTACCGAACCATAATAGGCTATAAACCACCCATCATACACTAGGCCTTACAGGCCAGCCCACTCTGAGGAGCTTTAACCGAGACTCATAATAATGACCTATGGTCCGTAAAATAAACAAAAGGTTTTATTCTGTGGTATAAAGGTACTTACAAAAATAAACAACCTTTAGGTCAAAAGGGTTGTTCCCGGTCGAGGCCCAGAAAAGAAGCGTGAGAAGAAGATGACTCATGCTCGCCCGATGAGTCACGAACATGATTTAATAAAGTAACACAGAGTTACGACAGTATAAAAGATTAAACAAACCGAATGGGGAGGGAGTAATGCTGCCTAACGGCGGCAGAAGTTAACAATATGGGGTGCAGACGGCACCACGTAACAACAGCAAGGGGTGGATGTGATTTTATCTGTTGGGCTTAGTTCGAAACTAGCCAATTAGAATACTCCTCAATATTTACCAGAATAATCTGATTGGCTAGTACCCTCGAAAGTTGAACTGATTTCAACTTGGTTGCGAGACTAGCTGGTATCCGAAAGTGGCACCAAGATCAATTGCGAACGGCAGAAACCCAGCTAATGCTCGGTCTCAGAGCGATTTCTGGAACTGGCTGGTATCGAGTATTAGCTAAAAACCCGTTGTGAATGGGCCTTAACCCTGCTGATAGGCTCATTCTGGCTTTCAGGCTGTCAAGGTATCGACTACATGACTGTAGAATACCAACGGTTTGCTTAAAATGTTTGTTTCTGTTTTCTACCTTTTAATAGTTTGTTTATATAATAAAGCAAATTATTATTAAACTTGAAATTTGTATTTGCCAGCTAAATGCCTTAAACTGCCCCAGCTAAATATATTTTTCAGCAGTGAACCGGAATAGTCCTAGAAGTGATAAATAGTCCCTGGAAAATGGATGTCGGGTTTTACGGTAAAAAAGACACTTTCATACAAGTTCAGTATAGATATATACATACTACACGGTAGTATTTATATATAGCTACACGGTATTATCAGTATTTTCTACTGAGATTAATCTTGTCTTTATTGAGATAAGATTATCCCTAGTTCGGATTAATTTTCAATCAATCAATCAAGTTTAATCCGAATAGCTAAAAGCTAGAAGAGGAATACATAATTTACAAAATACACAGACACACAAGAAACACAAGAAACGAAGAAACACAAGAAACACAAGAAACGAAGAAACACAAGAAACACAAGAAACACAAGAAACAAACTTACAAGAAATGACCAGAAATAAATGATGGGATGAAACTACGTAAAAATTAGGTAGAAGAATTAGCGGGATATGGGGAAAACTGATTGCCAGTATTCCTCTCGGACCGACGCGCGGAAGACGGGAGGGGAGGGGGGAATAGATGGGCCATCTGGGGACAACACGTTATCTTAGCTCCAAATTTGTTTGAAAGAGTATTTCTACGTACAGATAATTTAGGAATGTCAAGTTTAATGAGAGCCTCTTCGTCTGTAATATTATGATCACCCAGAATGATTCTCATGGCTCTCTTTTAGACATTTTCCAGGCGATCAGAGAGCTCTGCAGAAAGAGAAGAATGCCAAACCGGTGAAGCATATTCTAAATGAGGACGGATATAGGTTTTAAAATAACAGAGGAGGCATATAGTATACAAACCTAAAGATTTAAGGGTGGAGAGGGATTTAATTAAAAATTCCGTTTTACGGATAATATTGTCAACGTGAGAATTCCATTTCAGATCATCATCGATTATTACCCCGAGCAATTTAATGGATTCTCACTGCCTGAATGACGATGGATATTCAGCAGTTTCTCTTCTCAGTCTGCTAAACCGCATAACCGAAGACTTATTGTCATTAATTTGCATTTTCTTGCTTGACAGTTGAGTTTTAAGGGAAGTGATGGAGTCTTGTACCGGATTTGAACTGTACGGAAGTGTGAAAGAAAGCTTAGAAATAACAAGAATGGAGAGGTCATCTGCAAATTTGTACCTATGAAGGAAATCTTTAGCAACATTATTTACAGAACAAAGAAAAATCAGAGGACCCAACTTAGTACCCTGGGGGGTACCGCAAGTTATTGTTTCAACTGCGGAGACGGAACCATTCAGTTTAACAACTTGGCTCTGGTCCGAGAGAACAAGACCAAAGGTGTCGATGGGATCCGAAAAATCTAATGTTTGGTTCAGACAATCGAGTCTTGTCTTCGCCAGATCCAGTCTTGGACAGGCTAATCATCAGAGAAAACCAAGTTCAGACATACCTCTATAAGCCATATCTATTTTGACGATACTGACCGAGACTTCCTGCCGATTTCCGAGCGAACTACTAGTCCAGCAAAAAAAAAATACAGAAACAAAACCAGCGTATCTCCTTATCCCTATAAAGAAAATCTAATCAACTTTGAATAAAAGTTTGACTTAAAAAAAATCCGGTTACAACCGGATTCCGGAATAATTATATATCCAGGTAAAAAAAACAATAAACCGACTCAGCCTCTCTTCTTACCCCTTAATCTGTCATCTAATCGAACTTTTGCTTTTAACAAATTTTCCGGTTTTGGCCGGCCGGGCGAACTAGTTGTCCAGCGAGAAAATGATTCTCACCATCGTGTTCGGCATGTCTTTTTACCCATAAATCAAACATTTAATCAAATTCAGATTAAACTTTTACTTTTAACCAACTTTCCGGTTTTGCCGGCTTCCGGGCGAACTACATGTCCGGGTAGAAAATTGTTTTCACACAGTTGTTCAACATGTCTTTTTGCCCTAAATCGAATATCTAATCAACTCGAAATAAAACTTCTAATTTTAACAAACTTTCCGGTTTCGGCCGGATTACGGGCGAACTACTTTTCGTCGAGAAATTGGTTTTCACCATCGTCTTCAGCATGTCTTCCTACCCCTAAATCAAACATCTAATCAACTTCAAAGAATACTTTTCCTTTTAACAAACTTTCCGGTTTTGGCCGGATTCCAGGCGAACTACTTGTCCGATGACAAAATAGTTTTCACCATCGGGCTCAGCATGTCTTCTTACCCCATAATCGACTATCACATTAGCTGTTTCAAAATATTTTGTTTGCCCCTTAAAGACCATCTACGAACTTGACTGGTCCGACAACCCAACGAATCCTCACACCAAGTTTCATCAAAATATTTCATTCCCTTCGAGAGTTATCGTGCTTACAGACGGACGGACGGACAACTTTTGCGATGTCATAGGTATCCCTCCACTTACGTTTTGGGATCCCAAAAACTGGCAATCATAAACTGAGAAAATTGACTTTCACCCATTTCAGAAATGGCTTCCAAAGCAACTGCGTGATGCAGGAGATCGAAAGCTTTTTTTTTGGTCAGCGAGGATTAGGTCAATAAACGAAGAGCAGTTAGTATGTCATGAAGCAGGCTAATCAAGTAATGTGAGGTGCTAATACCTTGCCTAAAACTGATTCGAGTCAAAATTGTCACATACTTCAGAAAGAAGCCAATCATACATACAACTTTCTAGTAGCTTGGTTAATGCAGGGAAGTCTTCGATATAGGTCGCATATCATCAAGGCTAGAGGGGTTAGTTTTTTTCGGTATTGGAGTAACCTCATCCATTTTGAAACACTTCGGAAATATACATTGAAGAAGACATTGATTAAATACTGCTGCGATGGGTGTAGAGATTATAAATGCGCATTGTATCAGTAACCTGATTGGAATCTCATTGTTAACGTTAATTTTATGCCAATAGAGATACGACTAATCCCAGTAGCAAATACTGCATCCTTATTCGGAGAAACTTTTACAGTGTAGTTCAGGCTATTATCTAAAAGAGAAAAGTTTATTCTGTGGTAAGATATGTTGTTTCTGTCGACATTCCTTCTTTTCTTGTTCTAACACCTAAAGCAGAAAGACAAACTTGACACAGCAGTTCCCTACTATTCCCGAAGTAAGCGCAACTGTGCACAACTACCCGGTAAATAGTTTGCCCGACAGTTGGTAACCCCTCGCGTGTTGATGAAAATGGTAAATTTGGTTTCCTGTATCTGAGAATTATGTTGGCTGATTTCAGGATAATGCAGAGAGAAAAGGTACAGTAGCGTTATCAGTAGTCATTTATATCGACTGGTATGGTTTCTTCCCGACTTTTCGGCATACCAACGAACTTCTTCAACCCCTTATTCAGCAGAATCATACAGTTTCTCCGAAAACGATAAAAATAGTTTCCGATTTGCAACGACGTTAGATTTAGCCCGTATTTAACCATAGTAGAGGTGAATACCTTTGAATCTGGGCCAGTATGACCCAATACAGACCGTGAATAATTTTCAATCTCGCCCGATTTAGAATTACCATATCTATCCGTCTCACTCCATCCCTTTTATCCCTATGTTTATTGTCTCTTACACCATCATAATTGCTCCTTCCCCAATTTTTTTTTCATACCCATCATATTATGATTTTGATATTAACTCTTATTCAATCATCGGTCCTGTCGGCCCGTGACACATCTCATCAAGATGTTCAACAACGGACCAACCATATGGCCTTTCCTTTCTGGTTGTGGGTGGAGCCTATACCCAGAGCTCGTGTAGAGTCACTTCTCCACTAATTGGAGCCCGTAGACCACAAGATCATCCACAGTGTTGCTAGAGACTTTGACACGAACGAAGTGTTTTGACATGGCTGCCGTTTTGCATCATATCTCCAATGATTATCACAACCAGACCTTCAGCAAGAGTTTGAAGGAAAATGGTGACTCTGTTGACAAGGACTTCATTTCGTTATTTAACTTGGGCTCGGAGTTCATCCGAACTGGGAGTCCGTCCATCGTCTGTTCCGCTTTACCAAGCCATTGGAGGTCTAACAAAACTCTGCCGAATGTGTTCCGTGTTGTTATCCTTAGTCACGTTGAAGATGGTACTCCGGTACACCTTAGTGCTGGGAATGACGAAAACTGGAGTGCTGAATTGAGGAACGCCTCATCCGTTGTCCAAGATGGAGTAGCTAAGTTCCAAGATCTGCGATTTATTGGAAGGAGTGGTCGAGGTAAGGAAACTTTTGTTAGCTTCGACAGAGCAACAGGTAGTACATTTTCTTGACAGGATACGCAATATTTTAGATATGGGGAAGTCAGTTAGCCTTCAATTGGCTCTCTTGTTAAAAACATATAGTTGTTCAGTTAAAATTGATGTGCGTTGATCAAAAATCATTTATCACAGTGATCTGGTGGGTTACCAAATATAGTAACCTAACAAAAAGAGCTGGCGACGTTTTGGCCTTTCTTGTCACGGGTTTTCTTTAGGCTTTTAATCAAATTGAGATCTAGCAAACATCTTGGCCTGGATGGTCATAGTTTCGTTTACGAAATTTGGGCTTGGCACTGTAGACACTCCCAAGGGACAGATAATGTTAAGTTGAGACTTTTACTTGTGTATTTCAGGCAAGAGTTTCACCATTACAATCACCGTCGGCACCAGCCCCCCTCAAGTCACAACCTATTCAAAAGCGATCAAGATTACCGTCGACGGCCCCCGAGAACCTCGGAGTTATAAGCACAGTAAGTGGAATTCAGTTATTTCCCGGAAATAGTGCTTTGGTGCTTCACCACAAAAGGATGTGCCAGCATTGGTGCATCGGCATTTTGGGATCTCACATAAGTTTTCTGCCTTACGTACCAAAGTGTCCTAATTTCCACTAAACCGAGAACTGCAGTGGTCTAATACGGGTCCAGTTCGATGCTGGTTTTATTTAAATTAGCGATCTCTTATTAGCGTTAGTTATTATCATTACTAATCATTTAAATGTTAAAATATAGAACGTAAGGTCGATTTACCTATTTGGTTGCCTAAAGGACGTGTTGCAGGAACATGTTACTTGTTACTTTGTTACTTTATATGGAACATCATTATCAGCTCTCTTTTTTACTACCAGTGTCTCTTGCGCTTTCCACGCTAACATTTTTTATTCTCTCTAAAATGTGTAAAATACGCTCGCTTTAACTAAACAATAAACTAGTATACACCCTATTGAGAAAAGCATGTGCTCGAGCATGTGAACTACCGCACTGAATATTACGCACGGGATTGGTAACTGTTAAGAGGTGTATGTCTGCCGTCTATGAAAAATGAAACGACAATATAGTATTGAGTAGTAACATTCCTTTCTGAGGAAATCCAGAACCTGGTACGGAATTAGCCTCGTTTTAACAGCGAAATAGTTCTACTCGAGCGCTACTTTATTTTGTATTCGTTTTATTGTTCATCACCATTGGTGATAAACACCGCTCGCAATGCAGATACTCGGCGGCTATCTCGGCCCTAGGATCAGACCAGGTATCCAGTATCTTCCGCATATAAAAAACGGCTTCTTATCGGATTTCCTTACTACCGGTATCCGCGTCTGCGTATCCGGTATTCTCCTCTCGCAGAATGTTTCCGAAAGTAGACACATTTCGTCAGGCTTGCTCGCAAGGCCGTATCTAGGGGAGGATTAGGGGTTGACCCCCCCCCCCCCAAAAAACAAACAAACAAAAAAACATACAAAAATACTCATTTTTATAGGCTTTTCCCTCTGATCTATGTCTTTTTTGTCCTTTTTTTGTGCGAACCGCAGGCACCCCCCCCTCCCCGAAAGGCCCCCCCCCGGAAGAAATTCCTGGATACGGGCCTGCTTGCTCGTGTTCATGTTACTTTGCATGTCCATTATTCAAATCCCCAAGCTCTTTAGCAAAACGTTGGATACCGCGTGTGATTACCGTCTACCGGTAGATAAAGAAAATGAATTTATTTGGCCAAGATTGGTCCATACTCCGTCTGAAGCACAAAATGCAAGCAAATGCTTCTGAATATATGTACATGATTTCTTCTCTATCGCGTCCTGTTTTTCATCAGCCACAATTTCCGAAGGTGTCGCTCACTCGAGTTTCTTTTGTACACCTACTCAGGTCGATTATCGTTCCGAACGATAGTCGGTATCCTTAATTTTCGATTATATTCCTGATCGGCTCCGGATGCATTGAGGGATACAAACGTCCAGGTCCTGGAGATCCCTGGGAGAGGCGGGTTATATTGTTTTCAGTCAGAATCCGTGTGTATGACAGGGCTGATCCATCAGCTGATTCGGTACATTAGTTCGGACATTATCCTATTTCTTCTGCTGTAGGAGGAGTTCCATTCATGCTGCCATACCCCCCACAAGGACATCAGTTCTTGCCTCACCAACTGACGGCACCAATGGATGCCTTCGCGGCACAACGGCGGCAGGACGCTCTTGCGATCCGGATGGCGTACTCTCAGCAACAAGGTAACTTATTATTTTTACTTAAACAACCGATCAGTCAACTTTATGTCAGCAAAAATGCCATACAGAATAGACAAGAGGAAACGATTCCACTGAAAAACAAAAGACTAATCAGTTAAAGATCATAGGCTTGGAAACAATCATGATTAATTATTACACACCTTTGAGCCGTAAATGAAAGGTCTAATTTCATGTATATTTGCATTCGGGAGGGGGGGGGGGGGGTTACGCCTAGACCCGTAAAGGGTACCCAGTACACCGTGAGAACAAAAATATGACAGATGAAAAATTCGACCGCTATTTCATTTTTTACATAGTTGCTATTTCAACATATTCCTGTATTACCCGTTTATTTAGCTTAGCTTTGTTTACCAAGTGCTTGAGAAAATAATATTAATAGTTCCAATAATTCAGTTGATAGTAGAATTCTGTCAATAGTTCAAACAATTCAACTCTGAATTTATCCTCCCGAAATATTCCCCATATTACTTCTCATAGATAAGACAACGGTTAATCTTGGAGCCCTATACAAAAAAATATACAAGAGAATGCCTAATCTTGTAGTAATAACAATATTCCTCATCTCCTAACACACTTTCGATAGCAGAGAGGTGCCCGTCCAAATCAACAACCAAATAAGCATGTTGACCACAGTTTTATCTGTTTGACAATTTGTCCGCCTGACAAAATATTTGCCGTTTTGAAACGCCAAGTACGATAAGACATGTCATAAAACACGGCGATACCCACGTGCGATAGTGAATTGCCTGATTTACCTGTTCATAAGCTACCTAATTCAGGCGTGGTGCCAGGATCAGTAAAAGCTGATACCGATTCTTTATTGACAGCCATTCCCTCTTTTTTACCCCAGCTTCAATAAAACGAAGATTTTAAGGTCCGCGTGCCACGAATTAGTCTAATAAAATGACCCGTCGGCTGAAGGAAATTGGAGGCCGCACTTCGTTTTACAGTTATAACGGTGATAAAGTATCGGCCGTAGCCATAAAGCACTGGTGTCTTATTCGTATTCTTTTTAGTCCTGTAGCCATTCGGGTTTACGATATCTGTCTTGATGTCGTTGTTATTGAAGCCCCAGAAGCCTTGTCTGACGCATCTTTGATTGGTTCGTTCTGCCGTAAATTGATCTGGCAGAAAATGCGGGGGAATCATTATCGTTAGGAATGATCGATATGAAGATAAGTTGACCTAATTTCAGCCAACACTATTCGCCAATACTTTAACAGCAACATGTCTGTCAATTTGATCGGCTTAGTTTAGATTCTGAGCTGCGGAGAGCCTTGAATAGCTCAGGTCACAACTTTGAAATATGGCTGATTGCAGAGGGATCGACTAAAAAGAGGCACAGCACGTCACGACGCAACAGGCACGAGGGCCGTATCCAGGGGGGAGGGAGTTAGGGGGTTGACCCCCTCCCCCAGAAACATAAAAAAATAATAATTTGTATTGGCTTTACACTCTGATCTTTGTCTTTTGTCCGAACCGCAGGCAAAAACTCCCCCCGAAAGGCACCCCCCCCCCCCCGAAATAAATTCCTGGACACGGGCCTGGGCTCGAGTAATATAAAGAGGTTAGCAAGTAGTAGAAGTAGACAAGTAAGTCAGAGTTCGCAACTCTAGAGCCTAAAAGAAGACACGTTGGAAGATTGTTCCTGCCCCTCACTCTGTGTGTGTTTAGTATTCGTGCCTCCTACACGATACCGTGCCACGCCATGCCTCTTTTTGGTCGATCTGGATAGTAGAGCAGAAATGGTGTAGAACTTCAACATAAATTGTTGAAATGAACAGACAGTGACAAATTTGTTTACCTTATGCAAGGTGCAAGAATGGCAGTGTATATAGGCTGGCTACTTCGGATTCCCTGAGGTTTTATGCCGCAGCCAAGGAGACATGGGGGAAGAATTTTACTTGAAGGCGGGTATTCCTTTAGATCAAATTCAATTGTTAATTAGCCTGAGGGCAAATTGGGTAAGGTTAGAGTGCTATGTGGTCCTTACTTTTGTCTAATGTGCCCTTGTCCATGGCCCTTTGTGTGTTTACGCAAATAAATCTTGTCTTCAATCTTCTATTCATATACAAGCTGTATTTTTTCTTTTCGTCTGATTTTCTTCTGAAACTTTTCTCGGGCGGACACAGTAGGGTTGGTTCGGAATCGCGACACTAGATGCTCCTCAGGTTGTAATGAGTCCGAGTTTGAACGACGGGGGGGGGGGGATCTTACTTTTCTGTTTTCTGGTGGAAAAGGCTGAGTGTAACCTCAGGCTTGTGGGTTATCTTTTTTTTTCCATATTGCTTATTTATTCAGCCGAAAAGCCATAGCAAAAACATAAAGTAAAACAATACAAACTGTTTCACCTAAAAAAAAATGTCTTGAACGCGGAAGCACCGGACTTCTATAAGTAGTCGTGGCTTGTTCAATATCAGTTTAGCTATTTAGAAAATAATATACAATACACAAGAAGATTTACTTGAAGAAACCAGAAAATAGCTTTGAATAGCCTACCGCGCAGAGTAGTTTTTGGGATCCCAAAACGTAAGTGGAGGGATACCTATGACATCGCAAAAGTTGTCCGTCTGTCCGTCCGTCCGTCCGTCCGTCTGTAAGCACGATAACTCTCGAAGGGAATGAGATATTTTGATGAAACTTGGTGTGAGGGTTCGTTGGGTCGTCGGACCAGTCAAGTTCGTAGATGGGCTTTGTAGCTCTACATTTAGGGGTGGGGGAGGGGATTCAAATTAAGGGACAAACAAAATATTTTGAAACAGCTAATGTGATAGTCGATTATGGGGTAAAAAGACATGCTGAACACGATGGTGAAAACCATTTTGTCATCGGACAAGTAGTTCGCCCGGAATCCGGCTAAAACCGGAAAGTTTGTTGAAAGTAAAAGTTTTATTTGAAATTGATTAGATGTTCGATTTAGGGGTAGGAACACATGCTGAAGACGATGGTGAAAACTATTTTCTCGATGGACAAGTATTTCGCCCGGAATCCGGCCCAAACCAGAAAGTTTGTTGAAAGTAAAAGTTTTATTTGAAGTTGATTAAATGTTCGATTTAGAGGTAGGGAGACATGCTGAAGACGATGGTGAAAACTATTTTCTCGACGGACAAGTATTTCCACCGGAATCCGGCCCAAACCGGAAAGTTTGTCAAAATTAAAAGTTTTATTTGGAGTTGATTAGATGTTCAATTTAGGGCAAGAAGACATGCTGAACACTTATGTGAAAACAAGTGTCTACCCGGACATGTAGTTCGTCCGGAATCCGGCCAAAACCGGAAAACTGTTGGAAGTCAAAGTTTTATTTCTAGTTGATTAGATAAGCGATTTAGGGGTAAGAAGAGATGCTGAGTCCCTGTGTGACACTCGTATTTTACCCGGACATATAGTTCGACCGGAATCCGGCTGGAATCGGAAAATTTGTTATAAGCTAAATTTCTATTTGAAGTTGATTAGATGTTCATTACTGGGGAAAGAAGATACCCTGATTTCGTCTTTGAGCTTTCTTTTTTCGCCGGACAAGTAGTTCTGGAGTTCGGCCGGAACCGGGAAATTGGCAGAAGTGGCAGGAAGTTTTCGTCAAAACAGATATGACTTATAGGGGTAAACACACATGCTGAATCCAAATCTGAAGTTGGTTTTCTCAGGTGATTAGCTATTTGGCCTTAATCTGTTTCTGAATTTTAATTGTAAAAATGTTCAAGGAGTCTGGCGAAGACTGGATCTGGCTAAGACAAGACCCAGTTGTCTGGATCAGATATTGAATTTTTGGGATCCCATCGAAACCTTTGGTCTTGTTAATTATGAGTGATTACGGATAACTTGTGTGATAACTTGGGTGAAATGTTTGTAGAATGGGGTTCCAGCGTAACATTATTTCGTAGCGAAGTTGGAGCAATCCTGTTTAGGGTCGAGTTTTGGAGGCTTTACGAAATTCGGGAGAACTGAAAGCGCTGCCCGGACCGAGGAGTTTCTAACTTGGTGGGTGGCACTGTACATCCTACCGTATGCATTCTCTGGTCACATACTGTAGACTTGGTTTGGGAGTTGGACCTTCTTTTGTGTTTCGGGTTTGATCACAGGGTGCTTAAAAAATACGTCGAACTTGGTTTCGACGATGCGTGTTACGTTTGATAAGTTGATATAACGAACTTGATGGCGGTTGATTCAAGGTAGCTTGTCGCCGTTATTTTGTGAATTGAAAAAAAATAGTCTGAGGGCGAAGGTGCTTTATACTGGGTGTCTTGAGTGGAACCCAGCAAACCATCTTAGGTTACCGACCCCCTTATGTTTTCAATTTATCTTAAAGAGAGCTGTTGGGGGCCTGCTTTCATCTTCAGGAGTTGCGCGGCTGCGCAAACAACCTGCGTCAGGGCTTGACATGAGCGCAATAAAAACATCAAGGCGAAAAGCGCGTAATGCACAATTTTATGACCGTCTAATGGTCAGCAGACGCTCAACGGAAATGGACCGTCCGGGTCTGGCGGAAAATAGCCATTGTAAAAACTTTTCGGGTCAAACCGTTCAGATATCAAACAATGTCATGAATATTATGACTTTACCCTCAAGATTTTTAATTCCGACGAGTTGTAAACTGACAACAATATGCGAATCGACGATTGGAATTGGGATTACCTTTGGCTAGAGGGATGGGGACTCTCGTCGATTTCTGTACGCCAAAAGATGCCCGCTGAAATGTCAGAGAGTCTAGTACTGAAGACTGCAGGCTAGACCTGGAGGTTAGGTGTGTTTATAATCTGACTTCGTTGTCATTCAGAAGGTCTGATGTCTCGCCTGCTTGAGAAATTGAGACATGAGAAATTGATTATATTCATCCCACCAATTCCCCGCGCCATATCTGACTCTGTGGCTGGTGGTTTCTGAAGATGGTAACGGGCCAGTGTAAAAGTTAGGTATCATCCTTACTATTTGCAGCCCACGTCACAAACAAGATACGACTCTTGTGGGGTGAAAAAAGAAAGCAAAATATTCTTCAATTATACACAAAAAATGTTTTCATCAAACAGGCAGACTAAAGGATCCTAAGGGATGAAGGCGTGAAAGAGTGTATCTCCTTTAATCGTTATATATTGGTCTACCTTCAATTCTTGTTTTTGTTTCCTTTCTGCTCCGAGTTTCGGGCATTTCCGGTGGTCATCCTCAGTTTCTTATTCGTAGATATTTTTTGTTCGTACATACTGCAATGTTCTTGTCTCTTTGAAAGTTCATGTCACTTTTTCCACAGCGATGGTGCATCTGCTGGTGAGATTTGAGGGGGGTCATTTTCCGTTCCCACTTTTTGTTCAAGTCCCGGTCAGTGGCGTCGCCCCGGCTTTGAAAAACAGTGCTGTTATTTTCGCAGATTACCTCTCTGACTTTAGCGGTCGTTATGTGCCGAATTTGAGGTGCTATTATCGACCAATGATGGAAAACAAAGACATGCAATACCGGCATCGGCGCTTTTTTAACCGTGTCTCTGATTGCTGACATTCAAATGTGAGCAGACAAGCTGGCGACATGTTCTGTGTTGTAGTAGCCAATTCTTATCGAAACTTGTGGTAATCAAGAGTAATATGAGTTAAAGATTCGGTGCCGCAAAAGTCATAGTTTTGCCCACGGCAGCAAAACGAAAAGTTACAACTGAAACCCCCGCGAGAAATCGTTTCCTCAAACGCCACATTTTAGGTCAACACTTCTGGTTGGGGAGTAGTGGAGCTATTTGGGTCAATACACGTTAGAAGGACGCGTTGAACAAGACCAAAGGTTTCGATGGGATCCCAAAAATCTGATATTTGATTCAGACAATTGAGTCTTGTCTTCGCCAGATCCAGTCTTCGCCAGGCTAACCATCAGAGAAAACCAAATTCAGATATACTTGTATAAGCCATATCTGTTTTGACGACACTGACCGAAACTTCCTGCTTTACTTCTGCCAAATTTCCGATTTTGGCCGAATTCCGAGTGAACTAATTGTCAACGTATATCTTTATCTCTATAAAGAACATCTAATCAACTTCAAATAAAACTTTAACTTATAAAAAGTCCGGTTACAACCGGATTCCAGACGAATTATACGTCCGGGTAAAAAATGATTGTCATATACAGACTCAGCGTATCTTCTTAGCCTTAAGTCCGTCACCTAATCAACTTCAAATAAAACTTTTGCTTTTAACAAATTTTCCGGTTCGGGCCGGATTCCGGACGATATTTTTTTTGCCTCTTAATTTGAACCCCCACCCTTAAATCTAGGGCTACAAAGCCCATCTACGAACTTGACCTTACCCTTGACCCAAAGAACCTTTACACCAAGTTTCATCAAAATATCTCATTCCCTTCGAGAGTTATTGTGCTCACAGACAGACGGACAGACGGACATTTTTGCGATGTTATAGGTAGGCTATCCCTCCACTTACGTTTTGAGATCCCAAAAAGGAGTAGTTATAATTTTTAAGTGGCACTGATGGCTGCATCTCGCGAAAAAATGAATTTTGGAAATAAATCAAATTGCCTAACAAAGCTGATTAAAGGGTTCAGAAGTAAAACTGCCTGCAAAGATATTGCGGGTGAAGCCCGGAAAATTGGGAAGAAATGTTATCAGTAAACTAATCAAGGTTGGTTTTGGATAAAGCAATTCAAATCAGGGTGCGATGTTTGTTGTCACCTCCGATGGATCTTCCGGCCCTAGTCCGCATAAAAGTTGACATCTACGACGATAGAGGTTATGGCATGATGACGATGATTATTTATTTGAATACAACAAGAAAAGACCAAATTTTTACAGCATTCAAATCATAACAACAACCTGGACTTGGTGTTTATCGTCAGCTGCGTTGAACATAAACTTGTGCCAAAATTGCTCTCAGCAAGAAACAGCTCCCTCCTTCGCGCCGTTTAAGACGTATTTTGACACTGCCAATCTGCCAAACGCCTCATCATTTTAGAATCCCTTATTTTTACTAAATGTCTGTCCGTCTCTCACAGCCCTCCTAAAATTCAATTCAATTCAAATAATTTATTTCCTCCAGAAATCGTAGAGTAAAAAACATAGTAAACAAATACACAACTGGCCAAAAATATAAAAAGACAACTACGACATAACAAGGCCGTATCGCATAAAATAGATCAACAGGCAAATATCAAAAAAAAAAAAAAAAAAAAAAAAAAAACGTATGCGTAATAACTCAACCCTCAGTGAGGCTGTGATGGATTCGAGGAATTTTAGAAAGAAAATTAGCATATTTTTTTTGTCCCACCAATTTCTTCTGCGATTTTACTTGGTGGGGAATAACTTGTATTCTCTTTCCAGCTCTTCATCCCGGTCACTTGACCTCCTTCCCTGGCAACGACTTCAGCTGGCCCGGACCTTACTCCACAACTTCCCAACAGCTTTCGTATTTGACCGCACAACTAGGAAGCGTTCGCCACCCAAGCCTGTCTGACGTTTCTTTCGACCCGACTGGGAACAGGAATATTCGAAACGGTAAGAAAAGAACATGTAACAAGGACATCTCTCCATGTAAATTAATTGGGAAGCAAGTGCTCGAAATATTTATTGTTGTATTATCATGGGTCATCACCACCGTCTTGCACCCTTTTCAGATACGCCACATGTTATTTATAAGACTAGTCTCCCCTGAAACTAAGTTTAACCAAGAACGTTTAACGCAGTCAACTATGCTTTTCAGTCAGTTTGGACTGAAAGAATATTTATGTGAGGAAGATTTCGTACATTTCGAAACAGGGTACTTACAAATTGTGAATAAACCAGAAGATCGGTCGAACTTTGCATTTGTTTGTATCCGTAGCACAGACATGACGGGAATTTGCACAATACTTGAAAGATGGATTGATCTCATGAACATGGCATGCTAGTTTTATCGTTGTTATTATTGTTTATGTCCCTCATATTAACTAAAATGAACCTAAAACAGTAACATGAACATAAAACAGAACAGACAATAGTTACACAATTTGAGTCAAGTTTAGGTCTTCTGAAGTTATTGCTCTAAATCTATTTTGCCAATATTATTTTTTTTTTTTTGCTTTCTTGTTTTGACTGCCGTAGATTACGTTTTCTTTTAATGCTGACGGAATACAAGTTTAACCGGAAAGGGCTGAGATAGTACAATCTAGTTAGTTACCCATCACTTATTCACTTAAAAAGGCTTGAAGACCCGATGAAAGTGCGATACTTTGTTGTTCCGCTATTCACTAATAACCAATTTTCATATAGTGGAACTTCCCTTTCGGATTTGTGGTACCTCTGTGCGCTTGTACCTCTGTAGTATGTTTGACGAACAAGATTTACGAAAAGCAAGTGTTCCAACAGTGAGCTACCTTCCGTAAGATGATCACTGGCCGCTGAAAGTCAGCGCTCAGAGATTCAAACTTTCCGCGTCATGGTAGAATTTTGCACTGTGAAGACGGCAGTAGATATTCTGAACGTCGTCCTAGAGCAAAAAGTGAAAAAAAACCCTCAACAGAATGCAAACAAGGCAATGTATTTAGTAAAATGATAAACAATAAGTTGGACTTCCAGTTAAAACTTTAATTAATAATCATGTAGTATATTTCCTTATCTAAGTTTATCTATCTTATCTAAGTTGTGTTTCCAATCCAACAAGTCTCATGTCGATTTTTCTTTTCAGCCCTACCATGTGCCAACACATCACCTAGCGCAGTGCCAACGCTCAATACAGCCCATCTGCCAATGTCCTACTACCAGCAAAACTGCATCAAACGTGAAGCTGCACCGGACTCCTGCACAGAGCAGTCCCTACTCAGCCCCTTTGGTTCAGGCACTTTCCAGCTATCTGTGAACATGCAGCCTCAGACCCTGTCAGTACAGTTGAAGGAGAAACTTCTGGGACTGCAGCAGCTCAGGGCAAATGTAGAAAGTGCTGCGGGTAAAATGCAGGAGGGAAGGCATTCATCCGTTGTATGGAGGCCATATTAAGTTATAATGTCTTGTTTTTTTAGTTTTGTTTCTTCTTCCTCGCGATTGTCCTGACGTCCACTATACTGTTCTTATTTGTGTCCCTTTTTCCTTTTCTCTGTTTCGTTTTCTAGTTTCTTAGATGTGCTAGCTTTCTTTACGTGTCGAAAAGAAACTGAGTGATTTTGATTCGTCGTCAAAACTGTGGATAAATTCGAAGACCCTCTTGCCGGTGAAATCCCCAGCTGCAATGTTCGCGCTGCGTGCTACAGTGAATTTATAGT
Organism: Branchinecta lynchi; assembly: GCA_023053575.1. Lineage (NCBI taxonomy): Eukaryota > Metazoa > Arthropoda > Branchiopoda > Anostraca > Branchinectidae > Branchinecta > Branchinecta lynchi. The sequence goes on from JAKZAP010000006.1 coordinate 11,278,976, forward strand.
TCCTAAACAGTGCCAATCCTTAACCAGTGTAGTTGCATATCCGATTATGTATATTTTTTTCGGTCATAAAAACTTAATGTAAGTAATAGCTATATAGACTTCGGCACCTATACACGAAAGCAAAACACTTTAGACTGCAAAGTTTTTGTGGTGTTGTTAAGCGTACTAGTTATATTACATACGACAAAGAAGACCGGAACACCCTTGGTTCACACTTCTGCGTCGTATATACTCGTATGCGACATGATTTTTTCTTTGATGTTCCAACGTGCGACAGAATCACATGAACCTTCCCACCACCACGCAGACTTAAAAGGAAAACTAAATTTTTCGTCGAGATTATTCTGCAAACGGACAAAGGAGCCATTCGAGAAACAACCAAGATGCGGGGAGGTTACCTTTCTGAATACCACACATCATCAACCACTATTAGGACATTTTCAGTTATGACCTGTAAGTCAAAACCGGTCAATACAAGTTTATTCAGACGATATTTTGCATTCAGCCATCCTAGGATTTAATTAGAACAAGATAGAGCAATTTTTAGTCTTGAAAATTAACTAATCTTTATTTTTACTTTTCTTTCCCTAAAAAAATCGCATGTGTTATGTCGGATAAGTTAAAAATTTTCAACACATCCGACACTGCGATAAAACGCAAAGTTCTGCGTTGCTTGTCGCACGATATATGTCGTATGTCGCATGTCGCAGAATTTTGCACGAAATTGCAGCAGTGTGAACCAGGGGGAAACTGATTAACTGGTATTCTAAGACCCTGTGTTGCAAAGGATAAAGTGGCCAGTTAAATTATAAAGCCAACTGATGGAAAAACTCCTAACCCTATATAGAAGAAAACCAACTGTCTGACGATGAGGGAGAGAAAACAAGACCAAAGGTGTCGATGGGATCCCAATAATCTAATATTTGATTCAGACCATTGGGTCTTGTCTTCGCCAGGCTAATCATCAGAGAAAACCAAGTTCAGATATACCTCTATAAGCCATATCTATTTTGACGATACTGACCAAGACTTCCTGCTTTACTTCTGCCAAGTTTCCGGTTTTGCCCGAATTCTGAGTGAACTACTAGTCCAGCAAAAAAAGAAAATTCAGAAACGAATCCAGTGTCCCTTGAAATGTGTCCAGTTTCCCTTTAACCGAATCCCTTTAAAGAATATCTAATCAACTTTAAATAAAACTTTGACTTAAAAAAATTACGGTTACAACCAGATTCCCGACTAATTGTATGTCCGGGTAAAAAACGATTGTCATATACAGACTCAGGCTCTCTTCTTACCCCTTAATCTGTCATCTGTCAACTTTTGCTGTTAACCAACTTTCCTGTTTTTGCCGGATTCCGGACGAACTACTTGTTCGGCGAGAAAATGGTATTCACTATCGTGCTCAGAATGCCTTCTTACCTCGTAATTGACTATCACATAGCTGTTAAAAAACATTTTGTTTTTCCCTTAATTTGAACCCCCACCCCTAAATGTAGGGCTACAGAGCCCATCTACGAACTTGACCTTACCCTTGACCCAATAAATCCTCACACCAAGTTTCATCAAAATATCTCATTCCCTTCGAGAGTTAACGTGCTTACAGACAGAAGGACATTTTTGCGATGTCATAGGTATCCTTCCACTTCAGCTCAATTCAATTCAGTTTTATTTCAACACCAATTACGGACTAGCCGAATAGCAGGTGGTAGAGTCAAACATACATTAAAAACTAACCAAAATTATCAACATATACTAGAAAGTGGTCGAATTACATGTAAAATACTGAGAACAAACAATATAAAAAGTAACGATTGGGGAAATAGACAACAACAAATAATAACCTACTAATTTCTGTTACGTAGGGAAACAAAGGAAGGGACAAAACTATTCTTGTATCTCACGTGTCGGCAAAACACTGGTTGAAGGGGACTGGTTCGGAAGCTTGTCTTTGAGGCCTCTCCCTTTCTGTTGTAAAGTTTACTTACGTTTGGGATCCCAAAAAGCTTCTTGTCGCTCAACACTCTCTACAAGATCTGATTCTTACCAGCTAATTGCTTGCTTGCGCTGTTCCTCTTCGTTGTGCTCATTCCGAGATGACTAAATAAAGTTTGCGTAGCCTACTGACGAAAACAAGACCAAAGGTGTCGATGGGATCCCAAAAATCTAAGATTTGATCCAGACAATTGGGTCTTGTCTTCGACAGATCCAGTCTTCGCCAGGCTAATCATCAGAGAAAACCAAGTTCAGATCAGGTTCAGATATTCTATCTATCTATCTATCTATTTATCTATACCTCTATAAGCCATATATATTCTGACGATACTGACCGAAACTTTCTGCTTTACTTCTGACAAATTTGCGGTTACGCCGGAATTCGAGGGAACTAATAGTCCAGCAAAAAAAGAAAATTCAGAAACGAATCCAGCGTATCTCCTTATCCCTATAAAGAACATCTAATCAACTTTAAATAAAACTTTGACTTTAAAAAAATGTGGGTACAACCGGATTCCGGACTAATTATTTGTCCAGGTAAAAAATGATTGTCATATACGGACACAGCGTCTCTTCTTACCCCTAAATCTATCATCTAATCAGCTTCAGATAAAACTTTTGCTTTTAATATATTTTCCGGTTTTTGCCGGATTCCAGGCGAACTGGTTGTCCGGCGAGAAAATGGTTTTTACCATCGTGTCCAACATGTCTCCTAACCTTAAATGAAATATTTAATCAACTTCAAATGAAATTTTTACTTTTAACCAACTTTCCGGTTTTGATGGATTCCGGACGAACTACTTGTCCAGCGAGAAAAGGATTTTCACCATCATGTTCAGCATGTCTTCTTACCCTAAATCAAACACTTAACCAACTTAAAATGAAAGTTTGACTTTTAACAAACTTTCCGGTTTTTGCCGGATTCTGGACGAACTACTTGTCCGGCGAGAAAACGATTTTGACCATCGTGCTCAACATGTCTTCTGACTCCATAATCGACTATCACATTATCTGTTTAAAAATATTTTGTTTGTCATTTAATTTGAACCCCCTTCCCACCCCCAAATATAGGGCTACAGGGCCGATCTACGAACTCGACCTTACTCTTGACCCAAAGAATGGTCACAACAAGTTTCATATATCTCATTCCCCTCGAGAGTTATCGTGCTCACAGACGGACGGACGGACGGACAGACGGACAACTTTTGCGATGTCATAGGTATCCCTCCACTTACGTTTTGTGATCCCAAAAACCAAAGGTGACAAGATTTCGGTGGACCTTCGAAATCATAAGTTTTGAACAGCTATAGACTTTGTTTTTGGCTATCAGTACACTGTCAGAAGTTTCATAACAGACAACACATGGGTGCGCGGTTTCAACAGACAACACTTGGAATGTTATCTGTTGTGGCGACAGACATTATGCATGAAATGTTATGCATAACAAGCATTGCCAGGAAGAGCCGGAAAACCTAAAAAAAAACATATGCTGGCTTTTTAATGTCGTCACGATATCGAATATTCAGCAGATGCTTTTTGGGACTTTTTGTTTTTCGGCACTTCTTGGCAATGCTTGTTTTCGATAAAAATTTCATGCATAACGTTTGTCTTGAGAACAGATAACATTCCACGTGTTGTCTGTTGCGTGCTGTCTGTTGAAACCGCTCATCATTATATTGTATGTGATGAAACTTCCGACAGTGTACTGAATTGAGAAAGATTTTGTCGCTGACCACACTGTCAGAAGTTTCGTAGCAGATAACACACGGATACGCGGTTTCAACAGACAACACTTTGGATGTAATCTGTTCTAGCGACAAACATTGTGCATGGAATGTGCATGGAACCAAAAAATTGCAAAAAAAGCATCTGCTGACTTTTTTGTTTGTCTTTATGATATCAGAAAAATACAGCAGATACTTTTTTGGCGGTTTTTCGTGTTTTCCTGGCAATGATTGTTATGCATAAAATTTCATGCATAATGTTTTCCGCGACAACAGATTACATCCCAAGTTTTGTCGGTTGTGTATCGTCTGTTGGAACCGCGCATCCTTGTGTTATCTGTTATGAAACTTCTGACAGTGCAGAGAGGCTTTGTGGCAATTTAAAAATGTATGTCTCAAGGTCCCTTCAGACTGACACAGAGTAAATTATTTATACTAATCTTTCACACTTTTACCCTGGCGTTAACGAAAAATGGAGGCTATTTTATCTCCCAATTTTTTGTTGCTTTTATCGAAGGCAACATTTTGTATTTTTTTTCTTGTAAATCTAAGGTCTTTCCAGGACAAGCTGGTACAACTGCTAATCGAATAAAATCACGTCTCTCAAGTTGAACAGATTTCATATTATTACGGAGAACTACGTAAGCTTTTACGTCAAAGTAACGGCCGGTAGGGAAAAATGCTGTTTTACACAAGTATACAGGACAGATAAAAGATTAAGGGGTACTTTAGGCCCCTTCCTCCCCCACATTCAGAATTTTTCGTGGCGACTCTTCCAGGAAATCTCTGACGGAATATTTCCAGACAGATTTCAGCTCGACTTTTCGTGTTCTCACTTCATAAACTTGTCTTTTTTGAGGACCTCATACATATTTCATCCTTCTTCTGCAAGTGGCTTATGCTAATGGCTTCGTCCACTTCGCCACTGGATCAATTCCCTGGATCCCTGCCGCGAGGATGGACAGAGTTCCAACCAACTCGCCTACTAAAGGGGTTCATGATTTATTCATGGGGTGACCCATTAGCCTGTGAGCGACTAAGTGCAGGGACGGAAGGCGCGGTAGCCCGTCTGGGAAAGAACACACGGGCCGGGATTATTCTTTTTCGGGAATATTTTCCTCAGACCTTTTTGGGGATCACAAACGTTCTCGATTTTTGTACTCAGACCGGGTTTGAACACTGGGTGCTTAAAGTTTAACCGAAAAGGGCTGGGATAGGACAATCTGGTTACCCATCACTTATTCACTTAAATTGGCCTTGAAGACCCGCTGAAAATCGTTACTTCATTGTTCCGCTGTACTCTTGATGACTATCTCTCCCTGCTGATGCAGAATCTCCGGGTACCTGCAGAAGAAATGAAGAAAATGTCACAGCTGCTCCGAGCGCCGTGATTGTTTGACATAGGATTTGAGTCGTTGAGTCTGAGTCGTTACGGACACGTTTACTCCTTCTTCCTGTGGATCGCTGGCGTGTTTTGGTCATATAGAGTATTCACGAATAAAATAGTGGAATTTCCATGTGATTTGTGGTACCTCTATGCGCTTGTATTTTGCTGTCTGCCTTACGAGAAAGACATATGATTTTTTTTTGTTCAGGCACTAAGCAATCTTCACCAATCTCACCACTTCCCACTGAAAAGCCACCTTTGTGTTGAGATTAAAATTTCCCCTGTCATAGTAGAATTTACGCGGTGGAGACGGCCGCAGATACTATGGACGTCATGACTAGAGGAAAATGAAAAAATCTATTTGCAGAATCCAAATAATTCAGTGTGTTCAGTTAAATGACACACAATGAGTTGGCTTTTCAGTTAAACTTTCAAGGACCCCTCGCACTATTCACTCTTTAAATTCCGGCGTTTTAAAATAGTGCAATACTTTAAAACCAGGCTCTTCTTTTAAAAAATTGGCCACGGCTTTGGCTGTTTTAAGCCCTTTTCCAGGCCCGTTGACTTCTAGCAACAACATGAAAGATTTACATAACCGTTTCTTCTGATAGAAAACTTCTAGCAAACAACAGCGAAACCATGTCTACGCATCGAAGGTAGCAAAATACGGCAAGTGAAAAAATAGCCAGGTTATGGGGGCTAGAATAAAAGAGTATGAAATTGGGGCTTTCGGGTTTACGAATGAATGGAGCGACTACGGAGGTACGTTGTATTAGAACTGTAGGCATGACAGATATTTAAGGTATGTCTTGACACCTTACAGGTTCCATAAGAAGTTACTTGAATATGGAAATTAAAATAAGAATGAATACAAATTTTACAAATTCTGTGTCGTATACAATGTAAAAATTCTCTCTGTATAAGGATGCAGTATTTGCTACTGGGATTAATCTTATCTCTATTGGGATAAAATTAATCCAAATTTGGGATAATCTTATCTCAATAAAGACAAGATTAATCCCAGTAGCAAATATTGCAAGATTATTTTTTTTTACAGTGTAGTTTCGCTGCGTAGGATCGTGCTCAACTTGAGACTGCAAAGAGTGAGGTTGCGCTACATCTGAGCCTCGTTTTTGTTGCAATAGCGCTGCCGCATTGCTGCTGCAGCACTTCTTTGCTTTTGCATAATATGCGTTTTGGATTCACTTTCTTGTTAGTTGAAGCGGCAGCGCTGCAGCATCTTGCAGGGAAGCACGGACTTGGTCGGGGAGCAAGTCCGTGATTCTCAAGAAGCGCTGCCGTCTTCCTCGGAAGCGCTGCAGTGCAAACACGGATGTAGAAAGAATCATTCCGGAATCGGCTAAGAAGTGACCTGCAGCATGCAACAAAAACGAGGCTCTGATGACGCCGCGAAATTTGAAACAGAATTGTGAGAACAGTAGTGAATAAAATTGAAATGGAACTTAAGAGTTGGTTTTCTAATTTTACACATAACTCACCATCACTGTGTAGTTTAATAGCAGTCTAAGTTGTTGGTAAATTTTTTTTATTCTTTTTTTGTTTTTAAAATTACTTTATTGGTACTTGTTCGAAGTTTGCCTGGGTCGTAAACGCATAGTTCCGTGATTGTTTGTAGTTTACTTGTCATTTTTGGCAGAGAAAAAATAACAAAAATAATCATAATCTTAGTTTAATTCTATGTTTGGAATCAAACTTTCCTTACTATCATACTTTCCAGGTTCTTTTGTGGAAGAACGACTCGTCGCAGTCTCACGGATACGGTTTCTAAAAAAGGGTGCTCATTCTAATTCCCTCCGAAGTTTCTTTTTCGAGCAGACATACTGCTGGGTGCCAGCAATCACACCAAGTGTTAAAATACAAGCTTCATTACCCCTAAACACTTCCGACATTTACCCTTTGCATAGCCTGTTCGTTCTAGAGCTTTTCCTTCTTTCCCTCCAGTGATCAAAGGCTACAGAAACTCTTTCTTGTACCACCCAACTTTTCATTTGCATGTGCTAGGAAATTAGGGAGGTTCTTAGGAACAATGGTTTGAACGACTCTGTTAATTTGACAAGTAATCTCTAAGAAAGGGCCAGGACGCTTACAGAAAGAGATCGTGAAAAAAATGGCACCCAAAGATTAAAGATTACCAAGTAGGCAACCGTCGAGGGGTTACGAACTACCCTGTATCTGTAGTACCCCATGTCCCTGAACCGGCTGGTGCCGCTTCTTAACATGCTGATTTTAATGCTCTAACACGCGGGCACCGGGCACTTGTTGTGCACTACAATCGAGAGCAGGCAACCCCCCGGCAATCATACAGAGTTTTGGGCCATGAATCGATACTGCTGTGAGCGTTCAGTCTTCTGAAGTTCATACTTTATATGGATATTTATATGCAAATAATTCCGAAATGTAGCCGAGCGGAGCGAGGCTCTGTCACAGTTCTTAACGCTTGTTTTAAACGGAATATCCCGTGTCTACAATGTCTTGACACGATTTATCGCGGGTCTATACGGTCACTGCAGTATCAGCTTCTAGCCCCCGCGTTATGAAATTCAGACATAGCAATTATTTAGTAACGAGTGCAAACACTAGTTGGAGGAAGTTAAAGTCAAAAGATTAGCGTCACAGACTGTTCTTCATTTGAATCTTTTGCTGTTTTTGTTTGAATTTTATCAGTTCTTAATCCTCTCACGGCCAGTCTCACAGCTAAAAACCTTCAACTTTGCTTTCACAACTGCCCGAAAAATTCCAACAGAAGAGATAGAACATTAAAAAACAAACTCTGATCGCAGAAAAGTTCTCTAATTTCTTTCTTTTTGCCAAAAGAAAGAGGAAACGCTTGGCTCTTCGCTGATATTCAGTTCTTAATGTATTATACCCATTTGCATCTATACAGTATTTCCTGTCTTTCAAAGTGCGATCCTTGAACAGAATCCCCTCCTACTTTTTATTTTATTGCATATTGTCACCTGAAGCAGTCTACAGGATTTGCTGATATAAAATTATCCGGAAGTGTTCTAGACTGTCACGAGAAGTAGGCACAAGGACACTACAATATCTGATGATAAACTTTGGACAAAGAAAGGAACTTTGGCCCAAGTCGGAAGAAAGTGGTATGTATACATGACAGAAAAAACTGTAGATAGATTGTCAATGCTTCACGCTATATCCAAATTCTTTCCATCCATTCTCATTTCCAAAATTTCAAACTTCCTATGTATTTTCCCACCCCAACGGCATTGCTCAGGGCTGATTTTTTAGTTTTTCGTTTATGCTCAGGGTTTCAGAAGGAAGGAAGCTTCAAAGGAGCCACTTAGCCTATGTTAAGATATTTGAGCAAAAACGGTATCTGATAATTTTGAATTTGACTTTTGCATTTCCGAAAAATTTAAAGATTACTTGAAAAGCCAACTTATTTTCATATCATTTGATTGGATACATAATCATATGGACTGTGTTAAGCGATTTTTTTTTACTTTTTCATATATGCTCTAGCAGTGGCGTTCAGAATCTCTACGGCCATCCCCACATCGCAAAGTTCTTCTATGACACGAACAAACACAATCGCGGCTTTTCAGTCGCCAGTGGCGAGGGTGGTGAACAATGAGCCGGTTCCACCCTCCTACAAATAGTAACTATTAGTTACTATTTCCATTCCAACCACACCAAAAGTTACTACGCTGCCCCTTCCAACCTTCTCCAATTAGTAACTAACAGTAACTATTTGCTTACCACGCTCGGGAGCGTCGTAAGCGTAGTAACTACGGATCTCTGTGACGTGATTGGTCGGATTCGCCCCTGGCATGATATTCTGCTGGAAAATAGAAAAATCGTTCCAGCCTTGAGGGCAAAAAGCCAAAATTCGTGACGTCATGCGTAGTAACTACGGTTAGTAGGATGGAACACGCCCAATGTGGCTCAAACATACATAGACATTTTCATAGAGTCTTCAAGCCTATTTAAAGGTATAAGTGATTGACAACTAGATTGCTAGACAGCCCTTTTCGGCTAAACTTTAAGTGAGTGGTACCTGTCTAATTAAAAATAAAATGAATCGTAGAGCTCCAGGAGATCTTTCGCCAGGAATCTGTTCTCATGGCTTCATCATTGTCCTTTTTTTCCTCTAATAGTCCACGGGTCATCAAAACTGGCCAGACTCCGCCAGCCAAGCGAAAGGATCGGAAACAGAACTCATAATAGAGCACGTACCAGAGATTTCCCCATTTTCCCCGGATCAGGGGTTCAGCGTTGCCCAGTTGGGTTCATTAGGACTAGAACAATCCACCGGACGTTCCCGGGCAGAATGATGACTGGGGAAAGGACGGTCTTCAGGGATAATGACCGCCCAGGAGTCTCCCGAGGGAAGATAACAAGGCCAAGCCGGGAAATCTTGATGGATAAAAAAGTAATAACAAGCAATGGAGCAAATGTTCTGAGTAGAGTGTAAGGGGATGAAGGGGAGTTCGGGTGGTCAGGAGATCCAAGGCAACGAGTCTGTGAGCCGTACCGAGTAGTCGCAGCAAGTCAGATCCGTGTTGGGTGGAGAGGCGTTACTAGCTAAAATGTTTGGTGGGGGGACGAGGAATTTACCGACTGGCTGGTAATTTTTACCGACTTTTTCTGCATAAAAAACGACTGTTTTCAACAACAAAAATTACATTTTTGAAAAAAATCAACTGATTTAAAAAAAAACGACTTAATTTGACGAAAAATCGACCAATTTTCAGAAAAACCGACTGTTTTCATGAAAAAAATCAACTGTTTCTACGCAAAATCGCGGCGCTTCGCGCCGACTCGGTTATTTTTTACCGACAGGCCGACAGCACTGGGGAGTCGTGACGCCCCTGGTTGGTTGGACACAGTATTTACTTGTTACCACCAAGGGCCCATAATTCAGATCTGTAGAGACCAATGGCCTATTTTATTGAATATTTTTATCATGGTTATTACAACGTTTAGTAGTTCTTCGCAAAGACTTTTGATGATCTTAATAAGTGATATTCTTCCCCATTACTTACGGTCACTTTTACCCATTGCCAATTGTAGGGCCTTTTTTGTTCGGAATTTTCTTTTTTCGGAGACGTCCGCTTTTTGCGAACAAGACCAAATCTGTTTTCAAATACACCAAAATCCAAAAAACAAATTCTCGATGGTATTTTTCCGGCGTCGGTATTCTCGTCGGCACATCGGGTTCTTTTTACACGTAAAAAATCAAATTCTGTAAATTTGTATTGGGCGCATGCCGGAAGTTCAAGTCTCGTCGGTACATTGGCTTCTATTTACACGTAAAAAATAAAGTTCTTTATAGTATAAAACACAGAAGAAGTCAAATTCTAAGTGCTTTTGTCGCGCGTCGGTATTCTTGTCGCCAGATCGGGTCTTTTTATACGTAAGAAATCAAATTCTGCAAACATTTTTCGGATTGTTCTGGATACAGTCGTTGGAAGCTACGCTTTTTAGCGAATGTTGAAATGACAAGCCAAATATGTGAACTTTGATATATGAAATTACATGAAAGGAATAATCTCAACTTATGCATTACAGTTAGTTTTACACCGGTTCTATTATGTGCTGGCGGGAAATGTACGCCGTTGCAGCTTTGCAATGGCGTGTTTTGTTGGCACATTTTTTAGTCCGTCGGCACAAATCGTACGCCCCCCCCCCCAACGTAAAAGGCTAGTGACAACCCTGCCTGTCGGTGACAGATTGTCTAATTATGATTTGTCGTTAAAGTAGCAAAGTAGCCTAATAAGGTTGACAACTGAACCACCAAAAGACGGAAAACCAAAACCAGAGACAAATCACACAGTTATGAAGGAGACCTCTTGAAGTGCAAAAACTCCATGAATTTTGAAGAAAAAAAAATTGCACGGCTTCTGGATTTTCGTGAAAGAAAATCTTTCGTCAAACCAGGCTGTACTTCTGACGAGAAGTTCCCCCTTTCATCATCATAACTCCTACTAACCCGTGGAAAATAACCTAAATTCGATGCATATCGAGTGTCATGCTGATGGATTTCGTCATACCCTTGGAAAACCGACACGGAAGAAACGAGTTGGAGACCACATGGTCGAGGACCACCATGATGTCTTCCGTTTTCAAGAGTTTGACATAACAGCTTCATAAGTGGTTCAGGAAGGGGATCCATAAAGCCATTATGCCGCTACTGAATAATCGCTCTTCATAGTTTTACTGCCAGCGAGTCAAATCGCTCCGGAATCTCTGCATCTGAACTCACTTCCAAATGGCCACTTAAACGACTACTGGTGTCACTTCCCAGCCCAGGCAGTGACGTCTGATGTATGGCTTTACGACAGGTACTCAATAGTCTCTTGTATGTCACTTACGACCGTATAATGTCACCAAAGCAGGCCAGCAGCACTACCCCGTGCTGGTTACGACAATGGAGGGATGGTGGAGAACTTGGCCTGATTGTTGCGTAAGTGGGTCCCGGATGACCAGAAAGGACACATGTTGAGATCGCTTTAGTGATCCCTTGTTTTGGGGGTCTGAAGGTTTTGGAAGTTCGGACGGCAGCTGCGTGTAACTCGGTAAACACACCTTTTAAGTCGGTTGACACAAGAGTTTAGGGCGAAAAAAAAATTTATAATCGCCCAGACCGGACTAGTCAAGCTCTCTTTCTTTCCTTTTTTTCAATTAATCTGCTTTTGGTTGATGCTTTGGGGATACTTTGTGCCTTACAGGCTGACATGGTATCGTTGTGTGTTTTTTGTTGGAATAAGCCCATGCTGTTCAGTCCAAGTTCAAGCTTTGTTTCTTCTTTCTTTCCTCCAAACAATTTGTTTTTTATAATGTTTCAGGGTTCAGGGGTGCCTCTGGGCAATGACGTACTTTGTGGTCGGAATCAGTTCATTCTGTTCAGTTCACAACCTGGCAGTTGATGAGCTTATAAACGTCACGTGGAAGAAATCTGTAGACTGAGCTTGTAAAGTTAGTTAACGATAGCTCTCTTTCTATATAAAGACCTTCCTATATGGATAGCTGCCTTTTACTTCCTTTTTCAAGCGATTTGTTTTGGTTGATCTATTAGTCCCACACAGGCTAGCCTCTGGGCACAGAAGTGTTGTTTGTTTGGAATAAACCCATTCTGTTCAGTTCAGAAAGTCTCTGGTCACTTCAAAAGTTGTCCATCTAACACACATATGGCGGTGACGACCAACCCCGTCACCGCCCTTTAGGATTCCAAAAAGTGTTTTATCTCGGAAAACAGATTAGGACTTTTTTTTTAGAATTTGTCATCATCTTCTAAAACCTTCGACCTACGACCAACAGGGTCCTCAGACCTAATTCATTCAAATACGTCTGTCGCTTCGAAGGCTTCACTATCTAACAGACTGCCAGACGGACGAACTTTCGTTTCACTAACTTTCACCGAAACCGACCGATAAGTAAGAACCGATAATGCTAAGAATCTTTGTCTCTCACCCACTGCGCCGTGCGAAAATCCGCGATGTTGTTCCTTCAAAACTGAGTGGGTGATCATTCCATAAAATTTTCGGACGAACTCTTCCTGCATGACACAAATACCGCTAGTGGATGTATTTACCAATCGGAAGTCTGGCATTTGTCTAACCGTCTGGTCATTCGAGCAAACCAAAATTTTCATGGACGGGGACATTTTCGAAATCGGAGATTTTCCTCGCTTCGTTTTTATCGCTTTCTCGAGACGTAAACTCGTTTAGCTTTTCGGTCATCCAGAGAACCTTGCTTCTCTCTGACAACGGGTAACTAAGTTTTCTCGTGCTAGAAAGAATGGGCAACATCTGCTCCCCAAAGGAAGATTCGATTACTGTCTTGAGTGGACGAAGGCTAGACTTTTGGCCTCAGCGTATTGGTAAATAATCGCGTTAGGGACCATCGGGGCTAGGACTTCCCGTCAACGACCCAGCAGGGCTTGTCAGATTGGATTAAGCGGAGGAGTGCTGAGTTGGGTTCAATATGAAGCGGCAACAATCAGATGTGCCTATAGGAAGTAAAATGGATGATGGAGGTGGAAATAAAACAAAGAATGTTACTGAAAATATGCAGAGCGTCTTCTGTACCTACCAAGATCGTTTTGGAACCATATGCTATCTGAAAAATTCAAGACACAAGTGCTACCATGGTCCAAGTTTTCTTTGTCCCTTGACGATCCACTGCTTCTTGGCTGACGTCTAGATTTTAGAAAACTGTATTTTTTGTTTTTTATTCCCTTTTTATGGCACTTGCAGCTCCGCTCAAGTGCCATATACCGATCACTTTTCGGTCTGTCAGTCCGTCGGTCTGTCAGTCCGTCGGTCTGTCGGTCGGTCTGTCAGGCCACCCATCTCGAGGGTACTTCCAGAAGTGCTAGGACGATGAAACTTGGAAGGCATATCAGGGACCTGACCAAACTAACTTGGAGATAGTCACTTCCCCGATTCGACCACCGTGGGGGAGTGGAGGGAGGGGGAATCCAGAATATTGACATATTTTTAATTTTTTAACGGGGAATCGGATCTCAATGAAACTTGACATTTCGAATGAACTCCTGTCTCAGGTATCACACTTCAATCCGATTTTCGGCTGATCCGGGAGTCCGGAAATTAGGAACAAGTGTAGCAAAAGGGGAGCAAAAGGAAAATGTCCAAATTTGGTAACGATCCGACGTCCTCTCTCATGTTAGCCCAAGACGCTAGAGCACACGGCCATCGTGGCTTGTATCTAGAACCGAATGAAGAAACATGTGCAGTACGAAACAGGTACAGCAGGGAATCAGGCACAGCGAAAGGGTTAAGGATTTTGGCAACAAATGCTTTTGATTGTTTTCTGACTTTCTTGGTATAGATTATCAGTTTCGGATGCTCATGATCTTGTAACCATGAGTCAGAGTTTAGTTGAGAAACTAGTAACATACATAAGTTTGGAAAGGGTAATAGGACATGCATGAAACTTGACAAGTGTCAAGAAAAAGTGCCTCAGATGTTCAGTTTCAAATCGAACCGGATCCGATAACTGGTGCGGGGGACCTGGAGGGGGAATTCGGAAATTTCGTTGATCGCGAATTTAGGTACTTCCAGATGTACTAGGACGACGAAACTTGGCTTGGACGTTGGAGACTTGACAAGATTGGCCTAGAAACTGTCACTTCTCAGATCCGACCATCCCTTAAATTACTAATCCTAACCGCAAAGTACAAAAAAAATACTTTTAATCAAAATATACATTTTCATGATCCCATGAGCCTATGATCATTTTTGTCTTAAGGGTTTTCCTCAAAACTCAATTTTTAGCGCCCTTAAAGTGCGTATGTTAATCGAAAAGTGAAAAAATACTTTTGACCAAACGATATACATCTATGGTCCCCAAGGGCCCATGATCATTTGTCTCAAGGGTTTGCTTACAAGTTAATTCCTTGAAGTACAGACTATAATTTTGAGCAAAATATACACTTTCATGAACCCGATGAGCTTATCATCATTTGCGCTTGAAGAATGTGTTCGTTACAGATGAATCTCTAGTGCCCATAAAGTGCGTATCATCATAGCCAAATGCAAAAACAAAACAGTTTTTACGAACTATACATGCTCGTGATTTACAAGGACGTATGATCATTGTTATCTGAAGGGTTTTGCTTACAAATGATTACAGCCACGAATTGACGAACTCCTACTTTCATCCTCTGACCCAGCCTTGCAAGGGCCATATGAGCTTCCTACTCCGCTTCTTAGATCCAGCGGGTCATAAATAAATTTTTTAAGACAATAAATGGGTTTATTCCAACCAAAAACAAGAACTCTTCAATATCTATGTTACCTTACCGAGGTACCTTACATATTTCCATTATATCACTAAACACGGTCATAACGTAGGTTTTCTGATAATCTTGATAAGAGATCTGTAACCTAGTTTTAAACTTTACCAAAGTTCTTTTATGTGAGAAGATCGAAGTTGTAACACGTAGGAAGAGTCACCAAAATAAACCGTACGCACGCCAGACGAAGGCCCCATGAATTTGTTATCATCAAGGGCCGAATCAGGGGTTCTTCCTTCCACCGCAATAACGGTTTATAAACACCAGTACTGTGCGAGACCAATACTATGTCGTACAACACCCTTCCCCGACTCCGGCTACTCAATTGGGTCTGATGACTCTGATGTTACGCCAGCGCCACAAGCGGACAAGTCTCTGTGTGCCCCTCTTCGCCTCATCATCAGAATCCGTTACATAGGGGTAGTAAAATAGATCCATAAGAGATTTTTTTTTTTTTATTATTAATGTTTTGTTTCGAGGGTAAATTAGTCCCTTACAGGTTCGCCTCTGGGCATTGAAGATTCCATTTTTTTAATAAACCCTTCATTCATTAAAAAAAAAAAAAAAAAAAAATCGAAGGGTAGTGCAAAACTCTTATCGCGAGGGAGGTTCGCACCTTTGGAGACTAAGTACCAAACAGCGTGGGGAACTGGGATATGGTGATCTCCGACCCGAAGCAACTCTACACTGTCAGAAGTTTGATCACAGTTAACACATGTTTGCGCATCCTTGCGTTAAACGTAATGGGAATATATCCGTTATGACCCTTTTAAGTGTTATGTTTCGAGACAAAACCTCTGTTATGATCATTTTCGGTGTCAAATTTCGACAAAATATAACATTAAAAGGGTCATAACAGATATATTTTCGCAGCATAAGGATGCGCAAATGTGAGGGAAGATGTGGTTCATTTGAAAAGGTACGCGTTACGAGTTGGATGAGTTGAGGCACGAGGTTTTTGGCGTGAGAGTATATGATGAGGAATGGATGGTGAGGAAGATGAAGAGTGACGGCTTTGCGGTGATAAAGAGTTTGGGAAGATTCCTGAAGATGGCAATAAGGCATCGCGAGAATTTCATGTAGGGATTGTTTACTTATTGTTTATGTATCGGAGTTCACCATTTGGTTTGTTGTTGTTATTCGTTGCATACTTGTGTTGCTATGGCCACCGGGCTCTTTTGCAACAAATATATCATATATCATGTGTTATCTGTTATCAAACTTCTTACAGTGTACTATTGTGCTCTTCTGAATTCTCACGTATCTGCAACATTCAACACATTAGCTCCAAGGAGCTAGACTACGGTTACAAGAGCCTTCTCAACGTTTACGGAAGAAGACTTTTGCTCGCCGCATCTGCTGAGCGACAGAGGTTCTTATCGTTATCTCTTCTTGGTCATAATGATTGACACAGAGCACGATATATAATATTTCTTTTATTTCACCTCTGTTGTCACACTCATGCTGTTGCCCGGCACTACTCATCAGAGTGTCTTGCCCGACAACGCCATTATCCCAGAAGTTCCCCCCAATCGCTGCCCTTCCTCGGGATACAAGTTGGATCCGCGAGGGATGTATAAAGCCAAGTAGTTGCGTCAAAAGTGTTCGTTTCCAAGGCTAGCCTAGAAACTGGCAGAAGTTAAATCAAAGCAGCGGAGCCACAGTGCAGAAAACAGCTCTTTTGAAAAGAAAACGAATTAAAAAACGAGACGTATGAGATAAAGGGTTAGGGGGAATTAAACCACTTGTGAAACGCTGAAAAGTTTGATCCTTTTATTTACTTTACGGGTGGTCTTCATGTGTCAGTGGAGCCTTACATTCTATTCGTGTTATGGCGTCACATTTGGTGGGAAGAGACCCCTCCCCCCCCGATGTTGTCGGCCAGTCGGTAAAAAATAAATGTGTCGGCGAAAAGCGCCGCGGTTTTTCGTCAAAACAGTGTATTTTTTCTTGAAAACAGCAAATTTTTTGAAAAATAGTCGGTTTTACTGGAAAGCGGTCTGTAAAAATGAACAACCACTCGGTAAAACGCATTGCCCAAACATTTTGGCTAGTACCGCCTCTGACATTTCACGGAATTTAAAACTATTATAAGAGTTAATTTTTAGGGAGCGCATTAGAAAAGTAATAGCGAAAACGTTCTGTAGTAGGTATTTGCTATTTAAAATCTGAAGTGTAACTTTTGTATACTATGCATTTTTGTATGGCAAATATAATATAAAAAAAATGACAGTGAGGATCATCTGACAAGGTCGAGCAGATTAACTTCCGTTTTCCAAAGGGGCCGACCTAACCCCCAAAAAGACCATGATACGTCGTTAGTAACCGACGGTATAGTTCAGCCAGTCCCAAAAATGTCAATCGTCGTCACGCTCATGGACCAGAATAGGCTACTGACGGTAGCCATTAAAACAGAGAACGACCTTAAAATACAAATTGAGAGCGCGGGTGCTAATAAACGTCTATTCATGACGAAGCTAACTGGTAGAAATTATATAGGCACAGGCCGCAGAGTGGGTCTTATTGCAGAGCAATAAGCCTTGCTTTTACAGCCTCTAAGAGCAGTGGGCTTTTTTTTTCGAGGTTGTAATCGGTTGGCAGATGGGACTCTTCCATGAGTCTAACCGCAGGAAGGGACTAGTGTTTGCGATAAGTTAAGGCCTCAGATGTGAGGTGGTAAATTGTCACGATGTTACAAGTTGGGAGGCGATTGGGCGCCGAAACGGTGATTTGATGTCCTAGAACGGTGTTGTGTTATTTTTTTCTGACAGCAGATGACAGTATGGGACCCAATTCATTACTGAGATCAAAGATGAAGGGATACAAGTACAATGTATTTTAGATACGGCTACTTAACTTCAGATGGCGGAGCACCCACGGAGAGTTGACTTTTATGACAAAAAGTTGACGAAAATGGAGTAGTCCGAAGTTGAACAAAACAGCTTTACTGATTTCTGTCACTGCTCCGCCGGTAAAAATGACGGATCACAAGCAAAGAACTTTCTTGTTTTTCGCATTTTCTTTTATTATAGCGCCTTTAACACTGCGTCAGAATTCAAATAGTATGGTTTTAGCCGTGGTTTTGAGCTACTTTTGTGCTCTCTCCAATGTGGGTTACATAGTATGTTCGCCCGCTATTTCTAGAACTTAAAACGTTGCACAGGCGCTGAATCAAGAGCAGATGCAACTCCACAAACGGCGTAAACGAATATTAGACTACCATCCGACCTTTCTAGAACTCAGTATAACGTGAGCCAATTTTCACATGTGGAATTTAAGTTTCCCCGAATATATAACCAGGAATGTGATTCATCCGCTCTCTCTCGGTCTAGTGCGGATTCAAACATGAGTAACTCGGTGTCAACTTTAAACAAAATACCATAGGCTATGTTAACACAAACCTCACAACCACCCAACGGCCAGCCCACCTAACAACCGGAATACGTTACCCGAACCAACCATTGCCATTAATAGCAGTATATTGGGCGTTAATACTTTTTTCTACTTATTAATTACTTTTTAACTTGAGCTTGATCAAATGTTTGTAATTTCTTGGATTTTCTGGGACTTGCGAACCAAAGAAAAAAAATAACGACTTATATGGCCGTCTTAAAGTCCTTATCAAAACCTGGACATACTAGTCCTAGTCTAATCTTAAGGTTCTGCTTAGAACAAAGTCTCTTGTGGGTCACCATCAAGACAAAACAAACGTTCAGACATGAAACATTTTTGTCTTATGTAGTATGCTCATAGAAGGAAATTAAGAATCCCGGAGTCACTGATCCGCCTGCAGGTGGTTAGCATTGGGCTTAAACACTGGCGGGTAGCAATCTGAAGCAAGTGAACATACGTGGGGGTCTGTCAGCGCTTTCGGACGTGGAAGGAAAAGTTGCTGGCAACACGATTTTAAAGGAGGAGCCGATTTAAGAAGAGACAGCGTCTTTGAGGCTTTCTTTAGAATTCTTTTAAAATTAGGAAAAATATTATTTCACTGGGCGGCATGAGCAACTGAAATCACAAAGGATACATTCAGGAAAGGGCATGAACACTTCACCAATTCTTTTATTGTCTGAACAGAATCTGGAATTGTGCAAATCCGACCAGATCAATAAACATCTTATTACTTCAACAACTACAGTAGGGGTGTGTTAATGTGAACGTTTGTTGCCTTTGCACCTTGCCATTTTCATGCACTACATTTAACTATGATGCCAGTACCCGCCCCAAGAAAGGTAGAAAAAAGCACTTGCAATTGGGCGGGTACATAAAACAAATTTCCTAACTAATAATTAACTAGAAGTCAACTACAAGTTAGACAAAGTAGGTAATTAAGGGCCTCTGAAAACACCCGAGTAGGTTTCTGGATCTTCATTCTGCAATTCAGCCAAAACTGCACTGTTCACACTTATGTAACTGTTCAAATTAACATAACTCTACTGTACTAAACCGTCTTCATCCGCAAAAATATTCAAATCTAACCGGCGTGACTTGTCCCTAGAAGGTTGCCTTATTCTGCTGATGGGTAGCGCATTAGTCAGTCGTGATGTGTTTCAATCTCTACCAATAGTTATTAAAAATTACAATCGTCGTTCCAGCCTCTACGAAAGGATAAAGTTTGGAGTGGAGTTACTGGAAGGCCTTGCAAAACCCTGAACATACTTTAGTCCTAATCCAATCTACAGCTTCTGCTTGACACAAACGTAAGACGCGTATGATTCACCAACAGCTATCCATTTACATTATCCTAAATTGTACTGTGTTCTTCAAAACTGTGCTAACTGAAACATTTTTGAAAACCGAGTTAACTATACCATTGGAAAGAACATACCTGATTTGGCATTCTGTTAGATTATGCTAAGTGTTAGATGACGACATCAGTACCATCTAACAGGTAGATTAGTTTTAACTTTCTGAGTTCCTACTTTCTTCATGCAGATAGCATACACAAAACTGGGCCCCAAAATTATGTAAATGTCCCGATGAAAAATTATCTCAAAATAGTATGAAGTCGTACGAAAAAGTGGCATGCAGTACGAATGATACTACTATATGCTTCTATATCAAGGCTACTGTGTTAATGCATTCTACTGCATGCTACTATTAGCAAGACTGGATGCTACCACAGCAAGACAGGATGCTACTGGATACTACTGCTTAAGATTGGCTCGGCACATTAAATAATAGTATTCTGTACTATTACATACCATAGCATGCAACTTCTTCATCCGTCCAAACAGTCTACACATATTTATCGTGGGAGGAGGGGGGGGGGGCACCGGAAATCTCGTGAAACGCTTAGAGCCGAGAGATCGGGATGGAACTTGGTGGGTACAGTAAGCATAAATCCTAGATACATTATTGACAGAGTGGGATCCGGAGGGGCATTGTGGGTGGAGTTGGAGGTTTTTTTCCGGAATGCCGGTGACTGCCGGTGACACTTTAAATGATAGTATTCTTTATTATTACTTATCAATACATGCAACTTGTTCGTACAACTAGCATACAACTACGCAGGCTGCTAACTTTTCATCGGGCTGTAGTCGTCTTCTTCACGAATAATGACTTCAGTGTCGCCGAACACATTTTTGTTTGTAGAGCGAATCGAACGACAGTGGACTTCGAAAAAAACTCCGAAAAAAACGACAGAAATCCGAAAATGAAAAACAAATATCGGGTCGGTTTTGTCGGAAAACATACAGCTCAGCCTACGCCTTTTAAATAAAACGGCAACAGCGATACACCGTAGTTGAATAAAACGGGATCTAGGGTTGGTCGTCTAGAGTAAGAGATAATCGTTTGTGAATCGAACGCGGCTCAACCCTCTTTGTGTGTTAATGTCAATACCCGCAAAGAGTCCAGGCATGAAAAATTCTTGTCCCAAATAGCAACCATAGCGACAGAAATTAAAAATGAAAAGAGAAACTGAACATGTTAGCAAGGGTGATTTTATTATATATCGAAATTTGAAAAGCACAGATTACGTTGCTAATTCTTCAATAAGGACTCGTTATGCTAATGGGCAGACATTAAGAATCCCGTCGTCGCCGAACCACATCAAGGTGGTAAGCAAATGAGTTTGCGAGTAGCAGCCTGGCGGAAGTGAATGTATGTGCGGTTTTTTCAGTGTTGATGGAAGTCTCGTGTGAGGAAAAGGTTGCTGGTATCACGACGGACAGAGAGGAGTTGGTCGTAAGCAGAATTTTAATGTCCTCTTTCACTAAACCAATTGTAAGTAAATTTTAATTAACTATTGGTAAAAGGTTAGAACACACCCTCATAGGTTGCCGGCTGACGGGTCGCCAGGAAGTGAGAACAACTCGCTATACATCGCGGAAGGAGGCAACTTGGAGCTGGACCTCTAACGAAAGTTCCTCTACGCGGCGACGGATTTTACCGCGCGAATCTCCGTTCTGGTGGGAAGCAGTTAGAAACAGAATTTACATGAACCTGAAAGTACTTCACAACTAGCAACTCGGTTTCAATACTCCGTTTCTAAAATTCATGATGTAGCGCGCTTAGACTTTCTATACGCCCTTCGTAAAAGTTCATAGTTCTTTTTTGGCCGTTAGATGGGCTGGCATAAAGTAAACAATGACACGTTACTTCTTGCTGTACTTATCAAGGTTTTTTTGGCTATTTTCAATTCCTCTTAGGCCTAGCCGTGTTTAGAACGTTAAAAATGCCTCTCTACCCAACTTTGTTCTGTCAAACTTGATCCGGCTTATCAATTGACTTTAGTGCCGAGTGCTGGTTTACTTTTCAACGGGGCAAACGGGCGACTCAGTGGGAACCGAACGCCTAATCGCTTCTTCAACCTTCAGATAACTTATACCAAGATCTCACGTGTGATTGTTATTGTTTCTCTCGTGATATCTGGCGGCAATCTGCCTTTGGATTTTATGAGGGGCGTATACGGCTGGTGCATCTTCCCACGCGAATTCTTGGATAACTTTTTGCTTACAAATGTTGACACAGGATCCCAAATGTGGGGCGTAGAATGAATCTAAACAGCGTGGTGGCTGGCCATCTAACGGTGATTTTAGGATAGGCGGAATAAATTTCACAATTCATTCTTTGACTTAGCTCAGGCTGACAACCATCTGTACAACTTCTCTGCAACCGCGGAGGATATTCCTCTTAAATCCTCATCTGTCTTTTAGTCACTTAGGTCATAGGCTTCCAAGCCCTGCGAACACACTGAACGCATTGTTTTTTATCCTTTTAGTAGGGCCTCCAAAACGGTAACTTCTTGGTATGTGTGCCATCTAGCGGGAAAGAATCCTCACTTGTCTCTTCCTGACTCGGTGACTCTTTTTCTCTCACTGGAACAGATGGCAGGCTTGTCTTTGTCTTTGCGTCCGCAACAGGCGTAAAGTTGGATCGACTCTGTGTATCCGCATGCTCTTCGGGGGGTGCTGTTGAAAAGAAAAACAAATGAGCGAAGGTTAATTATTAGTTCGTTTAGAAATATGATGTGGCCTCATTATTACTTCGTTTAGATATGAGACTGACAGTGTAGCCTACGTTCGTGTTTAAAGCCTTTTTATAGGTCTCTATCAAGAGACCTCTTTGCAGCCTAGTTCCCACTGGAAGGGAATTGTGTTCTGCGTAGCCAAAATATCAATGGAATCTCCTACTTTACTTATGCTGTGTCGAAACCATAACCAAGAACAAATAAGCCAACAGAGATTCCGGATTCGCCATCCGCCCACTCCTCCCACGATGGTCAGATCGAGGAAACGACTACTCACAAGTCAATATGTTCGGATCCGTGACACGATTACCAAGTTTCATCGTCCTTGCACATCAGGAGGTACCGAACTCACGCGATCTCTGGAAATCGGACCCCCCCCCCCCCTCTTTGGTCCCACGCAGCGACTATGGGTACCCCGACAAAACTGAGCTAAAGGTACTTGCCGAGCTTTGAGTTGATGCCCGCCTACTTCCCTCTTCACCGGGGCCCATATGAGAGAAACAAGTGCAGGAGGCGTTAGCTTTCCTGCGATACAACTCTTTGTAGAGGCAACGAACTACGATGTTACGTGTACGATGTTTACGTAATTTTGGATGATTGTGGGTTAAGTGAAATATGGTATTATAAAGATTGGCCCATCTTTTGAGTGATGTGGGGTTACGAGGGTAAGGCAAGGCTAAGAACCCAGAGATTCAGCAGTGGCTAGGGGAAAGTGAGTTCAACCCCCACGCTGAGGATTCATGGACAGTTTAAGGATGTATGGGGGAGGAGCTTTATCTTAAGTTTGGATTAGGACCTGGCGAACTGATGTGGAGGGTGAGTCTTCAGGCGGATTCTCTACCGATGGGTGTGAGAAAAAAATATGTTGGTAGAACTAAGTGCGGTTCTGGTCCTTATTTTTGTAAACAGTGCGAATAAAAATGCAGATCAGCAGTAAGAAACTAAAAAATTAGCGCGCTAAAGCATGTGAATTGTATCGTTTCTAGTGAGAAATAGTCTTATTAGTTTCACTAGTTCTTCAACTATGTCAAGATTTTCTTTTCCTCGGACGTATTCATTCACTTACGTGCCATCTGTCGCGTTTCTTGTATCCTACTCCAGATGCTTAGAAGGTTTAACGATTGGGAGTTGTACGAAGAAAGCTCTCTAGGTGGCGACATGTTTTGTGCAGATGAAAAAGGCGCAGGAACTTCGTAGCCAATCATGAAGGGAGGTCGGAACATAGGCCATGACGAAGTGTAGCCCAAGTCAATTGGCTTCCCATAGCCTAAAAATAATAAAATTATGTAGTTTTAAGCACACGTAGAAATGATCTTTTCACGACGAAATGGCTCAGAAATACCAATTATACTGACGATTTTCTTGTTAGCCCTTCCCAACTCTACCCAGTCTTCCCATTCTCGGACGCGGCAGCTGGATGCAAAATATTTGAAAACTGAACCCGCCGTTGTTAAAAGGGAAAACCAAGCAAACAAAATAAGTCCAAAACAGAAAATAGACCTGATGGCCTACCATGTCTTCAGAACGGAAAACAATCTTTTGAAGCTTCCTGTGAGTGAAAGGGTTGTCAGTGGACCTTGAAGATAGCTTCCAGTTTGCGTTGAGTGACTGACAAAACTCGGCTCGGCCGAAAAAGAGCTAAAAAGCCGTAGGTGCAAAACGAAACAATGGCGGAAGGCGGGGATTCAGAAGGTTAAAATTCCAGAAGGGAGCTAAGAATAATATGAGGAGCAGGATAAGAAAGAACGGTCCTTTAATTTAAGAATCTTCTCCATGGACGTCTTCTAAAACAATCGGCGAGCTAAGTAAATCAGTTCAGATCAACGTCTATTTTTCAGTCAACCACTGAGCCACCCTAGTGGGTAGAGTAAGGGGTTGGGACTTGATCTAAATAAGTCTAGGGTTGGTCACCAAAAGTAACTTCGTACACCCTGGAAAGTATCTCAAAGTAACCTAATGCAACCCAAAGTTACCCAATGTAACCCAATGTTACCAAAAGTAACCCTGAGTAACCCAAAGTATCTCATACACTCATACACCCTGGTTCTTGGTGACCAACCCTGGAAATAAGTGGTCAAGAAGTGCCGATGTTCCTACCCTACCAGGATCTCAAGAAAGAATCCTTCAGCGAAAGGTGACTGAGAGACATATCTTAAACAATGGCTTATAACGTTCTGAGCCATTAGTTGCGTTTTTGCAGATAATGGTCTAAAGTCGTATTCGCAGTTACCATAGTATCTGGTACAACGGTCAGAAATTGTTTTTGTAGTTACCATGGTATAAAAATTCATCTCACTCGTCATCACTAACACAAGAGTCTATTTTTAGTAAAAATTGGTAAGAACGAAGTTATGTTACTCTAGATGTCAGTTCAGCATTTCTTTTTAGATGATTTCTAAAAGAGCTAATACGACAATTGTCGTTTTTGCAGAGCAACCGTAATATCAGAAACTATGGTAACGGCAAAAACGACTAATCAATCAATCATCTATTCCCAAATATCTTTTAAAAGTGATAACATAGGATACCGTGGTAACAGATACCATGGTATCTGCAAAAACGCAACTATTGTCTAATTTGATCCTTGTTTAATAAATGTAAGACCAAACATGATCAAAGTGGCACTGCCAGCAGGCTTCAGTAAAGTAGCCTTCGACAATAACAGGGTATAATTAACCTGCAGGCTCAGTTACCGCCATCATCTCCGTATTTGTAGCCGTCATATACTACTATTCCTCATTATTGTTTTTTTGTGTGTTATTCCTGGTTGTTTATTCCGCGGATACGTAGAACTTGGGACCAAACCTGGACTAGCTCAGGTCAGTGGTACCAACTTCTGCATTACCTCACCCTAGAGGAATGCTATCCAGCATGGTGAAACCATCATTCTTTAATGCGACATTATCACACAGATCAACACGGTCAACACCTAATTTTTACTAAGAGCTAATAATCTTTCAAATTACTCGCAACTCCTATATTAGCTACCACAAACACTCCGTAAGTCTTCTTCTGACTCCAATCAGAGGTGTTCTCAGAGTTACGGTAAATGACTGCTTTAAAAGACCACTCTTGCTTATTTTGCCTTTTACAGTATACCTAGCTCCCTCACGGAATTAAAAGCTTCTAAAATCCCCACCTTTTGCCATTGTTCTTTTTGTGCCTCCAAAATTGTCGCGCTTTTTCGGCCGTGCCAATTTTTGCCCTTTACACAAACGCAAAATTCGCCGCTATCTTCAAGGTCCGCCGACAACTTTTTCAAACATTAGAATATTCGACGCTTCAAAGTAATGCTTTCATTTTGGAAGACATGGCAGACCATCAGGTCTATCTTTTTTTTGGAATTCTTTGGCTTTGCTTGGTTTTCCCACTTTTAATCCACGGCGTGTTCACTGTTCAAATATTTTGCCTCCGTCCACCGCGTCCGAGAGCGTGAAGGCTGTATAGAACCGAGAAGGGCTAACAAGAAAATCTGTAATTTCGCGTGTGTCTTCGAAAACGATGTTCATGGGGCGTCACGACTAGGGGGGGGGGGGGTGAAAAGATCATTTCTAGTACTAGTTGTGTTTTAAATGTCACTTCAAACTGTACGAAATAGCTTACGCCACGCTTCCGTAATCCCTTGTTTAAATTGCGGATTTTTTCTTTCATCCAAGGCTCTTTTTGTTTTTCCTCACAGAACCAAGGTCTCTTCTGAACAAACTGGCAATTTTTTTAATTAAACTAAACAATTTAGTTTTGTATCTCTTTCCTCTTCTGACGTTGCCTCAAGTGACGTGTTGAACGATTTTCGACTCATTTTACGTTACAGGAACCTAAGTAAACCGTTTACGTTGACGTACAGGCCGTGAGGGCATCCATGTGAAGGGTGTATGTAAGAGTTTTTCTCAGTCTGGAGGGACCTTACAGGAACCCTCGCACTATTTACTCTTCAATTTACAGTATTTTAGAATATTAAAATACTCTAAAACTAGGCTGTGCTCTCAACAAATAACCCACGGTTCCGGTAGTTTTAAGCCTTTTCCGAGCCTTGTTGACTTATAGCAAAAACAGGGAAACAATTTACATAACCGACAGTGTGTTACACATCGAACGTAGCAAACACGGCAAGTACAAAAATCAGCGTGGTTTTGTTTTGTTAGAGGGATTAGAATGTCCCGTACGAAATTGGGGTCTGCGGGCAGGCCTGTATCCAGGAATGTATCTCGGGGGGGGGGGGGGGGTGCTATTCGGGGGCAGATTTTGCCTATTACCCCCTACCCCCCCCCCCCCCTGGATACGGCCTTGTCTGCGGGTTTAGAATATGGAGTGATTATGGAAGTAGGTTGCGTTAGTATTATAGGTAAGACAGGTCCTTTAAGGATTGCGGTAGGGGCAAACACCATTGTTTGTACAAGCAGGGAGCAGAAAAGGATATTTCCATTGGCTTACCTGTTGAGGCGGGTCTCAATCTCAATGCCACGCTCGCCGCCGCTGCCGCCAAAGGGTCAAAACTTCCGCCGATAAGGGAGAAAAGTCGGGTATCCAAGTTGTAGGGTAAAAAGTTTGATCCCCCTAAAAGAGAAAAATACGCTGAAGAACAGAATATCCCAGTATATATGTAATATTAATAATCAATGCTGCGACCCAGTTTTCTCATTGAGGAACCAATTAGTCTGTGGTCTCCTATTCACTTTAAGGTTAAGCCCGAAGCTCATGTGACTTTATTAACTGATTTGAGTTTGTATTTAACCGAACCTTGTCCTGTCAATATCCATATTATATTACAATACGGTGTAATCAAGATTTTTAACATACGTGGCTCCTTTGAAACTCTGCTGGGTTTCTTAAAGATTACAAATCCTTTCCGTCTGTTTCAGCCTCGCTCGCGCCCCTTTGGTTTTGACTGGAAACATGGTAAAACCTTCATTAACGGTATTCCTGATCAACGCGATCGGTGGAAGAAATAATCAGGAGCCTGATACTCCTCGTAAGGAGCCGAGACAGCAACAAAAAAAATCAGCGTAGTACCGTTAGTGTGGATAAATAGATATAGAAGGTTCGAAATGTCGGAGCTGAAAACTAATGGAACCATTTGTGAGAGTTAAGTCGTAATTTAGGTCCAAGTGGGTTTCTTTGCGACTATAAAACTATTATGTAATTCCTTTGTTCTAATTCTATCAAAAACCTTATCGGATACGACACGCTCCATCTTGTGAAGGCCTCGCGAAATGCTTGTCCGGGGTGATCTATATAGTCGTGGCCCAGGGTTGGTCACCAAAAGTAACTTCGTACAGCCTGCAAAGTAACCCGAAAGTATCTCAAAGTAACCCAATGTAACCCAAAGTAACCCAATGCAATGGAACCCAAAGTATCCTCAAGTAATGAAGTAACTCGTACACCCTGGTTCTTGGTGACCAGCCCTGGGTCGTGACGATCGGTTGGTAAAAATCCGAAAATGTTAATTCTCCGAATGATGAATACTGGTGCAAAGACAAATCAGTTTTACGGCGGAATGAACAATATATATAGCCTGTTCTGAATCGAGTTAACAGGGACGTAATTTTGGTCTTTCCAACCCACCCATGAAAAAACACAAAATCGGACAGAAAGGCAGACCTCGGGCAGATTGACCAGAAGCGAATCCGAAACAGTGGCCCACCATATTGACTTATTCTTTATGGAAGGCACTTTCTGGATACAGCTCGAGGTTATATTACATGTTTACTATCTTCCGTATTTCTGGTACTATGGCCCGGGGTGATGCCGTTGTCCCTAGGCTTCCACGAACTGACGCCTCGGGTTAACAGTGAACGCTGGAAGCGCCAAGCTCAGAAGCTGGCACAAAGGAAGGAGTGCTAATGATTCAACTGGCGTGCCCCATTTTTGATGACTGCTATTCTTGCGTCTAAGACAGACATTCCTCTGCAAGCAATACCTCCTAGTCCACCAAAAATATTTGCGAGTTTCTTAGCCCTTTATTAATTTTCCTAGGAATTCCCCCTAATTACTTACGGCTTGAAAATAGGACAAAAGCAATTTCACTTTGCATGTCTTCAACTCGTTGTCCGACCTCGAAGAATCTTGAAGGGAACAGGAGCTCATAAAAGCTAATGCATCTTTCCGTATCCATTGGGGAAAACAGAATGACCCCAGTAAACCCGATGAAAAATTTGTAGCCTGCGTAGTAGTACCAAAACGTTGCATGTAATACTATGTAACAGCAAAGAATGGCTGGTCCAGTCTTATTTAGTAGTATCCAGTAGCATCCTGTCGTGCCATAGTAGCATCCAGTCTTGCTAATAGTATCATATAGTAGTATGAAGTAACACGGTAGAAGCATGTAGTAGAATCGTTAGTACTGCATGCTACTTTTTCATAGTACTATTCTGTGATACATTTTTCATCGGGAATACCGCGAACGTAAGCTTTGATACACTGGAGATTGGGAAGATCCTTCTGTGTCTACGTCTTTTAGGATTCCAGACGAAAGCTACTTCGTAAAACTGTCAGTTCGTCCGTCTGTCTGAATGCGCGATAACCCTCGAAAACGTCCCTCAAGATACTTCGAAAAAAGCCCCAGTCCCAAAGACCTGGGACTTATGTAGTTGTTCACAACTGCTCTCCATTGACTTTGATTTCTTAGTGATCTTCTTAACTCTTAACATCAACATTTGTCGTGAAACTAAATAACGCAACCGTTTTAAAACCTATACCAGGAATTTAAATCCCAATTCGATCTTCCGTTTTGCTTCATTAAAAATAACATGTGGCCCGCTATCAAGATGAGACAAGATTTCAAGCATAAAATATTGTCCTACACAGCAATATTCCATCAAGCAAGAACAAAAATAAAAATGAAAGGAGACATTTAGGTCTCTGACATCTGATACTCACAAATATGAGAATGCTAGTTACTCAAAGAGGATTTATTACAATCAGGGAAGGAATTTGGGAGACCTGCATCGTGGTCCCTGACAACAGGGGTAACTGGCGGTGAGCATTTGGGAGAAGTTTACATCTGGGAGAAGTTTACAGCAACCACGAAACAGTCAAGTTGGTTGTAAGACGCCCATCATAAGAGTTTAACCAAAAAGGGCTAAGATAGGACAGTCGACTGGCTACCTATCACGAGACAAAATTTTCTAGACAAATTTTCGCGTGACAAGTCAGTCACTCGGCAATTTTTTCACAGACAAATTACTGGGAGACAAATTATCGCGAGGCAAACCTTGCTCAATATAAATTTCCATGAGACAAATCCGACATAAAAACCTTTTTGGAGCATGGCGGTTCAGTGACAAACTCATCGATACATAAATCATGGACAGCGCTGCAGCAGCTTGGCTGGCGTTTGCGGAGACTTCTCGGAGGGCTTTTATGTGGGCTTTCTTGGTAGGAATACTGGTCGAACTGCCAATTTTTGGGATCCCAAAACGTAAGTGGAGGGATACCTATGACATCGCAAAAGTTGTCCGTCTGTCCGTCCGTCCGTCCGTCTGTCCGTCTGTAAGCACGATAACTCTCGAAGGGAATGAGATATTTTGATGAAACTTGGTGTGAGGGTTCGTTGGGTCGTCGGACCAGTCAAGTTCGTGGATGGGCTTTGTAGCTCTACATTTAGGGGTGGGGGAGGGGATTCAAATTAAGGGACAAACAAAATATTTTGAAACAGCTAATGTGATAGTCGATTATGGGGTAAGAAGACATGCTGAACACGATGGTGAAAATCATTTTGTCATCGGACAAGTAGTTCGCCCGGAATCCGGCCAAAACCGGAAAGTTTGTTGAAAGTAAAAGTTTTATTTGAAGTTGATTAGATGTTCGATTTAGGGGTAGGAAGACATGCTGAAGACGATGGTGAAAATTATTTTCTCGACGGACAAGTATTTCGCCCGGAATCCGGCCCAAACCGGAAAGTTTGTTGAGAGTAAAAGTTTTATTTGAAATTGATTAGATGTTCGATTTAGGGGTAGGAAGACATGCTGAAGACGATGGTGAAAACTATTTTCTCGATGGACAAGTATTTCGCCCGGAATCCGGCCCAAATCGGAAAGTTTGTTGAAAGTAAAAGTTTTATTTGAAGTTGATTAAATGTTCGATTTAGAGGTAGGGAGACTTGCTGAAGACGATGGTGAAAACTATTTTCTCGACGGACACTTCGACCGGAATCCGGCCCAAACCGGAAAGTTTGTCAAAATTAAATTTTATTTTTAGTTGATTAGATAAGCGATTTAGGGGTAAGAAGAGATGCTGAGTCCCTGTGTGACAATCGTATTTTACCCGGACATATAGTCCCTGATTTCGTCTTTGAGCTTTTTTTTTCGCCGGACAAGTAGTTCTGGAGTTCGGCCGGAACCGGGAAATTGGCAGAAGTGGCAGGAAGTTTTCGTCAAAACAGATATGACTTTTAGGGGGTAAACACATATGCTGAATCCAAATCTGAACTTGGTTTTCTCAGGTGATTAGCTATTTGGCCTTAATCTGTTTCTGAATTTTAATTGTAAAAATGTTCAAGGAGTCTGGCGAAGACTGGATCTGGCTAAGACAAGACCCAGTTGTCTGGATCAGATATTGAATTTTTGGGATCCCATCGAAACCTTTGGTCTTGTTCTCTTCGCTAACTCCCTAACTTTAGTCGCTGCGGGGTTACATATGTGGTTGTGGTCAGTCGTGGAAGTTAGAGTAAACTTGCAATTACATTATTTCCCTCGTACTGGACAGCCTTTGTCAGAGCATCTGTGGTAGCTGCTTTCTGAAAATCTTGAGGGGGTTCTTTCTGAAAATCTTGAAAGCAGAACGAACTTGGAACCACTAGTATTGACTGCAGTCCCTCCTCTTGCAGTTTTCACTATTTCGAACTGGATTTGGGTTGGCATTCTGTTTCCAAAATCACGACTGACTACTATCCTAACATGCACCCTCTACTATATATCCAGTAGCTCACTCTAAGCTGATTGTCTTAATCCTATTTTTCTTAATCCGGGTTGTCTCGTAGGAGGTTTGCCTAATGAATAATTGCCTCTTGAAGATTTGTCTAATGCTCAGATTACCTCTTGCAGATTTGCCTAGTGACACTTGTCAAAAGTCGATTGTCTGGCGAAAATTTGTCTCGGGATATGCTCCCAGTCTACTTACCCATCACTTATTCACTCAAAGAGGCTTGAAGAACCGATGAAAATGTGTTACTTCGTTGCTCCCCTATTCACAAATAGTTGATTACATATAGTGGAATTTCCCTGTCGGATTTGTGGTATCTACGCGTTTGTACCTGTGGGCTGTGTTGTATGCTTGACAAAAAACGATTTACGACAAAAAGTGTTCACACAGTGGGCTACCTTCCACGAGCAGATCACTGGCCATAAAAGCCCCGTGTATTGGGATTAGAATAGTCCGCCTCATATTAGAATATGCGTTGTGAGGACGGCCGTAGATATTCTGAATGTCAAGATAGCGCAAGTAGTGAAAAATTAAATAATCCCTTAACACGGTCCAAATAATGCAGTACAAATCAGTTAAAAGATACAAGAATGAGTTGGCTTTTCAGTTAAACTTTAACAGAAATGGTGGGAAGACAACAAAGTTACTAAGACTGGAAAAATACCGTCAGAACTCCATCACTTTAAAGAAATACGCACACAATCTGTCATCGAGGCTACCAAGAACCGAATTTAATCCAAGTCGGATTCTAATGGACATCATAGGACTTCAGTGTCTGCGGTTCTTGCTTCCAAGGAGTGTCTTTAAAATGCTGAATATGTTACAAGGCTTCCAGTGCAAACTGTGTAGGTGTGTGTGGTGTAACCATCATTCTCGGAAAAAAAGAAAACAAGACAAAAGGTTTCCATGGGGTCCCGAAAATTCAATATTAGATCCAGACAATTGGGTCTTGTCTTCGCCAGATCTAGTCTCAGTCTTCGCCAAACTCCTTGAACAACTCCTTACTGTTAAAATTTTGAAACAGATTAAGAAACAGAAACGTGATTAGCCAAATAGCTAATCACGGCTAATCATCTGAGAAAATCAAGTTCAGATATGGATTCAGCATGAGTCCCGCCATCTGAAAAGCGCAATATGTAAAATAAAATAAATTACTTAACTAACACACAAGAAATACAATATACATTTTTATCCATCGTCCAGAAAAGGATGTAGAGTCTCATGTGCTAGCTGTGCCCTGTTGTCCATGATTTTTGGCAGAGCCGACAAAATTTCGAAAAGTGTGACGCTTGCATCTTTAACTTGGGAACGCTCCGTTAGTATGTGGCTGTGGTATAACTTTGGCAAACAAAGCATGTGCTTGGCATACTTACAATAGTATCTTCTTATCTTCTGCAACTCCTCTTCCGTAGAACATGTGCGACATCAAAGCGAAACAAAATGGGTGGAGCACAAAAAGAGCTGTATAAATTTCCTAAAGCTTTCGGACTGTAGTGCCCACGTTTCGGGACAATACGTCCGTAAGCGGTACCGATAGATGTACATACGTCTTTAACAATCGAATGAGCAAGTTTTTGAAAGTGTAGAGTTGAAAGTAATGCCAAGCCATCGTAGAGAGTTCGTTGAGCTGATGATAAATGAATGTGTATTTACCCCTTTAAGTTCATATCTATTTTGACAAAACCGATCGAAATTTCCTGCCTTACTTCTGACAATTTTCCGGTTTTGGCGGAATTCCGGAACTAATTGCCCGGCGAAAAAATAAACCTCAAAAAGAATTCAGCGTATCTCCTTGCCCCTATATCCAACATCTAACCAACTTCAAATACAAGTTTAACTTATAACAAATTTTCCGGTTTCAGCAGAATTCCGGGAGAACTACATGTCCGGGTAAGATATTATTGACATGTACGGATTCAGCATCTCTTCTTACCTTTAAATCGGACATCTTCAACTACAAATAAAACTTTTGCTTTTAACTAATTTTCAGGTTTTGGCCGGACTCCGGGCGAACTACTTGTCCGGGTAGAAAATGATTTTCCAGTAATAAATCGAAATATCTATTCAACTTCACATAGAACTTTTACTTTTAAAAAACTTTACGGTTTTGGCCGGATTCCGGACGAACTACTTGTCCGGCGAGAAAAAGACTTTCATAGTTGTGTTCAGCATGTATTCTTACGCCTTAATCGACTATCTCATCCGATGTTTACAAATATTTTGTTTGTCCCTTAATTTGAACCCCCACCCTAAATGTAGGGCTACATAGCCCATCTGTGAACTCGACCTTTCCCTTGACACAAAGAATCATCACATAAGGTTTCATCAAAATATCTCGTTCCCTTCGAGAGTTATCTTGCTCACAGAAGGAAGGACGGACAGACGGACAACTTTTGCAACGTCATAGGTATCCGTCCATTTACCTTTTGGGACCCCAAAAAGGATCACAGAGCTGTGAAAGTCGGTTCAAGAGGTACAAAACTGAAGTGCGCGTAGGAACACTGTTCTACCGGCTGATCGTAGAAATTAAGGTCCAAGTTCCCAATTATTATCTTTAGTTGATTTTTGAGGCGGATTCCTTCCTCCCTACCCTGTACGAAGTCCAAAGACGGAGCCGGCTTCGTTGAGGGACTTTGGGCTCCCCTTGGAGATTTCAATCAACGAACCCGGCTCCGGCCCCAACTTTTTTACTTTGTCAAATTTCAGTCAACATACCCGGCTGCTATACTCTGGACAGTCATGTTCACTACCGCAACCCGGCTCCGACCCCAACATTGGGGTCGGGATTCCTTCCAGGATAAATTTATTTTAAATAATCTCTGAGTTTGAAAGCACCATGGACACGTACTAATCACAGAACTACAGTAAGTTCACGAGACCCCGCTCCTCGGTTGTTCAGAAGTATGTAGCTTCCACAACCATTACAAGCTACTGCCCCAAGTAGCGATATCTGCCTAGGGGTATACACCTTGGAGAAGTACGGCCAGGGGTCGAAGTTTTAATTACAACGTGGTAAAGTATAGTAGATACTTGGTCTACTTAATTTTAAGTCCGCCTGTCTATTTTCGAAAGTCAAAGTACGTTAGATAACCACAAAAGTAAAATCGAAAGTTTGTATTGTGTCGTGTAAAAGTTTCATGTTTAACACAATAGGACAAAGGCTTTCGGGATGTTCCAGGGATACTTAGTTAATTTTTCGTTGGAAGCAAGTCGAGCTATTTGTCCGGACCTATAGTCGGCACTCAAGTCTAGTTCACCACAGCGTCACAGCGGACTTTAAACCAAATTTACGGTTTCGACAGATTCCGATCGTGCAATAGGCTTGGCAAAAAAACTAGGCAGAGATTATCGGCAATCCAATCAATTTGCTAAACGAATTTTTTGGGGGTAGGTAATCGATTCTGTCTTGCCAAAACAATGACACGCACTTCCTTAGAAGGTACCACGCATTCTTCGCAGTACCTACCTATGGCTTCTTCGCATCAAGGTAGCAAATCTACCGAATTCGATACACAAGAAAGCCTCAAAGAAACTGAGGGATAGTAATATGGTATCCCAAGAGGGATGCACCAAGAATCCTCAGGATTACAATCAAGAAAACTGATTCCTTGGTTGAAACCAAAAAAAGTCAGTATGAACTGTTTCCCCGAATCGGATAGTGTTACGATTCGATATTTGCTGAGAAAAAAAGAAAAGCGATACGGAGGCGTAGTTTCTTTACCTTTTTCGACACATCACAGAGTAAGGTTTGCACTTTCAATCTGTAAGCTCAAGTGACTAGTAGCCTATATAGGCTATATGTTTGTTATCAAAATGCCAAAGAAACACAATAAAAGAGAGAGAAAAAAACCTTATAATAAATGATGTAGATCAGTCCTAGACCATAGTCAAACACACATAAACTACTTTTCCGGTTATAGGAATAGTGGGTATAAACTATGAGAAGTATCTAACGACCCTCTAAATTTAACCTACATTTTCCGATTGAAACTATAAAAATATGCACTGATCCAACTAGATCCAAGTGTCAAGCATTACTTATCCAAGGGAGGGGAGGGGGGGGGGTCGAAGATATCTTAAACGTTTGAAATACGTTGATCTTATTTTTTTTTTCCTTTTTGGGTGTTTTAATATTATGACATCATTATGATTTGAAATTGTTTGGGATCGACTAATAACAGGAAGTGAAGGGAACACTACAGGAAGGGCATACTAAAACGAAGAAGGGCACACTAAAACGAAGAAGGATGTCACAAGAATTGAAGGCTGCGATAAACTGGAAAGCTCCACCGTTCCCTTCCTCTTCTTAGTATTCTTCGAGGGGTTGGCAACTTTTCAACTCAAAGTTTACCATCCCTTCCTCGTTTTAGTATCCTGAAATGGGTAGGCATTAAGTCCAGTGATGGGTCGACAACTATCTAAGTTTTAATTCACCTTTCCATTTCTCGTTCTGACAGTAGGCGACTAAAATCCTCCGACTCCAGCGAGGGGTCGGCGACTAATGTATTTCAAGACCACCATTTCCTTCCTCGTTTTAGTACCTTGAAAGTGCTAAAACGAGGAAAGAAATTGGAAATTTAAATTATTCTTCTTTGAGCTATCAACATTCTTAGTTCACCGTTCCCTTCCTCGTTTTAGTGCTGCGAGGGGTCGGCAACTAAGATATTTCAAGTCAACCATTTCCTTCCTCGTTTTAGTACCTTGAGAGTACTAAAACGAGGAATGAAATTGAGAGTTTTAAATTATTCTGAAATACTGTTATTCTTAATTATTTGTAATTAATTCCTCCTTTTAGTAGCATGTCAGGGGTAGTACCTTAAAGTACTAAAACGAGGAAGGAAATGGTGGACTTGAAATATCTTAGTTAAAGACCCCTCGCTGGACTTGGAGGATTTTGGTCGCCTACCGCCAGAACGAGAAATGAAAAGGTGCATTACAATTTGCATAGTTGGGAGGATTTTAGTTGCCGATAGTTGCAAAGAAGAACAATTTAAATTTCCAATTTCCTTCCTCGTTTTAACACTTTCAAGGAACTAAAACGAGGAAGGAAATGGTGGACAAGAAATATCTTAGTTGCCGACCCCTTGCTGGACTCGGAGGATTTCAATCGCCTACCGTCAGAATGAGAAATGAAAAGGTGAATTACAATTTTCATAGTTGCCGAACCCTCACTGAACTTAATGCCTACCCATGTCAGGATACTAAAACGAGGAATGGATGGTGAACTTTGATTTTGAAAAGTTGCCGACCCCTCAACGAATACTAAACAGAGGAAGAGAACGGTGCGGCTTTCCAGTTTTTCACAGCATTAAATTCTGGCGACAGCGTTCCTCGTTTTACTATGCCCTTCCCGGTTTTAGTATACCTTCCTGCTTTTCTCGTGTTCCCTTCCCTGGTTTTCGTCGATCCCAAATTGTTCTCTTAATCCTCACCCACTGTCAAGCTAGGAACACCATTAACTCGATGCAGTTTACCTGACTGGTTTAATTTTTCCGGAACACTCTTTTAATTCCCCCCAGTGGCTCTGCCAATTTCGCCTTGGCGTCTGAGTCTGGCCGGGCCAGATATCCGAGTGTTAGTTTTAATCGGATTATTCTAATTGGAAAGACAATATTGCCCATTCCACCCGAGGCGGGCTCCCGTTATCTCTTCCGGTGTTTAGAGGTGATGCCACCAGCTGCTCGTTTTAATTCTTGCATTTTCTACTTTTCCTTTAAAGCTACAAGCTAAAAGAAATAAAACTGCGAAGGATGTGGGCTGGCAAATAAAGGTAAAGAGCAGACAGCAAGCACATTTTCCAGCCCCTAGCAACTGCGAACCAAATGGCATGATATTTAAATAGATTTGAAGCCCAGAGGCCATAGCAAATAAAAATAAGCAATCAGGAATGCCAAAGCAACTAAACTAATACAATGCACACTTCATTTTTAAGATATAATATCGATTTGTAGGTTAGCATATTCATGTACGCGAATTAATATGTAGTTGATTAGCTAATATAATGCAAAGTATGAATGCTCCGGCACCTCGCAAACATGTATTTTCTGTCTGGCAGTGTTTTGTTTTCTATTGCGATGCTTGTGACCAAATGTGATAAAATTCAAGTCTAAGTCGCACTAAACACTGCTTACATAGTTCAAACACCTTTCCACGTGTAAATTAGTCCCCTTATGGATTTTCTTCGCTCGCATTGACTTGGATAGAACAATGGTAATTTCATATCACTGAAAATGTGCCAAAAATGTCAGACCAGACCTGTCATTCCGAACCAGGCCCGTATCCAGAAATTTATTTCGGGGGGGGGGGGGGGGTGCCTTCCGAGGGGGGGGGGGGGGGTTGCCTGCTGGTCGGACAAAAAAGTACAAAAAACACATAGATTAGAGGCAACAGCCTATACAAATCGTTATTTTTGTACGTTTCGGGGGGGGGGGGGGGGGGTTCAACCCCCCTAACCCCCCCCCCCCCTGGATACGGCTTTGTTCCGAACCTTTTGGCATAAATATTCCTTTAGCCCAAGCTGACTGCGTATCATATTTGATAATGCAAAACGGATACAATATTTCTGCCCTTCTTGGCAAGGGTCCTCTTCAGGCTCAAAGCCGCTCAAGTTGTGAAAACGAACTTGTGGAGGAAAAAACAATGGAATTTGGCCAATGGCCTTTTTCAGAAAGTCCAACTTGAGCGGCATTGAGCCTGAAGAGGACCCCTGCCAAGAGGGGCCGAAATATGGCTCTAAGAAAATTCAGCTGACGTATACATTTTGCACCATCAAGTATGCTTTGGCAAAGTCTATTAAAAAATCAGGAGTTTGTGGTAGACTGAATTTTACTAGTCGATACTTGTATCACAGCCTAAAAGAAGTCGAAAGTCCACGATAAGACAGCAAGAACGAAACTTCAACAACATAAAGGTCATAACAGCTGACATACTTAAAATGTTTGTTTAAAACAATTTACAAACTTACTCGTCTTACTTCTCGGTTCTCGGGGACCATCGACGGTGACCTTGATTGCTTTCGCATAGGTTGCAACCTGCGGCGGCGAGGTTCCGATTGTAATTGTGACTGTGAAGCTCTTCCCTAAAAGAAGAATCGCAATATATGTATAGCATTCCGAACCCGAAGAGCTGCAACCCGGGCCAGGTTAGTCGCTTCCCGAATGGAAGCGGGGCTGTGATTAGGGATAGAAAGAAGACAAGACCAAAGGTTTCGATGTTATCCCAAAAATTCAGTATTTGATCCAGACAATTGGATCTTGTCTTCGCCAGATCCAGTCTTCGCCAGACTCTTTGAACGTTTTAATATCAAAATTCAGAAACAGATTAAGGCCAAATAGCTAATCATCCGAGAAAGCCGGGTTCAGATATGGATTCAGCATGTGTGTTTACCCTATAAGTCATATCTATTTTGACAAAAACTTCCTGCCTCACTGCCAATTTTCCGGTTTCGGACGAATTCAGGAACTACTTGTGCTGCGAAAAAAGAAAGCTAAAAAAAAACAGTTCATCGTATCTTCTCTCCCCATACCGAACATCTGTTCAACTTCAAATACAAATTTAACTTATAACACATTTTCCGGTTCCAGCCGGATTCCGGGTGAACTACATGTCCGGGTAAAAAATGGTTTTCATATAATAATTTTATTTAAACTCTTCATACATATACAATGTAAATGGTCGGAGGAGTTAGTTAAGAAACAGAAGAAAAAGAGAATCTCACAACACTACGAGACAAAATTTAAGCTGCGATAACTAAAGATAACCAAAACAAGAACATACTTGAGTCCCAGGATTATACGGATTCAGCATCGCTTATTAACCCTAAGGCAGATATCTAATCAACTACTAATAAAACTTTTACTTTTAACAAATATTCCGGTTTTGGCCGGATTCGGGACGAAATACTTGTCCGGTTAGAAAATGATTTTCACATAAGTGCTCAGCATGTCTTCTTACCCCTAAATCCATCATCTAATCAACATCAAATAAAACTTCTACTTTTAACAAACTTTCCGGTTTCCTACTTGTCCGGCGAGAAAATGGTTTTCATCATCGTGTTCATCAATCATCACAGGTATCCCTCCACTTTCGTTTTGGGATACCAAAAAGAAGAAGAAAGATTAAAGACTTTTAGAAAGTGTTGATGAAAATTTGCGGTAAAATTAATTGGAAAAGATGGGAGAATATCCATCTTGGCGCAAACCGTCCTGGTTAAACCAGGTCCGCGTTTTTGCGCGGGCCCTACCCTCCGATACAACAAAGAAATAACGGGTTCATGCGGTTTGGATTCGTAAAACATTACTTTGTTGGATTGTGCTTCAGAGTAAGAAAAATGCAGGTACGAAAAATATGTTTACATTGTTCGCTTTCATACGCCTAATCCGTCTTTACGGGCCAAAAACTCGTTTACATGCTTCTGTGCGAAGTGGTCTAGCAAAATGCGGACAGACCGACATTAAGATCGCTATATGGCACTTGAGTAAGCTGAAGTGCCATACAAAAGGACTTTTGTATGGACTGGTGAAACAATTTATTATGCCGAACCAAAAAGTACCCTTCATCCCTTACCGTGTACTGGAAAAAATTACCGTATGTAAAGGGGATGGACGACCGTTCCGATAGGGTGGCAGGTGCCTGATTGACAATTAAACTTGGCAACTTTGTATGAACCTTAGGCAAACCAGAAATACGGCAAAATATACAAACTATCTAACATTGTAATTTTCCCTATTATAATACTTTAGCTAAACCTTTGTGTGGCATTTTTAGACGATAAGGAATAAAGTTTATGACGATAAGAAATAAAGTCAGTAGATACTTTTTTGGCTCTTCCTAACAAAGCTTGTTATGCGTAACATTTCATGCAAACCGTTTTCAAACACAACAGATAACATCCGAAGTGTTATATGTTACGCATTATCTGTTGAAACCGCGTATCCTCGCGTTGTCTGTTATAGTGTGACGAACATCTTCTTTATCCTTAGTACAGGGAATGAAGCAGTTATTAGACCTCCACTCCCGGTCTGAATCAGGTTCATTCCAACCGAATCAGGTTCATTCCAACCGACAGGTGCCTCAAGAATATCTCTGCGGTCACATGAAACGAGACGGCTGGTGCACGCGAGGTTCTCATAATATCCCATAGGGAGCTAATTGATATCCCTACGTGAGCATAGCCTGGTTAACTAGTAAGACCTGACATGCGAACGACTGGAAATGGAAAGGGGTAAATAAACGTGATTAGCGGCAGAAGAAGGCAATTATATGGAGGAAAAGCAAATAAAGCAAGGGGGAAAAGAAGGCTGGATGGTCACGGAATATAGTGTAGACCCGTAAGATCTTGGAAGCCAAGTTCCCACTAAACATGAACTAAATTCGACGGCAAGCTTTCGCTTATAGCCGGACTTCTAACGTCGTCGAAGAATATGGTGAAGTTCATAATAAAGGTTTACGTCCGACATCGAGTAGATATCGGAAATAACATTGAGACGGCCAATGAAAATAACCAATGTGAGCCGAAGGCGAGGTTGATCTTTTTAAATGGCCGTCGAGGTTGTTATTCTGATATGAACCGAGATGGAAGTCCATATTATTATAACTTTTTCGAACAGAATATTTTTATAGGTAGGACTTATTCTTCTTTTGTCGTACTTCTTTGCTACTGGGGGTAGAGAATTTTATTTTAGTGAAGTAGTAACCCAAGCATACTGTATACCTACCAGGCGTAGGCTGGTCCTCTGTGGAAGTAATGTGTTGTTTCATTGAAAAAAAAAAAAAAATGAAGGCCTATTCTTTTTATTTTTTATCATAAAGCTCTTAGACTTTTTTTTACAGAAATTATTTTTTTCTACTTAGTTTTTGGAGATCAGCTTCTACTTTTCAGTATTCGAGGAAAAGTGCTCGATGAACATCTGCGGAGGCTGATACGGCTTCACAGCCTCTCTGGAGGATGATATGATACTGTACCAGCCTCCACAAACGCATTTGTCACAATATAACTCCCGTGGGAAAATCAGCATTGCATACCTGTTCGAGAAAAGTTATTGAGCAATTTAACTAAATAAAGCCAAATATAGACCACACATTGTACTTTTTTTTACTGAGTTCCTTTTGGCACTCTTAACTACAAGAATACGGCGTCCAAAATTACAACGTATTGCAATAGTTTTGCATTACTTACATCGCCGTCCGAGGTATCCTAACAGAAGAAAAGAGATATTACAAAAATAGAATAACAGATTCAATTTGAAGAATCTGAATTCATTCTTTATGTCAAAAGAGAGCCGAAACTCTTAGCGGAGATTAAGTTCGTAATTTCGACTGTTTTAGTGATGAAAGACAAAACCAAGGGAGTCAAAATTTAGAGAAGTGTTCAAAGAGGAATACCTCTAATGTGTATCCGACAGAGCCGTTACTAGCCAAAATGTTGGGGGGGGGGGGCGAGGCATTTAACGAGTGGCTGGTAATTTTTATCAACGGTTTTCAAGAAAAAACGATAGTTTAAAAAAATTGACTGATTTTCAGAAAAACCGACGATTTTTTTATGAACAAAATCAACCGGTCGCACTCTTTGCCGGTCTTAGGTGGTAGTCCCTTCGTTACATTGTTTTAATATATACAACACGTGAGGTGCCGATACTACTTTCAAGCTAACGTTTGCGCTCGGACAATACGAGCAACCAAAAATACTGATAGTTCAAACGCCTTACCTCGTCCGCTTCTTCCAATGAACCTAAGGTCACTGAACCGCGCCATCTGGTTCTTCACAATCGCTGTGCAATTTCTCAGTTCCGCACCACAGTTCTCGTCATTACCCGCTCGCAAGGTCACTATCGTTCCATCATCCACATCACACAGCAACACAACCCGAAAAGCTCCGGGCAGCGTCTTATTGCTCCGCCAATGCAACGGTAGGTGCGAACACAGCACCGCGGGGCTACCTGTCCGCACCAGATCCGTGCCTGGTATCCCGGTTTGACCACCTGGCTGGTGCTGGTAGTCCAGACTGCTCCTAGCGCTTTCATTTGATAACATGGTTGCGTGTGGCACTGTTCCCGCTCCGTGGGAATCTGCGGTGTTTCGTGGGATCCGCAGAAATTGTATTGGGAAAGGGTTCAGGTGGGACCGCCCAGGGAGAGAGTTCTAGCCTATCCGGGATTTGCTGAGAAATATGAGGTCGGCGTGGTGAAATTAAGTTCTCGGAAGTGTAATAAACATACCTTGGTTCTGGCGGCAAAGAAGGAACATGTCCGCAAAATCTTACGTCTAAGGCTACGGTACCGATTTTCGCCAGTATTCACATATCGAAAATATGCTTGCGGTATAAACACGACGAAACATACTGAGACTCAAGAAAAAACCTGCCTAGGACAATGACATCACGTCTTCTAGAATCGAAGTCCGCTTCAAAATATACACTTGTTCATTCTGATCCAATTTTCAGCTATGTCGCACTCGCACACAGACACATCCTCCAACCGTAAAGACGAGAATTGTATGTGCTACAGAGCGACACATTTCAAGCAAGATATAACATAAAATAAACAAAACATTCAAAATATTCGCAAGGTTTGCTGTTTGTAATTTCACAAATAAAACTCGTAATAGGCTATTGCTAATTATTCAGCTCTGGAAGGAATTTAGAAATCGGAAAGAAAGAGTTGCAGGTGCACTTCTGTGGAAGGAGATGTTTACACAAGTCAAGAAATTGAGTGGTACTCTGAAGTTTGATACCGTCTTTACACATCTCCCATCGGATGCAAATGTTTCTGTTTTTAATCAGAATCCTTTGCAAATTTTATACTTTTATCACAATTGTTTATTTTCATTCACTCGAGCAAGCAGTGAAAAAAATAAAAATGGCGGTATTGTCTTTATGTGGCGGTATTGTCTATATGTGAAATTTCACATAGAATGTTCTTTTTTGTGCCTCATGCTAACATTATCAATCAGACCAATAAAAAATAAAAATATATAATATTCGGCGAATTTACAGCCCGTGGCGCACCATCCTACACCACACTAATTCCCAGGGGCGTCACTAGCCTTTTACCTTTGGGGGGGACGTCCGGTTTGTGCCGACGGACTAAAAATTTGCCGACAAAACACGCCGTTGCCGCTTCGCGGCAACGGCGTACATTTCCCGCCAGCACAGAATAGAATCGGGGTAAAACTAACTGTAATGCATCAGTTGAGATTATTCCTTTGATGTAATTTCGTATTTTAAGTTCACATATTTGGCTTTTCATTTTAGCCTTCGCTAAAAAGCGAAGCTTCCAACGACTGTACCAAGAACAAGTTAAATTGAGCGCCGCAGGCGAAATTTTTTAAATCTGCCTTTTTTTCCGGAAAAATTTAACTATACCTACCATACAAGTTCTAGCTTTTATTCGATTATTCCTTTGGTATAATCTCGTATTTTAAAGTTCACATATTCGTCTTTTCATTTGAACTTTCGCTGGAAAGCAAAGCTTCCAACGACTGTACCAAGGCAAGTTAAACCAAGCGCCGCATGCGAAATTTTTTTAATCTGTTTATTTGCGGAAAATTCAGCTATAGTACCATACAATTTCCGGCTTTTAACGTGTTTCAAACCCCAAGAATTTCTATCCTAAAAGGAAAACTAAATGATACACCATTCTTCCAAATAGGGAATACTACAAAATGCGCCAGGCGAAATTTTGTGTAAAACTTACTGTAATGCATCAGTTGACATTGTTCCTTTGATGTAAATACATATATTTAATTTCACATATTCGGCTTTTCGTT
Source organism: Branchinecta lynchi (assembly GCA_023053575.1). Taxonomy (NCBI): domain Eukaryota; kingdom Metazoa; phylum Arthropoda; class Branchiopoda; order Anostraca; family Branchinectidae; genus Branchinecta; species Branchinecta lynchi. The sequence continues at coordinate 11,323,039 of JAKZAP010000006.1, forward strand.
TCAACTTTTGCTAAGAAGCGAAGCTTCCAACGACTGTACCCAGAACAAGTTGAACTAGGCAACGCCGGCGAATTTTTTTTAATCTGTATTTTTCCGGAAAAGTTTGCGACCGGCAAATGTTTGCAGAATTTGATTTCTTACGTATAGAACACTCGGTGTGCGGACAAGACAAGAATTTTTTTTAATCTGTATTTTTCCGGAAAAGTTTGCGCCCGACAAAGTTTGCAAAATTTGATTTCTTACGTATAAGTAGAACCCGATATGCCGACGAGTCGACCGACGCCCATAAACAAATATTTCTTCTGGATTTCTTTTCTATAAGAAGAACCCGATGTGCCGACGAACCGAGGCACGACAAAAGCTTGCAGAATTCGATTTCTCCAGTGCTTTGCCTGACAAATGTTTGCAGGATTTTATTTCTTGCGTATAAAAAGAACCCGATCTGCCGACGAGTCGACCGATGCCCGACAAAAAAATAGTTTGTTTTTATTTCTTCTGGATTCCTTCTGTATAAAAATAACCCGATGTGCCGACGAGAATACCGAGGCACGACAAAAGCATGCAGAATTCGATTTCTTCAATGTTTTGCCCGACAAACGTTTGCAGGATTTCATTTCTTGCATATAAAAACACCCGATGTGCCGACGGATCGACCGATGCCTGATAAAAAGCATACAAAATATAATTTTTTCTATGTTTGCCGGCGCTTCGCGCCGACAAACAAGTGAACTTTCGCCGGGCTTCGCCCGACGAAAGTACTTTCTCAGGACCTTTAGGGGGGGGGGGGGGGTCCCCCCCCTGCCTCCCCCCACAGTGACGCCCCTGCTAATTCCATATATCTGAAAATCGCTAAACACTAAAAAGTAAAAGTTGATGACAATAAGAATATACTGCTCCTGAAAATTTTAGGGTATCAAAATCCCTGCGGCCAACTACTCGGCAACACTCCAACCGATTCTAGATGCATGGGAGGCGTTACCAGTTCGTGTCAAGGTTCCCAAATCTCCATAGACCAAGGGGTCTCCTTTTCTGGTCATTGGGGCTGGAGAGGAATACGCCCCCCAGAAGATGAAAAGAACAGAATGTACTTAACTGACAAAGGGTGAGGGGGACGAACCTAGAACTGAAACGAGTTTCAGCCTCAGGCACAGAACGCAGTGGAGCTATACTGTCCGAAGTTTGACAACATATTACCAAGAACAAATAATTTATTCTTTGTATTACACAAGAGTGCGCAGTCTCAACAGACCTGCTAATTTTACAGAAAATGTGTGTTTTGAGCCTTTATCAGGCCCATATCCAGGAATTTATTTCAGGGGGGGGGGTGACCACGGGTCGTACAAAAAAGACATAGATCAGAGGGAAAAATCTATAAGAAATAATTATTTTTGTATGTTTCGGGGGGGGGGGGGGGGCGGTGAACCCCCTACCCCACCCCCCTGGATACGGCCTTGGCCTTTACCGTTATTTTTCCGTAGAATATTTCAGTTCACATGGCCTGCAATGTTATTTTTAAAGAAACAATGCCGATTAGAAGATACTAACGGATATATTCTGTCACACTTGCAGATAACATCCTAAGTGTCCGTCTCTTCGAACTGGGTATTCCTTGGTAAATGTTATTAAACTTCTGTCAGTCAACCCGTTAGCATTCTTTGAGGTTATACCCACCAAAAATAAACCGGAAAATTGGTCAACGTTCATTTTGTTACCGTGCATGCCAGGCACGGAATGGTTTATCTCGGAGGAGACCGTTTCCCAACCAAATTTACTTTCATTCAAACAACATCTTGCTGGTACAACGTTCTGCAATAGCGCGTATGTGAACCCTTTTTAGTTTATATTTGTAATATGTTAAGTGTGTAGTGCAGTGTTGAAAAATGTAGTAAGCATCTGTGTGGTTGTAGAGAGAGAAGCTTCGGCTTAACGTCTTTTTTTCTATTAATAAATAAATAAATAAATAAAAAATAATTACAGAATAAATAGAGTAAAATTAAAGCCCTTTCTATGTCCTTCCTGCGTTTAATCTTAAAACATCTACCACAAAAGAAGAGGAAGATAACAACAATGCTTTCCCACTTGTAATGTTTCAAGTAACATTTGTTCAGTTGGCTAATATTCTCAAAGCACTCATTTATCATTAACCATACAGATAGAGCTGAGGCGCTAAGGTACTTGTGCTAATATGGCGCCAAACTTATTTGACACTAGGCTATTTACGCTAGGAATGAAAGACCAAGCCAAATATTCTGATTAATTCACACATGAGATTTATACAAAAACTGAACTAAAGGAAAATCGTACAACTGCTCCTCGATAATTCTGAACTTGTTCTCACTTTTTTTTAGCTTGCTGGAAACAATTTTAAACTTTTCAAGACAGTTCGACTATTGTAATACGGAGGGGGGGGGGAGATAAAGATGAACAGTCGGACTCGCGGTTTTGTACGGTATACGATAGCGTGGGGGAGACTCGTGGGCTCCTAGGGCGTTCCAGATTCAAACAAACTAGAGTGCGAATATAGGTCACTTTTTTATACTTATCACTTTGACTTACTTGACACATGGGAGTGCTTACACTTTGCAGTCCCACTGTAATACTATTCCCTTCATTACTGACTCTTTTTTACTCTCTTCGGCACCGTTTCAGTGTCTGTTTTTTATGGCACTTGCCTTTCGGCCAAGTGCCATATACCGATCAATTTTCCGTCGGTCGGTTGGCCCGTTGATCGCGAGCTTCCAGATGTGCTAAGAAGATGGCAGGCGTATCAGAGACCCGACCAAACTGACTAGGAAATAGTCACTTCCCCGATTCGACCATCGTGGGGGGAGTGGAGGGAGGGGAATCCGGAATATTAAGGCATGCGTAACTTTTGAACGGGTGATCGGATCTAAATGAAACTTTATGTCTGGAAAGAACACATGCCTCTAATGTCCCATTTTACGTCCGAACCGGATTATAAACCTAAAGAAGTGGGAAAAAAAAGAAATGTCTGTTGAAACGGCCGTTTTTTTGGTTAAAAACAATTTTTTCACCGTCTCTGTTTCGTTTCTATCTGCCGTTTTTTACCGTTTCTATATCAGCGAAAAACAGAAACGGTGCCGACCCCTACTTCACAACTGACTTACAACGGGCTTATGAGTTAAGACTGACTTAATTAATAAATAAACAGTGGTCCTTATTACCTGGTTTCTGGGATCCCAAAAGGTAAGTGGCGGGATACGTATGACATCGCAAAAGTTGTCCGTCCGTCCGTCTGTCTGTGCGCACTATAACTCTCGACGGGAATGAGATATTTTGATGAAACTTGGTGTGAAAATTCTTTGGGTAAAGAGTAAGGTCGAGTTCGTAGATGGGCTCTGTAGCCCTATATTTAGGGGTAGGGGGGGGGGGGGGTTAAATTAAGGGGCGAATGAAATATTTTTAAAGATATAATGTGATAGTCGATTATGGGGTAAGAAGACATGCTGAACACGATGGTGAAAACCATTTTGTCATTCGACAAATAGTTCGCCCGGAATCTGGCCAAAACCGGAAAGTTTGTTAAAAGTAAAAGTTTTATTTAAAGTTGATTAGATGTTTGATTTGGGAGTAAGAAGACATGCTGAACACGGTGGTGAAAACCATTTTGTTCTCGGACAAGTAGTTCGCCAGGAATCCGGCCAAATCCGGAAAATTTGTTAAAAGTAAAAGTTTTATTTGGAGTTTTAGATGTTCGATTTGGGGGTAAGAAGACATGCTGAACACTTATGTGAAAACAATTTTCTACCCAGACAAGTAGTTCAGCCGGAATCCGGCCAAAACCGAAAATTGTTAAAAGTTAGTCTTATTTGTAGCTGACTAAATATCCGGTAAGAAGAGATGCTGAATCCATGTATGAGAATCATTTTTTACCCGGACATATAGTTCGACCGGAATACGTCTGGAGCCGAAAAATTTGTTATAAGTTAAATTTTTATTTGAAGTTGATTAGATGTTCAATATTGAAGAAAGAAGATATACTGAGTTCGCTTTTGAGCTTTCTTTTTCGCCGGACAAGTAGTCCTAGGAATTCGGCCGAAACCGGGAAATTGGCAGACGTGGGAGGAAGGTTTCGTCAAAACAGATATGACTTATAGGGGTAAACAAGCATGCTGAATCCATATCTGAACTTGGTTTTATCAGATGGTTATCTATTTGGCCTTAATCTATTTCTGAATTTTAATAGTACAAATGTTCAAGGAGTCTGGCGAAGACTGGATCTGTCGAAGACAAGACCAAATTGTCTGCATCAAATATTGAATTTTTGGGATCCCATCGAAACCTTTGGTCTTGTTCTCTTTGTTCAAAGCACTGCCCTAAAAGCAGGCACTGAGTGGGGCAATGCAACTTAAGGGTACTGTGCGAGAAGAAGTCAATTTGTGAGAAAAGGGCACTTTGCAAGAGTCCCTTGAATCAACCAACTATTCAAGGGACTTTCGAAGGGAAATCAGGGTGATTTCTTGGAGCGCGTAGGTCCGCTTTACTACACTGTCAGAAGTTTCATAACAGATACCGTATAACACTTTCAAGAATAACACCTTTTCACTTAGAAATAACGTGTTATGACCAATTAAGTTTAGACTATTTCGTGCCTAGATCTCCAACAACACCTTCAATAGGTAAAAACACTACACTGTCAGAAGTTACATAACGGCAACAGAAGGATGCGCGGTTTCAACAGATAACACTTTGGGATATTATCTGTTATGTTTCTTTCGTTCCCTTTAGTATTTTTACCAATTGAAGGTGTTGTTGGAGATCTAGGCACGAAATAGTGTAAACTTAATTGGTCATAACACTTTATTTCTAAGTGAAAAGGTGTTATTCTTGAAAGTGTTATACGCTATCTGTTATGAAACTTCCGACAGTGTACACTATGGCTTTTAGGAAAATAATGCTTTGTGAATTTAATTTCAAATATCACACGTGAGCCTCATTCCTAGACTCCTGGTGGGTTATGGGATCGGGTCCAAGTGTCTTTTGCACCGATTATCTTTTGAAACTCCTTCCTCCGTCATCAAAATCGTAGGAACCATATATAAAGTCATTTATCCAAGAATTACCTGTAAATTTGCAATTGCAGGCGAGTAGGATTTCTACTAAATACTCTATATGACTAGTCCGAAACACGCCAGTAATCCTCAGGATAAACGAGAGTACGCCGCACTAACGACTCAAACTCAAATCCCTAAGAGTATATCCGCCATTATGGGTGCTGCCTTGTTCAGATTTCCAGTCAAATCTCCTGGTTTTCCTGATCACACCTTGTCTAATCGATCGATCGATCCGTTTCGCATCCTTTGTTTTGTTCTTTAAGTGTTTCTCCGATTGCTGTTCATGTGCTATTGGGATGCAATAAATCTGATTGATTGAAATCTCACACCGCCTGACCCACCCTTGTCAACACAAAACAATACGATCTCTAGAAACCCTTCAACCTTTCGAAGCCGCACTTTGACACCAAAGTGGAGGACATTGCCCGCTCCTCATCTTTTGCAACAATACGTCTGGAATTACAAGTGATGATCAAATTAACGTCCTCTGTGAAAGCCAAGCCGCGTTCCGTTTCAGGATAAGCTCAAACGCTAATCGGCTCTCAGCATGGGTAATTGCAATATCTTGTAAATCGGCGGCAATGCGGAAAGCCGGCAAGGGACAGGCGTTATTAGACATTCCGTAGCGCGGCGGACCTGGCGTTTCCCGGGCGGTCGAGTTCCGGAATTTGAATTCCCAGGATTTCATACGAAACATGATTTGAAGTTCGCAGATTGTGAGGTCACGCACTCTCGTGGGAAAAAGGTGGATCAAGCTAAAGTTTAGAGACGCTAAATATCAGAATCACGTAATTTTGTGGGTGTGTGTGTGGGAGAGACGGAGGGGTCGAGCTGCGGAATTGGAATTACAGGGATTTCCTACGAAATAAGACACGAATATTTCAGGTTGTGTCAGGTCACGCACTCTCGTGAGGAACAAGACCAAAGGTTTCGACGGGATCCCAAAATATAACATTTGACTCAAAAGATTGGGTCATGTCTTCGCCATTCTGTCTTCGTCAGATTCCTGGAATATTTTTAATGTCAAAATAAAGTTCAAAAGTGTATTCAGCAGTCTCCTTGCCCCGATACCGAATCTCTAATCGTTCTCAGAAACAACTTCGAGCTTCAACCGAATTTCCAGTATCAGCCGAATTCGTGATGAACCATTGTCTAGCAAGAAAATCAAGTTCAGATATGGATTCAGCGGACCTCCTTACCCACTCCTTACCCCCTCAGCTTATAAAACACACATGTTTTACCGTAAATTAAAAACCCCTCCTCTGCCTCTAAAGATAGGACTAAAGGACCCACCTACGAACTTGACCTGTACTTTACCAGTGAATCCTTATTGAAGAACACCCTCGCTTGAACAGTATACATCCACCCGTTCGACCTTCGATTACACTAGATCTCTCCGACGTCACACAGAATAAACAAATGAATGTCGGCAACAAGGCGCAGAGCTATACTAGTCTGAGAATAAATGGGTAGAACTGCTATAGCCGAAAACTGGTCGACAAATTTTGTTTCCGGTTTTCACCGGATTCCGGGTGAACTAATTGTCCGGCAAGAAAATAACTTTCATATTCGGATTCAGCATGTCTCTTTACCCCTAAATCAACTATCAATAGCCTTAATTTGAAACCCTTCCCTCACCCCTAAATATAGAGCTTCAGAGCCCATCCTCGAACTTGACCTGTACTTTGACCCAAAGAGTCATCGTGCCAAATTTGAACAAAATATCTAAACCCCTTCTAGAGTTATCGTGCTAACAGTCGGACGGACGGACGGACATACGGTCAACTTTTGCGATGTCATAGGTATCCCTCCACTTACGTTTTAGGATCCCAAAAAGCTGGTCAAGCTGAAGTATAGATAATCTAAATATCAGAATCACAAAATATGTGTCCGTGCGTGTGTGTGTTTGATTTCATAAGAAATGAAAGCTGAATTTCTAAGATTGCGAGGTTACGCGCTCTCGTGAAAAAAGGGTGATCATGCTAAAGTTTAGACCCGCTAAATAACAGTATCCCTTAGTTCTGTGTTTGTGTGTGTGGGGGGGGGGAGGGGGAGTTCCGGAACTGAATTCTGAGGATTTCATAAGAAACAAGATTTTTATTTCCCTGATGTAAGGTTACGCACTCTCACAAGAGAAAGGCGGATCAAGCGAAAGTTAAGATAATCTAAATGTCAGAATCAAGTAAAATCTGTTTGTGGGGGGGGGGGGGGAGGGAGACGAAATTCAAATTTCAATGATGTCATAGTAGGGTCACGCCCTCTCGCGAGAAAAAGGGGTAGGGTATCAAGCAATTTAGATAATCTAAATACCACAATCACGTAAGTCTATGTGCGCGTCTATGTGGGAGGGCGGGGGGAGGGGTAAGAATTATAATTCTTGTGCTTTCATGCGAACAAGTTTTGATTTTCACAGATTGCAAGGTTACGCACTCTCGCGAGATAGCTGTGATTTCTCATGAGATCACGTACCAAAAGAGTGGAGATAAAGTTGGTCACATAATTTAGGGAGAGGAATTCGAATTCCAATGAGTTCATAGTAAGGTTACGCAGACACTCGATTACCTGATTTGAGAGTCTGCTTTTCGCTGCTATAATTAATTTTTAAATAGTATTGGTGTCAAATTAGAAGGGAAAGTAAAGAGGATTCAGAGAATAATTTTATTGTTAAATAAAATAGAAAGGACTTATGAAATTGAAAGTTAATTGTTTAGGAAATGGACAAAATAAAATAAACAGTGTTTAGGGGTGGATTTAAAGTTTTTATGTTTGTATTGAATTTGTTAGTATAGATAAAAGTAAATACTATAGTTCGTAATAATGGATTTGGAATGTGTTTGTAGCTCTTAGGGGCTCCTGTTTGGGGGTGTTTGTTTGTCTTTCGTAGCGGTCGTTTTGGTTGGGGTTAGAGTTCTTGATGTGTAGAGGTGAGGATTCGTAGATAAAAAAAAATAAAAATAAAAATGTTTATATTTGTATTGAAATAAGAGTAAATAAGTATTAAGATTGGTAAAGTTAAATTCTAAAATATTTGAACAGTTGAAATGGTAAATGGAGTTATATTTTTTGAAGTTTAAAATTTTGTTTGTTTGTTTGGAAAGAGTAGGTGACGTTAAAGATTTAAAGGAAATGTTAACGTCACCGAGTGGAGGAGGAATCGTAGCCCAAAAAGTAAAGTAACAAATTTTCGAAAGGCTACACGGGTTTAAAAAAAAAAAAAAAAAAAAAAAAGACACTCTAAATACCAGAATGAAGTAATTCTCTGTGTCTGTTTGTGTGGGGGCTGGGGCACGGAATTCAAATTCCTATAATTTCAGACGAAACGAGATGTGAATTTCACAGATTGCAAGGTTACTCCCGTGTGAAAGATGCATATCAATACAAAATATACAGAATAACGTAATCCTGCGTGTGTGGCGGGGGGAGGGGACGACACAATTTCGCAGATTATAAGGTTACACTTCGCGAGAAAGAGGTAAATCAAGCTAGAAAAGACTCGATACTCTAAATGTCAGAATCACTAAATTCTAAAGGGAAAATTCGACCATGGGTGACTGGAACGGGTCATGGACAGTTGGCCTGACAGAAATTTGTCAGACATTTTTTGAAGAAAAGATGTTTGCTGTAAAATTAAACAAACCAAATTCACTTGTATGATCCAAAACCGGAATCCCGCTACTGGCCTACTGGCCCGACCGATACGTTATCTTACTGAATTTCTTACGCTTTATTTCAATAGTAACTTATTTCTAACCGAGAAACCTTACAACACAAAAATAGAGCAGCATATAAGAAAATAAAGAAACATGATCAGGTGGACGAGAGACACATGAAAATTTACTCTAGTGTCATACAACGAGTAACCCTATGGGAGGGCAGCGTATGCGCATATGTCGCCGGCTCAGATACACTGTTGGTTTGATAACAAGACCGAAGGTTTCGATGGGATCCCAAAAATTATCCAGACAACTGGGTCTTTTTGTCTTAGCCAGATCAAGTTTTCGCCAGGCTAATCATCAGAGAAAACCAAGTTCAGACAAATCTCTATAAGCCATATCTATTCAGAACCGAATTCAGCGAATCTCCTTATAAAGAACATCTACAATTAAAAAAAAAAATTTAACATAAAAAACGTTTACAACCGGATTCCGGACGAATTATATGTCCGGTTAAAAAATGATCCTCAGCTTATCTTCTTACCCCTAAATCTGTCATCTTATTACTTTTAACAAATTTTCCTGTTTTGGCCAGATTCCGGGCGAACTAGTTGTCCGGTTAGAAAATGGTTTTCACATAAGTGTTCAGCATGTTTACTTACCCCAAAATCGAACATTTAATCAACGTCAAATCCAACTTTTACTTACAACCAACTTTCCGTTTTTTGCCGGATTCCGGGCGAACTATTTGTCGGACGAGAAAATGTTTAGTATATTCATGCTCAGCATGTCTTCTTACTTCGTAGTCGACTATCACATTAGCTGTTTAAAAATATTTTGTTTGCCCCTATAATTTGACGCCCCCACCCCTAAATGAAGGGCTATAAAGCCCACCTACGAACTTGACCTTAACCTTGACTCAAAGAATCCTCACAGCAAGTTTAATCAAAATACCTCATTCCCTTCGAGAGTTATCATGCTAACAGACGGACAGACGGACAACTTTTACGATTTCATAGGTTCCCCTCCACTTACGTTTTGGGATCCCAGAAACATTCCTCTAGTTAGTTAGTTCTCTTTAGTTAGTTAACACATCCTTCATATTTACTTCCACTTATCTAATTACTGAAAACATGATTTTATCATTCGACTGGAAAGACTCGATTTCGAATAAGGAATTCAAGACCGGAATTCAAGACCGCTGTTTCCTGGCAAGACGAATCATTGTTTTGGACAATGGATCCAACAGCATCCCCAGTGACCGAATCAAATTTCAGAGGAAGGACAGTGCCCACCTGAGAGGTAAGATGAGGGGAACTGGCGACGGACAGAGCGGGAGGTCGAATTACTACAGTGGATGAGGGGGTCATGGTCTTGAAGAGTCTACAGGCGTACAAGGTAACACCAAAGTTCGCATCAAAATCTTGACACACAGCGGGGGTGTAACCAAGAGGGGGGTGGGGGGGGGATACGGGGGCACCCTTCCCAACACGGTCTGAGAAGGAAATCCGTTGGCACAACACGCTTTGTTAATTTAAGTTGAATTACGAAAAACGGGCTTTTTTTATTGGATTACCCAGAAAATGTATTTATTTTTTCATTGGATTTATTTGGGAATTATAAGTTAGTTATTTTTTGTATCTTTGTATCTCGCTTTGTATCAACCTTGGTCCATTACGGCTTTTTATTGTTGATAAACATTATTCCATACTGTCGAGGGTCTCGATCTCGTCCACTCTCGATTTGAATGTATTTGACAGTGCAAAACGTATCAGAGCTATATTTCGGCCGTTCTTGGCAAGGGTCCTCTTTAGGAATGAACTTGTGAAAAAAAGATATATTTTTCGCAAGTTCATTTTTCTAGTTCGAGCGGCTTGATCTGGAGAGGAACATTGCCAAGAAAGGACAAACTATAGCTCTAATAAAATTCAGCTGACGTATTTTATGAAATTTTTTTTATTGATAAGTATGAATTTTCCCTCTGTGATTTGCCCTTTGTTTTTCTTTGTTTTGTGATCTTTAAACATTACATTACATTAAATCCGTTTTGTACTGTCAAATATGATTCGGAGTCAACTTGAGCTAAAGGAATATGTTTGTTGTTGTTGTTGAAAGTTAGCGTATTAGAGCTTGCAGCTCGGGCACGCACGGAGCCACTGGATTTTCAATGACACACCAACTGTCGAAGAAAACTTCTTAGACCCCTATAGTATAGGAGATTACATTGTCACTGGGGATGCAATACAACAAGCTACCCAAAAGCTTAAAAAGAAGAAGTCGGCAGGATCTGATGGAATCTGCGCTCTTGATCTTTTCGGGAGTGCGGGTCTTCTCGATCATACACATCTACTGTTCCAAATGATATATGCTCAAGGGATAGTTCCGATCTCATTCTGCATTGGTATGTTGACCCCATAGTGCAAAAAGGGAAAACCTGCAACTCAGTGTTCGTCATACCGCCCTATCACCGTTTCCCCAACTTTATGTAAAGTCATGGAGCTTCTTGTTATCAAAGAAGTTACAGAACAAGACCAAACGTTTCGATGGGATCCCAAAAATTCAATATCTGATCCAGACAACTGGGTCTTGTCTTAGCCAGATCCAGTCATCGCCAGACTCATTGAACATTTTTACAATTAAAATTCAGCTTAAGGCCAAATAGCTAATCACCTGAGAAAACCAACTTCAGATATGAATTCCGCATGTGTGTTTACCCCTATAAGTCATATCTGTTTTGACGAAAACTTCCTGCCACTTATGCCAATTTCGGCCGAACTCCAGAACTACTTGTCCGGCGAAAAAAGAAAGCTCAAAGACGAAATCAGGGTATCTTCTTTCCCCAGTAATGAACATCTAATCAACTTCAAATAAAAATTTAGCTTATAACAAATTTTCCGATTCCAGCCGGATTCCGGTCGAACTATAAGTCCGGGTAAAATATGATTGTCATACAGAGACTCAGCATCTCTTCTTACCCGTAAATCGCTTATCTAATCAACTAGAAATAAAACTTTAACTTCCAACAGTTTTCCGGTTTCAGCCGGATTCCGGGCGAACTACATGTCCGGGTAATTGTTTTCACATAAGTGTTCAGCATGTCTTCTTGCCCTAAATCGAACATCTAATCAACTCCAAATAAAACTTTTAATTTTGACAAACTTTCCGGTTTGGGCCAGATTCCGGTCGAAATACTTGTCCGTCGAGAAAATAGTTTTCACCATCGTCTTCAGCATGTCTTCCTACCTCAAAATCGAACATCTAATCAACTTCAAATAAAACTTTTACTTTCAACAAACTTTCCGGTTTGGGCCGGATTCCGGGCGAAATACATGTCCGTCGAGAAAATAGTTTTCACCATTGTCTTCCACATGTCTTCCTACCCCCAAATCGAACATCTAATCAACTTCAAATAAAACTTTTACTTTCAACAACCTTTCCAGTTTTGGCCGGATTCCGGGCGAACTACTTGTCCGATGACAAAATGGTTTTCACCATCGTGTTCAGCATAATCGACTATCACATTAGCTGTTTCAAAATATTTTGTTTGCCCCTTAATTTGAACCCCCTCCCCCACCCCTAAATGTAGGGCTGCAAAGCCCATCTACGAACTTGACTGGTCCGACGACCCAACGAATCCTCACACCAAGTTTCATCAAAATATCTCATTCCCTTCAAAGGTTATCGTGCTTACAGACGGACGGACGGACAGACGGACAACTTTTGCGATGTCATAGGTATCCCTCCACTTACGTTTTGGGATCCCAAAAATGCTACTTGCCAGATTACCAATTCGGTTTTTGTTCTGGCTTGGGATGCGCCTATGCTCTCTTTGCGTTGGCGTCTATTCTCCAGGAAGCTGATCGGACGAACACTTCATTGGCGTTGGCGGGTCATGACGTCAAAAGAGCCTTTGATTCTGTCGTCCATCCACAAGCACTGTTAGAGCTTCGCACTCGAGGCGTGCAATCTGGGGTCGTCAGAGTTATGAAAGACATGTATGCCAATCTTCGAGCAAAGTTGAAAGTCGTCCAATGTGACAAGACGTGTTCTATTTTCAGTAGTTTAGAAATTCAATCTACAGCTTCCTGAAGTCAGAATTTTTAAAGGAGTCAGGCAAGGAGCTATTACTAGTCCTACGTTATTTGACAATGGTGTCCTGAACGTCCGGTCAAAAACACCTTGACTTGTGTCGTTGATGGCATCAATTGCTCATTGATAGCATATGCTGATGACGTTCTGAACCTTAGTCGTGTTACAAATGCTATCGAAAGTGCTTTTTCAATCACTAGTTTCGGAATATGCTGGTACTGGACTTAAATTCAACAAGGGAAAAACGGATTTCTTGATGTTTAATAACCATTCAAGTGCGCCAACGATCATCGACCTTATAAATGAGGCTATTCACGTGTGAATGACCAATACAAGAAGGCTATGACAACTCCCTCTGCACGAGGAGAAGTATCCAGAAACACGTTGTGTTTACTATGCCAAGTCCAGAGCAAATCCAGTCTGACGTACCTAGGACTGCCAATCGCAGATTCAATGAAAACCACTCGAAAATTACTGATAACTCATTTGGAAGCACATCTGTGGAGCTTATGCCCGTATCGTTTCTGGAAAGTTGCGGTTTAACCGCAAGATTCTTACCTACACCTACAATGCCACTGCTCTTCCGCACGTTCTGTATCTTTCCCCTTTCTGGACCATCTTCAGTAACGAAAATCTTCGTCAAATTCGTTCATTTCTTTCGGGTTTCTAAATGTTTGCTACGCCCCCCCCCCCCCCCCCATGGACAAGAAACAGCCGTCTCATCGAAAAGTTTCGTATAGCTGATCCGCGTGCGACCGTCCCTGAGACCCATCAACAGGATGAAGGAAATCTGTAACCACGCATGGAGCTCCATGATGTTCCGGTTTACTGAATTTTAATTATTTTGGTTGTTGTTGATGTTATGTTGTTTCTCTCTCTTTTCATTTTTTTGCCATACCTAGACGGGTTACAAATAAAATTTAATTTAATTTAATAGATAGAGGTTTTCACAAGACGTCGGGAAGGAACACTCTTTTCGCTCAATACACTAACACTAGCATTACCTAAAAAACTAAAGTAATATTGATCTGAACGTAGAACAAGTGCCCGCTTCCGGCACCGGTCGACACGTGTTAGAACATTAAAATAAGTATGTTTAGAAGCGTTTGAAAGATGAATCGCCTCGTGTATGGACGGCATCGCTGATTTCGGTCGTTGCCAGGAAAGGGTGTACAGCAGGTGCTGTGGATTGGGTAACCACTCTATCAGTGTGAGTAGAAGGATCAAAATTATCCAGAACTACTTGGAATTTATAAGTCAATTATTTGTGGATTTACAGAAACGAAAGGTACGTCTGTGTTGACAATGATCCTTCCTTTCGACTGGTGATCGTTCCTCCACCATTTCCCGCAATATACCATTACCATTTTAACACACCATATACCCATACCATATATCATTACCATTTTCCGCAATATCAACCAACAACCACGAACCGCTACAACCAGACAAGCTACAACCGGACTCCGACTTGATCATTCTTCTTGTAATTTTCTTTGCCTTAACGAAATCTTTCCGGGAACACGAGAAAAGATCTTCCTTTAGGAAACACAATAATTGGCTTCCTCGGTTTCATTAGGCAAATTTCAAAGGCAGGAAAGGCCATTCGATGGGCCGAACGGCCGGGAAATCGGGACTGAATGGATGGAACCTATTATTCGAGGCCGGCAAAGAGTAAATTAGTTTATTGATGTGAAAAATAATCAAAGGCTTAGGGCTCCCAATTTTCCGGAAGGTCCCCTCCAAATCGGACCTTTGACATCAAAGGGGGACCAGGTTCAAACAGGCCTATCAAAAATGCAGATTATGAGAGGAAAGGGATTCCCGAATTCTCCGGGTGATCTTGCCGCACTAATCAGGGCAAAGTCGTTGAATTCAAAGACGGCCTGAAAATACGCTGTTTTTGCTTAAAACCAACTACTCTCTGGATATCGTGATACCATCACCTTTTCCTGCCAGGAAAGAGCTATAATTACTGAACAAGAGCTACGAGCTCATATAAGGCGTACTCTCGCCGTTCCCCGCGGACTCCACTTGAGGAGTCCCCGCGTTTTTGTTTGTCCCGGGGACTCACTCCCCGTATTCTCGCGAGTCCCCACGGACGGGGAATGCTCTGATTATCATCACCATCATCAAAAATGACTCCTTTTCAGGTTAGGAGGGGAATCAATTTTTGCTGGTGCTGGTGCAATGTAAAATTAATTAAAAATAATCAGAATAAACAAAACCAAAAATAAACTGGCTCCAGACTAATTTCGTCAACTGCATATCTATTTATCGAACAAAATCCATGCTGGAAGCATTCCCCGTGTTCTCGCTGTTTCTGTCCGCGGAGTCCCGCGTGGAGTGACTCCCTCTATTCTCGCCGTTCCCTTTGATTACCCGAGGAGTCCTCGGGGAACGGCGAGAATACGCCTATAGCACTTTTTACGAGTAGGTGGTGCGAGAAACGAGAAAATAAATCTGAGCATTCTTCCGGAAATTCTGGTACCACTTCCAACCTTGCTCGGATCCGATCCGGACCCTAAAATATACCATCTATAAGGCATACGATCTCTCTACTTTCCAAGTTTTATGCAAATCACTCCACTCGTTTAACCCCTATGCGAGCCACAACATTTCCGAGACTCCCCGTCCGACTCTCGCACTGTGGTCAAATACGACTCGGACACATAAACTTCACATCCCTAACATTTCCCCTCCCCTATTAGGTTTAACTCGAATCGGAGCATATCTTCAAATTTCTGGTTCCTGCTTCATCCTCGTCCTACTTTGGTCGGATCCGGTTCGGACGCCAAATGACAAATATAGGCCGCATAAACTTAAGTACTGTCCGACTTGCACCCCATTCAGCCCATCTGTTTGGTTTTTGTGCAAGTCACAAGGTTTTCTGACCCCCCCCCCCCTCCCCCCAACTCCCCTAACCATGGCCGCATGGGGTTCGGACACATGCTTTGCATATACAGGTCATCAGTTCTTATCACCAATAAAGTTTCACTAGAATTTGACCATTTGTTCGCAACCTACAAAAGTCAGAAATTTCCGGATTCCCTCTCCCTCAACTTCCCGAAAAATGATCTGACACAGGAACGAAAGTCTTCCTAGGGCATTGTGTTGAGTTCTTAAGTCTATTTGGTCGGATCACTAATATGACTGCCAAATTGTATCGTCCTTAGCGCATCTGGAAGTATCCTAACCCCTTCCAACTCTCCCCACAGAGCCCCGATACGATCTGATTCTGTCAAATTACGTATCTAGGGCTAGTGCTTGTTCTTCCCACCTAGTTTCATCCCGATCCCTCCACTCTAAGCGTTTCGAAAGATTTCCGGTTCCCCCTTCAACTCCCCAATGTCACCGGATCCGGTCCGGAGTTAAAATGGGACGTCCAACGCACGAGGCATTTCTAAATATCAAGTTTTATTTACATCCCATCACCCGTTCAATAGCTGAGCGTGCCAGTAGATTCTAGATTCCCCATCCCTCCACTCCACCAACGATGGTCGGATCAGAAAACTACATTAACAAGTGATTCTGTTCGGGTCCCTGACAATCCTGCCAAGTTTCATCCTCGCACATCAGGAGGTGCCGAACTCGCGGGATCACTAGAAATTCGGCCCCCTCCCCCAACTCCCTCGCAGTGACCGGATCCGGTCCATTTATGTCATTCACGTATCTAGGACTTGTACATTTTCTTCCCACCAAGTATCATCCCGAACCCTCCACTCTAAGCGTTTCCCAAGATTTCCAGTTCCCCCCTCCGACTCCCCCCAATGTCACCGAATTCGGTTTAAGTTTAAAATCGGGTGTCTGAGATAAAAGTTTCAGACATGAAACTTTTGTATATCAAGTTTCATTAAGATCACCCATTCATTAGTTAAAAATACCTCACTTTTCCGGATTCCCCCTCCCTCCAAATCCCCCCACCCCACCCCAAGATGGTCGGATCAGGGTTCCCAAGTCATCTGTTCGGGTCCCTGACACGCCTGCCAAGTTTCATCGTCCTAGAACATCAGGAAGTACCAAACTCACGGGATCACTAGAAACTCGGCCCCCCCCCCACTGTGACCGGCTCCGGTCTATTTATGTCATTCACGTATGTAGGACCTGTATATTTTCTTCCCACCAAGTTTCATCCCGAAGCGTTTCCCAAGATTTCCGGTTCCCCCCTCCAACTCCCCCAAACGCCACCGGACTGGTTTAAAATCGGGTGTCTGAGACAAAAGGTCTTTCTGTATATCAAGTTTCATTAAGGTTAAGGTCCCATCACCCGTTCGTAAGTTAAAAATAACTCACTTTTCCGGATTCTCCCTCCTTCTAAGCCCCCCCCCAAGATGGTTGGACCGGGGAAACACCTATTGTCAAGTCAATCTGTTCGGGTCCCTGGCACGCCTGCTAAGTTTTATCGTCCTAGCACATCAGGAAGTACCGAACTCGCTGGATCAATACAGAAATTCGGATCCCCCCCCCCAACTCCCCCACAGTGAGTGGATCCGGTCTGGTTATGTCAATCCCGCATCTAGGACTTGTGCTTGTTGTTTCTACCAAGTTCCATCCCAATCTCTTCACTTTAAGCGTTTCCAAGGATTTCTGGCCCCCCCTCCAACTCCCCCCAGTGTCACCGGATCCAGTCCGGATTCAAAATGGGACGCCTGAGACCCGAGGACTTCCTATATATCAAGTTTCATTACGATCTGATCACCCCGTCGTAAGTAAAAACCTATTTTTTCCGGATTCCCCCTTCCTCCACTCCTGGACCGGGGAAGTGACTATTTCAAACTTAATCATTTGGGGCCCCTGATACGCCTGCCAAGTTTCATTGTCCTAACTTATGTGGAAGTGCCCTAACTAGAAAAACCTTGACCGACCGATCGACAGACGGACGGACAGAAATTGCGATTGCTATATGAAAATAGTGTTCAAACATGGGTTGTCCAAGTAAAACAGTTATTATACCTTGTGTAAAAACAGCATGAGAACCAGTCACCCTTAAACTGGAAGGGTCTGGTGGACCCCCAAAAGACACATCTAGACCACAATGCCGACAAGTATACCAAATTTGAACCTTATACCCGTTGTCACGTAACGACTTTTAGCTCACTGGGCAATCTGGGTCCAATTGCCACTAGAGCGTTTGCGTGTGGGGCAGATTTTCCAAATCCAGATCTAGACCCCAATTAAAAAGTTTATTTATTAGATTTATTTTGAATTTGTTTATCAACAGTTACTAGTTATTTGTACTTTTGTCCTGATTATAGCTTAATAGGGCTTTCAGTGTTAATAAATATCATGTTATATTGTGAGTGGTACAAATAGAAACATCGACCTTTGCTTCAAGTGTCGCGTGACGAGATCGTGAGTAATTTCAGAGAAGTGAATAATTCCACCTGAGGCTAAAAAACAAGATTTTAGTATTTCTGGTATTCATAAAAACACCTATTTTGTTAGCGAAAACTGAACATTACCCAAACTTAGCAGAGCACAGATTGGATGAGAGAAATCAGCGAAGGGTACAGTACAAAACGGAAATCAAACTACGTCCCCCGATTTCAGTTTGACACTCTACAAGACAAACAACTTCCTAATTCATGTCACCACTGACTAAACAAAACCTCACCCCCCGATAAGTATCGATAAAACAGTCTCAATAATTCACACGGAAAAACCTCCACTGGTTCCCCTGCAAGAAATAAGACTCATTTAAAATAAGAGTGAAGCATAAAGTCCTACAAGAGATGATGATACTGCTGAATCTGGCAACGGCCAGGTTAGCTGAGCACGGTCTCCAACGCATGGAATCGACCGAACCGCTACCTAAGGCATTGGTAAATTATCAACCCTTATTCAAACAATGTTTACACGGATACGTCAGCTCTGATTTTTCATCAGCGATATTTCGGCCCTTCTTGGTAAGGGTCCTCGTCAGGCTGTCAATCTTCTTGTTCAACTTCGGGGAAGGAAACAAACCTGTAACAAATAACTGAAGCTTCTACCGACTATAAATATCTTATTAAGGTAAATTATCAAAAACAGCGTCGTTGTCAAAAATTAAATCTCAGGATTAGTTTTTTCATTATACTGGTATTTGAAGATAATTTACCTTAATAAGATATTTATAGTCGGTAGAAGCTTCAGTTATTTGTTACAGGTTTGTTTCCTTCCCCGAAGTTGAACAAGAAGATCGACAGCCTGACGAGGACCCTTGCCAAGAAGGGCCGAAATATCGCTGATGAAAAATCAGAGCTGACGTATCCGTGTAAACATTGTTTGAATAAATGTTTCAAAGTCAGCTTGGGCTCAAAGAATATTTATCAACCCTTGGCGGGTAGGCATCTACATCTCGATTCCCCTGGAGATGATTTTGTAACTAATCGGTAGTATAAGAAGAGGACAAAAGTGAGCAGACTTTCAGAACTGTAGATTTTAAAGTCCGTGTCAAAACCTGGACTTCATCCTAATTCCATCTTCACCCACTAATTCATACCCCCCTCCCCCCCCCCTTCTGTTGTGGTCCCTGGCAGGGGCGTCACGACGGGGGCGGGCCCACCCCCCTCCCCAATGCTGTCGGCCAGTCGGTAATTGGTATTTTTTTTCATGCACAGTCGGTTTTTCTGAAAACTGGTCAATTTTTCGTCAAAATAGTCGGTTTTTCTGAAAATCAGTGGATTTTAATGAAAATCAGTCAATTTTTTCAAAAAATATAGTTTTTGTTGTTGAAAACAGTCGTTTTTCTGCAGAAAAAGTCGGTAAAAATTATCAGCCAGTCGGTAAATGCCTCGTCCCCCCCCCCAAACATTTCGGCTAGTAACGGCTCTGGTCCCTGGTCACCACTAGACAAGATCTCAGCCATCAGACATTCTCGTTATAAATGACAACTAACTTCGAGCAAGAAAGGTAATACAAATAAATGAATATAATGAAAATGTTTGTGAGGATGGAGTGTTACACCTGGACTTGCTTCATCCTAATCTCCACCAGCCACAAAACATTCCGGTCGAGGGGCTGCCCACTGTCAATCTTCATGTACAGTAAGTACCGGGTGCCGCGGTACCCAGCCGGTACATGTCTAGAATCAGCATGAAGTGGAGTCGCCTAATTTATAGTAGGCATTGGTGCCGGCACCGCTGTTTTCCGCGGGTGCCAGGAAAGGGTGTAAAGCAGATGCCACTTTTTTGTCAGACCTGCCGGTCGGACAAAAAAGGACAAAAAGACATATATCATAGGGAAAAGCCTATTAAAATTGATTATTTGTGTATGTTTCGCCCCCCCCCCCCCCCAACGGATACGGCACTGCCTTGGAGCATGCCATAACATTGGATCCTTGTGCCATAGATTTGAGAATTTTTGTATGAACGCTCCGTAACTGTATGGCCTATCGCAAAGTGAACGAATTATATTTTATCTTAAACAAACCCAAAGGTAACAAAACCTCGCCCATGACGGCTCTCTAATTTACAAAGGACGGCCTGACATACAGATAACTCCATCTTGCCAGGTGAAAGGAAGAACCTCTGTAGGTTCCCCTATGAGGATTAAAGTCAGTGATTATCTCTTTGTTGTCTTGGACGATCAACAACACCTGTTAGGGAGTCAATTATTGAACCAATAGGGACTTCGGAGGAAGACGATAGGTAAATATTTTGGACTCCCTTGAAACTTCATGCACAAAAACCTATTCGGAAGTGTATTTATAAAATATGAAGTTATTGCTGCGGAGGATCTTCTGCTCTCTCTATTTTATGTTGTCATAATTTTTACTCTTTAAATTACACAAAAAGCGGCCAGCTTGCGATTGCTTTACAAAACAAATCAAATTTATTCAAGAACTGAATAAAAACATTCCTTTAAAAGTCTGCTCCGCTCAATGACCCTCACTTATCGCCTAATCACTGGAAAACGAAACGTCAGGTCACTAATGCATGATAATAACTTCAAAACCAGTGCACATTTTATTACTAAGTTGGTTGGAACCTACCTCGAGAACCATCCACCCGGTCTCTTGACGACCTTTTCAACCTATAAATAGTCTCTGTCACTTGTATACGAGTACGGAGGGAACGGAAGGAAGGGGCAAGTGACAAATACACTCTAAAAGTATCTCCGAGTAAGGATTAAAGTTAACTGCAGTATTTGCTACTGCGATTATTTTTATCTCTACAGAGATAAGATTAATACCAAATAGAGACAAGATGAATACCAGTAGCAGATACTGCAGTTAACTTTAATCCTTACTCGGAGATACTTTTTGCAGTGTACCTGGCGACTATAAAATCCATAAATCAGTGATTTACTTGACACTCCCTAGTCGAACCTTTCTTCCGAGTCCCGTTCGGCTAGGCAAACTAGCGATCTGTAGACTGTCTTGCGAAAACGAGATAATTTAGCGACACTAACGTAGCGTAGTTTCCTCTTTTCGTTCATTGAAGTAGGGTCTCCACTCACAATCGTAAGCTGTCGGAAGGCATCGTACCTGTCGTAGCCGCCATTTTTGCGGTTTTCAGCCAATGAGAGCACGCCGGAGGGTTGCGACGGCCTTACGATTGCAACTGGAGTTCCCGCTTTAAGCATTGTCCAAATAGCTGTAATAAGCTGAAGAGCGCTGTACGCGCTGTTTACGTCTTAATACACGCGCCTGTTCAAATAGGAACCCGAGAATTCTTATAAATGCACCGTTCGGTGTTGCCACGATGATACAGTTTTTCGAGTTTCTTAAGATCAGAAAAAGTGTTCTTAGTACTACTTGAAGTACACCAGTATAATGTGACGCCCCAATATATTGTAAAAAGCTATTAAATTTAAGGACGGACAGCATTGGTCCTCGAACCAGCAGTAAGCAGTCGTAAAAGAACAAAACGTGTTCTTTTGAAGAAAAGCTGTTTCTTTAGCTTCCAAAAAACTAAAACTTTAGGGCTTCCCATAACAACACTGATCTTCAGTATTAGTTTCAGTTTATTTCAAATATCAACACATATCGTGGCTTGGGGCCAAATGGCGTGTTGAATACGTCAATATACATGAAGGCAAATCAATAATGTCTGTCATAATATCAAAATAAATCATTCAAACTGAATATGGCCTAACACAAAAACATAAAAGTGAGACAAACACAAGAATGACTAAACCTCTTTGTTGAAAATATGTACAAATTTAGGGATAAAACGGCGCTGCTCCTTTCCTCGGCCCGCTGGCGGAACCAACCAGCAATCTGATTGGCTCTGCATAAGGGAGAATAGAGCCGAGCTCCATTTTCCTTATTCGCCTTATTACAGCGCACCCCGAGGAAAAGAGGAATCTGTTATAAGCCTTATACACCGTAATACACCTCACAACACCTATTTGGACAATGCTTTACTTTGCCCATAAGACAAAGACGACAACGAGTTTCTACCGACTAATACCAGTATAATAATACTGGTATTTACATTTGTTTGTTTGTTGAGCGTGTTTTGTTATATTGTGGCCCATGTTGGCCTTATTTGAAATAAAATATGAATAAATAAATAAAAAATAGAGTCAAAGACGGTCAAAAAGCTGCGAGGCTTTACGGCCAATGCAATCGCCTATTTTTTTCGTTGTATTACTACTATTTGAATCTATGAAGGCGTCTTGGAAGAATGGTTAGCACGTAGAACTCGCAAAGGGAACGGTTCGAATCTCGGTGGTGCCCAATGTTTAGTTGGCCCGAGGGTATAACGTTTTCCTGTGACACATGCTCCACCCAGTTTCAACCGGATACCCAAAGAAATCTAGGGAAAAGCACCGGAAGCGTCGGATGAACACGCACCCACGACAGTGAATCAGGGGATCGGCACTTGCGCTACGCGAAGTTTTGATGGTTTGCATGTGAAAGTTGGGGGGGATTTTGCCTTGCTTGCTGGGGAATTTGCATTTCTGAGCTGTCATCAGTTTCTCTATTCAGACGTCTAGCCGTCTTACCGCAAAATCACTAATCAATGACTTACCAGAATTCTCATCGGAACCAAGTCGGAGCGGCAACACTACTTGTAACCCTCACCACAGAAATTATTTCATCAAAACACTGATTTGCGCCGTAGAATTCCAGAAGCTCCTCGATAGCCTGGTCCTCGATCTGTGAAATAGGGTTTTATTTTTAGGTAAACGTTTCAGGACCCATTCTGTATTAACTATCTATACATTCTATTATTATCTATTCACTATCTATACAATCTGAAACCATAAAAGCCCCAGGACGAAGATAACCATGCAAATTACAGGGAAATGTAGGAGCTAAGCCCTTTCCGAAAAGGGCCGAAATATAACCAAGACAAAATCCAGCTGACTAATTTCATTTTGCACCGTCAAACATTATTCGCGGACAGCTTGGGCTGAAAGAATACCTAATTTGCAGATGGTCCAGGTGGTGAGAGGAGAGTCTATTCCCTCTCCACAAGGCGGAAGCAAGACCTCTGCCACTGACCCCTTTGAATGATAACCCCTGAAGTAACTGGAACAGTCTCTCCCTATTCTACAACTATCTCTGCCAGAGGTCGCGTTGTCCTGGAGTCGGGGACATTCCCTTCTTACCTGGGTCAATCTGAGTGGCTTCGCTTTAACTTTAAGCAGCATGTCTCTCTGCTTAGCTTCCTCTTCCATAATATCACTCAACCGGACGTTCGGCCCGCCAAGTCTATCAGGAAACGGAGGAGACCCGATAGGAGATCGAGGGCTCGCCGGTTCTTTCCGGGCAACTGGTACGGGGGCTGACCTGAAAATGTTTGCTCAGTTTAACTGAAAACCAATTTTTTTTTCCTTTTGCTATATGCTCGAGTATGACGTTCAGAACATCTACGGCCTTCCTCACAACGCAAAGCTCTACTATGTCGCGGAAAACTTTAAGCACAACACAAATGTGGCTTTACAGTCGCCAACTGAGTCAAATTGCTCACTGCCTGAACACTTATTTTCATAAATCGTTATCTTAAAGCATACAACACAGGCTCAAGCGCACAGAGGTGCCACAAATCCGACAGCGAAAGTCCACTATATGAAAATCGGTTATTCGCGAACAGCAGAGCAACGAAGTAACATATTTTCATCGGGCCTTCAAGCTTGTTCAAGTGAATATAGATTGTATAACTCGATTGTCCGATCTCAACCCCTTTATTAACCTTTAATATATGCTATCCAACTTTCCAAATGCCTAGAAACGCTAGACCGACTTTTGCAACGTCATAGATATCCCTCCACTTCTGTTTTGGGATCCCAAAAACTGCGTGAGAGTATTTTTTATTATTTTTTTTTCGTTACTGAGTATCTGGCCAGTTAGCATGGTATCTGATATTCAGATCCCTGTGAAATCTGAAAAAGTCATCTGTTCCTTTTACAATCAACAACACAAAATCATAGGTTTTTACCAATGGGTGGGAAATTTTTAAAGTCGTACACCACCGCTTTTGAAAAGCAAACTTAGTATCAGATACCAGGTAACTGGATCTAAGTTTTATGTTCTTCGCAGTTAAATGGTATCAGATACCATCGTATCTGGAAAAACAGAACTGTATATTTCATGAAAGCTAATTGCACATCATGTTTGACCACTCTCATACGAGAGCGAGCTTAGCCGACCCGAACAGCATTACTTTTGCCCTGCAGCAAAATACAGTGGAAATTACCTGTGGATTACAGGGGACTGCGCTGGCTTTTCCAACTGTCGCTTTCTTTCCTCTTCCGCTCGCAGAATTTCCGCAAAAGACGGAGCCTCGTCCATTTTACCCCAAGCACAGCCTGTTGACTGTGGTATTTCCGCGTCAAGGCCTGCGGCCGCCCAAGGAGCCACAGCGGTCGAAGGTTCAGGAAA
Organism: Branchinecta lynchi; assembly: GCA_023053575.1. Taxonomy (NCBI): domain Eukaryota; kingdom Metazoa; phylum Arthropoda; class Branchiopoda; order Anostraca; family Branchinectidae; genus Branchinecta; species Branchinecta lynchi. The sequence goes on from JAKZAP010000006.1 coordinate 11,347,671, forward strand.
GATGGCATTTGGAGTGAGCACTCCTTGTGCGGCCAACTGTTTCCGCTGCTTCTGAGACAGCTTCACTGGCTTTTTAGCGGATGCGGGACTGGAAAAGAAAATATCCCTGTTTTTTGCTTCTACTTTTCCCTCCGAGGAAAGGAGCAGGCAAAATTGATATGAGTCAATTTGTTATTACAGTGTCAAAATAATATTAAATATGACATAAGAAATAGGCTTCTTCCTGACTAACTCCTCTCCGTCTATCACAATACCGGGAAATATCCATGCCACGTTAGTGCCATAGGTTAAACATTAAAAAAATTGTACGTATATTCACTTCCTCATTTTGCTTCTCACACATGGCTAACCCCTTTGCTGACCACTTGGAAGCGGTTCGACAACGCCGGAATTCTTAATGTCCTTCTTTGAGCATAATGAATCCGCACTTAACGATTAGCAATGTAATAGCATGATCTTTAAAAGGCCCTTGGAATAAGTTCAGCCTTGCGAATATTTTCAATAGTTGCATTTTTGCAGATATCGTGGCATCCGATACCACGGTATAAAGTCTTTTTCGCGATTGCCGCGGTATCTGATTCCACGGTCAAAGGCGTTTTTGCAGTTACGGTGTTGACCGTGGTTGAGACCGTGGCCACAGATCGTGATATCTGAAAAATTCATGCCACTTTCATGATCACCAATACAGAAGTCTGGGTTTTTGTCAAATTGGTGCGAAAAAAGTCTCGCACTTCTTATACCAGATGAAAAATTTTCAAGAATTAGTTGTGTGCAGCTGTAAGTATTAATAGCATACAGTACTAACTGTTACCACTGCATGCTACTATTATCAAGACTGGATGCTACTATATCAAGACAGGATGCTACTGGATACTACTGCTTAGGATTGACCCAGTCTGAGGCACAATAAATGATAGTATTCTGTACTATTACATATCAAATACATTCAACTTTTTCGTCAACTATATTACAACTACACAGGCTACAAATTTTTCATCGGGTATGTGATTAGATATCAGTCTTTCTTTCGGGATGACTTTTAAAAGCGCAAGTTCGGCAACTATCGTTTTTGCAAAACAACTTTGGTACCAAATACCACTGTAACTGCAAAAACGACAGAATGCCAATGCAGTTACCGCGGTTTCAGATACCACGGTATCTGCAACTATTACCTCGATTACTTTTTTATCTCTAGTCTTGCTCGAAAATGGTTGATATCTAGGACAAGAACCTATCACGTCTGCAATTTGGCTGGACTGATGGTAATCCACAAGCGAGAGTAGGTTTGTGTGAAGCACTTTAGTAACGGATAAACGAGGATGCGCAGTTTCAACAAATAGCAATTCTGATTTTTTCAAACGTTACACAACAAAATGTTACGAATAACAAGCATTACCAGGAAAAGCCAAAGAAGTATTTGCTGACTTTTCGGATATCACGCATGACGGCACAAACAATTCAGCAAATGTTTTCTCGGCAGTGTTACGGCTCTTCCTGTATACATAACGTTTGATCGCGTAATGTTTGAAAACCATAACAGCTAACATCCTTAGTGCTCTCTGTTGAAACAGCGCATCCTTGTCTTATCTGTTCTGAAACTTCCGAAACTGTAGTACGTACAGTACAGGTTTAGATACGAACACTGGCTAAAGAAAGCTCGATTTCACCTAATTTAAGACCGAAAGTAGCGAGTTAACCGAAGACTAAAAAATCGAAAGTGTTTTGTAACTTATTTTTCTTTGTGTTCCTTTGATTGGAAATACGAACAAGGCATAAGTTACTTATTTAGTTTAAATACTTAGACGTAGATTTTCCTTTGTCAGAGAGAAGACATACGCCGCACAAACAGCGAAACCTAACTAAACAACTGACCGAGACAAAGCATCTTGCTAGGTTTCCCATTTTAGATATTGAAGTCTTACCTCTGACTTTGTGCTGCCTGGGTGACATTGTTCGCCAACACAGACTTCACTGCTGGGGCAGCATTAACCGCATCCGAAAGCGCCGGGAACGCCACGGCAGAAGGCTTGGCTGGTGCACCCACCGGTACCACAGCAACTTGTACCGGCGCAACAGTCTTAACCAGCGTTTTGACATGGATGACGGGACTCGACTGCACTACGAGAGGGCCGGCCTTTGGGGTGAGTGATAGCGTCGGACGACTTTCCGGCTCTTGACTCTTCTCTTTAACTGGAGTGATTAGTATACTCTTTTCATCCTTTGAGGTAGAGTTTTGCCGACGACGACTTCCGCTGGTCACTTTGGACCACTTGTATTTTGCACTGCTTACAGGGGTCTCGGCGTGTGAAGGGTTTGGAGGTCCGGGGATGGAAGAAGTCTTAGGGGAGCTGATGGATTCCGGTGCGAAGTCCCTGTTCCCGGTACTGTCGGTGCGCCGACGGGCTTTGGGGGCTCTACTCTTCTTGGGCTTCGTTGAGTCGTAGACAGCTAGAAATAAAGATAATATTCTCTTATTGTGTTAATTCACAACTAATATCAGCGCCACCTTCATGTGCACTAGTTTAGTTTTCCAGAGTGATCGAGATATAAGCGACTTACAGTTCGACAGACGTGTATAGCGGTAATTTTAGAGAACGCGCAATTCAACAACAGAAAACAAACGAGGAAAACTGCGCACGCAATGCAAGTATTCTTGCGAGACCAGTATAGCTACGTCGGCGGAATTTCCTCGAGGAATCGCTTTTTCTGTTTGTCTATTTAGTTTATTGAGTTCTTAGAGGCGATTTTGCACATACCAATCATGGTATCTAATCCCACGGTAACTGGATCGGCATTTTGTGTTTTTGCAGTTACGACGGTATCTAATACTACAGTTACTCTATAAAAACGAAAACTTAGCGCTTTCAGAAGAGAAATACTTACCTCCCGCGCTCACATCAATAGTGCCAAACTTATTTCCCACCAATTTGACGAAAAGCTAGGGCCTTGTATTGGTGATGACGAAAGTGAGATGCTCTTTTCAGATATCAAGGTCCCCCCCCCCCCCCCCTCGGTACCCGAATCCGTTCCGATTCTGTCACTCGTGTACCTAGGACTTGTGCCTGTAATTCCCACCAAGTTTCATCCTGATCGCTCCACTCTCTGCGTGTCACAAGATTTCCAGTTCTACCCCCCCCCCCCCCCCCCCCCCCAGTCCACTGGATCCGGTCAGGACTTGAAATGGGACATCTGAGATATGAGGCTGATGTACTCAATAACTGTTGTTTGCTACCACAGTAACTGCAAAACGGCTTTGACCGTGGTATCGGATACCATGGTATCTGCAAAAAGGCAACTCTTGTCTCTTGTCCGTCCATGTGGGGCAGGAAGACTATTCGGCAAATCAATTCAGATCAATTTTATTAAATTCAAAATAAATGAACAAAATAAGTTTCCACCCCTACAAAGCTCCATGGCCCGTTACATAATAGGCACTACACGCACATAGGAACTACTGGAGAGCGAATCATACCATCTCGAAAACACTGATGCCTAGGATGTGCGCGGATGCCCCCCCCCCCCACCACCAGGTATTAAGAACGGAAGACTAACCTTGGAATTCCTCGGAGCCAGAATCTTCATCCGCTTCCACGCCGAAGAGGCTTTCTAGGGTTTCTTCAGTAGGAGCATTAGTTTTCGGGGTGACGTAGCGATGACCGACGGCCCGATTAGTTTCACGGTAGTACTCCGAGATCTCGTCCATGAGAGCATCACTCAGAAGTTCCAGTGACCTAAGAACAAAACAGGTTTAGTTGAGAACACGTTAAACTTCATGTCAGACGGAACATTACTCGAACATATGTTATACGTTGCTCTACAGAGTCCCAGACGAATTATAACACAAAATTAACAGCAAATATATCTTAAGCCTAAACGAACAAGACCAAAGGTTTCGATGAGATCCCAAAAATTGTGATATTTATTTGACTTTTTTATCCAGACAATTGGGGCTTTTAGAGATCTGGTCTTCATCAAACACCCGATGAGATCTGGTCTTCATCAAACTCCTTAAACATTTTACTATTTATCACTAATCAGCCGTTTGAAAATAAAGATAAATGATACCGTTGTGGAGTTTTATCGAAAAAATGACGTCAAAACGGCTCAACTTCAGACAAAACTGTTACTTCTAGCAAATTTTCTGGTTTTGTCCGGATTCCAGGCGAACTATTTGTGCGGCAAGAAAATAATTTTCGTGCACGGATTCAGGATATCTTTTTACCCTTACATCGAGCCTCTAATCAACTTTAGAAAGAACTTTTACTTTCAACAAATTTTCCGGTTTCGGTCGGATTCCGGGCAACTGTATGTCCGGAGAGAAATTAACTTGCATGTACAAATTCAGTATCTCTCGTTACCCCTGTACCCAACCTCAAATCAATTTCAAATTTACTTTTAACAAATTTCCGGTTTTGGCCGGATTCCGAGCGAAATGAGTGTTAAGGGAGAAAATAATTTGCATATACCGATTAGCATGTCTCCTTCTTCTGTGTAAGCCTATAATTAACTTCAAGAACAAGAGCTGGAAGCTCATATGGCACTTACAAGGGTCAGATGGAAGTGAACGTCAAAAGTATCTTTTTCACTTTTCGGTTAAGATGCGCTGCAAGGCTGGCTCAGAGGATGGAAGTGATAGTCAAAAGTTCTTTTTTCTACTTTTCGGTTAAGATGCGCACTTTAAGGGGGCTAAAATTAATTTCTAAGCAAAACCCTTTAGGCAAAAAGGATCATGTGCTCATGGCGATCGTGAAAAAGTAAATTTTGCTTAAAAGTATTTTTTGTATTTTGCGGTTAAGATGACTTCTTTAAGGGATGGTAGGATCCGAGAATTGACTATGTCTAACCCAGTGATCTCTAATGCTCCAGCAAAGTTTTTATTGTCCTTAACTCACGATCACCGGAATTCCGGACACCCCCTACAGCCCCGTTCGATTCTGTCACTGGTGCACCTAGGACTTGTGCCTGTACTTCCCACCAAGTTTCATCCTGATAGCTCCACTCTATGCGTGTTACAATATTTCCAGTTCTCCCCTCCGACCCCCCCCCCCCCAGTTCATCGGGTCCGGTCTGGACTTGAAATGTGAGTCTGAGAAATAAGGTCTCGCAAGACATCAAGTTTCATTAAGAACCGATAACCCGTTCGAAAGTTATGTATGGCACTAATCTCCGGATTCCACCGTCTCCCCCCCCCCCCAACGATCGTCGGATCGGGTCGAGTGACTGTTTCCAAGTTAATTTGGTCGGGTCCCTGATATGCTTGCCAATTTTTATCGTCCTAGCCCATCTGGAAGTACATTAACTACGAATCGCCGGAATTCTAGAACCCCCTCGAACTACCCCACAAACGACCCATAAAAACCAACTACCCCCCTAAGTCCGAATCCGGAACAATTCTGTCAGTTATGTATGTAGAGCTTGTGCTTGTTCTTCCCACCAAGAGTTTCGCTCGATTCCCGGTTCCCCGTCCGACTCCCCCCAGATTCATCGGATCCGGTCCGAACTTGGAATGAGGCATCTGACACACTACCTCTTTCCAGATTTCAAGTTTCATTAAGATCCGATCACACACTCGAAAGTAATGCATGCCCCTATTTTCCGGATTCTGCCACCTCCGCCTCAACCCACGATGGTCGGATCGGGCAAGTGAATATTTCCAACTTAGTTTGGTCAGGTCCCTAATAGGCCTGCCAAGCTTCATCGTCCTAGCAATTCTGGAAGTACCCTAACTCGAGAAGAGTGGACCGACAGACCGAAAAGTGATCGGTATCTGGCACCTGAGCGAAGCTGCAAGTGCCATGAAAACCTTTACTTTTTACAAATTTTCGGTTTTGGCCGGATTCCGGGTGAACTGTACTTGCAGGGAGAAAATAATTTGCATACACTGATTCAGCATGTTTCCTTACCCCTGTATCGAACCTCTAATCAACTTCAAGTAAAACTTTTACATTTAACAACTTTTCCGGTTGTATGTGGACGTATTCCGGGCGAACTATTTGTCCGATGAGAAAATAATTATCATGTACGGATTCAACATTTCTGCTTACCCCTAAATCGACTATATCATTAGCTTTAAACAAAACTTTGTTGGCACCTTTATTTGAAACCCACCCCTTATATAGAACTGCGGAGCCTATCTACGAGCTTGACCTTCCTTTGAACCAAAGAATCCTCGCACCAAGTTTGGACAAAATATCTCATTCCTTTCGAGACATATCGTGCTTACAGACGGACGGACAGACTGACACCGTTTACGAAGTCATAGGTATCCCTCCACTTACGTTTCCGAATCCCAAAAACAACCTCGGTGCTTCGGCGATAGCTACTCACCCTTCACTATATATAACTGATCCCGAGATTCACATCACGCAAGGAACATTTGCATAACTTTCTTTGATTTGGTTTAATATTTAATAAAAACAAGTGGATGCTCAGCGATCCGTAATAGGATGGTGGACTAGCCGCTCAGTCGCAAATACTGATAACGGTCACACGCAGGTATTAACGTAATAGCTGGATATTTCATGAAAAAGTAACACAAAGTTCAACTTATCAATTCTATGTCATGTGTAATGAACTCAGATCAAGTTCAAAACCCCTATTTATTTCCGTTAACTTCGCTCCAGCTTTTAAACACGGAGAATACTGAAGAATATTGACAGTCATACATAGTTGCGTTTTCTGCAGTTATCGTGCTGGATTTGGTTTTAACACGATGCACTGTTAACCGCTTTAATGCCTGTGTTTTTTATTGGAAAAAAAAGGAGCGGGATTTGCTACTACGTCAAATCCTCTTGTGTCTGGATTCGGCGTCGAGCCCGAAAAACCTGTTCGAGAACCAATATTAGGACGCGCACCAGGAGAACGACAAAACGCAACTCAAATTCTGGCAAAACGTCTGACGCGACGGAATACTACACCTTCCTCAACTAAATACTACTAATCGTGCTGACAGATAGACTCACCTGGCTTCAAAGATCGCTGACAAGTTCAGACACGCGTATTCCATGCAAACCCGTTTAAGCTGTAATGCGTTATAGGTGTCAGCAAACTGTAATATTTCCGTGACGTTTTTCAGCGTTATAAGCCCCGTTACAACCTCTTCGCAGATTTCCTTCAGTCGACCAATCAGAAACTGGTCAGCTACGACAATAACGTTACAGATGAACTCAACGTCGTCGATGCGTCTTAGGAGCTTCGAATCGTCTTCGTAGAGATAGTCGACGATAACTTCTAGGAGATCAAAAGGTAGCGGAAGAGGAATGCGTCGGGTTGAAGAGGTCTAGAAGAGAAAGAAGTTGACACGGAATCAGCAAAGGAACACAGAACCGCTGAAAATAGAACAAACGCGCGCTGTCCTGCGGAAACGATGAAAGCTAGAAACGTGAGGAGGTGGTAAGTGAGAGTGCTCACGGAATGCTCTTGGAGAACAAGACCAAAGGTTTCGATGGGATCCCAAAAATCCAATATTTGATCTAGACAATAGGGTCTTGTCTTCGCCAGGTCCAGGCTTCGCCGGACTCCTTGAACTTTTTTAATATCAAAATTCAGAAACAGATTAAGGCCAAATAGCTAATCATCGGTGAAAACCAGGTTCAGATATGGGCTCAGCATGTGTGTTTACCCCTCTAAGTCATATCTATTTTGACGAAAACTTCCTGCCTTACTTCTGCCGATTTTTCGGTTTCGACTGAATTCCGGAACTACTTGTCTGGTGAAAAGAGAAAGCTAAGAAACGAACTCAGTGTATCTTCCTTCCCAATATCGAACATCTAATCAACTTCAAATACAAATTTAACTTAAAACAAATTTTCCGGTTCCATCCGGATTCCGGGCGAACTATATGTTCGGGGGAAAAATGTTTGTCATATACGAGTTCAGCATCACTTCTTACCCCTAATTCTGATTTCTAATCAACTACAAATAAAACCTTTACTTCTAACAAATTTTCCGGTTTTGGCCGGATTCCGGACGAACTACTTGCCCGGGTAGAAAATGATTTCCACAGAAGTGTTCAGCAAGTCTTCTTACCCCTAAATCTATAATCTAATCGACATCAAATAAGATTTTTACTTTTAACAAACTTTCCGCTTTTTGCCGGATTCCGGACGAACTATTTGCCAGGCGAGAAAATGGTTTTCATCGTCGTGTTCAGTATGTCTTCTTACCCCATAATCGACTATCACATTAGCTGTTTCAAAATATTTTGTTTGCCCCTTAATTTGAACCCCCTCCCCCACCCCTAAAAGTAGGGCTACAACGCCAAACTACGAACTTGACCTGTCCGATGACCCAAAGAACCCTCACACCAAGTTTCATCAAAGTACATCATTCCCTTCTAGAGTTATCGTGCTTACAGACGGAAGGACGGACGACTTTTGCGATGTCACAGGTATCCCTCCACTTACGTTTTGGGATCCCAGAAACACGACCGTGGTCCTTGCTGTAAGGTCTGATGTGCAGCCGGCGTTGGTCGAATAGGGAGGCAAAACAGGGTGGACTATCCAAGTTAAACATTTGAAATTCCCTTGACGAACAAACAGGTGGCAGCTCAGGTATTTCCAAATATATGCGCACTTCTACATAATGTTGTTTATTATTCAGTGGTCGTTATACTTACTTCTATCCATCCAAGCCCAAACATGCTCCTGAAGTACTCCAATCTCGCCGCTAGAATACAGCGATGGGCTTCCAGCTCCCTACCATCTTCGCTCACCATCACCACATCCGACAACTCTTCCCGCCACTTCCGAGCGAAGCGAGGTTCTGGTAAACCCAAACTTTTCAACCGAGGGTTCTTGATCCTTACGACATAGTCTATGACGGTAATTTCTTCTAAATGTTTTACGAGCTTATATATGCCAAAATGACGAGCCGCATCTTTGTAGGGCTGAAGCAAATGATCGTGGTTTTGAGGATCTTCCATTTGGGGTTTAGGAGTAGCCTTAGTTTTCTTCTTCTTCTTGTTCGACGAGTAAACGCCATAAGCAGAGCCATTGGAGACTGGTACGTTCTCTTCCTGACCGCGTCTTTGGTGTACCAGGCTATCCCTGGAAATAAAATGAGTACAGTGCCAACTGACACGAAAAGGGCAGCTAACATGAAAAGTTAGTTTAAAAAAAAAAGTCACCCGATTTTGTTTGAAAGCTAAGCCGCATTCGGAGCAAAGTTCGTAAGGTAATAAATACTATGTGACCATTTAGAATATAGAATAACTACCATTAATTCCTGTGACAGCTTTTATAAGCGGAGCAAACTATGCTCTTGATAGGCCAATGATAAAAGAAAGAATATCGCCATACACATCGGATAGCGGAAGTGAGAGGAAGAGCAACCAAGTTCTTTCTTGGTTCAAACTATATTCAAATATAGCCTACTACTAAGAGCTAATATTATTGTTGCAGTAAATTATCCTAAATTGTAGGTATACTGTGTCAAAATGACTTTCTAGTGAAGTAATTTCAGCAATATATTTACTTAAAGACAGTTACTTTTATCACAACAGAAGAAGGATCAAGACGCTACAAAAAGACCACACGGTTTCCGTATATAGGCCCTTAAATCAATTAAATACGTTACTATTGCCTTACCTCAAAACTGATCCAGGTTCCAAGGGTTTGCACGTCCCCGTGTAAATATAGCGAAGAAGTTGCTCAAAAACGCTAGATGGCACATCGTCGATCTTGCAAATCACCTCATTGGTCATCTCATCTGTCCGGCCGTTTTCAAGCGCGTAAGTTAGGAGAGATTCGGCCCGACAGCCAAGGACGTACTTGTGGGTAGCAAACTGATGATAGCCCACCTAAGAGAGCAAGTAAGTAAGTAAGTAATTTATTTGTAACCCGCCATTTCGAAAAAAAGAGTAAGTGAAAGAAAACAAATAAAACAAAAGACACAGAAAAAGACATTAATTTTCAATCTTCGGCCAGAAAGCAGTGGAGAAAGTCGTGTGCTGGTTGGGCCCTGTTGTCATGATTTTTTATAGCGACAAAGAAACATCCAAAAGGGTAACATTTGCATCTTGAATCTTGAACTTCCCGTAAATGTATGGTTATGGCATAATTTCGACAAGTGGAGCAGGTGCTTTGCATATATAAAATAACATGATCTCACCTTTTTAATCTCCTTCTTTCGCAGAACAAGAGTGACACCAGAACGAGATAGAATAGGAGGAGCGCAGACGGTGCTGTACAATTTTCCCAAAGCTTTACGATTATAGCGCCCCGGTTGGGGACGATGCGCCCATAGGCGGTACGAACTGATCTACAAACTTCTTGAACGACCGAAGAACAAAATTTCAACAACCAAGATTTGAATGTTATGCCATGCCATCGTAGAGAGTCTGTTGATTTGACGACAACGATCCAAGAGAGATAGAAGCTTTGGATGAATTAAAACCATTTGACGAAGGGTTGAAATGCAGGTACTCACATTTAGAGAGGTTAACTGAAAGGCCGATTTTGAGAAGTTCCGACGACAGCTTACATACATTTTGGTGAGTGTGGATCAGGTACGGCTAACTAAGAGCAAGACGTCCGCGTGTGCTATGTAGCTGAAGGCATGGTCTTTATAAAAGTAAGCAGGGTGTAAAGAATCGAGACAAGAAGATATGGCCGATTTGAAGATGTAGAGAGATAAGACTCCCCCTTGACACCAGTTGCATAGGAATAATCTCTGACAAGCTACCTTGCCATTTGAACCTTACTGAGGAATGACCATACCAGAATTTTAACCGACTGACAACAAGCCAGAAGTAATGAGAGAGAATGGGGCCTGAGTATGCGTTTTATTGTCAAAAGCACCAGCCATATCCATAGAACATATGAGACCAGCAGAGTTCTCGCGGGTAGCCTGCTTCATCAATTTTGTCAATACGTGATGAGCGTGCTCACAACTGGCGCTCGAACGGAATCCAAGGTGCATTGAACCAAAACGAAATTTTTCAAGGACGTATTCCAGAAATTTGCTTATGGTACAAGAAACTGTAATTGGCCGATAGCTTTTGCTAAGGTCTGTGTCTTTCCCTCGCTTAATCACCGATATTACAGTACCCAAGAGGGCCAAACCATGGCATACACAAATTTGAAACAGAAGCTGGAGGTATTGTGTTAAAGCTGGACACTCAATTTTGAAAAAAATCGGCACTAAGGCCATCAGAATCTGTAGAGCCAGTTCTTCTTAATTCTCGGAAAGCAATTTCGATAGAAGAACAAGTCAGGGGAAGAACAGAGGGTTGAAATATCTTCCTTGGTAAGTACTTAAGAAGTAAATTTTCATAGTGCTGCTGAATCCAGTTTCTGCAACCACTGAATAAACCACTGTAGTGGCTGGTCCAGTCAGCTGTAGTTAGTACGGAAGGAGGTACAGCTGAACTTTTACCTATCCGAAGGACCTTTTGCCACGTTTTTGGGATCCCAAAACGTAAGTGGAGGGATACCTATGACATCGTAAAAGTTGTCCGTCTCTCCGTCTGTTACCACGATAACTCTGAGATATTTTGATGAAACTTGGTACGAGGACTCTTTGGGTCAAGGGTAAGGTCAAGTTCGTAGATGGGCTCTGTAGATCTACATTTAGGGGTGGAGGGGGGGGGGGGGGGTCAAATTAAGGTGCAAACAAAATATTTTTAAACAGCTAATGTGATAGTCGATTATGGGATGAGAAGACATAGTGAACACGAAAATGAAAAACATTTCTCGTCCGATAAATAGTTCGCCCGGAATCCGGCAAAAACCGGAAAGTTGGTTTAAAGTAAAAGTTTCATTTGAAGTTGATTAAATGTTCGATTTACGGGTAAGAAAACATGCTGAACACGATGGTGGAAACCATTTTCTTCCCGGACGAGTAGTTTGTCCGGAATCCGGCAAAAACCGGAAAGTTGATCAAAAGTAAAAGTTTGATTTTGAAGCTGATTAAATGTTAGATTTAGGGGTAAGCAGACATGCTGAACACTTATGTGAAAAGGATTTTTCTACCTGGACAACTAATTCGCCCGGAATCCGGCCAAAACCGAAAAATTTGTAAAAAGTAATAAGTTTTATTTTGAAGTTGATTAGACGACAGACCTAGGGGTAAGAAGAGAAGCTGAGTCTGTATATGACAATCATTTTTTACCCGGAAGTATAATTCGTCCGGGATCCGGTTGTAACCAGATCTTTTTGTTATATGTTAAAGCTATATTTTAAGTTGATTAGATGTTCTTTATAGAGATAAGGATATATGCTGAATTGATTTCTGATTTTTTTTTTTTTGTTGGACAATTAGTTCCCTCGAAATTCGGCCGAAACCGGGAATTTGGCAGAAGTAAACCAGGAAGTTTCGGTCAGTATATCTGAACTTAGTTTCTCTGGTGATTAGCATGGCGAAGATTGGATCTGGCGAAGACAATACCCAATAGTCTGGATCAAATATTAGATTTTTGGGTTCCCATCGAAACTTTTGATCTGGTTTTGTCAGTGGGAGCATCTAAGCCAGAAGGGATATTATTTGCAACAACAGAGTTCGCATCGGAGGGTGGTGGGCATTGAATGGCCGTCATAGTCTCCGACAGGTGTGGAGACCGCAGCGCAACAATCAAGGGTAGCGACCCTTTCTGCAATTAAACGGACGTCGTTAGCAACAGAACTTAGTTGGCTAGTGAACACAGAAATCGCAACTGCTGGAACTTTGCTTGGAAACCGTATGACGAAGTCGGGAATAGCAACGTCCAAATCATCACAGCGACGGGAAGCATCGATAATATGATTGACATATGAGTTTCTTCTCGGAGGGAGCTCGTCGGGAAAAGCTAAAGCCCACAATAACTTTTTCGCAGCAACAATCGCTTCAGCAGTGAAAAACTACGCAGCAATGACTGAAGTAGGATCGACACCCGAGTCAAGAGTTTTCTGCAAAATTCAGAACAGGCTGGTACATAAGTCTAACGGATATCTCATCAGTGCCTTCACTTGGCGCCATTCCACAAACGCGACCTTACGATAACGATTTTCAACAGTCGCAATCTGAGAAAGTTAACCGCCATTTGCGACCGTTCAGGTCAACGGTCAGTTGAAAACTCACTGATTTCACAGAGTGAAATCGTGTCGTGATGTATCACTTATCTTCAATTATCCGCGTACAATAGCAGTGCGTCAATCCAGCCCCACAACCAATCCGGGCATTATGTAATCGGCTCTTATTACATAATGCCCGGAATGCCCCCCTATTAAGGATTTCTGGCTCAGTAATTTTCGTCGGAACAGCCTAAACAACCAAACATTCGTTTTAGATGTAACTTAATCCATTACAGCACTTCCATCTTAAAAGGTACATGGTTACTTGCAAACTTGCTTCAAACATATTTCAACTTATTCACGAGCGGCTCGACCCACTCGTCACCTCTACTGGACCAACCCTGTCATCGTCACCCTCTCGTCCCGCCCAAGGGCTTACGGTACCCTCATTTCCGCTTCATCTTCAGGGAAGGCAAAAAGGTTCAGGGAGACATAGTGAGGTTGCTCTGCTCTCCTCGCTTTGCTCCTTACATGACTAACGACTCTGGTTCCCAATTCCCGTAACATCTTCACTCTGGCTCTACCCGATCCGAGGTCCGATCGCTTACACGATCTCATATCATCCTCCAGAGAGGCTGTCGCATCATAATCCAGAGAGGCTGGTACGATGTCGTATCATCCTCAATAGATGCTGATGCGCCTCACATCGCTTATCCTTTCCTTAAACCGCCTCGACACGGGTTATGAGCTGCCCTTGGTTAGTTACATCAATGGAAAGTCTGAACTGCACTCTGTCTTAGTTAAGGTACGTGCGCTGTGACGCGAATTTCGCGTGCGAAATCCGAGTGGTTACTCTCTTCTTGGACACCACTCTACAAGCCTTCGTGGGCAACGGGCACTTACTGTAGAGTGAGGAACCCCTCGGCGAAATCTGTCCATCTAGCATTGGTGGTAAGTAAACTAAAAACCGAGGGATGCTCTCTCTGCCACCCTGTACACTCATTCCCGGCACCGGCATCCCATTTACACGGTTTGGAGAGTGAGTACCCCTCGCTAGAGGTACAACGCTCCGCAAGCAAAAGTACTAGACAAACCATTCGTGAACATACAGACAATCGGATACAGTTGTAATATCAGTAGGTTTCGAGGTTTCCCCGACATTCAAATTTCTGCTTTTCTCTCAAACTTCCAATTTGTTGGCCGGTAGCAGATGGTCAGCGTATAAATGGCAACTGCACCAGAACCGACTGCATAACTGCACCAGAACCGAGATCGTGGTTTACGACCTCAACACACAGATCGTTCTCCCACATAATCTCAAATGGCTATACTGGCTAGTTCCTACAATCTATAAGAGTATAGGAAAATAGCAAGGTAAGTGTAGATCGAAGGAATTTAGCTGAGATTTTAGGTTCCTTATTTCCTGGATCTGACCCAATAAAACAAGAGCTGGAAGCTCATATGGCACTTGCAAGGCTGGGTCAGATGGAAGTGATGGTCAAAAGTTTCATCCTGATCGCTCCACTCTATGCGTGTCACAAGATGTCCGGTTCTCCCCTCCGAACCCCCCCCCCCCCCCCCGTTCCAGTTCATCGGATCCGGTCCAGACTTGAAGTGGGACATGCTGATACACGAGGTCTTTCAAGATATCAAGTTTCGTTAAGATCTGATAACCCATTCGAAAGTTATGCATGTTACTAATTTCCTGATTCTGCCGTCTCACCCTCCCCCACGATAGTCAGATCGGGCAAGTGACTGTTTCCAAGTTAATCTGGTCGGGTCCCTGAGATGCCTGCCAAGTTTTATCGTCCTAGCCCTCCTGGAGGTATATTAACTACGGATCGCCAGAATTCCGGAACCCCCCTCCACCTCCCGCTACAGTGTCCGAATCCGGTCCAGTCCTGTCTGTGATGTATCTAGAGCGTGTGCATGTTCTTCGCACCAAGTTTCATCACGATTGCTCCTCTGAGAGTTTCAGATGATTTCCGGTTCTGCACTCCGACTCCCCCCCCCCCCAGATTCGCCGGATCCGGCCCGGACTTGAAATGAAACATCTAAGATACAAAATGTTTCCAGATATCAAGTTTCATTAAGATCCAATTACCCGTTCGAAAGTTATGCATGTCCCTATTTTCCGGATTCCGCCCCCTCCCCCCAAGATGCTCGGGTCGGGCAAGTGACTATTTCCAAGCTAGTTTGATCGGGTTCCTGATATGCCTGCCAATTTTTATCGTCCTAGCCCACCTGGAAGTACATTAACTACAGATCGCCGGAATTACGGATCCCCCCCTCCAACTCCCCCACAGTGTCCGAATCCTCTCCAGTTCTGTCAGTGATGTATCTAGAGCTTGTGCTTGTTCTTACCACCAAGTTTCATCCCGATCGCCCCACTCTGAGAGTTTCACACGATTTCCGGTTCCCCCCTCCTACTACCCCCCAGATTCGTCGGATCCGGTCCGGACTCGAAATGAGACATCTGAGACACGAGATCTTTCCAGATATTAAGTTTCATTATGATCCGATCACCCGTTCGAAAGTTAAGAATGTCCCTATTTTCTGGATTCCACCACCTCCACCTCCCCCCACGATGGTCCGATCAGGCAAGTGACTATTTCCAAGTTAGTTTGGTCGGGTCCCTGATAAACCTGCCAAGTTTCATCGTCCTAGCGTATCTGGAAGTACCCTAACTCGCAAACACCGGACTAACCGACCGACGGAAATGTGATCGGTCTATGGCACTTGGCCGGAAGCCAAGTGCCATAAACAAGAGCTGCAAGCTCATATGGCACTTGCAAGGCTGGGTCAGAGGATGAAAGTAGGAATTCTTCAGTTCGTGGGTTTGTTGTGATTATTTGTAAGCAAAACCCTTGAGATAATGGGTCCTTGGAAATCATGAGAACGTATCGTTTGGTAAGACATTTGGCTGTGATGATGCGCACTTTAGGGGCGCTAGAAATTCATCTGTAATAAAAACTCTTGAAGCAAAAATGATGATGACTCATCGGGAGAATGAACTGTATATTTTAATCAAAAGTATCATTTGTACTTTAAGAAATTCAGTTGTAAGCAAAACCCATGAGGCAAAAATATTCTAATCATGTCAAGTCTCTAATGTTCAAGTTTCATGGTCCTAGCACATCTGGAAGTACTTTAACTGGTGATCACCAGAATTCCGGAAACTCCTTCCTCCCCCCACATTGCTCGAACCCGATCCAGTTCTGTCACTGATGAATCTAGGGCTTGTGCTTGTTCTTCCCACCAAGTTTCATCCCAATCGCTCCACTCTTAGCGTGTCACAAGATTTACGGCTCCCCCCTGACTCCCCCCCCCCCCCACAATAATCGGATCCGGTTCGGACTTCTCATGGGACATCCGAGACACGAGGTCTTTCCAAATATCAAGGTTCATTAAGATCTGATCACCCGTTCCAAAGTTATACGTACCTCTAGATTCTGGATTCCCCTTCCCTCCACTCCCCCCATGGTGGTCTGATCGGGGAAGTGACTATTTCCAAGTTAGTTTGGTCGGGTCCCTGGTACGCTTGCCAAGTTTCACTGTCCCAGCCCACCTAAAAGTAACTTAACTCCGTATGACCGGAATTCCGGCCCCCCCCCCCCTCCAACTCCCACCACAGTGCACGAATCCCGTCCGCGTCTGCCAATGGTGTACCTAGGGCTTGTGCGTGTTCCTCTCACCAAGTTTCACCCCGATCCCTCCACTTTAAGCTTGTCATATGATTTCCGGTCCCCCCCCCCCCCTGCGCCCCCCCCCCCCCCCCCACATTCATCGGATTCGGTCCGGACTTGAAATGGAACATCTGAGACATGACGTCTCACCAAATATCAACTTTCATTAAGATCCGATAACCCGTTCCAAAGTTATGCATGCCACTACATTCTGGATTCCGGCTCCCCTCCCTCCCCCCACGATGGTCGGATCGGGCAAGTGACTATTTTCAACTTAGTTTGGTCGGCTCCCATATGCCTGCCAAGTTTCATCGTCCTAGTATATCTGGAAGTACCCTAACTCGCAAACACCGGACTAACCGAGAGACCGACGGAAAAGTGATCGGTATATGGCACTTGGCCGGAAGGCAAGTGCCATAAAAACTGGGGTAGGCTACTTACCTCAAAAACCAGGTCATGTAGGTAGTCGTCTGGAAGAGATTCTTCAAAAAAGGCCCCCATTTGGCTTCTCATCTCCGATCTTGAAACTTGAGGTATTTCAAGTAGGCTGGCACTTGGGTGAGTCTAAAAAATAAACAAAATTTTACTGAACAAGCCTGAAGCTGCATTTTTAGGTCCTCGGTAGTATAGTGGTCAGTATCCCCGCCTGTCACGCGGGAGACCGAGGTTCGATTCCCTGCCGGGGAGGAGAATTTTTGTAGGACCAAGGTCAGGCGTAAACCAGTAACAACAAAACTAGGTTAATAGATAGATAGATACTTTAATTTTAGCCGTTAGGCCATACACAAAATCATACATTTTTAAACACTTCGAGAGAGCGATTATATAAACTCACATGTAAAACGATTTAAACTCCCACTACCAATAACTATTTACATCTCTTTAACGCTTCTTTAACAAAACCTGTAACTGCCATTATCGCTGACCGTGAAGATGACTTTAGGATACCAGGAAAGAGCAACCCATCTTCACCAAAAAATCTTACTCTCAAATCCGAGAGCCCCTTGCATCTTGACAGGAAGTGAGACAGCGAGCTGCTTTTCTGATCCCGTTCTCGTCCTACTTTTCCAAATCATAAAATGGAGGTAATAGGGTAGTTCTCCCTTTTACTTAGTTGTAGAGAAGAGACGCAGGTCGTTGTTCTCCTCTTTGACGGAAACGGAAGAACGACCTCGAGAACCTCGATGGAAAACGGAATTCGTCTCAATCAATGAAGAGCATGAGGCTGGGCGGCTAGCGTAAGGCCTTGTTGGCGTGGAACAGATGCGCAGCCTTAAGTTTGGAGCCAACTTCGGCACTATTTTTGCGCTAAACTAAAAAACACAGCGATCTAGCGATTGGCAAGGGGAGGAAACTAGGATGTCTGCACCGAGGGGTTGCCCACTTTCAATTTTAGTGTACAGTATGTGCCCGGTGCAGTAGCGCCATGCCCTGCCGCCATCGGCTCACACCAGCCGGCACCGGTTGCAACGTGTTAGAGCATTAAAGTAAGCATCTTTATAAGCGTTTGAAAGACGAATCACCACACCTCCAGCCGATATTTATCCAGCTAATGTTGGGCATACGAATCACAGCAACGAACCACACCCTAGCAGGAATACCGGATCCCAAAGATTGGTAGTAATTCGAACACTTTTCTCGTAACCATTTATGGAACAACATGGCTCAGTTTGATACACAAGCTTTTGGCTGAGGATAAAGAAGCAGAGAGTCCAATTTGTGCATTCTAGAATTTGTGCACAATGGCTAGAATCGCTCAAGAAAACGGAGGTCCTGGAGAAAGGTCGGCTACTTTTTCCACGTAAGCTTGACGAATAGACGAGTAACTAATCATGAATAGGGATCAAGACTTGGTAGAGGACCGTTATATAAAATAAGCATGTTTATAAGCGTTTGAAAGACGAATCACCACAATCGGTCGGCGCCGGGAAAGGATGTAGAGCAGGTGTCTGGGAGTGGCTAACCCCTCGACCTTGACAGTATAACCAACCCATTCCCTAACCTGGACTTTTTCACCCGAATCCGATCTTGAGCTTTTCTTCATTTAGACCCAAGCTTTGCTTTGGGCCACCGTCAAGACCCGAGAAGCTTTCCTGAATGTAACATTCCCCAACGAGACGTCAGCGAAGTTCGTTAATAAAAAACAAAAGGAAAACATTAAAAGCTTTCATACAACCCAACTGATATCCAGAACTCGCAAGTCACATGTATGCTATTGCACAATCCATGGAAGGAATTTCACATTGCCGGAGTAGCAGCAGCCTACCACACAAATATATCTAGAGGCGTATTCTCGCCGTTCCCCGAGGCGACAGGAGGGCGAGAATAGAGGGAGTCACTCCACGCCGACTCCGCCTAGGAAAACAGCGAGAACACGGGGAATGCTTCCAAAAAGGATTTTGTTCGAAAAAAAATATATCCAGTTGACGAAATTAGTCTGGATCCACTTTATTTTTGGTTTTGTTTATTCTGATTCTTTTTTATTAATTTTACATTGTACCAAGCACCAGAAAAAACTGATTCCCCTCCGAATCTGAAACGGGGTCATTTTCGATGATGGTCGTGATAATCGGAGCACTCCCCGTCTGTGGGGACTCGCGAGAATACGGGGAGTGAGTCCCCGAAACAAATAAAAACGCGGGGACTCCTCAAGTGGAGTCCTCGGGGAACGGCGAGAATACGCCTTAGGTGACTTTCTTACCTGTATAACACAGAAGTTGGTCCCTTTTATATCACAAGCAGCAGAGACCCCACGATGAACGTTTGGAATCCGTTTGAGCTTCAATTGATCACAATGCTCCCGCTCAACCCTCTCCACCAGAGCTGAACTGTGGTTCTTCACCAAAACGCGACTAGAGCCATCTTGAGACGATGCTGAAAATATTTCTTATCAATATGGCGACAAGATACGGAAGGAATCCGTGAAAGTCTAAAATGTCTTTAAGTACAGACTGGCAAATATTAATTCGCCGTAGGCTACTTTAGCGAAAGGGACTCCAGCTAAAATCCAATTTAAAACTTCATAGCCATTCATATTCTGTCAATTTTCTTGCATAATATAGCACAACATTTTACAAATTTAAGCTACAGTTTTATTCTTATTTTATTTTTTCATATTCATACTTTTTCCACATCTTCATACAAAATGCCTAACATTAAAGTTTAACTGAAAAGCGCTGTGACAGGACGATCTATGGTACCCATCACTTATTCACTAAGAGAGAACTTGAACACATGATGACAATGCGTTACTTCGTTGCTCCACTATTCACGAATAATCGATTTAATGTAGTGGAATTTTGAAAAGTAGAAGTTTTAGCGATTTTAGAAATTTGGGAAGATTCCTTAAAGGACACCTGAACAATAAAACCATACTTGAACACACCATGGAGAACGCATTTACAGACATGGACAGGGAGAGCATTCTTCTCCTGAGCGTGAGGTTTTCAAAATATGGATGATTGTTTCCGGAGGTTTCCACATGCAGACTCCAAGACAAAAAGCGCAATTCATTCAAATCTTGTACAGCGCTGGCCGGATCGTATTGGAATTTCTTCTAGATATACGTTTGGGCTTATCTGGTTAAAAAATATTCCAGTAGAAGGGTTGATTGGTGACATTTGTTCATTTCTAAAATTGCTCGGTACTGAAACAAGGACAGATGCAAAATGGAGCAAAAATCATAGCTTGGAAACGGTATTTCGTATTTGGTTTGGGTTTTCTGCAGGCAATGTTAACGGACGTCATACAGATAGGAATGATACTTGGTACTCTTCATTCAGGTGTCCTTTAAGGTATCTACGACTAACCGGGACAGATTTTTGTAAATAGTTGTTGAGGTTATTGTTCGTTTTGGTATTGTTTTCTTGTTTCCATGGCCCTTTGTGCTTTTACTGAAATAAATTTTATCTTATCTTATCTTATAGTGGAATTTCCCTGTGGGATTTGTGGTACCTGTGTTGTATACTTGACGAAAACTATTTACAAAAAATAAGTGTTCTCGCAGTGAGCTACCTTCCGCGACCTGATCACTGGCCAGAAAAACTGCGTTTATATTGAGATTCAAATTTTCCGGGTCACAATAGAATTTTGCGTTGTGAGGATGGCCGTACATATTCTGAACCTCATGATAGAGCAGAAGTGAAAAATAAAACAATCCTTTTACAAAATCGAAATAATGCGCAGTTTATTCAGTTAAACGATACAAAAATAAGTTGACTTTTCAGTTAAATTCTAACCAAATTCCTGTACAGGAAAAAAGGGGAGAATATAATTCGAAAAAGTTGAAGAACAGGATAATTTACCGTAGAACCTACAATTAAAAGGGGATTCGGTATCACATATGCAGGACAACAGTCCTTCACACTTTCCATTAAACAATTTTCACGCCTCGTGAGTAACTGCGACCAACATATCAAGAGCTTGCTGTGAGCAGACGCGAGATTTACAAATGAAAGGGAGCTTTTTAACGAATGTAAATTACCGTATTTACAAACAAACAAAAGCTGGAAGCTCGTATGGCACTTGCAAGACTTGGTAAATAAGAATGACGATGTACCCTTGGAAATCATGAGAATGTATCGTTTGGTGATTTTTTCATCTGTATAATCAAAACCCTTGAGGTAAAAATGATCATGGGCTCACGGGGATCATGAAAATGTAGGTTTTGCTTAAAAGTACTTTTTGTACTTTGCGGTTAAGATGAGTACTTTAAGCGATGATCTGGTCTGGAAGTGACAATTTCTAACCCAATATTGTCAAGTCTCTAACGTTCAAGCCAAGTTTCACCGTCCTAGCACATCTGGAAGTAGCCTACCTTGAACTGCGATCACCGGAATTTTGAACCCCCTCCAACTCCCCCTGAGTGACCGAATCCGGTCCGGTTCTGTCACTGACATATCTAGGGCTTACGCTTGTTGCGTAAGCCCTCTCCCCCCCCCCCACCGAATCCACCACATTAATCGGATCCTGTCCGCATTTGAAGTGGGGCCTCTGACACACGAGGTATTTCCGAGTATCAAGTTTCATAAAGATCCGATTCACCGTTCAAAAGTTGTAAATACGCCAATATTCCGGATTCCCCCTCCCTCCACTCCACCCACAGTGGTCGGATCCGGGAAGTGACTATTTCCAAGTTAGTTGGGTCGGGTCTTTAATATGGCTGCCGAGTTTCATCGTCCTAGCACATGTGTAAGCATCTTAATTCGGGATCACCCATAATTCCAGAACCCTCCCTCCAACTCCCCCCACAGTGCTCGGATCCGTTCCGGTCCTGTCAGCCATATATCTAGGGCTTCTGCTTTTTTTTTTCAACCAAGTTTCATCCAGATCCGTCCACTCTGAGCATATCACACGATTCCCCCCCCCCCCCAACTCCCCCCAAAGTCACCGGATCCATGCCGGAATTGAAGTGTGACATCTGAGACACACGGTCTTTCCAAATACTAAGTTTCATTAAGATCTGATTCCCCGTTCGAAAGTTATAAATACGTCAACATTCCGGATTCCCTCTCCCACCAATCCCCCCACGGAGGTCGGACCGAGAAAGTAACTATTTCCAAGTTTATTTTGGTCGGGTCCCTGATATGCCTGCCAACTTACATCATCCTAGCACTTCTGGAAGTACCCTAACTCGAGAACAGTGGCCTGACCGACCAACAGACCGAAACGTGATCGGTATATGGCACTGGAGCGGCGCTGCAAGTGTCACAAAAACCGTCATGCAACACCAGAAAGGTCTTCCCCTTCCGTGAGAACGGCATACTTACAGTCTACTGTGTTTCGTCTCTCCTTCTTCAATATGTGGGTTCCCATGTAACCTTCGCCTTCACTAGATATTATGAGAAAGCCCGAGAGGCTCAGTGCAACGTCGACTACCGTGATTGGTCGTCCAAGATTAGTGACGCACCTAAAACGAATCTGGATTACGAGAGGTAGACACTTCTTGCGTTTTTTTAGATACCACGGTAACTGGATTTGCATTTTGTAGTTTCTGCAGTTACCCTGGTATCTGATACTGTGGTTACTTTGCAAAAACGGCAATTACCGAATTTGGGCTTTTAGAATTCATCCCAAAAGAAATACTAATATCCACGCACATCACATGTGCCAAACTTCTTTCCCGCTAATCTGACAAAAACCCAGGCTCTTGTGTTGGTGAGGATAAAAGTGAGACGAATTTTTCAGATATCAGTTACCAAGGTAACTGGTCAGATACTATGGTAATTTCCCAAACACCTTCTGACCGACGTATCACATACCAAGGAAACTGCGAAACTGCTTTAGACCGTGGTATCAGATACCATGGTATCTGCATAACGCAACCAGTGTTTAAAATACAGACCGCTAGACGGCTCCATGCAGAACAGTATTCACAAACACAATTTCTACTTCATTGCAGATCTGAAATAACAAATCTAACCGTACAAAAAAAACGTGGTCTACAACAGGATCGGTCTGCAGTTTTCCGACTTCCCCACGACTAGACAACTATGCAGGAAAAGCGAGAGAAAATAAAATACAACATACACCCAAAAACTCAATGTAAACACCAAAAAGAACATATCCTTACTCCAGAACGTGCTCCAGATGCTCTAGAACCTTCCAAGCCGACGTTCAGAAAAATGTTCTTGCCATAAAGTACTTTTCGCATTATTTGCTGCTTTAGTTCCAATGTTCAAAACTAACTGAATACTGTAAAACTAGGCTCTGCTTTTGAAAAATTCTTAATTGTTTTGGCTGTTTTAAGCCTTTTCAGAGTTCCATTGACTTCTTGCACAAACTCGGGAAAGTTCGAATAACCAGTTTTACGTCAATTCACGATACGCGAACACTTGTCGGGGGAATAATAATACACACAGAAAATCCTGAATCATGGCAAGTGCAAAGATTAGTGAGGTATTGTTGCCGGGCTTAGAATGTAATATGAAATTTGGGTCTCCGGGCTTAAGAACAACAAATGCAATTACGGAGGTTGCACTGGCATTATAGACAGGACGGGTCCTTTAACAATATCATCCTTTTCCACCGTTTTTTGGCCCCAAAAATTATTTTCTCAAGTCCTTTGGCAATATGCATCGACCAACAAAATGAAAAAAATGGCGAACCGCACAGAGGGCAAGATTATATGCCGGTCATATGCCGAACGTTCGACACAAAACAGTTCTAGGCTAAATATTCGTTCCGTTTGACTGAAATAAAAAAAAACAAGAGCTGTAAGCTCATACGGCACTTGCATGGGTTAAGATGTTTTGATTGATCAAAAGTAAGTTTCGACTTTGCGGTTGAGATGTACACTCTAAGAGAGCTGGAACTTCACTTGTAAGCAAAACCCTTGAGGCAAAAATGCTAATCGGCTGATGGGCATCATGAAAGTGCATATATTGCTTAAAAGTATTTTTTTTTACTTTGTGGTCAACATTGGTACTTTATGGAATAATCAGATTTGAGAAGTAGCTATTTCTAAGCAAATGCTGTTGAATCTCCAATATTCTAGCGAAGTTTCATCGTCCTAGCACATCTGGAAGTACCTTAACTCGCGATCACCGGAATCCCAGACCCCCCCCCCCATCCAACTCCACCCACAATACCCGGAGCCAATCCGGTTCTGTAAATGATTAATCCAGAGCATCTGTTTGTCATTCCCACGACGTCCGATTCAGATCACACCAGTCTAAGCGGGTCAAGTATTTTCCGCCCTCCCCCCCAATAATTGTAGGATTCGGTCCGGAAATGAAAAAGATCACCAGAGAAAAATGTCCTCTGTTTAATTATTAAATTTCACTCGAATCCGATCACCGGTTCCAAAGTTGCGCATGACTCAATCTTCCGGATTCCCTTCCCTCAACTCCCCCCCCCCAAGATTATCATATCGAGGATTTTTTTTTTTTATTCCAAGTCAGTTTGACCGGGTCCCTGAGATGCCTGCCAAGTTTTGTCGTGAAAATCCCCAAAAAACGGAATTCCGGGCCCCCCCCCCCCCCCCTTAAGTGTCCGGATTCAGTCAAATTGTGTAAAAGATTTACATGGAGCATATGCTTGTTCTTCCCAGCAAGTTTTCTCGAGATCCCCCCCCCCCCCAACTCCCCAACAGTGCCCGAAGCCAATCCGATTCAGAAAATGATTTACCTAGAGCATCTGCTTGTTCTTTCCACAAAGTTCCATCCCGATCTCTCCATCTAAGCGGGTCACGTATCCCCCCGGCCGGATCCGGTCCGGATATGAAAAGATCCCCAGAGAAATGTCCTCTGTTCAATTCTTAAATTTCACTCGAATCCGATCACCCGTTCCAAAGTTACGCATGACTGAAAATACCGGATTCCCCTCCCTTCACTCCCCCCACCATTATCAGATCGACACAATTTTTATTTGGAAGTCAGCTTGATCGGGTCCCTGAAATACCTGCCAAGTTTCATCGTGAAAATTCCCAAAACCGCCATCATCGGAATTCCGGGAAACCCCTCCCCACCCCCTAAGTGTCCGTATCCAGTACAATTGTCTAAACGATTTATCTAGAGCAGATGCTTGTTCTTCCCAGCAAGTTTCACTCCGATCCCTCCATTCTAACTGTTTCTTGAAATTTCCGGCCCCCCCCCCACTCCCCCATGGCTACCGAAACCGGTCAAGACTTTAAACGGGACATCACAGATATATAATCTATTCAGTTATTAAGTTTCATTATAATCCGATCACAAGTTCGAAAGTTACACACTTCTCAATTTCCCGGATTCCCCTGCCCTCCACTCCCCCCCGAAATATTCGGATCGGAAAACTGATTATTACTAAGTTTGTTTGTTCGGGTCTCTGATATGCCTGCCAAGTTTCATGGTCCTAGCAAAACTGGAAGTACCCCAACTCGAAAAAGTGTGACAAAATGCCCTAAATTTTCAGTTCCCAGCGCCCTCCACTTCCCCGCATATGGTCGGATCGGGAAACTGATTATTTCCAGGTTAGTTTGGTCGGGCTCATAGGCTCATCCGGAAAACTGAGTGGTGTGTAACTTTCGAACGGGTGATTGGATTGAAATGAAACTTAATACATGAATAAATGACATATCTCTGATGTTCCATTTGAAGTCCGAACTGGGCTCGATAGCTATGGAGGAGTTGGCGGAGGGGGGGGGGGGGAGACCGGAAATCCCAAGAAACGGTTAGAATGGAGGGATCGGAGTGAAACTTGCTGGGAATAACAAGCATCTACTCCAGATAAATCGTTTACACATCTGGAGTGGATCCGGACACTTTGGAGGAGGGGGGTGGAGGGGTGTTTCCCGGAATTCCGGTGATGGTGGTTCTGGCGATTTTCACGACGAAACTTGGGAGGTGTATCAGAGACCCTATCAAACTGACTTCTAAATAAAATTTACTCGATCCAATAGTCGTGGGGAGTAGAGGAAGGGGGAATCCAGAATATTGAGTCGTGCGTAACTTTGGAACGGGTGATCGGATTTGAGTGAAATTTTGTAATTGAACAGAGGACATGTCTCTGGTGATCTTTTTCATGTCCGGACAGGATCCGACAACAACAGGGGGGGGGGGGGGAATACGTGACCGGCTTAGACTGGAGAGATCGGGATGGAACTTTGTGGGAATATCTAACAGATGCTCCGGACAAATCATTTACAGAACCGGATTGGCTTAGACCACTGTGCGGGGAGTTTAAGGGGGAGTCCGGAATTCCGGTGATCGCGAGTAAAGGTACTTCCAGGTGTGCTAGAACGATGAAACTTGGCTGGAATATTAGAAATTCGACAAGATTGGCTCAGAAATCGCCTCTTTCCAAATCCGACCATTCCTTAAAGTACCAATCATGACCGCAAATTAAGAAAAATACTTTTTTTTAATGATCCTGAGCCCATTACCATTTTTGCCTAAAGGATTTTGCTAACAAATGAGGTTCTAGCTCCCTTAAAGTGCACATCTTCACCGCAAGGTCGAAAAGTATTTTTATCAAACGATGCCTTCTAGCTAGCAGGCGAAACCCTAGACGAAGCAGAGGTCCGTCTCCTCGAAACGGGAAATTACGCAGCAACAATTCAAAGAAGAAACGTACTTGATATAAATGTCGAAACCATATTGAAGACCATTGAACAGCCCAACGAAGAAGAGGAGCTCTAGTAATGCCTTTTACAGTACTTTTTACTTACTAGTGTATAATAAAATAATATTCGACTCTGTAAAAAAACTCCCAAACAAAAAACTCCCGCCAAAATGTTGCCTATTCTTGCAAGTGCCATATGAGCTTTCAGCTCTCGTTCATATTTAATAACCTAACAACAATAATACTTAAGCAATTTGGGAAGTGGCGAAATGAATCGGGAAACTGAACTAAAGGCCTTGTCCCAGGTTACTTAGAACGTGTTCCGCCCCACTTACCGTAGTTCATACGCATGACTGTTTGGTCATGCGTCACTGTTTGGCACTTTGCCCTTACTGCCGAACAGACACAAGAAATAGAAAGAATACAGAAAAGTGCACTCGTGGTCGTGAGCCCAAAGTTCCCTATTCTGCTCTCCTAAAAATTTTTATACGGATACCCTTGAAAGTCGGAGACTGCGCCTCAGCTTAGCAGTTGGTGATAAGCTCCTCCACCATCCTGTTTTATCCCATATCCTTCCCCTTCCGTATGAAAACACAAGAAACCGACAGGAGAGGGTCGCAAGTTCAAAGGTTCCAAAGTTGTCCCCCGTACCTGCAACACATACGCGGTACCAGAAAAGCTTCCTTCCGAGTTTCACAAAAATTTATAATGATGGCGCTAGCTGTCTTTGATATTATTCCAACGTCCGTGTTTTGTTTTTGGTTTTTATTAGTATACTATAATGGGTCTGTGATGACGAATTAATGATTATTTGTATACTTTATAAAATGTGGAATACTTGACGTAATACTCAAATTTGGCATTGCCATGATAGTGGGTTTTTCAAACAAATTCGTTGCGTTCACGTTCTTATGAAGTCCCGAATTCTGGCTTTTGCCGTTAAGGCTGGAACAATTTTTCTATTTTCCAGCAGAATATCATGCCACGGGCGAAACAACCAATCACGTTACAGATATGCGTAGTTTCCACGCTTACTGCGCTCCTATGCATGGTAAGCAAAAAGTTACTATTAATTATTATTTCAAGAAGGTTGGAACGATCAGCGTAGTAACTTTTCGTGAGGTTGGAACGGAACAGTAACTAATAGTTACTATTGTTAGAAGGGTGGAGTGCCCTCTTAGTTCTTCAATACCACCACTAATCCTGCCGAGTTCCTCCTTCGACTGTAAACACGAAGCGATGAAGAGAGAACAATCGACACAGAAAAACCAAATACCAGATGGACTAATAACAACATACAGTTTCTCCGAAGTGGTGAAGCTTGGACTAACCTGGTCAATACCTGAGTGCGTTCGGTCCAGACAGAAATTTTCCCAACCTTCGACAGCACGGCCACCTGCAGGCCCCTCCCACCACTTTCTTTCAGCAAATCAGGATGCGCCTTAGGATCTAGATGTCCACCAATCATGTAGACTTTATCGAGATCATGCTGTCTGAAATAAAAGTAAAACTAAAAGGATTCTTCTTCTTCGAGCATTTACCCAGTTTTTTTTCCGACTTGGTTTGAATTCTTGTCCTAAACATCCCATAATATGTGCTGGATTTAGTAAAGGGCACGATGGCAAATGAGGGGTGGGTCGAATTCTAGTCTGCGTAGACTAAGTTCCGAACTTCACAAACCGCGTGTGATTGTTCGAACAGTTTCTTTAAAGTTCAACCAAAAAGGGCTGTGGTACGGCAATCCACTTACACATCACTTATTCACTTGAAAAGGCTTGATTGTTCGAACAGTTTCTTTAAAGTTCAACCGAAAAGGGCTATCGTACGCCAATCCACTTACACATCACTTATTCACTTGAAAAGGCTTGAAGACTTGATGAAAATAGGGTAATTCCTTGCCCCACTATTCACGTATTCACGAATAATTGATTTTCCTAAACTGGACTTTCCCTGTCGGATGTGTGCTACCTCTACATGCTTGCACCTGTGTTGATTGCTTGACGAAAGCGGTTTACGGAAAACAATCGACTGGGGACAGTCACAATTGACGATGAACTGATTGGCATTCGTCCATAGACGTTTGGGCCACAGTATTCAGTAACTTCACCACTGCGACTATTGAAATGACGTGTTTGGGCCGAGATTCAAAATTTCAGCGTCATGGTAGAACTTTGTATTCTGGGGAAGGCCGTAGAGATACTGAACGTTACGACTCGGGCATTTTCTGGAAAAATCCAAACGCTTTACAAAATACACATGTTCGGTATGTTCAGTTAAGTGATACAAAAATAAGTTTCCATTTCAGTTAAACTTTAAATTTCTTGTGCACGGCATATATTATATGAGTCTCCCAGGAACATAATTCCCGTCGCTTGGAATTAACACCTTGTTGATGTTGTATGTAAAGTTTTCACTAAACCGTTCACACATCTGCTAAACACCCTCCCCCTCATGCTCTTCCAAATCTGATCCATCTAGTTTACTCGCTTAAAGATGGGCTCAAAATACTCCGTTTCTACTTAAAATCAAAGACACTCTCTATTTCTTGTTCCATGTCAACTTTTCCTTCTGCGAAAGTATCATAAATGATGAGAAACTGCACATTCATTCATGTACCTCGGATGTTAATTAATTACCGAGTCTCTAACCGCTTACTATTTGCTTTCGATTCCGCGACTAAAGCATCCCTAAACTCAGTCCAGAGCTTTGTCTCATACTTATCAGTATATACCAGAGTTTTAGTTGTAAACTTGTAAACAGTAATGCTTGAGAATATTTTGAATATCTTCTTTCATTTTTAGTTCTGTCTTGCTTTAAATTTGCAACTATCTAGAACACTAACGTTGGACGTGGAAATCTTGTCTCGTGGAGATTGTAGGACAACGGATGACCGGCTACAATCCCCTACCAGGTACAAGTTTGGATAGAAATTAAAGAATTCGTCACTTACTTTGACGCTATTTTCCTGGTCTGGTATTCGTGTAAGACGTAGATGTCACCCTTATTAGTAGCGACTAACGTGGCTCCCTCGCTGGCTACAACGTGGGTAATGCCGGTTTCTTTCAATATTAAGGAAGTAACCTAAAAATAAGAATTGGTCATGAATGGCAATATTTGCGCTCTCGATGTTGCTCATCGAACATGCGGCTAACAGATAACACATGTTTCCACACCCACGTGTTAAACGTTATGATACTACGAATGAAATATTTCATTACCCATCAACAACACAAATGAGAAAGAGATCTTGTCAGAAAAAAAAGTAAAACAAAGACTACAAAAACAACACAACAATAACCTACATAAAACACCAAACAAATCTTATAAAATAACATGTCTTGTTATGGCCCTTTCAAACGTTATCTTTTCGAGATACATATGACTTAAAAGGGTGATAATAAAAGTTCAAATAATGTATACAACGGATACGTCACCTACGATGCTTCATGAGGAATATTTATAAAGTCAGCTTGGGCTCAAGGAATATTTATAATAAAAGTTGTCTCGAAACAAGGGTCCTAACTGATGTATTATAATTTTCATCACCAGGACGCGCAAACATGTGTTATCAAATTTCTGACAGTACAGGTACAGCACTGTACCAGCCACACTATTACGCTGCAAATAATACAACAGTAGAAATTACATGACTAGGGATCTGTAGCAAATACGTCAGGGCTTACTTGCTTTGGTACAGTAATCATCTTTTCCCCTTTCAAATGCCCAAGGTGTCCAGCATTGAGTCCACAGGTGAAGATTGAATCGCTCGACCAAAATACTGTGTGAAATCGCGATGCTGCAACTCCTTTAATCCGTATTTCAACCTTTCCCGACTTGATAATAGGAGGGATCTGTTTCGGACTCGTAGCGACAGCTGGAGGGGGGTTAAGAGCAAGCTGATGGTATGCATTCGTGCCGAACGTGAAAACCTGTAAGAAAGACAAAAAAATAAAGGCTTCAACTCCGCTCAGTGCTGTATTTTTTTTTTTTTTTTAACATTGATAAGTCAAAAGAACTTGAACTTTGTAGAGCGAAAGTGGAGAAATTCATGGTAGCTTAAAGGACCCTTCTTGCTTATTCTGCCTCTTATAATATACCTAGCTCCCTGATGGGATTGTATGCTTCTAAAATCCCCACATTTCTCCGTTGTTTCTTTTTGTCCCTACGAGTTAGCACTTTTTCGGTCGTGCCGAGATTTGCCCGTCACAAACATAAAGTTTGCTGAAAACTTCCAACGACCTCTTTCACACATAAGGACGTAAGAATCTTCTGTTTTTTACTTCTTTTCTTCGCTTAGTTTTCCCACTTTTTAACCACGGCGTGTTCAGTTTTCAAATGTTTTGAGCCCAACCGCCGCGTCGGAGAGCAGGAAGGCTAAAGAGAGTCGACAAGCGGTAACAAAAAGATCGCTAAATTTAGGTGGAAAGTAATGGTATTTTCAAAAACGTTTTTTTTGTCTATTTCATAGTGAAAAAAACATTTCTAGTAAGAGTTGTGCTTTAAGCTCGAAGTGGAGGTGTCAATCATCTGTGGTTGGGGGCCAGCAGCTCGCCGTGACTTTCGATAAGTTTCGGTCGGCAAACTACCCACCTGTAGCTGGTCAATCTGTGGCTTTAAGCTGGACGAGTCCCAGTCGGCTTAAGTATGGGAATCAACCATCGTGGTTCAAAGATTCAAGTTATTAATTCATCACTTAACTTTAAATCATTTACACTAAGCACTGTAGAATATAATTCGGACATTTGTTTAATAATTTCACTTTAAATAAAGTTTGTGTTCTATAATATCAGCCTACATACACATAGCACCAACCAAACTCAGGAGCACGTAGCGGTAGCTTTGAAAACCTGGGCAGGTGATTCGATGACCTGAGAACAACTCATCATATTGTGTCCCAACAGAGATTAACGATTTCTGTGAATTTCATTGCGTTTAAAGGACACCTGAACAATGACACCATACTTGAACGCACCACAGAGAATGCATTTACAGACATGGACACGGAGAGCATTCTTCTCCTGAGCGTGACGTTTTCAAAATAGGGATGTTCGTTTCTAGAGGTTTGCACATATGCAAACTCCCAGACTCCAAGACAAAAGGCGCAGTTCATTAAAATCTTGTACAGCGCTGGCCGGATCGTATTGGAATTTCTTCTAGATATACGTTTGGGCTTAACTGGTTAACAAATATTCCAGAACAAGGGTTGATTGGAGACATTTGTTCATTTCTAAAATTGTTCGGTACTGAAATAAGGACAGATGCAAAGGGAGCAAAAATTATAGCTTGGAAACACTATTTCGTATTTGGGTTGGGTTTTCTGCAGGCAATGTTAACGGAAGTCATAAAGATAGGGATGATACTTGGTACTCTTCATTCATGTGTCTGCCTTCAAGAAATATTAGTTGCGATTTTTATCCGAATTCTCGCTTCTGAATTCTTGATTCTCATACAAATTACCGTTTTTGCTCCTCTGACTCCTCCATTCTCGCTTTTGACAAAACACTAATTTTGCAGCTCGTCTGCAACCCGGTATACGATCCAATATGATATACAAACTTCTCGATTCTGCAGAATCACGAGGCTTTCCCCGTTCTCGATTCTGAGAAAAACGCAGGAAAAGGAGAATTCACTTCATCTGAATAGTCCAAAAACGCGAAATAGGAGAATTGGGAGGAGAATCGCGAGGATAATTCGGACCGAAAACGCAACTATTGTGCTTGACTGAACAACCAAGCTATAACCACAAATAGAAACTGAACAAAACCAGGTGCTGTGTCGAAAAGAAGCACAGTTTTCAGTTGTGACATATCGGCTGTCTAAGTATCTTCTACTGAATTTCAACACACCTTCTGGAACTGGTCCCGAACTGAAAGAAGCGCTTTCTAAAGCAACAGACGACTATTCTCTACCCCTCAGTATCGAGGGAAATAAATATATAAATAAATCAATGCTTACATGTCCAGACTCCATCAGCAATACGGTATGATCCAGCCCTACAGCTACCATCACGCATACTTCATCACTTAGAGATTTGATCGGGACCGGATAGATCGCAGCAAGCTCCGAATCAAGCCCAAGCCGACCACCTTGACCATGTCCACATGTATAGACTAGGCCAGCA
Source organism: Branchinecta lynchi (assembly GCA_023053575.1). NCBI lineage: Eukaryota > Metazoa > Arthropoda > Branchiopoda > Anostraca > Branchinectidae > Branchinecta > Branchinecta lynchi. The sequence continues at coordinate 11,380,505 of JAKZAP010000006.1, forward strand.
CTATCCACGAATACAGAATGGAACTTCGATATGGCGACCTACAAGAGTGATACAAACCTACAGTATTCTAAAAGGGGTTGACGGCTTAAGGCGTTCGATACAAGTACGAGGTTTGAAGCCAAGCTGACCATTCGTTACGAAAGGAATAGAAAACCGTGATTTTCGGTTTATTTTTTCTTGATATATATCTTTTTATTTCCTTAATAGCTCGTACAATTCACTCGCTAGCATTGGATTGTCGTACAGTTTACCACCGATACATATAATAACACTATAAAAGACATTTTGATAATAAGTTTAAAAATTCACAGTCGACACTTAATATATACAATTTACCTTACTAATTATTACATAGAATTAAAGTGTGTATGAAATAGGGTACAAAGGACTTGAGGCACCTATCTGTAGAATGTGTATTTGGGCGAACAAGTTTCGGACAACTATCACTTGCTGCTTTGTGTCTTGTGTTCGGTCGATTAGGGTTTGGTACTTCAAAGTCCGGTAATATAGTTCTATGAAGGCCTGAGGTCAGGCATTTGCGTCCAAAGTCAATTGTCAGTTTGTGTCGTCTATCAGAGAGAGTAGAGAGACCAAGCTTGGCTAATCCATCTTCATAAGAAGTGTGGGTTGGGCCAAGAATAATCTTCAACTAGTTATCCCTCTAAGATTATGTGCGAGGGACAGATAGAATTTCGGACATTTCGGTTGCACTTCCGGCAAACACTCCTCAGCGAAAAAACAAAACTAAATCATAAGATCCAACACAATACCAAAAGAAAAACGATGCCGAACCAACAAACCATAAACGCATGTAACTGAAATATCCAAAATTATATTTATCCCTCGCACATCATCTTAGAGGGATAACTACCTGATCAAGAAAAAAAAAAAAAAATTAGGGTTTTCTATTTCTTTAGCGTTCGTTACTATTAGTAACTATTACAATACATGTCCGAAAGACACTTGTAGAATAAAGTTACTTTCGTTACTTCAAGGATTCTCGCATCAAACAATCCTCTGCATGTAATCCTGTGTGGCCCGCTATGGTCTCGGCCTATGTGGCGAGCTTGGAGGGAAGGAACTATCACCGAAGTAGATAGTACAAGCAAAAACAATAAAACTGGGTGAGATCAGTTCATGAGTTATTTCCCTTCATTCATTTCCCCTGCTCTTTTTAACAACTCGGTTCTTCCTGCTCAAAATTCTGTCGAGTGCATGGCGGTATCGATGTGTCTCTGTTTACTTGCGCCGATGATATTTTGAATCTAAGTCGCACTTTTTTGGGAAGTGACTGCACGTTTTCGAAACTAAACCATGTATATCAGCAGATGGGACTGAGTTCTAATGTTGACAAAACCCAATTGCTTTCAATCTTAAGGGTAATCCAGACAAGTGACTTGAAATTTCTGAAACATCTATTCCGCTTTCTGACAGTCTTGTTTACCTTGGTATGCCCATCGGAACAAGACCAAAGGTGTCGATGGGATCCTAAAAATCTAATATTTGATTCAGACAATCGAGTCTTTTCTTCGCCAGATCCAGTCTAGGACAGGCTAATCATCAGAGAAAACCAAGGTCAGATATACCTCTCTCTATAAGCCATATCTATTTTGAAGATACTGACCGAGACTTCCTGCCAATTTGCGAGCGAACTACTAGTCCAGCAAAAAAAAAAATACAGACACAAAACCAGCGTATCTCCTTACCCCTATAAAGAACATCTAATCAACTTTGAATAAAAGTTTGACTTAAAAAAAATCGGATTCCAGAATAATTATATGTCCAGGTAAAAAAAACATTATCATATACCAACTCAGCCTCACTTCTTACCCCTTAATCTGTCATCTAATCGAAATTTTGCTTTTAACAAATTTTACGGGTTTTGCCGGATTCCGGGCGAACTAGTTGTCCGACGAGAAAATGATTTTCACCATCATGTTTGGCATGTATTTTTACCCATAAGTTACACATTTAATCAACTTCAAATTAAACTTTTACTTTTAACCAACTTTCCGGTTTTCGCCGGATTCCGGGCGAACTACATGTCCGGGTAGAAAATTGTTTTCACATAAATGTTCAGCATGTCTTCTTGCCCTAAATCGAACATCTAATCAACTCGAAATAAAACTTTTAATTTTAACAAACTTTCTGGTTTCGGCCGGATTCCAAGCGAACTACTTGTCCGTCAAGAAAATGGTTTTCACCATCGTCTTCAGCATGTCTTCCTACCCCTACATCGAACATCTAATCAACTTCAAATAAAACTTCCGGTCGAAATACTCTTCCGATGACTAAATGGTTTTCACCATCGTGCTCAGCATGTCTTCTTACCCCATAATCGACATTCACATTAGCTGTTTCAAAATATTTTGTTTGCCCCTTAATTTGAACCCCCTCTCCCGCCCCTAAATGTACGGCTACAAAGCCCATCTACGAACTCGACTGGTCCGACGACCCAACGAATCCTCACACCAAGTTTCATCAAAATATCTCATTCCCTTCGAGATTTATCGTGCTTACAGACGGACGGACAGGCGGACAACTTTTAAGATGTCATAGGTATCCCTCCACTTACGATTTGGGATCCCAAAAACCATTAAAGAAACCATCAAGCTTGCCATTCAAAACCTCGCTAAAAAGATACTTATGCTTCACTTGCTTCTAATACACCTTAGTCGGTTTCATCTTTCTAAACTTTACAACAGTCTAACTGTGCCCCATCTTCTTGCTATGTCCCCCATTTGGCATTTTTTTCTGCTTCTAATAAGAACAAGACCAAAAGTGTCGATGGGATCCCAAAAATCTAAGATTTGATCCAGACAATTCTGTCTTGTCTTCGCCAGGCTAACCATCAGAGAAAACCGAGTTCAGATATTCTATCTACCTATCTATACCTCTATAAGCCATATCTATTTTGACGATATTGACCTAAACTTCCTGCTTTACTACTGCCAAATTTGCGGTTTCGCCCGAATTCCGAGCGAACTACTAGTCCAGCAAAAAAAGAAAAATTCAGAAACGAAGCCGGCGTATCTCCTTATCCCTATAGAGAAATCTAATCAACTTTAAATAAAATTTTGACTAAAAAAAATGCGGGTACAACCGGATTCCGGACTAATTATCTGTCCGGGTGAAAAATGATCATTATATACAGACTCAGCGTCTCTTCTTACCCATAAATATATCATCTAATCAACTTCAGATAAAGCTTTTACTTTTAACATATTTTCCGGTTTTGGCCAGATTATAGGCGAACTAGTTGTCCTGCGAGAAAATGGTTTTCACCATCGGGTTCACAATGTCTTTTTACCCATAAATCAAACATTTAATCAACTTCAAATGAAACTGTTACTTTTAACCAACTTTCCGGTTTTGGCCGGATTTCGGACGAACTGCTTGTCCGGCGAGAAAATGATTTCCACCATCATGCTCAGCATGTCTTCTTACCCCTAGATCAAACATCTAATCAACTTCAGATAAAGCTTTTACTTTTAACATATTTTCCGGTTTTGGCCAGATTATAGGCGAACTAGTTGTCCTGCGAGAAAATGGTTTTCACCATCGGGTTCACAATGTCTTTTTACTTATAAATCAAACATTTAATCAACTTCAAATGCAACTTTTACTTTTAACAAACTTTCCGGTTTTTGCCGGATTCCGGACGAACTACTTGTCCGGCAAGAAAATGATTGTCACCATCGTGCTCAGCATGTCTTCAATCGACTATCACATTAGCTGTTTAAAAATATTTTGTTTTCCCTTAAATTGAACCCCATCCACCACCCCCAAATATAGGGCTACAGAGCCCATCTACGAACTCGACCTTACCCTTGACCCAAACAATCCTCATACCAAGTTTCATCAAAATGTCTCATTCCCTTCGAGGGTTATCGTGCTTACAGACGGACGGACGGACAACTTTTGCGATGTCATAGGTATCCCTTCACTTACGTTTTGGGATCCCAAAAATGTGCCCGGGTCTATTTTAAGTTTGCCGAGTATCTGCTGCATTTGCCCCCTTGTACCAGTAATTCTTTCTTGGCGCAAGAAATTCCATCTAGTTCTACCTGCTAAGATTAATGATAAAAGACTGGAAGATTACAAATCTTCCGCTAGTAAACTGAACCACCAGTGGTCTTCCCTTTTCGTATAATCTGCAGTTATGTTTGTGCTGTGTTTAGTGTAAAGTTTTCCTACGTGCGTTGTCTTTTTCTTGTTGTTGTTGTTGTTATTTGTTTATTTTTGTGTACTCCGTCACTACACCTACACACCCTCCATTTGGCTCCATTGTTTCTCTTGACGGGTAATAAATAGACTGATTGATTGATTGATCAAGGACTCTCACACTAAGCAATCCTCTGCTGGTCGCCCTAAGGCGAATCTGTGTCTGCCTATGTGGTGACCTTCGACGGAAGAACTGTATTTTGGGCCTCATCCATCTTGAGTGAGGCTTTAATTGCGCTTTGGATCCCAAAACATGGAAAAACGTGGAAAACCTATGACTTCGCAAATTTTCCGTCTGTCTGTCTGTCCGTCCGTCAGTCAGCACGGTAACTCTCGAAGGGAATGGGATAATTTGATGAAACTTGGTGTGAGGATTCTTTCGGTGAAAAGGAAGCTCGAGTTCGCAGACGGGCCCCAACGGGCCCCATAGCTCTATATTTAGGTGAGGGGGGGGGGGGTTCAAACTACGGGGCGAAAACTGAAAAGCTAATCAGATAGTCGATAAAGGGGTAAGAAGACATGCTGGACACGAATATGAAAACCATTTTCTCGCCGTACAAGTAGTTTACCCGGAATCCGGCCAAAACCGGAAAGTTAGTTAAAAGAAAAAGTTTTTTCTGAAGTTGATTAGATGTCCGATTTAGGGGTAAAGAGAAATGCTGAATCCGAATATGAAAATTATTTTTCACCGGACAGGTATTTAAACCGGAATCCGGCAAAAACCGGGAATTTTTGTCAAAAATAAAAGTTTATTCTGAAGTTGATTAGAGGTTTCGTTTGAGGATAGGGAAACATGCTGAATCCAAATAATAAAATTATTTTCTCGCCGGACAATTAGATCACCCAGAATCCGGACAAAACCGGAAAATTTGTTACAAGTAAACGTTTTATTAATGTCATGGTGTTCGATTTATGGGTAAGAAGACATGCTGAATTCATGTATGACAATCATTTTCTACCTGTACACATAGTTCGCCACGAGTCTGGTGAAATCGGAAAATGAGTTAGAAGTTGAGTTTTATCTGAAATTGATTAGAGGTTCGACGGAGGGGTGAGGAGATACGCGAATCTGTTTTTGAATCCGGCCAAAACCGGAAATTTGGCAGAGGTAAGGCAGGAACTTTCGTCAAAGTCAAGATGACGCAGGCTATAGAGGTAAGCACACATGCTGAATCCGTATTTGCACTTGGTCTTCTCAGATGATTACCATTTGCCTTAGTCTGTTTCTAAATTTTATTAGTAAAGTGCTCAAGGAGTCTGGCGAAAACTGGATCTCTACAAGACCCAATTGTCTGGATCAAGTATTAATTTTTTGGGATCCCATCGAAACCTTTGGTCTTGTTATGATGGAAGCTTCGCGTCTTCTATCTTCATTTTGTTTACTGTTTATCTTACTCGTACACGTTAACATCGTGACCCCTGTCACCTATTTTTTAAATAAATAAATAAAGATAAACCTTGCAAGCTGCAATAGAAACTTAAGATGATACGCTTCGTCAAAAAACAAACAAAATGTGCAACTTACCGTTTTGACGTCTATCGCGTCTCTTCGGAAGGACTCCAAGAGTTCAGGGAACATTTTATTTTGAGTATGACCCTGGCCAATAGTGAAGTTGGCATTTGTACCCCAAACATAGGCTTCGCACACGTGTTGGACCGAGTAATCCAGGCGGGGTAGACGGTCCTTCGTGACGTAATCCATTGGTAGTAGATTGTTGTTATCTCCTTGATAAATGTTGGATCCAGCCTATACATGAATAGGCGAGAATTTACACAGATTTATCTTATGTATGGCAGTCTCTTCTTGTTGCAACACAACAGCAGGAACAGACTACATAATTTTTTATTTTTTTTTTTCTATGTGGGTTTTTTCGACTACGGCAATTTGCTGAATTAAAAGTGTTCATTCATTCATTATGATCCACCGTATTTCGACTCGTCTTCCAAACACATAAGTGCATTGTGAAGAGAACAAGTTCGTAGAGCTCTAGTACATCTTGTTTTCATATAAAACAGAAGACTCTGTAACGGCGTGTCTGTGGTAGTGACTTAATTTGGTCCAATAGGGGTTTCTCTGCTGTGTCACCCTGTCCACCTCGCTTCGCCTCAGTGAACCTCACCCCAGCCTCCGACCCTGCCTAAGGGATTCTTCTCCCTCCTTTTAACGTTCATCCTGTGGTTCTACTCTCAGCCAACTTTAAACTAACAGTGTATTTTCAGTGAACGACGCTCGAGTCCAATATACCCCCTTGTAGCCGCCCCCTTGACACAATTTACAGAAACCACATTTACCGCGACTTATTATTATTGCTCGAGCTAGCGCCCAAGTAAAGTCAGTCAACAGCAACAAGTTTGGAACCAATTGCGAAGAAGCTTTTTCCTCCACCTTTGATTTCTTCCAACGCTACTTGAAACCATACGTCCTCTACTTCGTCAATAACTATAATGTGTATTCATCAATTGGTAAGGTTGTTCCTGTCTTCCGATCTCCAGTTACAATGCCATTCTGAATGTTAAGTAAGCTGTCGGCTAAACTATACAAGGCCTAGTATGCCCTCCGAACTACCCGAACTACTCCCCGGTGCAAAATGCGAATGAAAATCTATTTGGATAGACTGGAAAACTTCAGTACAGTTCAGCAACGTAGACACAGTCCGATCTTCTTAGTCGAGTCAAGAAAGTTTTAATCCATACCGGAAAGTCGAGTCGACTAACATAGTTCATCGCGTCGAGCATTCGCACCTGTAATTTTCGAGGGTACCTTGTGTGTGTTGTATGCGCTATCGTGCGGGTCCGTGCCTGGGTCGCGGTCGCAAAATCCGAGCAGCGACGTAATGACTAGTGCAGGAACAAAGCAGAATCCTACCTGAATCAAATTCCGCGCAACATGCAGCTGTCCGTGGAACAGCGCCAGATGTAGCGCCGACACACCACTCTCAGCATCCCTCGCGTTGATCTGCACATCTTTCACCTTCAATAGCCCTTCCACCACCTTTTCCTTACCGCAAGCACTTGCTGTCTGCAGCGCATTACGCCCGTTTCTATCTTTCGACAGATAAAAATTATGACAAATACTCGCTAAATATTTCCACAAAATCTTTTGATTCACACTCCTACCACAAGTTAGCGCTGTGGTCACTTTGTCCCCATGCTCGACGGAGCGGCAGTGGGAGGAGCAGTCTGTTTCAACAAGTCTCTGAGAGGCCATGATAATCACAGATACTATCACAGCCAGGGAGTTGATATATTAAGAGGAGTTAGTGCTCCCCCTCCGAGGGGGGAGTGGGGAGAGCTTTACTGAGCCATAACGAGGGAGGCACGACCTGAAAGAAAAGGAGATACAGTTGACAGATACTCTAAACGGATTCTATCGAGTTTTCGTTTCGGAATACTATAACTTGTGCTTGTTTTCCCTTGCTTTTCACAGAAACATTCTCTGAACGACCAAAAAAATTATTTATTCTGATGAAAGAAATATTAAACTTTTAGTACTACTGACGAACGACTAGCTAAAATATTGACAAAGATTTTCAGTGACCTAAAGTGCGGAAATGTTACCCCGCCTTTCTAAGAAATTGTCAGACAACTCTCGAATGAGATCTAAATAAGTAAATTTAACAGTGTTCAGTTTTTTTCCGGAAATTTCACTTCTTCGTCCAGCAAACCTATAATAACCTAGCCATGTCCGAGCCTGCTACCACACCGCTTCCGTTTCCTTTCACTACAACTCCGGTTCAACACATCGAGCATCCATACAATATTAAAGTACCTGTCTTACCTATAATACTAATGCAACCTGCTTCCATAATCACAGCCATTTATTTCTAAACCCGGAGACCCCAATTTCGTACGGTACATTCTAACCCCTCCAACAAAACCACGTCGATTTTCACGGTTGCCGTGGTTTGTTACCTTCGATGTGTATCACTCTGTGAACAGTTGTCCACGAGAAGTTTGTCCATCAGAAAAACCGGTTATGTAAATTGTTTCCCTGTTTTCGCTAAAAGTCAACGGGTCTCGGAAAAGGCTTAAAACAGCCAAAACTGTTGACCCCCCCCCCCCCGAAACATGCAAAAATAATCATTTTTATATGCTTTTCCCTCTGATCTGTGTCTTTTTTGTCCGACCCGCAGGCACCACCACCACCCTCGAAAGGCACCCCCCCCCCCCTCGAAATAAATTCCTGGATACGGGCCTGGCTATAACACGTTTCGTCCTGGAAGCTTTCCATAGTAATATAAGCAGCTTTGGTTTTCAAAATGAGGAGAGCATTAATCGAGGAGTTGCCAACCTCGATTTTAGTGTACAGCAAGAGCCCCATGGTTAGAAGCGGGAATCGCCTAATTCATGGCCGGTACGGGTGGTTTCTGCCGGTGCCGGGAAAATGGCGTAAAACAAATACCAGGAAGTGCGTAGCCCCTCGGTGCTAACAACACGCGTTTTCACTGAAGTCGCAATGCAGAAGGTTTCACCACAGGATGGCGGAACTTAAGAGATCCTATGCTCTAGTTGGATCTTTCCGGACCGGATATCGACAAGGGCTGGGGATAGAGGAGTTCTCTCTTACACTACTAATGTGAATGTTGTTCTGATGTTCTTTAGACTTCTGTACAGCACGGAAGTTCGCAGTACTATGGAACTACAAACTTCCCGGACAACCTTAGTTTAGATACTAACAATATCAAGCAACAGAAAAGGCTTTAGCCTCTAAATAATCTCCTTCAGCCCAAGCTGACTGCGAATCATATTTGATAGTGCAAAACGGATACTTCAGCTAAATTTTCTTAGAGCTATATTTCGGACTTCTTGGCAAGGGTCCTCTTCAGGCCCAAAGCCGCTAGAAATATAACTCTAATAAAATTCAGCTGACGTATTCTTTTTGCACTATCAAATATGAAAAATTTGAGACTTCATACCTTTCTACCTTACGAAAGCTTGCGTTGGAAACTAAATTTTTAGTTAGGACCCAGTCTTTTATGTTCTGAGCGAACCTTCATTGAGGTGCCTATCCACATAAAGATTAGTTTAATAAACTGTACTACCGAGCTCTAAATGACGCGTTCTTGTTTTTTCTAGCCGAGAAAGGCCGAATTTCTCGATTCGTGTGCAAAGTATTTGACAAACTTTCGGGACAGCAAACCACCTGTCAGCGGGAAGAGTACATGTCTCTGGTATATACAAATGAATTCTTAGTCCCCTTACAGTGCGCAAGACAAGGGCCCATGATCATCGTTGCTTCAAGGGTTTGCTTCCAAATGAGTTTCACAAAGCACACATCTTAACTATAAAACTACTTTTGAGTAAATAATACATTTTCACGATCCCCAAGGGTCCAAAACCATAACCTCAAGGGTTTTGATTGAAAATTAAGTTATATTGCCCTTAAAGTACCGAAGGAACACCTAGCTCCCTTAAAGTGCGCATCATCGTCACAAAGTGCAAGCAAAAACTTTCGACTAAACCTAAACGATACATTTTCATGATCCAGAAGGGCCTATGAATATTTGTACCTCAAGGGTTTTTGCTTACAAAGGATTACAATAGACCCACGAGTTGGCAAATTCCCAGAGCCCTCTCGAACCAGAGCCCTAAGAGATCAAGCAAGAGCCATATTAGCTCACAACTCTTATTTTTCTCTATTATTTTCAATTCAACTAGCATAAGCTGTAATCGTGTTGGCGATTCTCTATAAGTAATTACTACAACGGACTTGCTCACATATGGTAACGTCCAGTCCCCCCCCCCAAAAAAAAAAAAAGGGTGCAAGCAAGCGGTGGATTCTATTTTCTGTTACTCCCCCAATAGCACTCCAATAAAATAATCCTACCATTAATGTTAGCCTCACTGCGGTATTGTAATTCACTCTTGACCTGACTGATAGAAAAGTTACAACGTGAAAGACTATTTCGAGTTTGCACCACAGACTTTATTCTTCCAACATAAATTACTAAATGCTCTACACTACCAGCGAGACGGCGTTATATTACAGACGGACGGAACAAAAAAAAAACAGAAAACTGACGGTAAAATTTTGCACAGTAGTCAATGATTTTTCCTCTTAGTAATCTCGGGAATAGCTATAAAACCCCAAAATCGAGCGTCAGGGAACCAAGAAAGCCACTGAGTAAGATATAAGTTTTTGTCTATGTTTGCAAATAATCTTGTTGCGCAAAGACCTAATCTAGCCTATATTTAGGACTACAGAGCTGTACCGACGACCAATAATAATATTCCATGCACTTTTTTTAAGCCTTCCAGTCTAAAGGCTGCTGCAAACTTCACGCTACCAAGGCAATGTAAATCTAGTTCCCTTTCACTCTTGGCAAATTTCCGTGTTTTTTTTTGCGGTCACATATGCGTTCAGCGTACATTCTCAACTTCGTTCCGACCTCTAATAGGAAAATTAGGCACAAGAGAAATAAGATTTCCCAGGCGCGAGTAACTGACCAACAGCTTGGCACAAAACCGCACTTCCCCAGGAGGCTACTTGCCAATGACAAAATTAGAAATTTGGTTAAGCAATTGGGGTGCAGTTTTTAGAGCTTCCATATTCAGTCCACACAGCTTAGACAGATAAGCCAAAAAATTGCATTCTAAATGTTAATAGAATTTCACGAGCTTTAGCCATAGAATGAAAGGTTTACACACAAAAACAGACGAGAATCGTTCCAAGTATTTCCAAAGCCTTTTGACTTCTAACCAAAGGAAATTTCATTTGAACCACCACATTTTTCAAACGTATTTTTCCAATGCAATTTAAAGTGCAATCGCGCTGCCGCAACGGTTTGGCCAGAAGGCTTTCACATCAACAGACAAATTAGTTGCATTTTTGCAGATATCGTGGTATCTGACACCACGGTCTACAGTATTTTTTGCAGTTATCGTGGTATCTGATACCATGGTCAAAAGGCGTTTTTGCAGTTATCGTGGTATCTGAAAAAGTCATCTCACTTTTATCATTTTTTTTTCAAATTGGCGGGAAAGAAGTTTGGCACTTAGTAATGTGACTGAATATCAGTTTTTTGTTTCGGATGACTTCGAAAAGCGCAATTTCGGCAATTGTCGTTTTTGCAGAGCCAACCGTATATCAGATACCACGATTACTGCAAAAACGACTAATTACAGATCCAGTCACCGTAGTAACAGATACCATGACATCTGCAAAAACGCAACTATTATATCCTACTGGAAGAGTGGACAATCGTTTCTCTTTTAGCGGAACGGCAGTTCCGAATACATCACTGGTTTAGCACAAACTGAACCTTAGTTTACCTTTGGTTTTCTTACATCCCAAGGAAAAACGAATAGCCTAGACGGCAAGGGGATACAATGAGTTCTGTCAAAATCGGTCACATGCTTCGCAAGGAGAAACAAAGCCACTCTCTCCCTCTTTTCTTTGTCCCAATCTACACCTATTTTTGCGGGGAAAGTGAGTTCTCCCATTCCTTCAAAATATTCAGCACATTCCTCATAAGTGAGGGCATTCTTCGCTACCCCTAACAAACCAAACCACTTCCGAACTGCTGGGATCACTTCGGGGGTAAAAACCTTGGGGTAGCGGTAGGTCAACACCTTCAGCGCTAAATCATTCCCACGGTTGGTGGCTAAGTCACCAGGTGTGCTGCAAATAACCTCATCAAGCGTGCGACGTACGAAGCGCACAGGCCCGGGGTAATACTTCAGCTGTTCAGCATTGTCTAAATTTAGGTAGTTCTTAACAGTGGCAGTCACTAGAGGGCTCAACCAGTCGGGCATGATGCTCTTCGCCAGGTGTGAAACATCATCAAAGGAAGCATCAACTATAACCGCTCGAACATCCGGGTTGTTCATAACGAGCCAAGATGAGGAAAACCCACCAATACTCCAGGCATAGACGATAATCTGCTCGGGCCTGAAGCCAAGCTGATGTTTGGCATATTGCATCACTGCGTCAGCTGCGTTCAGCTCTTGAGTGGGGTGAGGGAGGCCAGTGCTGCCCCCGAATCCCGGGTGGTTCCAGCCGAGTACGGAGTAACCTCCTTCCAAGGGGGTACCCATAATTCCAATCTCGTAAAAGCCAGCATTTCCTTCACAGCATAACACAAGTATATTTCCGTTGTCACTCTTTCTCCTCCGATCAACGAACATTGTATCAATATGATTACCATCTTTGGTTTCAACCTTGGCTCGCTTGCCTCCATAGCTTAGCATTAGAAAACCTCGCCCGTTTAACAGATGATGCTCTAGAAAGCTGGACATGACTGTGCCCGGGTACAGCAGTCGAATGCCAACTGTATGAGCGATGATATATCTAGCAATACTGCAAGGCAGGGTGGAAACCCAGGAGTCTTTGCGTTGATAATCCGCAAGGAACCGCCTTGGCTTTGCCTCATCTCGTTCCACGTCACTGAATCGAAAAGCTACTGGCCATACACGAAAATCAAAATCATATACTGAAAGAAACTGGTTCAGTTTTTCCTTGTCCCCACTGTTCATTATGGCTGCATAGCTATTAGCAAAGCTGACATATTCAGGGTTGAAAATCCTGCCGAGAAATCTTGAAACGAACGACGAGATCATCAGCATACCAAGTAGTGTCACCATTGTCACCAAAGTGGCTGGGGGTTCAGGTAATCCCCGAACTAGGCCATTATTTTTCAGATACATCACCAAGGACACTGGTGACGTGTACAGACCCAATTTAAGCACAAGCACAGATATCTTCAGCCCAAGATCTCCCATGGACTCGAATCCATTCGGGACATAGCTCTTGGCCTCTGTTGCAGCAGATAGATATGTTTGCTTTAGAACTGGTCCAGTGATAATGGCTAAAAGGCGTTGCATGGCTCGACGTGTTACGACAGTTGACACGGAATCTACAAGAAGAACTGATAATTAGATATATGCATACAGAACTGAGAGAAATTAAGTGAAAGTCAAATGCGGAAGAACAAGTGATTTTCAGATCATTTCAAATGCAAGTTCAAGACGCCACAATGAGACCATGCAATGCCTTTTTTTTTAAAGTAAAATAAAGCCAAAAGACCATTCTCGGGACCAGCTCAACACTCTCTGTTATGCTCTAATACAATTCCCGTAGGGAAATTTTCAACATAAAATCGACCCAGACAAAACGAAACAGATTTCGACCCGATTTCAGGTTAGTTTCTTCCTCGGATCGATCTAAATTTCGGCCGCGAGCGATCTGGTAGGTCGATAAAAACGAAACAGATTTCGACCCGATTTCAGATTAGTTTCTTCCTCGGATCGATCTAAATTTCGGCCGCGAGCGATCTGGTATGTCGATTTCGACCGGAATTTTGGCCATGGGCACAGCCGAGGAAATTTGGGGCAGACCCGGGGGATTTCCGTATGCTTTACAGCAGCACTGTACAGTTAATTCGCTTTTTTGATTACTCTGTCTATCAGCTAATAAAATATGCACAGAACCATAACAGATCAGATCAAAAAGTTACAACAAGCAAAGAAATAAATACATAAAGGTAAAATCCATGTTCTACTGCCTCTATCTCTGCAGAAGTTCTGCCATTCATGCTACCCTTCATCAGTTTTCGTTCCAACCACTTTTTACCCAAAATCTTCAAGGTCAATTTTGTCTGGTGCTAGCTGGTACATGAGAGGCGAGCGTCTTGCACTTTATGGGGGGCACCTACGGAGTATGAAGTACGATTTTGGATTAACCACAAAGTGTGAAGCTGAAGAATATGGTTAAGAGGCTCCTACCCCTAATTGGAGCCAGATTGCCATCAGCTACAATTCAGCTGACAAATATATATTACAAATGATGGCAAATAACAGAATTGTACAAATGCCAATAGTAGCACCACACTATGTCATTGGAAAGCATTTTTGGCTCAGTCGCTTAGTCAATATCTGGCTAGACAAATAATTACAGAAATTGCCTGAACAAATCTGGCCTCTGAATACCTTGTTATTTCTCGACAGTAGTAAGAAATTCGAGTTCAAAGTCTCAAAAAGTGGCAAGTTGTCTTTTTCAACTTTCCTCCTATGAACTTTCAAAGTTACTTGATTTTAAGGGTGAAAGAAAGAAAATGAATATGGCGATACAAATATTCCTTCATCCCAAGCTGACTGTGAATCATATTTGATAGTGCAAAACGGATATGTCAGCTGAATTTTATTGTAAAACCACAAGTTCGTTTTTCCAACCTGAGCGGTTTCATTTTGAGGTTCAATTGGAGGAATTACACAAAGAAATATCTTTAAGGTAGTTTTATTCCACCTACTGTCTTATCAATGTAGTTTAATTAATACAATACATTTTCAATGTATAAATAAGAGTTTATCTTTTTAGATAAACCTGTTTTTTCCGGTTGAGACTGTGGGAAAACCCCAAGTTCGTTTTTCCAACTTGAGCGGTGTTGAGCCAGAAGAGGACCCTTGCCAAGAAGGGCCAAAATATAGCTCCAATAAATTGAGCTGCCGTATCCACTTTGCACTATCAAATACGGTGAAAAAAACTGGTCAGTCTTCGACAGATTATTTTCATCTTCTGTTAATTCAAGGAAAATCTTGCAGACAAGTGCGATTCAAAGTAAACTACGATAAATAGTAACTGTAAGTACCTGGGAAGAAACAATGAAAAATTAGAGTCGGTCACTGTTTCGTGCTGTCTGAGCTCTTGTAACCTGTGAGTTCTGTTAAAGTTTTCATGTAGCTAAGTCCCTATCTTCCTACTGTCAGCCATGCAACAAGCAACATTAGCGCTGGGAAGAGAAAAAGATAGTAAAGTTCAGACTTATTATTTCTCTTTGCCTGGCAAAATCCCAAGCCAGATAAAGGTCGAGTCCTTTTCTTTAATCCACTGTGTTCAGAGCTGGGCACATATAAGTAAGAAGTGTTGTCCTTCAATAGCTTTTGCCAGCCGGATAATTTACCTCATATAATTTCATCTTCAACAGTTTTCATATTTCTTTACAACTCACTCGACTAGCAACTCTATATTACCCTCAACCTAGCCTACTGGCTTTTCCAGGGAACAATAGTTCACCACATCTTTCGGATGTGACCAGGGGAATGCAGAGGCGTTACCAGCCAAACATTTTTTTTGTTTTGGGGGGGGGGGGGGGGGGGGTATTTACGGACTGGCCGACCATTTTTACCAACTGTTTTTGCAGATAAAAGAACAGTTTTCAAGAAAAAAGACAGTTTGGACGAATAATCGACTGTTTTTTGAAAAAAACGACTAAGAACAAGACCAAAGATTTCGACGGAATCCCAATAATAATTTAATCCGGACAATTTGGTCTTGTAGATATCCAGTCTTCGCCAGACTCCTTGAACATTTTTACTATTAAACTATAAAAACAGATTAAGGCCAACAGCTAATCGTTTGAGGAACCAAGTTCATATATGGATTCAGAATGTGTGTTTATCCCTACACGTCATATCTACTTTGACGAAACTGATCAAACTGCCAAATTTGCCGTTTCGACCGGATTCCGAGCGAACTACGTGTCCCGCAAACAAATAAAGTACAAAAACGAATTCAGCATATCTCCTTACCCTATATCGAAACTCTTATTAACTTCACACAGAACTTTAACTTTTAACAAATTTTCCGGTTTTGGTTGGATTCCAGGCGAAACTATTTTTACTCTCTTGGAATCCAATGACGTGTTGAAACTCATATTGTCCGCGTCTGGTTGAACTTTTTAACGCATATTACGAAGGACACTACTAGATCCCAAGGTGAGAAAATAATAAACTCTTTAGCAGAGTCAACATAGATCAGTTTACTCAAACCCAAGATACAACATGACCAAAGGTTTTGATGGGATCCCAAAAAGTTCCCAATTGATCCAGATAATTAGGTCTTGTAGATATCTTCGCCAGACTCCTTGAATATTTTTGAAGTTCAAGATATTCTTTCAGCCAAAGCTGACTGTGGATCATATTTGACAGTGCAAAATGGATAAGTCAGCTACATTTTAATAGAGCTATATTTCAGACCTTCTTGGCAAGAGTCCTCTTGAGGGTCAAGCCGCTCAAGCTGGAAAATTAACTTGTGGACAAAAAATTAAAGATTCTTCCTTAAATATCTCATTTTGTGAACTTAGTTTCTGAAAACTGATTGGAGTTAAAGCTAATGCTGCGATTTCATTCTTGAGACGTGTCCAGAATTAAGATCAAAGTACAGATTTAGGTCAATGGCCAATCATCTGAGAAAACCAAGTTCAGATCTGGATTCAGCATCTGTATTTACCGTCATATCCATCATATCCGTCATATCTACTTTTACAAAACTGAACAAAACTTCCTGCCTTTCTTCTGCCAAATTTCCAGTTTCAGCGGAACTCCGACTAAACTACCTGTCGTCAAAAAACTAAAGCTCAAACACGAATTCAGCATATCTCCTTACCCCTATATCGAACCTCTAATCAACTTCAGATAAACTTCAACTTTAACAAACTTTTAGGATTTGGCTGGATTCCGAGCTAACTATTTTTCCGGCAAGAAGACAATTTACACATACAGATTCAGCATGCCTCCTTACCACTACATCGAACCTCTACTAAACTTCAATAAAACATCTAGGGTACTTATAACAAATTTTCCGGTTTTGGCTGAATTCCGGGCGAACTAATTGTCTGGCGAGAAGTGATTTTAACATATGTGTTCAGCATGTCTTCTTACCCCTCAATCCACTATCTCATTAGCAGTTAAAACATATTTTGAACACCCCTTAATATGAATCCCTCCCCACCCCTAAATGTAGGGTTACAGAGCCCATCTACGAACTCGACCTGTCCCTTGACCAAAAGAATTATCACACCATGTTTCATAAACAAAAATCTCATTCCCTTCAAGAGTTATCGTGCTTACAGACGGGCATACAACTTTAACAAAGTCATAGGTATCCCTCCACTTACGTTTTGGGATCCCCAAAACACAGGTAAGTAGTTTGGAAGTCATTAACTGAACCGGCAATTCGTGATGGGTCTCCAAATTACCCAAACTCTCCTGCATTTTGGGTGGCCCTAAATAATATTTATACATGCCCTTAATGGTCCCTGATATTTTTGGATCACCCAGAAAAAGATGGGTTGGGCTGCAAACAGCTAGTGCTAAGCAGTTGGGCACCACATATTTTTAAGGGTTTTCCTGACTCGGGCAGGACTAAGGGGTCTCTTACTTGGTTAAAAAAGAATCCCTTCTACATGAAAGTTTGCAGGGAATAGTAAGAAATTTCAATTTGGGATATATCAGTTGCAGAGATTGTAGGCATTAGTTGATTTCTCAACTGTCCCCCTCCCAAGTCCTACTTAGAAAAAAAACATCCTGAAAGTATTAACAGCAACAGCATGCATAAAATCTTGTTTTCAGCGTCATCCTTAATTCTGCAGACATTTAAGGACCATCGTGCACGTTAAAACATGCATCGGCATTCAACAATGATTAAAAGAAGAAACCCAGCTGAGGAAGGGAAATTTATAGTTGACTTTCTATTTTTTGCTATTAAATATTGTTTAATATATGTTATATGTCAGCTTCGTCTCAAAGAAAAAGATAGTTTTTAACTCTTCATTCTAAGCTGTAGATAATGATTCTTACTAAGCTGTAGCCCAGTAGCTTAATGCTTAGTGCAATATGCAGCATGTTTTTTCAGCCAAAGCTGAATGTAAATTGTATTTAACGGTGCTATACAGTTATCTAAGATTTGTTGCAGCAATGTTACAGCCCTTCTTGGCTTGAAGGGCCCTAATCTTGCTGTATTGGCAAAAGCTAGCATCAGCTGAGTTTTTGGGATCCCAAAACGTAAGTGGAGGGATACCTATGACATCACAAAAGTTGTCCGTCTGTCCGTCTGTAAGCACTCTAACTCTCGAAGGGAATGAGATATTTTGATGAAACTTGGCGTGAGGATTGTTTGGGTCAAGAGTAAGGTCAAGTTCGTAGACGGGCTCTGTAGCCCTACATTCAGGGGTGGGGGAGGGGGTTTAGTTTAAGGGGCAAATGAAATATTTTTAAACATATAATGTGATAGTCGATTATGGGGTAAAAAGACATGCTGAACACGATGGTGAAAACCATTTTGTCATCGGACAAGTAGTTAGCCCGGGGTCCGGCCAAAACCGGAAAGTCTGTTAAAAGTAAAAGTTTTATTTGAAGTTGATTAGATGTTCGATTTCGGGATAAGAAGACGTGCTGAACACGATGGTGAAAACCATTTTCTCGCCGGGCAAGTAGTTCGCCTGGAATTCGGCCAAAACCGGAAAGTTTGTTCAAAGTAAAAGTTTTGTTTTAAGTTGATTAGATGTTCGAGGGGTAAGAAGACATGCTGAACCCTTATGGGAAGAGTATTTTCTACCAGGACAACTTGTTCGGCCGGAATCAGGCCAAACCGGAAAATTTGTTAAAAGCAAAAGTTTTATTTGAAGTTGATTAGATGACAGATTTAGGGGTAAGAAAACACTGTTGAAACCGGATTTTTTTTTATAAGTTGAACTTTTACTTGAAGTTGATTAGATGTTCTTTATACGGATAAGGTGATACGCTGAATTCGTTTCTGACCTTTTTTTTTTCTGGACAAGTATGGTAGTTCGTTCGCAATTGTCTGGATCAAATATTAGATTTTTGGGATCCCATCGAAACCTTTAGTCTTGTTATCTATTGCAGAGAGAAGAAATTCAAATCAAAGATTGGCCAAACTTTACTTTCTTTTATTTCAAAACAGTTCTGTAAAGCAATAAATTGCCAAGAAAAGGCCCAACAGTGAAGGACAATCGAGAATTGACTATCGAAGCAATCGCGAAACTTTCTCCATCCTGGATTCTGACAAAAAATCTAAATAAAGGAGAATTGGCTTCATCTCCATAGTCATAAATGCAAAATAGGAGAACTACGAGGAAATTTGCAAGTCGAATTAAGATAAGATATGTAACTAATGTTTCTTTCAAAGAAAGCTAATGTATCAAAGCAGTACTGAAGTTCTTAAAATTAGCAACTGTCTTGCTGGTTTCAAAATAACTTATCAGGTGATGACTTTCTTTGAATACTTGTGCAAAAACCATCTACTTGTTGAACAGCATAAACCTATGGAAAATTGGATTCAATCTGTCTGTGACTAAAAGTACAGGTCGAGTTTATTTGAACTGTAACTACAATGTGAACAGTGCAGTTTTTTACTAAATGGTAGGACAACAATCCACAATACCTTTCGGAGACCCTTAATTACCTACAATATCTGGCAACAAACGTTCAAATAAATAAGCATACCTCTACTATACTATAAATCAAGAGAGTATTTAGCTATTGTGCTTTACCATTGGTGATTGTCAGATAGCTATACAAAATGGTTGTTCCATGTTCAAATGCAGTAAGGTATGCTTATGTGAACACATTTCCAAATTACTCTATACCTTGTCTTTGTTTCTTGCTTCTAAAACAGTCAAACAGAAAGGAAAAATAACAAATTCTTTCAGCAATCCTTTTCACACTGAAGAACAACTAAAATATTTTATTGAAATAAAGCTTCCAATTTAAAAACTTCTCCATCTTCCTTTTGCTGGTTTGGACTCATCATCAGCAAAGCTGCAATGAAGTAAATTGCTTTGGATAAAGACATCTGTTGGTTCAGACTTGCTCCTCTCGCAGATGTCATGCAATTCACCATTGCTCATGATTATTCATTGCATTATTTTGTTGGTTTTATACTTCCACTGTTACATCTAACATAATTGTCCCAATTCACGAAAGAAGTCATGATGGCAATCCTGTCCTCACAGACATCAAAGAAGAAAAAGAGCTTTTCTTATACTGTAGTGTAGTGGATGTAACAGATATGTCAGCTGAATTCTATTAGAGCTAGGCCTATATTTAAATAAACTATAAGCTATGAACACGTGTGGTGTTTACCACAAGTTCACTTTTCCAACTTGAGCAGCCTTGAGCCTGAAGAGGACCCTTGCCAAGAGGACTTAAATAGACAGATTGCACCATACCCGACGAAAACGGATGGGATCATAATGAAAAAATTTGGTAGTATAGGAGTTTTGACTTTAAGACTAAAAAATGGCCTTTGATAGCCACTTTGAGCCAGCAAATTGCAGGATTTAATCTTTCTCCTTCTTGTTGGAATAATATAACTTTTGTAAATGAGTGTTCTTTTTTATCAGAGTTTGAAGGCGTCAAAGTTTGTAAACAAAGATGGAGTCTCGTCCTATTGGTCAATTATGACACATTTTTTCAAATATCCATCATCACCGACCAATAGGACGAGAGACTCAATCTTTGTTTACAAACTTTGAAGCCTTCAAATTTTCTTAAAAAGAACATTCTTTAGCAAAAGTTTAATTTGGCTATATCAACAAGAAGAAGCCAGACTACCAATCCTGCAATTTGCTGGCTTAAAGTGGCTATCATACAGGCCGGTAATTTAGTCTCAAGTCATAGGGTAACTATCCTAGTTCCCGAACGATTTTCACACTTACTGGCAGATTTCTTTTTAAAAAAATTGCAATAAATTTCCCAGAGCAGATAGAAGAAAACTCTCATCAACTGATCATACATTGTAAAACTGGCTTACTTAATGGAACATGCCACCTCACTACTCTGAAGCGTACTCACTACACCATAGTAGCATATCTCAGTTTCCGAACGCCTAGAAATCAGAAAACAGTGGGATACCAATGTTCGGAACCCATGTTCCAGTTGCCGAATTTTTCATCTCAGTTACCAAATTTAGAATCAAAGCCAAAACTGATTGTTGGTTTAGTTTCCGAACGGCACACTGTGTCTTTCTAGCTACAGCACCTGTGTTAAACACTAATTGAACATTAGCTGCGTTCGTTTTCGTCATTCCAACCGTCATTTTACTTCAAGCGTATTTTTTATAACGCCGTTTATGTACGCCATTGAACTACCGAGAATAAGATGTTTTCTTTATACAGTCGAACTGCCGTTTCATTGTCGTTCTTGAAACGACGAACTAAGGCGGAAAGTCAGTTTCAATATTTTGGTTCAGTAATTAGGCGCGGATTTTCAATATTCTCGAAAAAAATTCAACTTGTTAACCAAGTATAACTTTTCTCCAACAGTACGTAATGCATATGCTTGTATGACCGACGGCCAGATATATCAAGATAATCTTCACATAGAAAATTAGTGGTAGAAATGGGAGGACGATAGGAATTTGTATCAGCCTCCAGACAGGATGATATGAAGTCATTAGCCTTCAGAGAGGTCGCAATGCCGTTTCACTGTCGTTCCTGAAACGACGAACTAAGGCGGAAATTCAGTATAATCCTTCTATGACGGTCAATTATATTAGATGATCTTCACACAGAAAATTATCAGTGGAAATGGGAGGATGATTCGAAGTGGTATCAGCCTCCAGACAGGATGCTACAAAGTCATTAAGCTCTCAGAGAGGAGGGTATGAAGTCATCAGCCTCCAGAGACGATTTCTGTTTAATGAAGTTATAACACGAGGTCTACTGAACACACAAGGCCTACTGAATTTCTGGTCTTTACCTGACTTTGTCCATGGTACTGACCAAGCGCAGTAAGCCAAAATGATCGATCCAGAATCTCAGATCATGGAAACTGAAACCACTTGATCAAGGAATTATAAACAATACCGATAAGTTGTTTTTTTGCCAGATTTGGTATGAACCATTTTTCACCTGTAAATTAAATCTTGTCTTGAAACCCACTCCCTCGTCTCAGATATTAGGCTATGGGGCCCATCTGGAGTAGCATACTTGGTACTTGTACTTAAAACATAGAAGTACTTGGCACAACACTGCCCCGAATGTTCGTCCCACATATTCTTCTCGTTAGGATTCTTAAACCGTATGTTCTAGAACCGGGATTGTTTTTCTGAAAGATTTTTCTTTGACTGTTCGGGGACCGGAAATGTGTTGTTCGGATCGAAGTCCTGTCTATTCATTTTTGGAAAAGCCTGAAAGGTAAGCAAAATTACTTGATAAACAATTTATTAGAGCGGTCACTACACGATGAAACTATAAAAATGGGTGGAAACCACAGAAATAGTGACTCAAAGACTTTGTTCAGAAACTGAAACACGCATACAATCAGTTTGCAACGATGCAACAATAGCACCGTCGTCCAAAATCGTGTAAAAATGTTATAAGAAGCAACATCAATAAAGTGTTATATATGTTTTGTAGAGAAAGATGCCCTCTTTCGAATGGTATCAACATTTATAGTTTAAAAACTTCTCAAAACGGAAGCAAATGAATTGCAGAATAGCTCTTTCCAAGTATCAGATTCACTGTCCGATTATTTTTCTATTTTCGAGAGCGAGTTGACGGAGGAACGTAACAAGTAGGACAAAAACGCACCATTGGTCTAGGGTAATAAGCGTGAATTTCCAAATTTTATTCTAGTGTGCAATCGTAAGTTGGAGGTTTTTAATTTTTTTTCCAAACATCAAACTCATTGATAAGTAGGACGTTCTGGAACTAGGATAGTTACCCTAGTCAAAAGTCCTATACCTCGCAATGTTAAATTTTTTTCTTAGGATCCACTGATGATGGTGTAAATATGAATTTTCTTCATTTAGGGTGCAATCTCTGTATATTGCCTAGCTCTATTTTAATAATATTCAGCTGACGTGTGACATATCTGTTTTGCACTACCAAATATGATTCGCAGTTAGCCTAGATTGTGCTGAAGGAACATATTACCTTTTCAGAGGAATAGACTAGCAGATCTGGAAACTTTCCATGGACAATTAAACATCAGTTCTTTTCCTAAAATCCCTTAATCTGAAATTGTCACAAATCAGAAACTGATGATGACAAAGAAACACAAAAGTTCATCTGCTGCTTCTTCTTTAGCGGTTGTCTTGTTGGCATTTGATTATTTCTTTAACTCTATGCTGGTGGAGGCATTCCGCTAGGTTCAAACAGTGAGTTGAACATGATTTTTTTAATTCATTAGAAGAGAAGCTAGACTAGCTTGCTGCTGTAGGTACATTACACACTGAAAAGTAAAGAGATTTAAATTCTGTGCAACTATTTGTGCCACTCATATACAGTAGAGGTATGAGTTGCATTTTTGCTGAAACCATGGTTCTGATACCTCGATCTAAACTAAAGTCGTTTCTGCAGTTATCGGGGTATCTGATACCATGGTCAAAAGGTGTTTCTGAAGTTATTGTGGTATCTGATATTCAGATACAGTAGAGGTATGCTTATGTGAACGTTTGCTAACAGTGAACGATCAGCAAAGACAAAACTAAAAACCAAACCAGGCATTTTTTCCTATAAATACTAGTAATAGGCTAATCCCTCATGCTTTTGTCACTTTTTGAATATTTTGCTAATTGACCATTCACCTATGAAAGTGACTCAGCTGAGACCTCTGTTTGTTTTTTTATAATTTGAAAAGTTTGCTGAGAGGAAGCACCTTCAATGGAGAAGATGGCAGTCCGAACCATCAGATGCCTTCAGAAGAGGAAGAACCTTCTAGTAAGTTCGAAATCAAAGAAATTTAATTGAATTTCCGCTTCAAGTTTGTGTCTGGATAACCCTGAAATAGTTGGTTGTTAGCTGATATCAAGTTTGTTATTTTTCTTTTCCATTTTACTTTTTTATATGCAAGTAAGAAAGCCAAGGTAGTGGAACAGTTAAAAATAGTGTTCAAATAAGCATACCTCTACTGTACTACGGGCTGACCGTGGTATCTGAAAAGTCATCTCATTTTCATCAGATTTTGGCAGATTGGTGAGAAAGAAGTTTATACTTAGTAATGTAACTGGATATCAGTTTTTCTTTTGGGATGACATCTAAAATTGCAATTTTGGCAATAGTCGCTTTTGCAGAGCAACCGTGCAGCAATTGAGCAACCATGTATCAAATACCACTGTAACTGCAAAAATGGGACATCACCATTCAGCTATTTTAAGATTGATTATTTTATATATTTTATATATTATATATTTTATATATCCTGCAAATTGCGTTTGTATAGTCATTAGTTTAGTCTGATCTTTTTCTTTTATTTTCCTTCCTTTATTGTTTTTCACATACTTGGTATATGTGTATTTTGTGTCATTTCCATCTGGGTTAATAAATGACTAACTGCAGATTCAGTTACCGTGGCAACAGACACCATGGTAACTGAGAAAAGGCAACTATGGTTATGTGAACAGTTACTCCAGTCCAATGTCAGCAATGGCAATGCAGTTTTGGGCTAAATCAGTCTACCACAAAGCCCTGATTTGGGGAAAGCCTATGCCAAATGCTGGGTATATCCAGTGTCTGATACAGTCATACATAAATCCTCAGTTTTGGGGCATGGTGCCCCAACGTCTGGGCATGCCCAAACGTGTGCGCATGGTAATTTGGTTAAACTGAGACTGTTTACATACCTAAATAGGATCTTCTTCCTGTCCTAGATCAAAAGATACCCGATTTTACCTTCTATCCAACCCCAATTTCCAATTTACGAAAGGTTAGAGTACATCCAAGATACGTGGAGTTTTTTGGAGGCCACTTCTCTTCTAGTGGGTTTATCCTATCCTTTTTCAGAAAATTCCGTTTTTCTTTTGGAATGACTTCTAAAAGTGCAACTAAAAGTACGCTAATCAAAATCTTTAAAAAGGGTGATTCCACTAAGTGTGAAAACTGGCGAGAGACAAGTCTGCTCTCCATTCCTGGCAAGCTCCTGGCCACCATCCTACTGAACCGCATACAGCCAGCAGTCGACAAACACCTCCGCGAAGAACAGCATGGCTTCCACCCAAACCGTTCATGTGCGGATAACATTTTCATGCTAAGAATGCTGCTAGAAGAGTGCAATGAATGGAGGAAAAAGCTCTATCTACCTCTTCGTAGACTTCGAGAAAGCCTTTGACTCCATCGACCGTGCTACACTCTGGAGAGTGCTCCGGTACTATGGCATACCGGACAAACTCGTTAGCCTGATAGCAGCCTTCTACATAGACACGGAACGCTGTGTCCGTACCCGCGACGGCAACACCAGATACTTCCGAACTATGACGGGTGTGAAGCAAGGGTGCGTTTGTCTCCGCTGCTGTTCGTCCTGATCATTGACTACATTCTGAGAAGATGTGAAGGATACGGCATTGACATCGGGGATGGCAGAAAATTAGGAGACATAGACTTTGCCGATGACATCAGCCTAATGGAGACCTGCAAAGAGAAGCTCCAGGACTTCCTCACAAAGACCAGTGAAACAGCTGAACTGTTCGGATTGAAAATAAACATCCCCAAAACGAAGAGTATGGCGAGCAGCGGATCTCCGCTAGATATACGCTGTTGGGACCAGCAAGCCGAACAGGTCGTTGAATTCCGATAACTTATCTCTGAACTGGAGGTAACAAGGTTGTAAAGGCTTGTAAAAAATCACAGTTGTGAAAATGAGTGATCCTAGGATAAAGTTTTGGATATTTAGATTTCAAATTTTCTCTACAGAAAAGGCACAGTGACAAATGCAAACTCTGTGGTAAATTAATCACAGAGACCCTTGGTACAACATCAAATTTCAATCGTCATCTTGCCAGGAACCGCAAACTGAAGAAGTACCCTAAGGGAGGCACAAACTTAGTTTTAAGGTATGTTTTGTTATTTCAGTTGGGAACCCGTTAATTTTGAAATACCTGAACACAAATTCTAACAGTTGTTGAATAAATCAACACTCCCTTAGCTACCAGATTTAGATTCAACTTTATTTGTCATACTGGTACTGAACCCTCAACTCTTGAATTTAAAATATTACATAAAGTCTCTAAGAATGCATGTTATCGAACAATTATTTTTGCTCTCTCTATTTCTTTTTATTGGTGTGGATGACATTCGCAGCTCCGTCAACTTTTAGATATGCTAGGAAGATGAAACTTGGTAGGCAAAACAGTCAGTTTAATCACTAAGAAAGATTAAAAATTTTCACCAATGACGGTACAAACGTTTTAGTGGAGTGTTCCTTCGAACAATCCACTATTGTGAGTGCTTTACCAGCTTTCGGTTTCCGGTTTTCACCGTATTTTGTGGAGCTCATAACTCGTGAACCAGTGCAAGTGTCAAGTTCAAACTTGGTACACTTGTGGGTTTTGGGGTCTAGTTGTGCCTTTGGGGGTTCCACCCCCCAGACGCACCCGGTTAAGGGGCAAATGACAAGTGAACATTCAGCTGAAGACGGCGATGGCCTGTCTTTCTGGCATCAACACAAGGACAAGCTAAACATATTGTATCCTTTGGCAAAGCGGATTCTTGCGATTCCTGCCTCAAGTACCCCTATAGAGCACATGTTCAGTTCTGGAGCAACTTACATGCAACCACACAGCTAAGATGAGGCACTACCACCTTGGTGCGCTTGTTTTTCTAAATAGTGTAAGACTGGTTGATGATTTTTTTTTTATAACTACTCTGTATTTGAAGATATAGTTTATACTTTGACAAAACAAATAGTAGTGTTAGGTCTCGGGCGTGACTCGGTCTCGAGACACCTTTTTTGCGGACTCGGACTCGTCTCGTCGCGAACGATTTTTTCTCGGACTTGTCTTGACTCGTGAGCGTCACTTCGGTCTCGGTCTCGTCTCGGACTCGAACACAGCGGACTCGCAGCACCTCTGCAAATTTCACAGGGGTACCATGCCCATGCTCCAGGGCATGGTGCCACAACGTATGCGCACCATGCCCATACGTTCAGGCATGCCCAGATGTTGGGGCACCATGCCCAAAAATTGAGGATTTGTGTATGACTGGTCTGGTATACCCTATGCCTAACGCTGGATACACTATGCCAAATGCTGCATATTTGAACCCAATAAAATATTGAAGATTTGCCGGAAGCTTAGAAATCAACCAATAAGAACTCTACAGTGAGGTAGGTCAGGGTTAGGGTACCAACAGCTATCCAGCGTTTGGCAAAGGGGTATCCAGCATTAGGCATAGGCTATGCCAAACGTTAGATATACCCAGCGTTTGGCATAGGGCAGCGTAGGGTATCCAGAAATCAGGGGTTTGTGGCTGAATGGTATACTATAACCTGGCAAACTGTAAACCGCGTTGAGAGCTGATAGGTGAACAACTTTTATGAAATCGTAGGTAGCATATCCCTCCACTTACATTTTTGGATCCCAAAAACTGATTTCCATTTCAGAAATTCATTTCAGCAGACTTTGATGAGACACTATCCTTGAGGGCAGTGAGATCCACTCAGGGCGCTGGAGGGGTTTCACAAGCCTTCTTTTCATGGGGGGGGGGCGAACATGTTAAAATTTACCAAATAAGTGCCTGATTTTTACTGAATTTATAAAAAAAAAAAAAAAAAAACAGCGAATTGTCTTCATGAAGCTGCAGCGTAAAAAGTGTCTAAAGAAAAGAATTTGCTCGTTTTCACGCTTTTCCAGTTTTTTTTTAAATACACCGTCACTAGCCTGTTACTTCTGGAAGACCTTTCCAGTTTGACTACCAAACTTTAAATAATCGCAAAAAAAGGAGCCACATTATCGCTAACGGCTGTACCTAAGGTTAATTAAGGCGGTGCAGGCGAAATTTTTTGAATCCGCCTTTTTTTCTGACAATATTTAACTACTTCCCATTCACATTCTAGCTGTTAACATGGTTCAAGCCCCCCCCCAAATTCCAAGTCGCAAACGCCAAAAAAATGACGCGCCTTAGTGAAGACTGTGAAATGCAGCGCATGCGAAATTTTGTGGAAACACTGATGATAAAAGTGCCTTTCTGTGATCCAAAGATTATCTATTAAACCCAGAGCTGTCTGGCGAAACGAAGCGGGTGATCCAGGTTGAAGTAGATACAAAGCACATTTTTTTGGAATTTACAGCAAACAAAAGTAGGCTAGTTTTTACGTCAAGAGACGTGCTTATCCCTGAAGTACTGCAATCCAAAGAAGTAAAAAATTAACAACAAACTGCTGAAGCTACCGTAAGTGGCAACGAACGAGAGCAAAAAATGCCACTTAAGTTATCAAACTCAGTAACTGGGTTGAAGGAAGTAATGAATTCGTACTAAACCGAAAAACTAACTAAAAAAATAAGGAACAGATCGAAAGCGGTATAACAACCGAAAGTCTAGTAATAGAAACGAATAAAGATAAATCAGGTGAATTACTGTACTCGGTAACGAATCAGAACCAAATGATTCTCACCGAATTTAATCATGAAATGAACTGACCGAACGCGACCGAATTACCGAATTCGGTAAAGAATGAGACCAAATAAACAGGTTAAATCACCGAATTTACGCTGGGACGGACCGAATGCGGCGAAATCGATGCGGACTGAACAAAAGTTGGATGAATTATCGAATTCGGTTACGAATCTGATTAATGACCGAATTGTGAAATGGACTGACCAAATGCGATACAACGGATACGGGCTTGAGAAAAGTCCGGTGAATAGCCGACTTCGCTAACATCGAGACGAAATAAACAGGTTAAGTCACTGAATTTAAGAAGGGATGGACCGAATGCGGTGAAATCGATGCAAACTGAACAAAAGTTTGAGGTATTAGCAAATTCTATAAAGAAAGGGAACCAATAAACACTTTAAATCACCCAATGAATTTGACCGAATGCCCAAAACGTGTGGGGGGGGAGGGGGGGCGCTGCGCCCTCCCTCCTCGGGACGCCCCTGGATTCAGTATTAGAATACCTTTCTCGAACGTTGTTAGGGTATATCCTAGTAGTTGAGCATTGGGCCAAAATCATGGATAAGTGTACGAGTGCCCCAAGAAACTACTTGGGCTCGCTACCAGTTTGCTTTTTTGAACAGACACTAGTCAGTAGTTAACTAAGTGTAGTCAGTAGTCAGTAGCTAAGTGTAGTTCTACTGCTGTATGTACAGCTAAAGCAGATCTCTCTTTTAATTGGCTCCCAGAGAATTGGACTTTTGACATCTTATTGCAGAAATGTACTGAGCGTGTTCCGCCCTACTTGGTGGGGCCGAGCTAACGAGCTCGTATCCCTTCCGACCCCCAGTGATCAAAATATATTGTCACGAAGTATTTTCGAAATAAAAGAACCTGAACCTTACCGTAGTTGCTACGGATGACGTCTCGAATCCTGGATTCTTGGAGTCAAGGCTGGAACGCATTTTTCTATTTTCACAGTCCCGGGGCCTCATCGCACCAATCACGTCCCCAGAGATGCGTAGTTGCTACGCTAATTAAGCTCCCGAGCGTGGTAAGCAAATAATTACTGTTAGGTACTATTTTGAGGGGTGTGGACGGTCAACGTAGTAACTTTTCTGGAGGTTGGAAGGAAAATAGTAACTATAATTACTATTGTTGGAAGGGCCGAACATGCTCACTGATGAATGGTCTGCTCCCATGATCGCTTTCTTCACTGGAGCTCTAATGACACTAAACCCACAACCACAAGTGTGTCTATGTCTCTGGGTTTGCAGTAGAAATACTTTATTTTTAAATCTGAGTTTGGCTATAAAAAGTGAATTGTTATTTTTTTTCTTAGAGAGAGAAAGGGGATTGAGACATCAGAACTGCCTCAGCATGGCTCCTGCCAGTCCAAAGAAGATGAAAGCATGTTTCATCGAAGAAGGACGAATACCTCTCCCAAATAATGGTCCCGATGCCAATGGTTATGCAGGTGTTCCAGGGAGGCCCCCAAAGATGCCACTTAGCCCTTTATACTACATACAGAGAGATGCTTATATTGAGACAGAGGTTAGTGGCGTAGCAAATACCAAAGAGATGCTTTAGTTGGGTATCGTCTGTAAACAACATTTACAGCTGGTCTACATCTGTTTAGAATTTTCGGATTTGCACTAGGTTCTCCAGAAATCAAGAGGGGACTTTTCAATATTCCGTCTAGTTACTGGCATGCTTTGTAGAATCAGAAGACTTATGGAATCCATAGTCAGTCATGGTACCAAGCTCTCCAGTCCCTTAGTGCGGATCTTCAAGCTGCAGGTTAGGATGCAAAAAATGCGCCACATAGGAGCTGCCCAATTTTTTCTGGTTGGCAAAAAAAATGCTCTGCTGTCAAGGTGACAGTGTGATTGCTGTGGCCTCCTTGTCTACGACTGCTTTGCTGATAAAGCGAATGATTTCCCTCTTCTTTGATGTCCAAGTTACAACAGAAAAATGAAACGAGGATACCAACTCCTGCTGCGATCACCTTGAATCCAGCTTCCTGAGGTCAATTGTACTACTACATGAGGGGTTGACTACTACAAGCATTACCACGGACAGATAACATCAGAGACAATAAGAAGGTTGTGATGAATGTCAAACTTTGATGATAGTGGGCCTTAGCAGCCCTACCAAATAATACAAGAGCTACAAGCTCATATGGTACTTTTTACGAGTCGGTGATGCAAGAAAGTAGATGATAACGTCACAATACCCCCTTCAACACCCCTAGGTTGGAACCTAGAAATATATAACTAGTTTCACTCCAGCCTGAGCATTTCTGGCATCGCCTCGGATCATCCAGGGCAAATGAATTTTCTACATTCCAAGTTTAGATACACTCGTTTGATCCCTACACGTACCACACTACTTCCGGTACCCCCCCCCCCCTCCAACTCCCCCTACCGCGACCGAATCTGGTTCGGACACATAAATGGATAATCCAAAGTATCTTCTGTTACCACCTATGAAGGAGGAGGAGACTTGGAAGCTTTGTCCATGAAGTTCATGTTGACTGGCGGCTTTAGGTGTACGTGTCAGCGCTTTCGGTTGCGAGATGCTAGCTCACAATTTGTATGGCACTTGAGCATATCGAAGTGCCATATAGCGATAGTGATGTCTGTCGGTCTGTCCTGCTTTTACTAGTTTGGTCACTTCCACATAAGCTAGGACGATGAAACTTGGCAGGCGTATCAGGGACCCGACCAGATTAACTTAAAAATAATTACTTCCCCGATCTGGCCATCGTAGGGGAGTGGAGGCATGGAAACTAGTAACATGCATATAACCGGAAACTAGTAACATGCATAATTTTGGAACGGATAATCGGACATGCATGAAACTTGACAAGAACACGTGTCTCAGTTGTTCAGTTTCAAATCCGAACCGGATCCGATCACGGTGGGGGGAGCTGAAGGGGGACACCGGAAATCTCGTGAGATGCTTACTCGGACGATCTAGGACGATCAAAATTGGAAGTCTTGTCAGGGATCCGACCAGATTAACTTGGAAATAATCACTTCCCCGATCCGGCCATCGTGGGGGGAGTGGAGGGATGGGGAATCGTGAAACTAGTAACATGCGTAACTTTGCAACGGGTAATGTGACATACAAGAAACTTGACAAGTGTCAAAAACAAATGTCTCAGATGTTCAGTTTTAAATCCGGACCGGATCCGATAACGGAGGGGGGGCTGGATGGTGGCACCGGAAATATATTCAAACAGTGTTTGCAACGGATACGTCAGCTACGATTCTTCATCAGCGATATTTCGGCCCTTCTTGGCAAGGGTCTCGTGAAACGCTATATAAGCTAGACGATGAAAATTGGCAGGGATATCAGGGACCCCACCAGATTAACTTGGAAATAATCACTTCCCCGATCCGGCCATCGTGTGGGAGTGGAGTGATGGGGAATCTGGAAACTAGTAACATGCATAACTTTGGAACTTTGGAACTGGTAATCGGACATGCATGAAACTTGAAAAGTGTCAAGAACAAGTGTCTCAAATGTTGAGGAAAAATCCGGACCGGTGGGGGGGGGGAGCTGGAGGGGAGCACCGGAAATCTCGTAAAACGCTTAGAGTCTAGGGATCGGGATGGAACTTGGAGGTACGAACAAGCATAAATCCTGGATACATTATCGACAAAACAGGACCGGATCGTGTTACAGTGGGGGGAGACGGAGTGGGTTTCCCGGAATTCCCGTGATCACTAGTTAGGGTACTTCCAGATGTGCCAGGACCATGAAACTTGGCAGGCATATTATAGTGACATGCATAAATTTGGAACTGGTGATAGGAAGTGCATGAGACTTAACAAGTGTCTCAGATGTTCACTTTCAAATCTGAACCGGATCTGATAACTGGGTGGGGGTGGGGGCACCGGAAATCTCAGGAAACGCTTAGAGTCGAGGGATTGTAATGAGACATGGTTGGAAGAACATGCGTAAGCCCTACATACAGTACTGACAAAATAGGACCGGGTCGTGTCACAGTGAGGGGAATTGAGAGGGTTTCCCGGAATCCCGGTGATCGCGAGTTAAGGTACTTCCAGCCAGATTTGCTAAGTCGACGAAAACTGGCACGCATATTAGGGACCCGATCAGATTGACTTGAAAATAGCCCCTTGCCCGACTCGTTCATCATAGAGGAAGTGGAGGGATTGGGAATCCGGAATCTAGTGAAATTCATAACTTTGGACGGGTGATCGTATGTGAATGAAACTTGACAGGTCTTGAGAACATTTGTCTCAGATTTTTGGTTTCAAGTCTAGACCTGACCCGATAACTGAGGGGGGGGGAGGGCTACAGAGGGGTACCGGAAATCTCGTGAAACATTTAGAGCTGATGGGACTTGGTGGGGACAATAAGCATAAGCCCTAAATACATTATTTGACAGAATAGGAACGGACCGGGGCATTTTGGGTGGAGCTGAAGGCGGTTTTCCGGAATGCCGGTGATCACGAATTGGGGTACTTGGATTATTTATGACGAGGAAACTTTGCAGTCGTATCATGGACCGGACCACATTGACTTTGAAATAGTCACATTCCGCGATTCGATCATCGTGGCGGATGGAGAGATATGGAATCCGGAATCTAGTGGCATGAATAACTTTCGAATGGGTCATTGTGAATAGAACTTGACAAGTGGTAAGAGCTGAAGTCTCAGCTCTCCCGTTTCAAGTCCGGACCAACTCCAATAACAATGTGAGGAGCTCGAAGGGGACCCCTGGAAATCTCGTGAAAACCCTTCCAACTACTTTGGTCAGATCCAAGTTCGGGGACAGAATGATCGCAGCTAGAGTATTTGCTTCTACCATCGGTTGATGTATACGTGAATCGGAACCAGAGTACGACAAAACTTCTATTCTGAAACGGTTGTCAATGAGTGGAATAGCCATTTCAGATTTACGAGATCAGACCATCTTCTGATGAAAGGAATATCGGGAGAGAGATCCAGCCTTGACAACTGCAAACCGTAATTGACTAACATGCTAACTGTTCCTACAAGTGCCATATGAGCTTTCAGGTCTTGTTTATGTTTGGTTGGTCTTGTTTATAGGTTTTCCAAGAAGATTCACTCGGCGCTCCCGTCTTTGGCCCAAAGAAAATTAATTTGGTATTTTCAAAACTTAACAAACACGACGGACCATCATAACCGAAGCGCTTTAAACTATTTACCAAAAGAATTGTCGTTCAGCGCCATGCCAGAGATTAGGATAATTTCATAATCCACACTGGCCTGACATATCACTAAACATCAACGAAGAAAACAACGAATATATTCGTTGGCCTTTGCAAACTCCATTTTTGTTGTTTTCTTCGTTGATTTTTTTGCCAGAGATTAGAATAAATTGATCCTAATTATAGGGCTTCTTGAGGCATTGTCCCTCAGCGGTTAAAGCAAAGTGGTCTTCTCAAGATTTAAAGTTTAACCGAAAAGGACTGAGATAGGACACTCTGGTTAGGCTTGAAGACCCGCTGATAATACGTTATTAAATAGTGGAATTTCCGTGTGATTTGTGGTACCTCTATGCGCTTGTATTTTTGTTGTATGCCTTATGAGAAAGACTTTTAATTTGTTTATTGTTCACGCACTAAGCAATCTTCACCAATCTCACCACTGCCCACTGAAAAGCAACGCTTGTGTTGAGATTAAAATTTCCCGCGTCATAGTTAGAATTCTCGTTGTGGACACGGCCGCAGATATTCTGAACGTCATAACTAGAGTAGATAGTAGAAAATAAAAATCCCTTTGCAGAATCTAAATAATTCACTCTATCCAGTTCAATGACACAAAAATAAGTTGGCTTTTCAGTTAAACTCTAAGAGTTTGCTATATTAGAAGGTGAAGGATATTGAAGGGGAAAATAGGTGGGCGGTGAAAGTGGACTTTAAGTGGTGGAGCATAGAAAAGAAACTCGGGAAGCTCCATTGAATAACACGAAATGTATTTTAGATGCGACATATGGGCTGAGCGATGGACGTTGAAAAAACAAGCGATCCTAAAATTAGGGCTTCCCACTGTGAATCCCGAAGTTATGGCAACCTCATTACGGCACCTTCATAGTAGGATGGACCTTCAGGGAGGACCAGGACCTTCCCGTTTCTGCCCTTGGCCATTTCTCCGCACTCCATCTAGGAAGAAGATTTTTTAGACTCGATTGGTCCCTTTTCTTTTTGTTAATGTTCATTTTTTTTATCTTGTGCATTTACTACATTATTGAAAGCTCAGTGTATTTTTTCCTTTTATTTGTAGGTACTGCGCTATTTCCCCTTCTCAAGTGCATAAATAAAATTTCATCATCATCAGTAGGTGTAATTTGAGGCTTTGAAAGTCCAGCCAACGTTCCCTCATAAGCATGGTCCCCATCGGCAATTTGCTAGGTTAAGGCCAAGGGAATCAGGCTGGGTACAGGTCTCTGCCCCTTTTATCTTGAATGAGCTTCATCTTCTATTCCAGGCAGAAGTACCAGAGCTTGGGCAAGACTGTGTTTGTGTCCAGGTAAAAGCATGTGGCCTTAGCAAGCCACCCTACCCAGCAGTACGTGAAGTATTTCCACTAGGGGATATACCACTAATGCACCGGCTGCCGATTGGATCAGAGATTTCTGGAATTGTGCAGACTGTTGGCTCACAAGTCACCACCTTAAGACCTGGCGATTCTGTAGTCGGTGAGCAGTTTTAGATTACATTCAAGCAAGTGTAGTATTCATAATTTCTTGGGGGGGGGGATCGACCTCGCACTGGAGGTTGACAAGAAAGCAAATTCGGCCACCACGCCTCCATTCTATTGAATTCTCTGGATGTAACTATAATGGTGTTCTGCTCTTATGATCTGCGGAATATGTTTTGTTCTTCATTAGTTTTTTAGGGAGACGTCTGTTCATATACGGATTTAGTTTGTGGTATTTATAAAAACCGTCAACACGGCGTTTCACGAGTTTCACGTATGGGTTGATTGTGTCACCCACACGTAACAATAGTTTAGAAATTTGTGGGACACAAGGCCGTTTAGCTATCCCGGCCGTCTAGCTATCGGATAAATAACAATAATAGTTATAAAAACAACAAGAGCTACGAGCTCATATGACACTTGTTACGAGTAGGTGGTACGCGAAAGTAGATGAGACCGTCTCGAAGTACACCCGCCATCCAAAAATGCGGTTCGGAAAGAGAAATAGGATATTTAGTTTCACTCACTTCTGAGCAGTTCCGGCATAATCTCGTATTTATCTGCAGCATATGCGCACGACTGTTCAAACTTCCAAGTTTCAGCCCAATAAATCTACTCGTTCGATCCCTAGACGTGTTACACCATTTCCGGTACTCCCTCCATCTTCCCCTACCGTGGTCGAATCTGGTTCGGACTCAAAAATGGATCATCTAAAAAGCATCTGCTTTTATACCATATATCAAATTTCGCTCAAATCTGATCATTTTTAGAAAATTCCGGTACCCCCTCCCCCCCCCCCCCCAGGGTTCCCGGGTGGCTAAAATACCAGCCGGTTAATACCGGCTAATAGCGAGGCTAATAGGTGATTTCTGCCGGTATGGTTAAAATCAAGTGGCATGGATAAAATCAAGTAACTGGCTAAAATCAAAACTGCTACTATGTGATTTTGATAACACTCCGCTATTCTAAGACTGTATACTTCTTTCATGTATTAAAGATTGTAGTTCATGTTAGCCTAGAGAGGACGGAAGGATGCAGAATAATGTCAACACTGAATAGGTGTAGGCTAAGTCATATCTGCCATTATAAATGGCACTGAAGCTAGGTTCCTTCATTTATATGCACAAGTTTCTGCTGAGAATCCCTACAAAGCTACCGTGTAACGTACTATCAACAAAACAAGAAGGAAAAGCCATAAAATTACAAGCTCTGTTCTTGAAGTAGCCTATTTACTATCCGCGTATCGTATCAACATGTACAACAAATCGCCTCCGCAGTTTCTAATAGCCTCATCTTTAATATAATACGGTAATAACTCCCTGTATAAATAAATCGCAGGAAGCAACGCGACCTGATGACTCACTCGTGTCAACCCCAAACCGGTTTTCTGGATTGGAGTAGGCGAGCTATTTAATCCGGGAATCAAACCTGGTTGAAAAATAGTCGGAGAACAATGAACAACAAACAGTAAATATTGATACGTAGAAAAGATCAGTGCGGTTTGATTTTAGCCAGTTTTATCCGGCAAAAATCGGTTTTTATTAATAAAAGTGGATTAAAACCGCAGGTATGGTAAAAGCAAATTTTAGCCGGCAAAAACGGAACCCTGCCCCCCCCCCCCCCCCCCTACCTTGACTGAATCCGTCCCTAACACCAAATAACAAATTTAGGCCGCACAAGCTTGGCACTGTCGAACTTGCATCTCATTCGGTCCAACCGTTGTGCATGTCAAAGTTTTCCGACCTCAACTCCCCCATCCATGGTCGCATACAGTTCGAACGCATGTCTTACATGTCGAGTTCATAGATTCTTATCACCCATTAAGTTTCACTCGAATCAGACCACTCGTTCGCAATTTGCAGCAGTTTCCATATTTCCCTTCCCTCGCTCCCCCCAAGATGCTGCCTGCAAAGTTTCGTTCTCTTAGTACATCTGGAACTATTCTAACTCGCGACTACCGTAATTCTAGGACCCCCCCCCCCCCCCAGAGCCCCGAAACCATCTGGCTCCGTCAGTTTCGCATATAGGCCTAATGCATATTCTCCCAATTAAGTTCCGTCCCAATCCCTTTGCTTTAAGCGTTTTTTTTAGTTTTCCTCCCCCCCCCCCATCCCCCGCAGGTATCGGACCCGATCCAGACTTGACACCGAACATCTGAGGCGATAGCTCTTTCGAACTGACAAGTTTCATTTAAATCCGATCACCCGTTCAAAAGTTATGCAGGCCACTAGATTCCGGACTCCCCATCCATCCACTCCCCCCCCCCGATGGTCGGATCGGAGAAACGACTATTCTCAAGTCAATCTGTTCGGATCCCTTAAATACCTGAAAAGTTCCATCGTCCTAGCACATCAAGAAGTACGCCGGACTCGCGGGATCACTAGAAGTCCGCCCCCCCCCTAACTCCCCCACAGTGCCCGGATCCGGTCCAGTTATGTCAATGACGTATCTAGGACTTGTGCTTTTTCTTCCCACCAAGTTTCATCCCTATCCCTCCACTCTAAGAGTTTGTCAAGATTTCCGGTTCCCTCCACCAGCTCCCCCCCCCCCCAGTGTCATCGGAGCCGGTCCGGATTTAAAGTGGGACGTCTGAGACACGAGGTCATCCTAAATATCAACTTTCATCAAGATCCGATCAACCGTTCGCAAGATAAAAATACCTCAATTTTGGCTTCCCCGTCCCTCCACCCCCCCCCCCCACCCCCCAGATGGTCGGATCGGGGAAGTGACTATTTCGTGTTTAATCTGGTCAGGTCCTTGACATGCTTGCCAATTTCCATTGTCCTAGCACATCAGGAAGCATCGAACTCGCGGGATCACTAGAAATTAGGACTCCCCCCCCAACTCCCCCAAAGTGACCGGACCCGTTCCGGTTATGTCAGTCAGGTATCTAGGACTTGTGCTTGTTCTTTCTACCAAGTTTCATCCGGATCTCTCCACTCTAAGCGTTTTTCAAGATTTCCGGTTTCCCCTTCCAGCTCCCCCCAATGTCACCGGATCCGGTCTGGATTTAAAATTGAACGTCTGATACACGAGGTCCTTCCATATACCAAGTTTCATTAAGATCCGATGACCCGTTCGTAAGCTAAAAATATATAATTTTTCCTAATTTTTCCGGATTCCCCGTCCCTCTACTCCCCTCAAGATGGTCGGATCGGGGAAGCGATTATTTGTAATTTAATCTGAGCGCGGTCGCTGCACGACTCAGAGGTTCGTGGTTCGATCCAGCATTTTGGCAGCGCTCTTTTTGCTACGTTTCGCTCCGCTTTTGCTTTATAGTTGCCGGACTCCCGGATCCGGGGAAAGTAGGATTGGGTGAAGCGATTAATTGTAAGTTGATCTGGTCCGCCCACCTGGAAGTACATTAACTACGGATCGTCGGAATTTCGGAACCCCCCTCCAACTCCCCCCCCCCCAGTGTCCGAATCCGGTCCAGTTCTGTCAGTGATGTATATAGAGCTTGTGCTTATTCTTACCACCAAGTTTCATTCCGATCGGTCCACTCTGAGAGTTTCACAGGATTTCCGGTTCCCCCCTTCGACCAACCCCCAAGACTCATCGGATCCGGTCCCGACTTGAAATGAGACATCTGAGACACGAGATCTTTCCAGATATCAAGTTTCATTAAGATCCGATCACCCGTTCGAAAGTTATGAATGTCTCTATTTCCCGGATTCCGCACCCTCCCCCTCCCCCACGATGGTCGGACCGGGCAAGTGACTATTTCCAACTTAGTCTGGTCGAGTCCCTGATATGCCTGCGAAGTTTCATCGTCCTAGCTTTCGTGGAAGTGCCCGAACTATTATTTATGTTTCTTGACTATGTCAAAGTTAATCAGGTCGGGTCCCCGATTCAACTTTTAACAATATATACTCCCGCATTCGCTCTCTAATACATCCAATATTCCTGACAAGTTCCATTATCCTAACTTGTCACTTGAGAATGGTGTCACATGCGTCACTTGTGAAAGTAAGTAGTGTCACTTTCTAAATTTGCACACGGAGAAAATGTCACTTGATAGTAGTGTCACATGCGTCACTTGTGAAAGTAGTGTCACTTTCTAAATTTGCACAAGGAGAAAATGTCACTTGAGAGTAGTGTCACATGCGTCACTTTTGAAAGTAGTGTCACTTTCTAAATTTGCACAAGGAGAAAATGTCACTTGAGAGTAGTGTCACATGCGTCACTTGTGAAAGTAGTGTCACTTTCTAAATTTACACAAGGAGAAAATGTCACTTGAGAGTAGTGTCACATGCGTCACTTGTGAAAGTAGTGTCACTTTCTAAATTTGCACAAGGAGAAAATGTCACTTGAGAGTAGTGTCACATGCGTCACTTGTGAAAGTAGTGTCACTTTCTAAATTTGCACGAGGAGAAAATGTCACTTGCTGCAGGCAATGGAATTTGGAATTGAATATGGCAAGTCTGTTGACTGACTAGATTACAAAAAATGAAGCAGGGCGGGTAAAGGCCATTAATAAAGCAGTTGTGAACTCCGAACACGGGTGGACCAGCCGATCCATTCGTGGTGTAAGGACATGTCGAGCGTGTTCCACCCTTCTAACAATAGTAACTATGACTTACTATTTTCGTTCCAGCCCCGTAAAAAGTTGCTACTCTGACCGTTACAACCTTCTCGAAATAGTAACTAATACTAACTATTTGCTTACCATGCTCGGGAGCGTATTAAGCGTGGTAACTACGCATCTCTGTAACGTGATTGGTCGGATTCGCCCGTGGCATGAAATTCTGTTGGAAAATAGAAAAATAGTTCCAGCCTTGACGGCAGAAAGCCAGAATTCGTTACGTCATGCGTATTAACTACGTTAAGTAGGGTGGAACACGCTTGGAATCATTGTCGTCACTGCAGCTAGATCGGGTTTATCGAAACAAATAGTTGGATCCTTATATAGAACGTGTCCGAAAGCTTTTTGGTGTTGTAAATGCTGCATTAATGCTGCATTTTCTTTTCTTTTTTTGTCTCCCCCCCCCCCCCCAGTGTCATCGGAGTCCGAAAGCTGTTACCTTTCTTTCTTCTCTGACACTTCTAGAATACCAAAATTTAAGTCAAGAAGAAGAAGAAGAAAACAGAATTAGCTGTGTAAAGCTGACAAAATGGATGAGCTACTGATATCCAACCTTCTTATCTTTCCTTTCTTCGTTATGATCGCCAGTTCTCTTAAATTTGGTATTATTGCCGAATTGTCAGTTGTCTTTTTGAATTTGTTACGTTTGCCGCCGAAAACACTGAGAGAATCGCCATACTCCTCAGTTTCTTCATGATAATTTAGCATTCTTGCTGAATTTGTCGATGAATTTTACGCCGAATTAATGCTGCATTAATTCAGCGAAAATTTAAGTCCGAAAGCGAAATGCTGCATAAAATGCTGAATTAATTCAGCATTTTCGTTCGTTTCGGAGCTTTCGGACGCGTTCATAGTCTAAAAAGTATGGAATTGTCGCCACAGGCTGA
Source organism: Branchinecta lynchi (assembly GCA_023053575.1). Lineage (NCBI taxonomy): Eukaryota > Metazoa > Arthropoda > Branchiopoda > Anostraca > Branchinectidae > Branchinecta > Branchinecta lynchi. The sequence continues at coordinate 11,421,007 of JAKZAP010000006.1, forward strand.
CTGTTCATTCCGGCCTGTATTCTTAGGTCTTCTTCCAATGGATTATGGCCAGTCTGGATGTGCAGAGTTTGTTGTCTTGAACGAATACGATTTGGGTAAGTCCATTTGAAATGTCTCGAGTCTTCTTAGTATTTAAGAAAGAAGGCGAATTAGGCTACTTATCATTTTGTTCCAGCTCACTCCGCACCCATTTACATGTATGAATGTTGATTAGCGAAACAAGGCATTTAGATAGATAGATAGATAAACCTTCTTATTCCCCAAAAACTTATCATAGCTCACGCCAAATTTGTTTGGTATAGTCATGGATGCAACTTACGAGCACACACATAAATCATAATAGGCCTGCGCTACAACGGTCATAAATAACATTATAAACTTAAACTAGCAGCTCAGCTTATGCTTCGTTATACAACTTTAAAAATGAAGGAACGAAACTCTTTGCAAACCTCTGGTGGGCATATTTGATCGGCTGTAACTTTGTAACCGCAGTTGCTACCTTGCGAGGGAGCCTTTTTGTCAGCTTTTCAGAAGGGAAAATATTTTTGTGGATTGGGTGATTCAGAGATTTGACACCAAACTCCATGCAGAGTTTCAGCCTTCGATCATGTAAGGAGGCGATTTCGAATTTAAGTAGTAACTCTTCATAGGACCTCTCGGCCACCTTTGACGCTATGATTAGAGCTCTTTCTTGAATCTTCTTAATTCCGGCGGTCTATTCTAAAGTTGGTCGGTTAAATTAAATGTAAATCCGGAGCAAGTGTTTAGTGGGTGCCCCATGCCTGGACATGAGCTTAAGCTTCTGAAGTCCAGCATTTCCTCGCTTTATCATGCTAGTCGTCTGTGCTTCCCATTCTAAATCTTGAGTTAAGATTATATCCCTAGGAGTAAAATTTTGTCTAATCTCAAGGAGTCTGAAATTTCAGGTAGAAAAGTGGGGTTGAAAGATTTAAAAGAAGAAATTGTCGTAGTGCACGATTTACTATCATTCACAGTCTGGGGCAATCTGGGCCCAGTTGCCCATGAACAGGGTGGGTGCGGGAGGTGCAACTTAATAAGTACTTTCCCAACCCTAGGACATACAAGTACCGTCCTGCAAGTATCGTCCTGATCTACCTCCGGTCAAGTCATGAACATCAGAGGGTCACGAACTTTACTCTGGGGCAATCTGGGCCCAGTTGCCCATGAACAGGGTGGGTGCGGGAGGTGAAACTTAATAAGTACTTTCGGAACCCTAGGACTTATGATACGATATTGGGAGAGATTGGGAGGGACCTAGGGGCAGGCTCCTGAAAGCGGCATATTTGGAAGTTTGAAAGATTTGGGTGGCCGGAACAAATTAAAATAATAATTGAAGATTGTGGTCTAGGGAGAATGTGGAATAAGGGAGCAGGGCCATCATATCCACTAGGGGAGATAGCCAAGATAGTAAAAGCTAGGCTAAAAGACCAGGAGATTTAATTGTGGAGTTGCGGTGTGCGGAGTTCGTATTCTTTGAAGTGGTATGTTTCGGCTAAAAAGGTATGGGGGGAGGAACTGTTTTCAAAGCGGGGCTTGGACCAGAGGAATTTAAATGGATGGTGAGTCTGCGGGCGGATTCTCTACCGTTGGGGGAAAGAAGAAAGTTTATAGGTAAATTTAAGCTATGTTCTGGTCTTACTTCTGCCGTATATGTGGTTCACTAAGGGAGGATATCTTGCATCTGGTGGGTAGATGCGTGGAGTTAAATGATCTTCTGTAAAAATATTTTTGGACATAATAGGATGGAGGATGAGAATTTGGTTAAAGTTGTGGGGAAGAAAAATTTGGGGACCTTCTTTGGCTTGGGAGGTTCCTCAAGCAGTATATGGAGCATCGGGGGGCGTTTTTTGGAGTAAGGATTCGCTCGTGTAAACATTATGTTTCTGATTTTTTTTTTTTTTTTTTTCCTGTCATGGCCCCACGGGCTTTTTGGAAATAAATTCATTCATTCATACACAAGTACAAGGAATTTGACCGACCTGTATCTACCTCCGGTCAAGTTATGAACAGTATTCATTGGGTAATTTAGGCCAGGCTGTCCCTGAACAGGGTGGGTATGAGGGTTGGGCCCACCAAAAGCCACAAATATACCCCAATGCCCACCATTATACCAAGTTTCAACTTCGCCAGATCCAGTCTTCGCCAGACTCCTTGAACATTTTTACTATTAAAATTTAGAAAAGGATTGAGGCCAAATAGCTAATAATCTGAGAAAACCAAGTTCAATTTGGATTCATCGTGTGCGTTTACCACTATAAGTCATATCTGTTTTGACGAAATAGATCGCAACTTCCTGCCTTACTTCTGCCAATTTTCCAGTTTCGGGGGAATTCCGGAACTACTCGTCCGGCGAAAAAATACAGCTCAAAAACAAATTCAGCGTATCTCCTTACCCCTATATCCAACATCTAATCAACTTCAAATAAAAACTTAACTTATAACAAATTTTCCGGTTTCAGCCGGATTACGGGCAACTATATATCCGCGTAAAAATTGATGGTCATATTCAGATTCAGCATCTCTTCATACCCCTAAATCGGACATCTAATCAACTACAAATACAACTTTTTCTTTTAACAAATTTTCCGGTTTTGGCCGGATTCTGGTCTAACTACTTGTCCTGGTAGAAAATTATTTTCATATCAGTGTTCAGCATGTCTTCTTACCCTTAAATCGTACATCTAATCAACTTCAAATAAAACTTTAGTTCTAATAAACTTTCCGGTGGCCGGATTCCGGGCGAACTACTTGTCCGGCGAGAAAATGGTTTTCATAATAGTGTCCACCATGTCTTCTTACCCCTAAACTTCTAACCCGCTCTCCCACCCCTAAATCTAGGGCTAAAGAGCCCATCTACGAACCAAGTTTCATCAAAATATCCCATTCCCTTCGAGAGTTATCGTGCTTACAGACGGACAGACGGACAACTTTTATGATGTCATAGGTATCCCCCCACTTACATTTTGGGATCCCAAAAACGGTGAAAACCGAAACCTGCGACAGCGCTCACAAAGGGGGATCGTTCGTAAATGAACACTCCACTAATAATTTTCACAGACAAACAAAAAAATGGCTGAAACGTAACTTATCTGACTATCACGGGTAATGCAGCGTTTTTCCTATTTTTCGCTAGCCGTTTCATAAAACGAAAAACCCTGGTTTTGATGAATTCAAATTGCGCGGCTACGTGTGAGCTTGGTCTTCTCGGAATATGTATTGGTTTGTTGAGCACTTTTGCTAAAGAATTCGTGGCCTCGTTACCATAGTTGGCCCAACCTTGTCCAGTTTTCGCGGTTAACCACGGATAACCTCGTTTTCTTGCTTGAGCCGGAAGAGAACCCTTGCCAAGAAAGCGGAACACTTAGAATGTTTACTACTGATAGAAGGCTGGAACACAGCCTCATTGACAATCTTAAAAGGCTTTATTAAAGGTTGTTAGAATAGTCGCATGGCCATTTTAGCCCGTGTCTATTACAGTCAAGAAGCCTGTATCTGTTACATTCGTGGAAGCCGCTGGTACGATCGGCGACGCAGTCAAAGCCTACACTGCCCTGCACTATCTTGGAAGAATGTGCTCTGGAGATACTAGTAAGTCCGAATTTCCTAGTAGGCTGACACATCATTAAATGTTCTTAAAGGTTGACTATCGATCTAGTTTCCTGACTCGGTCATACAGATACTGCATTCAGTTCTCATTGCTCTAGCGGCGAGAACGCAACTAATACGGCACCTTTTACCCTCGGCTGATGTATGAATGAATGAATGAATGATTTATTTGCACATCAAAGCCATCCGGCCATCATGCAACAAAACGAAACAAAAAGTAAACAATCTTACATGCGCATATACACACTAACAAACTCTTAATATTTTTAATTTACACTGAATACTTTCTTAGCACTAAAAACACAATTTCCCCATCAGAAGAAATCTTTCCGGTGTTTAAAAGCTAACCTGAGGAACTTCCCAGTAATTCTTATTTCTTTAAAATCTTTACTTCCCATCATTTTAATAATCCATTTCTTATCAGTTCCTCCCACCCCGAAAATCTCCTCCCCCGTAACTCTCTACAATCACACAAAAGGTGGCATACATCCTCGTTCATTTCTCCACACATAGGACAGAAGTAGTAAGGACCCGATCTTTCCTCTTTGTTCCGCTTATTTGGCTTGTTATAATTTGTTTACCGATAAATACTATTCAGTTCTCTGCCATTCAATCTTAGCAAACGTTGACAACATAACGACAATGTCTGATGAAATTATACATATTTCCTAGTAGGCTGAAAAGTTTAAAAGTTTTGAAAGTTCAATTATGCTTTACTTGATGATGCCACACAGCAAGCGTCTTTGTCGAAGATGAAAGCTAACTCCCAAAAATCATCAATTATGACAATTAATATGTTTAATTGTCATAATTGATAAACCATTAACTACACTGAGTTAATGGTTTAGAAATAATATTTGTCATTGATGTTTAGGACCTTCCTGGCCAGGGTCCTCTTCAGGCTGTGGCTGGAAATGCTGGAATAAACGAACCTGCAGGGCTTGGCTCATTTTTTGACATATGATTCTCAGTCAGCTAAGTATTTATCAGGAGTTAATTAAAGAATAATATTTTTCTAGTTCTCATACTTGACGGCGCTTCGCCTGCGGGTAGCCTCGCCCTCCAATTAGCTGGACTAGGAGGCGTGAGAGTGTTGACCACTGCCTCCTCTCAGGAAGAAATTAACTACCTTCAAGGTATGCAGCCTCCCCCTGGAAAGACGATTGACGTGTCCGAAAGGATGTCTGCCCTGAGGGAAATCTGTTTGGAGGAAACGTGTGGTCTCGGCGTGGATCTCGTAGTCGACTTCGGGCCCAGCCACTCAATCAATGTGAGTTGCAGCTCAGTTTAAATAGCGGTTTCTTAGCTGCTATAACGGAATCTGAACACATCTCTAAATTTTTCACCACCATGTTTTTGGGATCCCAAAACGTAAGTGGAGGGATACCTATGACATCGCAAAAGTTGTCCGTCCGTCCGTCTGTCCGTCCGTCTGTAAGCATGATAACTCTCGAAGGGAATGAGATATTTTGATGAAACTTGGTGTGAGGGTTCGTTGGGTCGTCGGACCAGTCATGTTCGTAGATGGGCTTTGTAGCTCTACATTTAGGGGTGGGGGAGGGGATTCAAATAAGGGACAAACAAAATATTTTGAAACAGCTAATGTGATAGTCGATTATGGGGTAAGAAGACATGCTGAACACGATGGTGAAAACCATTTTGTCGTCGGACATGTAGTTCGCCCGGAATCCGGCCAAAACCGGAAAGTTTGTCGAAAGTACAAGTTTTATTTGAAGTTGATTAGATGTTCGATTTAGGGGCAGGAAGACATGCTGAAGACGATGGTGTAAATTATTTTCTCGACGGACAAGTATTTCGCCCGGAATCCGGCCCAAACCGGAAAGTTTGTTGAAAGTAAAAGTTTTATTTGAAATTGATTAGATGTTCGATTTAGGGGTAGGAAGACATGCTGAAGACGATGGTGAAAACTTTTTTCTCGATGGACAACTATTTCGCCCGGAATCCGGCCCAAACCGGAAAGTTTGTTGAAAGTAAAAGTTTTATTTGAAGTTGATTAAATGTTCGATTTAGAGGTAGGGAGACATGCTGAAGACGATGGTGAAAACTATTTTCTCGACGGACAAGTATTTCGACCGGAATCCGGCCCAAACCGGAAAGTTTGTCAAAATTAAAAGTTTTGTTTGGAGTTGATTAGATGTTTGATTTAGGGCAAGAAGACATGCTGAACACTTATGTGAAAACAAGTTTCTACCCGGAGATGTAGTTCGTCCGGAATCCGGTCAAACCGGAAAACTGTTGGAAGTCAAAGTTTTATTTCTAGTTGATTAGATAAGCGATTTAGGGGTAAGAAGAGATGCTGAGTCCCTGTGTGACAATCGTATTTTACCCGGACATATAGTTCGACCGGAATCCGGCTGGAATCGGAAAATTTGTTATAAGCTAAATTTCTATTTGAAGTTGATTAGATGTTCATTACTGGGGAAAGAAGATACCCTGATTTCGTCTTTGAGCTTTCTTTTTTCGCCGGACAAGTAGTTCTGGAGTTCGGCCGGAACCGGGAAATTGGCAGAAGTGGCAGGAAGTTTTCGTTAAAACAGATATGACTTATAGGGGTAAACACACATGCTGAATCCAATTCTGAACTTGGTTTTCTCAGGTGATTAGCTATTTGGCCTTAATCTGTTTCTGAATTTTAATTGTAAAAATGTTCAAGGAGTCTGGCGAAGACTGGATCTGGCTAAGACAAGACCCAGTTGTCTGGATCAGATATTGAATTTTTGGGATCCCATCGAAAACTTTGGTCTTGTTTATGTTCAATCGTGTCTTATCAGGGCAGGGAGAGATGACCGGAAAAGACAATCCTTCGTTGTTTTTTGTATCCCACTTCACTATATTCAAGTGCCACATAACGATCGTAGACTGTAAAAAAAAATCTTGCAGTATTTGCTACTGGGATTAATATTGTCTCTACTAAGATATGATTATTTCTAATTCGGATTAATCTTATCCCAGTGGAGATAAGGTTAATCACAGTAGTAAATACTGCAGTTATCTTCTTACTCGGGGGAACTTTTTACAGTGTAAAGTCTGTAGGTCTTCCCGGTTTTGCTAGTTTGGGCACTTCCACATAAGCTAGGACGATGAACCTTGGCAGGCATATCAGAGACCTGACCATATTAACTTTGAAATAATCATTTCCCCGATCCGGCCATCATAGGGGGAGTAGAGGGATGGGGAATCCGGAATCTAATGATATGCATAACTTTTGGAACGGGTATGTCAGATATATAGATAAATAGATGGATAGATATAGATAGATATTTTTATTGATCTAACTCGTAGCGCCGACATGGCACTACATTCGACGACCATTACATTTAATGTGTTAAGATGCTTGAATATATACAATTATTACATAAAAGAAAATAAATCATTTGGAATTCACTAGCAAACTTAGCAGGCATTTTAAGGACCGGATTCAGCGACCGGAAACCTCGTGAACGCTTAGAGTCGAGGGATCGAGATGGAACTTGGTGGGAGAAACAAGCATAAATCCTAGAGGCATTATTGACAAAACAGGACCGGATCGTGTCACAGTGGGGGTAGTTGGGAGGGATTTCCGGAATTCCGGTGATCGCGAGTTAGGATACGAGGACCATGAAACTTTTCAGGCATTTTAAGGTACCGGATTCATCGACCGGAAATTTGGTGAAACGCTTAGAGTCTAGGGATTGGGAGGGAACTTGGTGAGAAGAACCAGGACAAACCCCTGGATACACTATTGACCAAGTTTATTCACTGTGGGGCTTAGTTTCCCGGAATTCGTGTGATCGCGAGAGTTGCTTCCAGAGTTGCGTTTTATTTGAAGTTCATGGTACAGCGGGAGCGGATGGCGAACTGTAAGTAGCCGTTTTATTCCTGGCGGACTGTGTCAGAAGGTACGCTGAACTGTACCCTGCCTCACCCAGCGTATAAACTAGCTGGTCCGCTGGCACTCAGTGTGTGCTGGGTTGCCACATGTCGCACGATAGAGTGAATTGTCACTCTATTTTATTTTTGTCACTCTTGTCCTACGTAGGAACTTCACTCTATTTCACAAAACGTCCAGAGGTGTCATTTTTTCGCAGTCATTCCGACCAAAAGTGACTATTTCACGTTTTTTCAAGGGCAATAAATTAATATCTGTAATTTGCATTGATTCTAACCAAAAGTGACCTTTCCCATTTTTTCATGAAAACAAAATTTCACTCCCAAATCACTCTCTGTTTTCGACCAAAACTCCCTGTCTAATTTTGTTTGATGTGGCAACCCTGAGCGGGCGGCCCGCTGGCAAATGAAAGGACTTCGAGTACGTTGCTCCTTCTCAGCGTACGGCCCAATGGCGAATAAAATGACAATGAACAGTCCGCTGTACTATGAACTTCAAATAAACGCAACTGAGATGTGCTAAGACGATGAAACTTGGCAAGCATGTTGGGACTCAATCAGATTGACTTGAAAATAGTCCCTTCTCCGGTCCGATCATCGTTGAGGGAGGGGAGGGATGGTGAATCCGGAATCTAATGACATGCGTGACGTTGGAAGGGGTGATCATATGTGAATGAAAGTGACAAGAGTCAATAACAATAAATGCTCCTTGAGCCCAAGCTGTCTGGGAAACATATGTTCAAATAATGCATAAAACGGAAACGTCAGCTACGATGCTTTGGCAGCGATATTTCGGCCCTTCTGGGCAAGGGTCCTCGTCAGGCTGTCGAACTTCAGGGAAAATGTTGGAGAAGGAACGAACCTGCAAAACTTGCATACTGGTGGGGGGTGGGGGGGCTGGAGGACCGATGAAAAATTTTAAAGAATTAGTTGTATGGAGATTTTATAAGTAGTGAACTGATAGACAAAAATGCTCCTCAGCCGGGATTTGAACCCAGGCCTCCTGTCCTCCTCCAGGAGGCCTGGGTTCAAATCCCGGCTGAGGAGCATTTTTGTCTATCAGTTCACTACTTATAAAATGTTTCCATCTCAAGGGTGTTTTCCCCATAAAAATTATAAATTTGGTTTTATTTGGTTTTCACCATGAGACCCCGTCTTGTGGGTCCTGGTTTGTCTACGTGGCTCCGACAAGGCAGTCCTAGACTTCTAAATTATATTCAAAAAATTCTTTATGGTATTGGTCACGGTACAAGTCCCTTGTGTAAAGTGCCATCTATATTATGTATGGAGATGTAAGTTTTAATAGCATAGAGTAGTAACTGCATGCTACTATTAGCAAAACTGGATGCTACTGTAGCAATACAGGATGCTACTTGATACTATTGCTTAAGATTGGCTCGGCACATTAAATAATAGTCTTCTGTACTATTACATACCATAGCATGCAACTTTTTCATACATCCAAATTGGCTACAAATATTGATCGTGGGAGGGGGGGGGGGGGAGGCACCGGAAATCTCGTGAAACGCTTAGAGCCGAGAGATCGGGATGGAACTTGGTGGGTAGCCTACAGTAAGCATAAATCCTAGATACATTATTGACAGAGTAGGATCTGGAGGGGCATTGTAGGTGGATTTCGAGGGGGGTTTCCGGAATGCCGGTGAATACGATTTAGGATACTTCCAGGTTATCTATGAAGATGAAACTTGACAGTCGTATCTGGGACCAGACCAGATTGACTTGGAGATAGTCACTTCCTTGATCTGATCGTCGTGGGGGATGGAGGAATATAGAATCCGGAATCTAGTGGCATGAATAAATTTCGAATGGGTTATCGGACGTGAACAAAGCTTGACAAGACACAATGTCTCAGATATTTCATCTCAAGCCCGAACCTATTCCGATAGCGCTGTGGGGAGCTCGAAGGGGGGCACCGGATATCTTGTGGAAGCCGTTCCAGCTACTTTGTGGTCAGATCCAGTTTGCGTATAGAATTACCACAGCCAGAGAATGTGCTCTTACCAACGATTGAGTCATGCGCGGATCGGAATTAGAGTAGGCCTACGACAAAACTTCTGTTCTGAAATATTTCTCAACGAATGGAATAGCCATTTCAATTTACTATATCAACCCCGTCTTCTTATGAAAGGAATCTCCGGGGGAGACCTTCTTATGAAAGGAATCTCCGGAGGAAAACTGCAAACCTTATCTGATAAACCTGCCAACTTTTCTCACAAGTGCCGTGTGGGCTTTCAGCTCTTGTTTTAACGTTAACATTGAAAAGAACGTAAAGAGCCTAGTCTGAGATTTCTCAGTATTTGTCGGAAGCTGGTTTAAAAAATTGTCATGTGGGACTTTATCGAAGTGTAGTGTACTTTTGACCATGTAAAGCAAATGTTCGAACCAAGAGTTGCCTTTATGCCCTGTCCCCACTATAGTCACACCTGGTAATAACGCCGGTAATAAGACGGTCTTACGGTCCATCTCCATCTCCGCCATTTTTAAACGTATCTTTGGAGTGTTTGGACCAATCATTTGTCGATGAATTTTATGCTGAATTAATGCTGCATTAATTGAGCGAAAATTTAAGTCCGAAAGTGAAATGCTGCATAAAATGCTGAATTAATTCAGCATTTTCGTTCGTTTCAGAGCTTTCGGACACGTTCCCAGTTTTATTTACCTTTGAGTGATGATGATGGTGATATCGCTTGAATTTCTTCGTCCCAGGTGTGACCAGGATGAACGTAATTGTGGGTTATAACCAAATTAAGTACAGATGTGACTGATTGCGGGCATTAATCTTGCCTATTTACCTCTAATCTTGCAGTCTAAGAGCCCCAGTGTGACGGAGCGGAAGTTACCGTCAAGGCATGACATCATTTCCTGTTTGGCCGTTGGAGGGCGCTGGGTGACCTCGCAAATTGATCTGACCGTAAGTGACGCGGAGTTTAACTGTGAAATACTCTATATGACTAAATCCAAAAAACGCCAGTGATCCTCAGGAAGAACAAGTAACGTCTCACCAGCGACTCAAACTCAACAACTCAAATCCTTTGTCAACCAATCACGGCGATCTTTGGTAGCAGCTGTGATACCGCTTCCGCAACGAGAGTTAGTCGTCAAGAGTATTGCTTAGAAGGTATTGAAGGGGGAAGGAGAACGAAAAGTAAATCCAGGAAAGATGGCAACTAGCTTTGCTGGTGGTATTTTCGAAACTCGGGACGCAATGTTATATGTATATACGTATTGTACACAAAAGTCCGAAGATATGGTACAAAAATGAAGGATAAAACAAATGCTAACTATATAATTAAAACACTTTAAAGGATAAATGACCCATGCTTTTAGTCCCACCTGAACGAACACGGACATATCTTATTTTTTAAATGTATACAACTTTCAATGCCAGGGTATAGTCAGAGACGTCTCACATGTGGACCCCCCCCCCCCCCCCTCTAAAGTTGTCTGCCACTCGGTATAAATGTCTTGATTTCGTGTTTGACAGTGCAAAACGGATACTGCTTTTTCGACAAGTTCGTTTTTCCAACTTGAGCGGCTTTGAGCCTGAAGAGGACCGTCGACAAGAAGGGCCGAAATATAGCTCTAGTAAAATTCAGCTGTCACATCCGTTTTGCACTGTCAAATATGATTCGCAGTCAGCTTGGGCTGAAGGAATATTTATCTAGATTTCGGTCGGTAAATGCAGCGGTGTATGTAATTTCCTAACAGAATTTAATAACAGAACAGAATTGTCAGCGAATTGACCAGCCAGTGGATGAAATACCTGCCCCCCCCCCCCCCCCAGTCATTTTGGCTAGTAATTTAACGCCTCTGGAGGGTTGATCAGTGCCTTGTCGTCATGTTTTGGATCGCAGACGAAAGGGAAGCATACCATTGAAGGGATGTGCGTGACGTTGCAAATTCCTCCTGTCCGTCAGTCTGCAATCAAGACAGGTGCACAAATGATAGTCTTCCAGTAAATTTGGCTGCCCTGGTTCCATGGGTCAAATGCAAGATCAACTTCGCACGTCTGATGACACGATTGATCTGATAGTCGAGATAGAGACCTGCAGGGTTGGAAATAGTTCGACGGGAATTACCGATGAACCTACATTTTGTTTTGTTTTTAGTTAGATGCCACGTGCTCTCGACTGCTGTATTTAAAGTGCGCAAGCGTAGGATACCTGAACGAGCAATCGTGGGTTCTTTGCCCGACTCAAGCTGGAAGGTACCAGCATATCCTCATGGATATTATGGACAAGCTTGCTGAAAGGACTTTACGGTAAGTGTATTGACTCGTGCCACTTGGAGACGAACAAATAAAATATTTCCGAAGCTGTTAGAGAGAAAGAGCTAAAGAAACATTTTCAAGGGGTACGAATGTCAGCAAGTCGACCTTACACCCCCACTGTTAAACGTTCCGTCGGAATGAAGGATGAAGTTCCTTGTATTCTTTTACGCGTTGACCTCGCAGCGCCAGTTTCTCAGGAGCACAGGCGTTACCTAGGCGTTGCTGCTCGTCATTCTCGCCTAGCTTTTTGGGATCCCAAAACGTAAGTGGAGGGATATGTATGAAATCGTAAGAGTTGTCCGTCCGTCTGTAAGCACGATAACTCTCGATACGAAGGGAATGAGATATTTTGATGAAACTTGGTGTGGGGATTCTTTGGGTCAAGAGTAAGGTCGAGTTCGCCCTGTAGCCCTATATTTAGGGGTGGGGAGGGGGTTTAAATTAAGGGGCAAGCAAAATGTTTTTAAACAGCTAATGAGACAGTCGATCATGGGGTAAGAAGACTGCTGAACACGATGGTGAAAACCATTTCTCGCTGGGCAAGTAGTTCGCCCGGAATCCGGCCAAAACTGGAGAATTGTTAAAAGTATCTGTAGTTGATTAGATATCCGATTTAGGGGTAAGAAAAGATGCTGAATCTGTGTGTGACAATCATTTTTTATCCGGACATATAGTTCACCCGGAATCCGGCTGGAACTGGAAAATTTGTTCTAAGTTATATTTTAATTTGAAGTTGATTAGATGTTCGATATAGGGGAAAGAAGATACGCTGAGTTCACTTCTTAGCTTTCTTTTTTTGTCGGACAGGTAGTTCCGGAATCTGGCCGAAACCCGGAAATTGGCAGGATGGTAAGGCAGGAAGTTTTTGTCAAAACAGATATGACTTATAGGGGTAAATACAAACATGCTGAATCCATATCTGAACTTGATTTTCTCAGACGATTTGCCTTATGGCCTTAATCTGTTTCTGAATTCTAATAGTAAAAATATTCAAGGAGTCTGGTGAAGACAAGACCAAATTGTCTGGATCAAATATTGAATTTGTGGGATCCCAACGAAGCCTTTGGTCTTGTTTCCTAAGACAAGTCATGTGCGGCAAGAGCTGGGTATTGGCAATGTCGTGCGCGCCAATTTGGAAGCGAAGAAGTCAGTGAGTGAAGGTCCCGCTCACTTTCGAAAATAATTCGATCATTATCGGGATCTTTTCTTTTTTTATCTGGGGTCACAAGGCTAGTGGTAAGTTGGGTGACTACGAAATGGCGCGGTTAACGGCTTATTATAGTTATTATTGATAAAGATTATTAATTTTATCAACTAAAACAACCCTGGTAATTGATTTCTAGATGCACTGTATATGTGTTGCCCGCTAGGTCTCGACTGAGTAGAGTCAAGACTGTCTTGAATAGAAAGCTAATTAATAATTTCTATCTTAGACCCAACATTCACCACACCGTCAGCCTAGATGCCGTACCGGAAGCTATAAAAGGTCTGAACGCTGTGAAAGTTGGCAAAGTTGTCGTAAATGTCTGATTTTATGATTTGATTTTGTAAGTGTCTTCCGGAATATATTCATTATTTTTCTAACGAAATCGTGCGATAAGCAGATTCGCAGATTACTCGCACTGGCAAGATCCACTGGGCCAAACTTTGACGCCAACAAAAAGACCGGTTAGCGGTCATGGAAACTAAGCAGAATGCCCCGGTTAAAGCATCCGTGCCAGTAACTCTGAATATTCATTCTTTGTCTTGGCCCTTGTTGTTTATTTTCAGTCACTGAATTCTTGTTTTCTTCTTGAAGTCTTGAATTTCTACTCTGCCCCGGACGAATCATAACTGGTGTTTTTTTCGCGATACGCGTAGATGAGCAAAATCTGTGGGAGACCTGATCAGGATTGAACGCATTCAAGTAGAAGAGTCTGGAAGCAAAATACTTCGGAATTTTCTTGAAAAGGACATTAGGTTAACTTAGGCGCACTCTCCGCTCCCCCCCCGGACTCCTTAGGGAGTCGAAGGAAACCACTAGGATAGAGGGAGCTACTTCCTGTTCCTGGAGACGCCCCGCACGGACAACAACGACCACACGGGTAATTCGCCGAATGATTAAAAAAAAAAAAATGGTGACAAATTATAGTTCATAAAGGTCATGACCCACCTTATTTATGTTTTAATTTTCTCCGGGTAGCTTTTCCAGCCATAAGAAATTTCCAATGCACCCTCTAGCAAGCCTCTTAAAAGCAAGTGTACGTTCTTGGGAGGTCTGTTAGATCTTACTTTTGCCCTATGTGCGGTGATGAGGAGGAAAGTATAGTTCATTTGGTGTGGGAGTGTGTGGAATTGAATGAATGGAGAAGGGAGGTATTTGGTAAGAGAGGATATAATATAGAATGGATAGTAAAGATGATGAAGGATGAATGTTTTCTTCCTGTGAAAAACTTGGACGTTTCTTGAGACTTGCCATGGAGCATAGAACGAATTTTTTAGAATAAGGAGCAGTGTTTTATTTTTTTTTTTTTATTTAGTGTACGTGTGTACAGTTTTTGTTGCCATGACCCTCGGGCTTTTTTGGTAATATATTATTTTCTGTTCTGTAACAGATATTAAGCAGTTATTATTTGCAGATATCTGATACCACGGTCTAAAGTCGTTTTCGCAGTTACCATGGTATCTGATACCACGGTCAAAAGGCTTTTTACGGTTATCGTGGTATCTGGCCAGTCATCAAGGCATCTTATCGTGGGACCCTGTCGTGTCTTTTTCTCCTCGACATAAATTCATACAAAAGGTCACTTTTATTAGCTTGCAGCACAAAAGAAAACAAGGAAAAGTAAACAGACTGTCGCTAGTCGAGCCGGTAAACAGCAACTCCTGAGTCTTAACTCCGATTGACTCTGATCATAGTCCTTTATTCCGCGCTAGATTGACAAGGGCGCTAACGCACGGGTAGCAAGGGAGTTCACGACAGACTCCCCCCCCCCCTCTACGTTTTGGACATTCGGTCAAATTTTCGTCGAAGGTGAAAATTCCGGTCGAAACGGGCATCACGGCGAAGCCATCTTTTGTCCCCACATTTCCAAATTGGGTGATTAATGTGTTTATTGGTGGTAACTAATCCAACATTTTGTTCATTCCGCATCTATTTCACCGCATTCGATCGGTACGTCCCTTCCTAAGTTCCGTGATTTAACGTGTTTGTTTGGTCTCATTCGTTACCGAATTCGGTAATGCACCGGACTTTTCTCAAGTCCGTATCTTTTCAGTCGCATTCTTTCAGTCTGTCTCATAATTCGGGGATTAATCAGATTCATTTGGTTCTGATTCGTTACCGAATTCGGTAATTCACCGGACGTCTCTCAAGTCCATATCTGTTCTGTCGCATTATGTGAGTGTTTCGTAATTCGGGGATTAATCAGATTCATTTGGTTCTTATTCATTACCGAATTCGCCTATTTCAATTCAGTATAGTCTTCAGTTGGTCTCTACGTGATATCGACCAGCGAAAGGGTGTGGTAGCTTGGCGGTAGCAGCCTCAGCACGAACACTTTTCGTTTGAAATATATAAAATATAATAAATATAATAATATTATATAAAAATATAATATAATAAAATATAATATAATAAAATTAACAAAAGCATCTTGTGAGTTAGTCATAGTCAAATATAGTTGCCTTCTAGTCTTTAGACTAAAAAAAGTACGTCCTTCATAAAATCCGATCACGAATTGCCGCCAGACGCGCTAGAGGAACAATAACAATCACACGCGAGATCTGGGGATAAGTTATCTGACGGGTGAATAAGGATTAGTCCTTCGCTTCATATCGAGTCGCGCATTAGCCCCGTTGAAAAGTCAGCTAGCACTCATCACTGAAGTCGGAAGCCAGAAATGACAAACTTGATGACGTTTGACAGAACAGAGTTGGGTAAAGCAAAAAAGAGGGGAAGAGGCATTTGAAACAGTTTTAAACATCGGATTCCGACAAGGTTGGAACGGTCAGCGTAGTAACTTTTCGTGAGGATGGAACGGAAATAGTAACTAATAGTAACTATTGTTAGAAGGCTGGAACACGCTCTTTGAGTCAAAGTACAGGTCAAGTTCGAAGATGGGCTCTGTAGCTCTATATTTAGGGGGAAGTTGTTTCAAATTAAGTGGCAAGAAAACATTTCTAAAAGCTATTGAGATAGTTGATTCAGGGGTGAGGAGACATGCTGAACCTGAATATGAAAGTTATTTTCTTGTCGGACAGGTAGTTCAACCGGAATCCGGCGAAAACCGGACACAAAATTTGTCGACCAGTTTTCGGCCATAGCAGTCTACCCCTTTATTCTCAAACTAGTATAGCTCTGCGAGTGGATGCCGGCATTCATTTGTTTGTTCAGGTGTGACGTCGGAGAGATCTAGTGTAATCGAAGGTCGACGGGGTTGATATATAATGTTCAAGCGAGGATGTTGTTCAATGAGGATTCACTGGTAAAGTACAGGTCAAGTTCGTAGATGGGTCCTTTCGTCCTATCTTTACAGCCAGAGGAGGGTTTCGAATTTACGGTAAAAATATGTATGTTTTTATTAAGCTAAGATATTCATTGAGCGGGTAAGGAGGTCCGCTGAACCCATATCTGAACTTGGTTTTCTTGCTGGACAAATGGTTCATCACGAATTCGGCAGATACTGGAAATTTGGTTAAAGCTCAAAGTTGTTTCTGAAATCAATTAGAGATTCGGTATCGGGGCAAGGAGACATGCTGAATTTAGTCCACGAAGCCGCGTCGAATCTAAATTAGGCGGCGGCGGAGAGAATTTGGGTCGGCGGCGGAGGGCCGCCGGAAAGTTATCAGTGGCGAGCCGCTGATTTATCGGCGTTTACTTTAATTTTAGCATTTTTGCGGTTATTTTTCAGTTTTCCAACAAATTTTTGCAATTTTTCTACCACAAATCGTCAGCGTTGTTATGGTACTTGCAGTTTTCGGTTCAAGTGCCATATAGCGACCGTAATGGTGATCCATCTGTCTCACTTTTATGTGCATCCACTCCACGTAAACGAAAGACGATGACACTTCACATGCTTATAAATGCTCAGCGAAAACGTGTTTTCCCGGACTAAATCCATCCATTCGTGTGGTGGTGGAGGGAGGAGGAGTACGGAAACTTGTGACCCGCGTGACCCGCTTCAGAAGAGCACAGCGATATTCCATTTATAAGGCCGAATCGCATCCGACCGGGGGGGGGGGGGGGGGGGGGGGGGGGGGGGGGACTCCGGGAATTTTGGAATGTTTCGATGGGATATAAATATCCATATTTGGAACATGTGTACAATTTTGGAACGTTCATTGCAAAGCAATATAGGGATTGAGATGAAACTTGGACGGTACAAAGATTATGGGGCTCAGTTGTGTGATTTTGAAGTCCGGACTGAATACGACCTTGGTACGGGGAGCTTTAAGGGGCGTGCCTTGAAATTTCTTGAAGTACTTCGGTTCTGGAGAAACTTGATGGTTGCTCTAGATGCGATGTAAGTTTTTCGAATCACATCCGACTTCGGGGCTGGGGGGGGGGGCCGGAAATCAGTCAACATACGTAGCGTCCAAAGGTCATGGAACCTAGATATGTTATTTTGAGGTCGAGACCGGATCCGGTTTCGTCGGGGGTGTTGTGAGTCACCGAAAATTTTCCGGATGTTCTCCGGATCAAGGGCACATTATTTGGTAGTTAAGTGCCGTAGATGCAACATTTGCGTGTCCGAATCGCATCCGACTATGGTGGTGGGATGGAAGGAGAGGCTCGGTAACATGCGTAGGAACCAGATGAATTGGGATGGATTGGGATGAAACTTAAATTGTGCAAAAGTAACGGGTCCAAAATCCGGAGGGGCTACCATTCGACTGACTATGTGGGTGATTGGAGGAAATTCCCTACATGTGATATTTACATGTCAGAACCGCATGTGGACATGGTGGGGGTTGAGGGAGCTTCCGGAAACTTTTGTGATGCGCATGGGGACCAAAAGAAGAAAGTGAGAAACTTGGAAGGCCCACATGCCATGGACCCGGATGAGCCATTTGACGTCTGGACCGGATGTGACCAGATACTATGTAAACGGAATACTACTCAAGTGACTTTACCGTGACAAATCAGCTGGTTTATTTAGGCGTATTCTCGCCGTTTCTCGAGGACTCCTTTTAAGGATTCCGTGCGTTTTTGTTTGTCCCAGGGACTCAGTCCCCGTATTCTCACGAGTCCCTATGGACAGGGAATACTCCGATTATCATCAATATCATCAAAAAGGACTCCCTTTCAGATTCGGAGGGAAATCAGTTTTTGCTGGTGTTGGTGCAATGTAAAGTTATTTACAAACACTCAGAATAAACAAAACCAAAAGTAAAATGGATCTAGACTAATTTTGTCAACTGCATGTATTTTATTTCGAACAAAATCGATTTTAGAGGCATTCCCTGTGTTCTCGTTATTTTCCGTACGCGGAGTCCGTGAGGAGTGACTCCCTCCATTCTCGCCGTTCCTTTTGATTAATTCCGTCTACTATCTAAACCCGTGACATGGGTATGTAAAGTGCTTAGATAGATTTGTTTTCGGCGGGATCACTGTTCTTTTGGCCTGCATCTTTGTAACCATTGTAGTAGTTTACAAATGATTCAAAAGCCCCTCTGTACCTCAGTGGCAGAGCAGTGGCCTTGAAAGCCGAAGGTCCTAGGTTCAAATCCGGACTGTCTAGGACCCTTTCGCACTGCACGCAGGTCACAAGGTCCCGGATTCCCCCACCCTCCACCCACACACGGATGGTCCGATCCGGAAAATAAGGTTTCGTTTAGTATCAGTCGAGTCCTTTATAGTCCTTCATAGTCCTAGCTTATATGGAACTGCCGGGACTAGCAAAATCAGACATAGGTATAGACAAACCGACGGAGAGACATCATGGTCGCTATATGGCGCTTGAGTCGAAGGCTGCAAGTGCCACACAATCCTTGAATATATAAGGTACCTGCTGTGTTGCTCTAAATAAAATGTGTTCAACCGGGGAATCTCCAGTAATCGAGGGGATTTCTAGGGAATTTGGAATCCTCGAGCATCGAGGTTTTCAAGGGAATTCCAAAGTTTGTCAACGTTCAGTGTAACTACGCTACGTCCAGAAAGAATGACAAATTTTACCGTCCCAAGGCGTATTCTCGCCGTTCCCCGAGGACTCCTCGGGGATCGAAGGGGACGGCGAGAATAGAGGGAGTCACTCCATGCGGACTCCACGTACGGAAAACAACGAGAACACAGGGAATGCTTCCAAATGGATTTTGCTCTAAAAAAAAAATACGCAGTTGACGAAATTAGTCTGGATTCACTTTACTTTTGGTTATGCTTATTCTGCTTGTTTTTAATTAATTTTACATTGCTCCAACACCAGCAAAAACTGATTCCCCTCCGAATCTGAAAGGGAGTCCTTTTTGTGGGGAACGGCGAGAATACGCCTCTAGCTTGTCTGGAAGCGTCTGAACTTGCAAAATTTGGACAGAATGACGAACCGACAGGCAGCACGAACGCTAGTTGGCACTTTATTTACAAGGTTTGGGCCAACATACAAAATTTTGGTAGAAATTGTCATTCTTGCACTGCCGCTACAACCGAAGACTTTTCTGTTAGTGCACTTTGAGCAAAAACCGAACAACAACCTTAAGCCTAGGGAAGATAAAGCTCAAAGCAAAGAGAATCTGATACACATTACCTAAAAAGATACGGCGTCAGAATTTTACCGGCCAGGCTAGAATTTTACCGCCGTCCCCACGGCGGCGCACCGCCGACTCTCGGCGCGGCTTCGGGGACTATGCTGAATCCATTTTTGAACTTTATTTTAACAGTAAAAATATTCAAGGAATCTGACCAAGACTGAATGGCGAAGACGTGACCCAATCGTTTGAATCAAATGTTAGGTTTTTGGGATCCCATCGAAACCTTTGGTCTTGTTATATTTGTTTTCCGACCGTTATTTACGCCTATAGATCAGTCGCTGATCGAGAAACGGCCTCTTTCAGCCCCGTGACAGCTTGAGAGTGTTCCACTCTTCTAACAATAGTAACTATTAGTTACTATTTCCGTTCTAACCTCACCGAAAAGTTACTAGCTGACCGTTCCAACCTTCTCGAAATAGTAACTATTTGCTTACCATGCTCGGGAGCTTAGTAAGCGTAGTAAATACGCTTTTCTGTAACGTGATTGGTCGGATTCTCCCGTGGTATGATATTCTGCTGGAAAATAGATCGTTCCAGCCTTGACTAAAGAATATCCGTAAATAGTCTTTGGCCTTGACGGCAAAAAGCCAGAATTCGCTACGTCATGAGTAGTGACTACGGTAGGTAGGGTGGAACTTGCTCCTTGTGCAGTGTTTCCTCTTTGAGGGATTTCCAGGCCTTCCTCGGGATGTTTGTTCTAAAGAGGGATAATTGATTTTTCAGGGATAACTGAGATATTTAGGGATTCTCAATATGAGAATGGAGATTTTTGAGTCTTGACGAAAAAATGTATCAACTTCACAATAACTGTAGGGGCACTTTTGAAGCGTGTTTCGTTCGCTTGTCTCCTCATTGTGTTGCGAGAGCAACACTCTGGTTTTGTCGTCTTTTTTTTTTTTTTTTTTCTAGGCCGCCAGTTTCATTTTATTCCTGGTAACTGGTAAGGGTCTAAACCTGTGCGGTTTTTACGGAAAGTGTGGACCTTAGGCCGGATTGATGAATCTGACATTACATTTTGGAAAGCTCCGGAGAACTCTTGCCTGGGGCCAAAAAGGATGATTTTTGCTTGTCCTCGAGCCAGAGCCTACGGTGTGCGAAGTGAGGTGGAGTTAAATAGCCCATGTCAGAGATTACTATCTGAAGTTGTGCGGCCAACCTTTTGTTTTATCAAACAATGTTTCTGCTTTCGAGTGGAAAGCTCCGTTCTAGCACGCAAGCAGGGAGGCACCAGTTTCAAATTCAAGGTGGACTAAAATCTATAAGTTTTAAATATATGCGGCAGTTACCCAGCCCCATAGCCAGAATATCTTCTTTGAGTGATAAATAGAAAAATCTACAGAAACCAAAAAGTGGCTGTTCCCACGGGTCCGAAAGTGCTGCCATCTAATGTTTCTATCCATTTCTGTTCGCGGTTTCAGCTGAGTTTATCATTCGTTTTTTTGAACTCGTGTTTGCGGTAGGGAAATGGTATCAGATGTGCCTCTTAAACTTTTGTTCTCTCATTGCTAAAGAAACTAGAACTTATCTTTTGCTCCTTCCTAAGTGGTGACATTAGAAAGCTGGCCTACGGCAAAAAAGTCAAGTTCTGAACTAAGAGAGGTGGAATTTTTTTTTCGATGGTGAATAGATAGCCGTTGATGAGCTTATCAAAGCATATGTCATTCATTTTTTTGTACAAAAATTCGTTCATGAGATACACCAGTTTGAAAGTTTCAAGGGGTTGACAACGTCAGTAGTAAGGTACACACTGAAACCAAAAATAGGCGATACCAGTTGTGAGACATGTAGTGGACTTGTAGGCAACAGTCAACTGTTAGCTCATAATCGTCTTCGGCAATGAGGGGTTTGCAGCTTTTGCTAGTTGGTGTACCTGTTATTTGTTTCCGGTCTACTTGATGGTGAGAACAATTTGGTTCCCAATTGTAAGACATGCAAGGGACTTGTAAGTAATAATCAGCTGTTGTGCTACAATCATCTTCAGCGATGAGGGGTTTCCAAATTTTGCTAGCTGGTGTACCAATAATTTTTATCCGGTGAACTTGATGTCTATCACGGGAGAGGGACTTGTAAGTAGGGATCGGTTCACGAGGTGCTAGAAATGTGTGCAAATTGCTGCATATTGTATTCGATTTCTATAAATCTGACGGTAAGAAGGTTTGTATCGATGGTCTATCGCTGTAACCTAGGATTAAGTGTTTACGCAACGGGTACAAACGATAATGTAAAACAATGAGGTGTTTCACAGGTTTTTTATTACAGGTTTGTTTCCTTCCCCGAAGTTGATCCAGAGGATTGACAGCCTGACGAGGACCCTTGCCAAGAAGGGCCGAAATATCGCTGACGAAAAATCATAGCTGACGTATCCGTTGTAAACATTGTTTGAATACAATGAGGTAGTTTCGTAATAATTAATAGTGTCATCTATGGTATTTTAATCCTGAAAACTTACGATAGCTTTATAATACCAACTATAGATTATATAAGATATTGTTCCAAGTTTTCATCCGTCACGATGTCTACGATTTAATAGGATAAAGTTCAACTGACTGCAAAGTCAATTTAATCCCTTCTCCCGATATTCTTTTGTTTTCTTTACAACGCTGAGGAATAGCCTTTGATCACGTGATTACTGATTGTGTTTTTCTTACAATATACCGTTTTATAAGCTTTGATAAGTTGACAACCAGCATTTAACCGAGGGGTTGCTCTCTCTCCGCCACCGGTGTACACCTCGACACGGCACCGACACGGCACCGGCACGGCAACGGCGCAACACCGCGGCACCGGCTCGGCACGGCACCGGCACGGCACCGCACCGCACGGCACCGGCGCGACTCTAGCACGATACGCCGGCCACGGACAATTTTTCTGCAGATTACTCTTCGCCATCTGGTATCTGGTATCTGGCGCCCAATAACGAAGGTACTTGAATGAAAGAATTATTGAAAACATGCAACCGAAGAAGAAGCTGAACTAGATATGAGGAGATGCTGTTGACCAAATGCGCAAAGTGGTCAACCATGGTTTGGTACTGGTGCTTGGCGATACTTGGATTTTTCGATATATCGATATTTTCACTTTCGATATTAGATAATCGATATATCGATATTTCCGCTTTCGATATTCAACAATCGATATATCGATATTTTCACTTTCGATATTCGATAATCGATATATCGATATTGATATTTGCTTACTATGCTTCGTTTCGCCAAAATCTAAGAACCAAATTTTCATTAAATAGCATCTTGGATCATTACAAACTCAGAATAAATGAGAAATGAATTAGGGAAAACATATTGTCCAATTTCGGATATATAAGTGTAGGTTAGTTCGGATTATTTACAATAATTACGATGAACAAATATCGTTTTCGATAGCGATATTTACGTTTCGATATCGATATTTGGTGCGATATATCGATCGATCGATATCCGATATATCGTATACTGGATCATCTCGAACTCCGGATAAATAAGAAAGGAATTGCGGAATACACATTGCTCCAATTTCGTATATATAAGTGTGGGTTATGTTGGATTAATTGCAATCTTTACGAATGAACAAATATCGTTATCGATATCGATATTTACTTTCGATATCGATATTTACTTTCGATATCGATATTTTGTCCGATACATGGATATATCGTTATCGGTATCGAATATCGCCCAAAACTTGAGTCAGCTTCAGTATATTTTGCTTCTGGTGAAGGTAATTCAGTGGCGACCAATCTTTTTTTCATATTTGTAGAGTGTGCTAAGAATGATACTTGGCAGGCATATTTAACTTGGAAAAAGTCAATTTCCCCATCAGACACTCTGGGAGTGCAATAGAGGTATGCTTATTTGAACGTTCGTGCTTCGAACTTTGCCATTTTCATGCACTTGCTGTGGCTAAATATATGTACCAGTTAGCCTAAGTAGGTAGTCAAGGAAGGAAAAGATTGGTTCATAAATTCTTTTATAGAGCCAACCACATTCCTTAAAGTACTCATCATAACCACAAAGTACAGAAAATACTTTGGAGCAAAACATATATTTTCATGATCCCCATGAGCCCATGATTATTTGTGAAACAAGGGTTTTGCTTCAAAATGAATTTCCAGCTCCCTTAAAGGACCCCTCGCACTAATCACTCTTCAACTTACAGTATTTTAAAGTATTTGAATACTTTAACTATGCTGTGCTTTCAATAAATAAATAACTGTTTTGGTTGTTTTAAGCCTTTTCCGAGACCCGTTGACTTCTAGCGAAACAGGGAAACAATTTGCATAACCGATTTTCCTGATGGAAAAAATTCTCGCAGACAACCGTCGCGCAACCGTCGACAGCGTGATACACATCGAAGGTAGCAAAACACGGCAAGTGAGAAAATCAGCGAGGTTTTGTTAGAGGGGTTAGAATGTACCGCACGAAACGTGGGTCTCCGGGTTTAGAAATATATGTAATGATTACGGAAGTAGGTTGCATTAGTATTATAGGTTGCATTAGTTTGAGCAAAATATACAACTACGTGATCCCCATGAGCCCATAGTCACTTTTGCCTAAAGGGTTTTGCTTTCACATGAATTTCCAGTGCCCTTAAAGTGCAAAAATAAAATACTTTTCACCAGATCATTCTCTTGATTTCCAAGGGCCCACAATCATTCTTATTTCAAGGGTATGGCTTATAATTAAACACAAGAAACCCAAGAATTTACAAATTCCTAAATTTCATCCTCTGACCCAGCCTTGCAAGTACCATATGAGCTGCTAGCTCTTGTATTCAACACACATTGCCGACTTCATTCTCGGCCAATATCTGATGAAATTTGTTTACATGTATATGGCATGCATTTTGGGTCAAAATTGTTAAAAATGTTGCCGAGAATACTCGAAATGTCGCCGAGAATCCATGAAATGTAGCCGAGAATGCTGTTTTTGTCGCCGAGATTTTTTGTGTGTATCCGAGACTGCAATGTTTGTTGCCGAGAATGACAACTTTGTAGCCGAGATTTTCACTGAAAAACGTGTCGCCGAGAAATACGGATATGTGTTCGAAACCAAAAATCTAGTTCCCGAGATGGAACAAAGTGTCGCCGAGATTGCTAGAAATGTCGCCGAGATTTCGCGTAATGTCGCCGAGAATGCATGAAATGTCGCCGAGATTTCTTTGAAAATAACATACAAGTGAAAAAAGTGTCGCCGAGAATTGGAAAAAAAAAATCAGCTTAGAACGAAAAATCTGATTTTTGAGATGGGAACAAATGTAGCCGACTTGGTGGTTGGTGAGGTCCTCCTTATTGTTCTATTTGTAAGTCCGGAACAAGTGTGATTCTTCGTTGCAGTAAACGCTCACTACCATTGTAAGTGCTATATTTGCTATCGCACTCTTGTTGGTATTATTCTACTCAATAAACAATGTGAATGTGAACAACAGTTGCTCAAAAGTAAGATCCACAAAGAACTTTGAAAGGAAAGGATATGGCTCAGAGGCAGGGGCGTTGCGAAAGGGGGGGGATGCAACATTCGGTAACTTATTCGGTATAATTGCCAGGATTCGGTAGTTACCACGAACATGAAGAGGTCGAGTGAAGAACTGGTCGCAGACAAAAGGACTGATCTATGATTTCATCGATATTCCTTACTTTTATTCGTATCCTAAAAACAAGCTCTTATCAGAAATGTCTCGAAAATTCTGCCTGCGGCGCTTTTCATAATATTAACTATTTTCCGGAAAGGTGCGTCATTTAGCTAGGTTTTAAACCAGTTTTAGGGATCGCGATTTTTCCAAACCCTAAAAGCGAGAACCTGCATGGAAATAGCTGAATTTGGCAGGAAAAAAACAACTTAAAAAATCTCGCCTGCGGCGCTCACTTTATGTGATCATGGCTAGTAATGACTAGTCATACAGTAGCTGCTTCTGCCGGGATGTCGCTCTATCCGGTTTCTGGAAATTCTTAGGATCCTGGTGTTTTGGCTCTTCACTCAACTACAAAAATTCACTTGCGACGCCCCTGCTCACAGGTGCTAAGAAAGCTAGAGTAAGTATTGTCGTTGAAAGAAAGAAATAACTGAAACGCATTTATTTTACGGATATGTCATAAAAAAATGTGTTACCACCTAAAATTTTTGAAATAATGACTTTAGCACAAAAACCTGGTTCTGGGGAGCTTGACTTTGACATGGACGACTGATTTTCTCTTCCATTTAAGTCATCCACCAATAGCCTTGTATACTGGTTAGGGCTAAGGTTCAAGCATAGCAAGTATGATAGTTTGGCTCTTGCAATAGCCTTGTCACATGGTTATGGTTAAGGTTCTAGTTTCCAAACATCGTTTGTATGGTAGTTTTGGTTCATCTTAAAAGGAAATGTCAGGTAAGCAGCACTTCATAGCATCTCCATGACTGGAAGTGCAAGCCCATCTCAGAACCATGCTTGTTCATGGTTTCACATTCAAATCCAAGATCAGAGCTTCTGAGAACTTAACACGTCAGCAGGGCCAGGAATTGGCTCAAGCTCACTACTTCCGAACTGTAGTTTCAATGACTTATTAGGACTGTGATTGTTCAGCTCAACTTCAGAGACAAGAAGTGGTTTATCTGATAGGTAGATAACAGGAAATTTCAGTCCGGTGATGCAGCTTTTCCACCTCGAAATTCCGGCTTCCTCACTACTACAGATCCCCAGAAGCTGAGGAATATATCCTTTGCATACACGCTCCATGTACTGATTGTCAATTAATATACTTTTTCCAAATTTTGGCTATCACCCCTTGACTTCATATTTCAGGAAGTGCTCAATACTGTTCAAAACAGGAGCTTGAGTCCTAGTCAGCTGCTCCTGTTGGCTTTGGGCACGAATGATCACTGCATGGGCTTTGCCTATTCCTTCTTGCGGACCTTTAATAGCCGATTTCCCACACTGACTTCCATTATCGACAACTGCATCTAACACTTCGGAATCCATCTTCGAATTTCCGATCATAATGGCCGAGGCAGTTATGTTTCTTGATCAATGACTGTGCCCTGAAAAGGAGATCAAGTTGGGCACACATAGCACTCATCAGAAGAAACAATGGTATTCTCAAGTGTTAGGTTAATTGTGAATGAATTTGTGGTAAAACAATTAAAGATTCTTCCTTAAATATCTGATTTTGTGAATTTCTTCTCTGAAAATCAGATATTTAATGAAGAATCTTTAATTCTTGTTCCACAAATTCATTTGCCAGCTTGACAGGCTTGAGCCTGAAAAAGACCCTTGCAAAGAAGGGCCGAAGTATCGCTCTTATGAAACTGTAGGTGACTTATCGGTTTGCACCGTACAAGATGATTTGCAGTCAGTTTGGGCTGGAGGACTATCTCCAACCTTCTTTATACTCTTGATGACTATCTCTCCATGCTGATTCAGAATCTCCGGGTACCTACAGAAGAAATGAAGAAATGCTGCCAAAGCTGCGCTGACTCAGGATTTCAGTTGTTGAGTTTGAGTCGTTACGGACACGTTTACTCCTTCTTCCTGAGAATCACTGGCGTCTTCTGAACTTAGTCATATAGAGTATTATCCCACAACTAAAAGTTCTCCTGCTTTGGAAAGTGAACTGTTTGCTAATTCAGTCTCAGGCAAGGAGTTTTTAGCAAACTCTTTGCTTCAAAGACAATCTAGATCTGTCATGGAAGAAAAGCAAAAACGGCTCCATCAGTCATACACAAATCCTCAATTTTTGGGCATGGTGCCCCAACGTTTGGGCATGCCTGGACGTATGGGCATGGTGCCCATATGTTAGGGCACCATGCCCTGGAGTATGGGCATGGTACCCCTGTGAAATTTGGTTAAACTGACACTGGCTACATACCTAAATAGGGCCTTCTTCCTGTCCTAGATCAAAAGATACCTGATTTCACTGTCTATCCAACCTCATTTTCCTATTTCCAAAATGTTAGAGCACTTTCAAGATACAGAGAGTTTTGTGGAGGCCACTTCTTTCCCAGTGGGTTTACCCTATCCTTTTACAGGTAGTTGCCACTAGGTAACTCAATCCTTTTCCATGTTGTCAAAAAGTCAAAAGTCAGAGTAAAAACAGGTAAAAAAAAAAAATAACTCAAAATAAATACAATAAAAGGCAAACAATCTAAAGGAAATATTTGCTCCAGTGAACAGATTGAAAAGCTTGCCTCATCCATGCTACCTAGCAGCAATTTTCTGGAAAAGGATAGGATAAGCCCACCAGAAGAGAAGTGGCCTCCAAAAAACTCTATGTATCTTGGAAGTGCTCTAACATTTTGTAAATTGGAAAATGAGGTTGGATAGAAAGTAAAATCAGGTATCTTTTGATCTAGGACAGGGAGAAGGCCCTATTTAGGTATGTAACCAGTCCCAGTTTATCCAAATTTCACAGGGGTACCATGCCCATGCTCCAGAGCATGGTGCTCCAACGTATGGGTGCCATGCCCATACGTTCGGGCATGCCCAGACGTTGGGGCACCATGCCCAAAAATTGAGGATTTGTGCATGACTGGGCTCCATAGCCTGGTGCCAGAGAGCCAATGTCTGCAGATACTTACATATAATTCTCAGAAAAAGAGCCATTGACAGTCAAAGCTATTTCAGTCAATTCCGACTGTTGTCCTCCTTCGGGAAACGTAAATACCTCACTAATCCAGTGGGCTGATCCCCCCCCCCCAAATGATGCCTCTGATCTAGGAGTCTGAATCTCTGATTCAAGCAACTCTGGGCCTCAGTCTAACAATCCCCTGAGCGTAATCTCTCAGCCTCATAAACTTTGTAGCAGGCACACTGAAAAACAACAACATAGGTTCGGACATTAGGGGGTCAAGAGAACATAGGTTACCTACCCTGCATTGTAAATGACATCTCGTTTTATCCATGAAATTCAATTCAAGCCTTTGGAAGACTCTGAGACCCCTCAGTGTGCACACCTTTCGTGGATTTTGAATCATGGCAATGCCTGAAACCTGGAGGTACTGAAATCCCTAACGATGTAAGAACAAAGGCTAGCAAAATTCAAGAGAAATCTCAAAAGAAGTCAGACAAAAATTAATGACATTTTCTTTCTTTATCTCTTCTTATTCTTGACACTAAAAGCGTAATCTTCAATGTAAAAGATTATTTTTCTTTTCATTTTCGGTGGTCTAATTATATTGTCAATAGGATGAACACAATCACAAGTCCCAGCAGACGATTCCAATATAAATTTCCCTTGTCTTTTGAAAAAACTTTAAAGTTCATATTTAAATTGGGTAGTGGGACTGGTGGGGTCCGGGTCCGCCCAGGGGTCTACCCGAAAATCCTCCTCCCCCCTGGCAACAAAAATCCGTCCGCCCTCCCTGAATGCAAATATATAGGAAACTAAATATATTCTGACAGCGAGTTAATGTAAACTCTATACAGACAGTCGCCCCAGCGACCCCCCCCCCCCGGCGGTACGAAAAAACCTCGGGTACCGAACTACCCCGACCAAACCCTCCCCCCAATTTATTTATATGAAAAGTATTTCATAGATAGGGAAGGCCACCATCACGTATTTACATTAATTCGTGTGTCTGTATAGAGTTTACATTAACTCGCTGTCAGAATATATATAGTTTCCTATATATTTGCATTCAGGGAGGGCGGACGGATTTTTGTTGCCAGGGGGGAGAAGGATTTTCGGGTAGACCCCAGGGTGGACCCAATGCACCCGGACCCCACCAGTCCCACTACCAAAACATGAACTTTAAAGTTTTTTTCAAAAGACAAGCGAAATTAATCGTCTGCTGGGACTTGTGATTGTGTTCATCCTAATTGACAATATAATTAGACCACCGAAAATGAAAAGAAAAATAATCTTTTACATTGAAGATTATGCTTTTAGTGTCAAGATTAAG
Source organism: Branchinecta lynchi (assembly GCA_023053575.1). Classification (NCBI taxonomy): domain Eukaryota; kingdom Metazoa; phylum Arthropoda; class Branchiopoda; order Anostraca; family Branchinectidae; genus Branchinecta; species Branchinecta lynchi. The sequence continues at coordinate 11,450,407 of JAKZAP010000006.1, forward strand.
AAGACATAAAGAAAGAAAATGTCATTAATTTGTTCTGGCTTCTTTTGAGATTTCTCTTGAATTTTGCTAGCCTTTGTTCTTACATCATTAGGGATTTCAGTACCTCCAGGTTTCAGGTATTGTATGGCCAGGATTCAAAATCCACGAAAGGTGTGCACACTGAGGGGTCACAGGGTCTTCCAAAGGCTTGGATTGAATTTCATGGATAAAACGAGATGTCATTTGCAATGCAGGGTAGGTAACCTATGTTCTCTTCAACCACTGTCTGAACCTATGTTGTTGTTTTTCAGTGTGCCTGCTATGGTGTCATTTACAATGCAGGGTAGGTAACCTATGTTCGCTCCAACCACTGTCTGAACCTATGTTGTTGTTTTTCAATGTGCCTGCTACAGCAAAGTTTATGAGGCTGAGAGATTAGGCTCAGGGGATTGTTAGACTCAGGCCCAGAGTTGCTTGAATCAGAGATTCAGAATCCTAGAATCAGAGGCATCATTTGGGGGGGGGGGGGAATCAGCTCACTGGCTTTCGTGGGGTTCTGGAGCACCCCAGGCAAAACAGAATAACATTCAGAAAATTTAGCCTGAATTTGCAGCGGGCAAAAAATTTCAAGCTGTTAATTGTCATCAGTTATAACAAACTACTGTGGGGGCTTCACTCGTAGCAAATTCCTATTATTATGGATGACCTATAAACCTTTGCCTTAAATTTGTAAGAATTGTTGTTACTTTTCCTTGCAATTCACACAGTTTTGCGCATTTGTTTGGCCCTGTTGTTTCTTGTCTATTGTTTCTAACCAGTATAATCCTCCAGGTTAGCAAAATATCTGCCAGTCTTATAGTTGAGATACTTTTTGGGATCCCAGAACGTAAGTGGAGGGATACCTATGACATCGCAAAAGTTGTCCATCCGTATGTCCATCTGTAAGCACAATAAATCTCGAAGGGAATGAGATATTTTAACGAAACTTGGTGTTTGGATTTGTTGGGTTGTCGGACCAGTCAAGTTCGTAGATGGGCTTTGTAGCCCTACATTTAGGGGTGGGGGAGGGAGTTCAAATTAAGGGGCAAAATATTTTGAAACAGATAATTTGATAGTCGATTATGGGGTAAGAAGACATGCTGAACACAATGGTGAAAACCACTCTGTCATCGGACAAAACCGGAAAGTTTGATAAAAGTAAAAATTTTATTTGAAGTTGATTAAATGTTCGATTTAGGGGTAGGAAGACATGCTGAGGACGATGGTGAAAACCATTTTCTCGACGGACAAGTATTTCGCCCGGAATCTGGCCCAAACCGGAAAGTTTGTTAAAATTAAAAGTTTTATTTTGAGTTGATTAGATGTTCGATTTAGGGCAAGAAGACATGCTGAACACTTATGTGAACAAATTTTCTACCTTTACATGTAGTTCCCCCCGAATCTGGCCAAAACCGGAAAATTGTTAGAAGCTTAAGTTTTATTTCTAGTTGATTAGATAACCGATTTAACGGTAAGAAGAGATGCTGAATCCGTGTTTGACAATCATATTTTACCCGGAAATTTAGTTCGACCGGAATCCGGCTGGAGTCGGAAATTTTTTTATAAGTTAAATTTTTATTTGAAGTTGATTAGATGTTCATTATTGGGGAAAGAAGATACCCTGAGTTCGTTTTTTAGCTTTCTTTTTTCGCCGGACAAGTAGTTCTGGAGTTTGGCCGAAACCAGGAAATTGGCAGAAGTGGCAGGAAGTTTTTTTCAAAACAGATATGACTTATAGGGGTAAACACACATGCTGAATCCATATCTGAACTTGGTTTTCTCAGATGAGTAGCTATTTGGCCTTAATCTGTTTCTGAATTTTAATTGTAAAAATGTTCAAGGAGATTGGCTAAGACAAGACGCAGTTGTCTGGATCAGATATTGAATTTTTGGGATCCCATCGAAACCTTTGGTCTTGTTCAACATGCCGAAATCCTTGGAAGGGCCCCTGCGTCACAGTCCTGTACAGTGACTTTTGTCCCTCTAGATTTCCATGAAACGAGACCTCTGCCTAGAGTCATAAGAATACAGAGGGTGATGATGTATGATGAGGAGGGGAATCAAATCATGTCAAACCCAACTCCAGTGCTCAGCGGAGTTCCGCAAGGAACTAAACTGGGACCTACCCTCTTCAATATATTCATCAATGACTCAGCCCAGTCAGTGCAAAATGACCTTAAACTGTTTGCAGACGACTCGAAATTGTTTGGCCCAGTCGCAAACAACCAACAGTGCGCAGCTCTGCAGGCAGATCTGCACACCCTCAACAACTGGTCCTCCTCCTGGTCCCTCGAGTTTAATGCTGAAAAGTGCAAAGTCCTACATCTTGGCCCTAAGAACCCAGGAATGACATATACAATGACAGATCGTACTGGGAAACTCATAACTTTGGAAACTGTCACCGAAGAAAGAGACCTTGGGGTCATTGTTGACGACAAAATGAAATTCCATAGTCACAGCAAATACCTAGCTGCCAAAGGCAACAGGTTCCTTGGTCTCATCAGACGTAATATCACCAGTAGATCTCCCAGGACAATCAGGAAGCTATATACAGGATTGGTCAGACCACAACTTGAGTATGGAGTCTCCCTTGCCGTTCCTCACTATGTCATGGACAAGAAGATCCTTGAGAGCGTTCAGCGGAGGGCCACAAAACTACCAACTAAATGTAAGAACCTCTCGTACCCTGAACGCCTCAAGAAACTCAAGCTGCCAACCCTGACGTACAGGAGGAAGCGCGGAGATGCAATCCTGACCCACAAGCTGCTGGAGAATGGGGTCACACCAGGGATTTTTAATAAGTCGCTCTCTAGCCACACCCGGGGCCACACCAAGAAGCTCCAGCAGCAAAGAAGCTCACGGAGAGAACGTTCCAACTTCTTCTCAACTCGTGCTGTTCCACTGTGGAATTCCCTTAGTGAAGAATCAGTTCAGTCCAAAACTGTTGACAACTTCAAAAAAGCAATTGATCGAGACTGGGCAGCGATGGAGTGGAAACTACACTGGGAGGCCAGTGGATCTACTCAACGGAACTAGACAACGCACTTCCACCTCTATCACTCAACCGGCGAATCTACAGGATGTTCACCCAACCTTATTCGCCGGCCAGTGCGATTTAAGGTAATTTAAGGTAATTATTCAGACAAAATAATCTAGAAAAACACTAAGAAGTAGGCAGTACAGGATTCAGGAAGTGCGAGTGTCTACATGGGTGCAGTGCTGTATTATTCATGGGCCTTCCTTCAGTGTCAAATTGATTTGCTAGATTAGTGAGGTATTTACGTTTCCCTAAGGAGGACATCATAAACCAAAGAAAGTCAGAAGTTCAAGGCCATTGCAGCCTCTCTAAAATTCTTTCAGTGGTTCAAGTAGCTCATGTTTTAGTATAGTTTGAGTCAGAATTGACTGAAATACCTTTGACTGTCAGTGGCTCTTTTTCTGAGAATTGTGTGTAAGTATCTGCAGCCATTGGCTCTCTGGCACCAGGCTATGGAGCCGTTTTTGCTTAACTTCCATGACAGATCTAGATTGTCTTTGAAGCAAAGAGTTTGCTAAAAACTCCTTGCCTGAGACTGAATTAGCAAACAGTTCACTTTCCAAAGCAGGAGAACTTTTAGTTGTGGGATAATACTCTATATGACTAAGTTCAGAACACGCCACTGATTCTCAGGAAGAAGGAGTAAACGTGTCCGTAATGTCTCAAACTCAACGACTCAAATCCTGAGTCAGCGCAGCTTTGGCACCATTTCTTCATTTCTTCCGCAGGTACCCAGAGATTCTGAATCGGCATAGAGAGATAGTCATCAAGAGTATAAAGAAGGCTGGAGATAGTCCTCCAGCCCATGCTGACTGCGAATCATCTTGTACGGTGCAAACCGAGAAGTCAGCTACATTTTCATAAGAGCGATACTTCAGCCCTTCTTGGCAAGGGTCCTTTTCAGGCTCAAGCCTCTCAAGCTGGCAAATATGTTTGTGGAAAAAGAATTAAAGATTCTTCCTTAAATATCTGATTTTCAGAGAAGAAATTCACAAAATCAGATATTTAAGGAAGAATCTTTAATTGTTTTACCACAAATTCATTCACAAATAACCTAACACTTGAGAATACCATTGTTTCTTCTGATGAGTGCTATGTGTGCCCAACTTGATCTCCTTTCCAGGGCACAGTCATTGATCAAGAAACATAACTGCCTAGGCCATTATGATCGGAAATTCGAAGATGGATTCCGAAGTGTTAGATGCGGTTGTCGATAATGGAAGTCAGTGTGGGAAATCGGCTATTAAAGGTCCGCAAGAAGGAATAGGCAAAGCCCATGCAGTGATCATTCGTGCCCAAAGCCAACAGGAGCAGCTGACTAGGACTCAAGCTCCTGTTTTGAACAGTATTGAGCACTTCCTGAAATATGAAGTCAAGGGGTGATAGCCAAAATTTGGAAAAAGTATATTAATTGACAATCAGTACATGGAGCGTGTATGCAAAGGATATATTCCTCAGCTTCTGGGGATCTGTAGTAGTGAGGAAGCCGGAATTTCGAGGTGGAAAAGCTGCATCACTGGACTGAAATTTCCTGTTTATTTCCACCTATCAGATAAACATCTTCTTAACTCTGAAGTTGAGTTGAACAATCACATTCCTAATAAGTCATTGAAACTACAGTTCGGAAGTAGTGAGCTTGAGCCAATTCCTGGCCCTGCTGACGTGTTAAGTTCTCAGAAGCTCTGATCTTGGATTTGAATGTGAAACCATGAACAAGCATGGTTCTGAGATGGGCTTGCACTTCCAGTCATGGAGATGAATCGGAGATGGAGATGGAGAAGTGCTGCTTACCTGACATTTCCTTTTAAGATGAACCAAAACTACCATACAAACGATGTTCGGAGACTTGAACCTTAACCATAACCATGTGACAAGGCTATTGCAAGAACCAAACTATCATACTTGCTATGCTTGAACCTTAGCCCTAACCAGTATACAAGGCTATTGGTGGATGACTTAAATGGAAGAGAAAATCAGTCGTCCATGTCAAAGTCAAGCTCCCCAGAACCAGGTTTTTGTGCTAAAGTCATTATTTAAAAATTTTTAAGGTGGAAACACATTTTTTGATGATATATCCGTAAAATAAATGCGTTTCAGTTATATGTTTCTTTCAACGACTATACTTACTCTAGCTTTCTTAGCACCTGTGAGCAGGGGCGTCGCAAGGGAATTTTTGTAGTTGGGTGCAGAGCCAAAACACCAGGATCCTAAGAATTTCCAGAAACCAGATAGAGCGACATCCCGGCAGCAGCAGCTACTGTATGACTAATCATTACTAGCCATGATCACATAAAGTGAGCGCCGCAGGCGAGATTTTTTAAGTTCGTTTTTTCCTGCCAAGTTCAGCTATTTCCATGCAGGTTCTAGCTTTTAGGGTTTGGAAAAATCGCGATCCCTAAAACTGGTTTAAAACCTAGCTAGATGACGCACCTTTCCGGAAAATAGTTAATATTATGAAAAGCGCCGCAGGCAGAATTTTCGAGACATTTCTGATAAGAGCTTGTTTTTAGGCTACAAATAAAAGTAAGGAATATCGATGAAATCATAGATCAGTCCTTTTGTCTGCGACCAGTTCTTCACTCGACCTCTTCATGTTCGTGGTAACTACCGAATCCTGGCAATTATACCGAATAAGTTACCGAATGTTGCACCCCCCCCCCCCTTTCGCAACGCCCCTTCCTCTGAGCCATATCCTTTCCTTTGAAACTTCCTGTGGATCTTAATTTTGAATGAATGAATGAATATATTTATTACCCATCTTTACATAAAAATGTCACTGATGGAGTATAAGAAAAGAAAAATAAACAAAAAGGAAAAAGGAAAAGGAAAAAAGAAATGAACAACACACAAAATACAATTTTAAATTGGCACTACATAATGCAAACAAGAGAGACAGATAAAATATTAATAACTACTTAACTTCTGCTTAATTGCTGGATAGAGGCTATTTAGAGGGTCGAGGGATTTCAGAAATCGAGCACGACGCTCTAAAGCAGCCACAATCGGATCTTTAACTCCATGATTTAATGTAACGCGTCGATTACGAGACCACAGCGGCAGCCCAAGCAGGAATTTAGCATATTTGAAAAAAGTACTTCTAATAGTCCTAACATCAGATGTGTTGAAAAGTTTCCAGAAAGGTGCTAGTGCAAGTGCATGCGGTAATGCAAGAGCATTATACAGCTGCGCTAGTACCAGTCTGTTGTAACGCGCTTTCGAGGCGGCAAGCATACCATATGCTTTTCTGACTTTGGCGGAAAAATGCGCGATTAGGCCGGAACGTGTAGATCGCAGGTCTTTACCGATCGGCAACCCGAGGTAAGTCAGAGATTCGGAAGGGATTAGCACTATGTCCCCTAACTTCACCTTAATCGAAGAACAATCACACTTTCTACCGTTAAAAATAATTACATCACTTTTACTAGGGTTAAAAGCGAGTCCTATGGCCGCATACGAACGACTAAGTAAACTGAAATTCTCTTCAATACGGGAGATCGAACGGCTCAGGTTGAGTACGTCATCTGCATAGTTCAAAAGCGACACATCAAGCCCACGGAAAATAAAGCTCGATTTCGCTTGTTTTTGCGCTTCAATTACGCTATTATTGTACAAAGGGGGGGGGATGAAAGGGCACCTTGTCTAATACCCTTGCGTACAGGAATAACTTTATCTGAAACTACATGTCCTTCCTTAGAAGGATATTTTACTTTAACATGGAGCTTACGGTACATGGCACGGTAGGGAACAATAATTGAAGAGTCGAGACCTCTCTTATGTGCTGACAGGAGAAGTTGAGGATGCACACCCGAATCAAAGGCGCGACGTACATCGTGACTCGCAATTACGATACTTTCATCCGAACAATCAGATTCTAGTAGCACATTTGCAAGGAGACTGTGCACGTGTTCGCGACCTTGACCTTTTTTAAAGCCGAATTGAAAATCAGGGGTAGTGCAAGTACTCCTAATTTCTTCCATCACCAGAGCCTCAATAACTTTGCAAAGAACAGGAGAAACGGTGATAGGACGGTACGATTCACACAGACTAGGATCTTTTCCCTTCTTACAGACTGGCGTAATTATCCCGGAGCAGAAAGCGTCCGGAACAAGACCACTGTTAAATATCATTTGGTACAAAAGTGATAGATGCTGTGCAAGAATTTCACTAGTATATGATAAATGCATCCCACATAGCTGATCGGCACCACACGAATACTTTTTCTTGAGCTTTCGGATAGCCTCGCGTAGTTTGGTGGTCGTAACCACATACCCGGTTTCGGACCTCTCTAGTAACAGGCTGTGATTAAGCTGGCTTTCATATCTGTCTTCTAGCCTAATATCAGGGGGTGAAAACTCGTCACTAAAGTAATTAACCCACTCGTCCTCACTGGGGAAGACATGTTCCACCGCGTCGTTTCTGGTGCCGCTTTTCACAAATTTCCACGCCGCGGCCATATTTCCACTCACCGATTTTGAATGCTCTTCAATCACAGTCGCTTTGTGTTTTTTGAGTACTTTGGAAAATTGACGCTTTGAAAACAAGCGGATATCATTCACGATGCCATGTTTAGGTTTGTCACAATCTTTCCACAGCTGGAGCCAAAACTTAGATCTCCTGCAGGAACTGCTTAAAGCTAGATTCTCTGTCCATCGTGGAACCTCAGAACCCACACGAACTTTACGACTTGGCACTGCAGCTTTTTCTGCCCTTCGCAGGGCATGCGTTATCTCACTGCAATAAATGTTAAGTAAAATCTGTTTTTCACTTTCGGGAATCGTCGATTTTTGCTGCAGTAGTTGGAATGGGACTTTAATCTGCTCAAGAATAGAATCTAGTACTTGGGTGTAAAGCATTTTATCAGTTTTTTCCCATGCGGTCTTGGAAACCCACTTATTTGGCTTGTTGGCTTGCCGGATAGGTTTATAAGTTACGGTGAAATTGTTCGATACCGGAAAATGGTCAGAAGAGCAGAAGCCCATGTCAACATGAGACGGTCCCGCAACTGACACCCCATCTGAGCAGAGTACATAGTCGAGTTGTGATGTTGAGCCAGAGTTGTGGATGTAGGTGAAATTGGTATCGTTCGGAATCACACGTAAATTCTCACACGCCGCAAGAAAGACCTGGGTCCTTGCACTCATGGCGTCCGACAAATTGCAGTTTATATCGCCCGCTATGACACATTTCAGTCCTTGCTTACGGGCATTTGCCAGGACAGTAGCAATCTTAGCGCAAGCAGAGCTGAATTTGCGTTCAGAAGCACTATCGCGATAATCTGTGGGCATATAAACAGAAAGTACAAGAGTTTCCCCGCATCGGACAGCCGTAAAGAAGTCAGAATGTTTGAACATCACAGGATTCAGTTTAGTGCCTACAAGAAGTGCTATACCACCCGAGGGTCTACCACGACCAGCCGATTTGGCGGGAGTTGCGAAAATTTTAACTTCTTTGGCGATTTGGAGAAGTCCTAGCGCCTCCGTCGTTAGAAAGTGCTCTTGAATGCACAAAATGTCATTGCAATAAAGGAGACTTTCAATAAGGGGTATTTTTTCCACTACCCCCCCATTTATGTTCCATGTCACTAACTTAATTTCCGACTGGGGCATTGGGGTTCGCGAAGAGCTTTTGGGCACGGGGACACTTTATACTGTAGCAGGGGTGATCCGGGGAATCACATAATGTACATTTCACGGTATTTTCACATGGGGATTCTTTCGAGTTTGAGTGCCCACCTCCGCAACGTGAGCACTTGGTCGCATTTTTGCACGAATTAGCGATATGACCGTACTGTTGACAATTGTAGCAGCGGCTGGGTAAA